>OY723400.1:79250768-80450768 GCA_963210345.1 Inga oerstediana
AAAAATTGTCAAATATGAAAATTATGTCCTATATTCAGGATCAAGATCAATTTCTCAAATATGTCTTATATTAAGAACCGAAAGAGTATAATAAAAATCTACAATTGTAAATTCACATCAAATTTTAACAATATAAATTTATTTATCAAATTGTTAGATTATTATTATTATTTTAATAATAATCTTACAAAATAAATATCAATCATTGAAATTTGATCAAATGATGAAGATATTAAGTGTGGAGAAAGGGTTAGCTAGTGAAGACACTCTTATCCCCACTTTGGGTAGGACTATTAATACATTAGTTCGAGAGTGCTTTACATGATCACTAAATTATTATTTTCCAACCGTTAGTGAAAAAATTAGATTACTCCGCTTGTCCTAAATACATCATCTAGTTTAGGAGTACTACAATGAAAAAATTAGATCTCACGTTAAGTATAGGAGTACTACACTGAAATGGATTAGAGAAGCAGGACTTCGTCAATCTAAGGGTGACAGAATAAGCATTGAGTAGGAATCCTAGTACAGGCCAAGAACCGAAGAGACAAATGGAAAAGATTGTTCAGAAGGACATATATATGCTATTGAAGATATTTTTGCTGCTGTTCCGTTTTTAGTCATTGGATTTTTTTTTAATTAATTAAAGAGCTAGGATGCCTGATTCGTACTTATGCTTGTTGTTTCTAATAAATGAATTTGGAAACACGAAGGAATAATAAGTCATATTTCAACGTCAAAGTTTGTCCATTCCATGAAACATGCTCAAAGAAGAGCAATAATACTTACAAAATTTTTTTGTGAACTTGGTTTGTCATGTTATTTGTAATATGATCACTTAAAATATAACAACTCAGCTAACATTAATTCTAATTGGCTGTTCATGTATTTCATATTTTTATTTTTCTTAAAAAAATGAATCCCTTAATTAAGATTTAATAAGTAATGAAAAACAGAATCTTATGCAATCTTTTAATTTTATTAATATGCCAGCTAATATTTATGAGGTACCGAATTAGCTTATAAGTTGTTGTATTTTAAGTTGTCAGACCACAAATGACATAGCAAATCAGGCTCATACAAGAATTTTTTTATATAGGAAGTAAAATACGTTTCTTGGCTATACACATTCAATGATTTCCTTTTCCCTTATTATAAAATACCAAGGTATTAAAACTCGGACTGGGTATTGAACCGGTTGGGGTACTGGGTTAAGGGTCAGTGGGTCAAACCAGGGTCAAACTGGGACCAAACCGGTGAGAAATTGAAAATTTTAGACTTATAGTATGAAATTCTAAAGGAAAATTTTAATTTTTTTTTAAAATATGAAGACGGACCGGACTGGGAACTGGACCGGTTTACCGGCTGGTTCGCCTGTTTCTGGGTCGGACCGGTCGGTCTGGTCCGGGTTCAAGAACCTGGTAAAATATGTTATAATCTCATGTGTTTTTGAACTAAAAGGAAGGCCTGCCATTTAGCATGTAATTTCAATTATTCGTTTAACAATTTTAATAATTATAATTATAATTTGAATACCTTTGAAATATTATCTCGTGTCTACTCTCAATTTATTAATGAACTTTAAAAGTATAAATTAGCATACAGTAATATTATATCTTAAATTCCATTTTTAGTTTATGCTTTGCATAGGATCGATTTAATGTTCTGGTATTATATACTCGAAGGAACATGTGGCTTTTAACTAATCATCCACGTTACTAAATATTTATTTATCTAATCCCATACTAAATGGATAATGAGAACATGAATGAATCTGTCAAACTACTTCATTATTGTATATTAAACTCACTAAGTTATGAATAATTGAAATGACCCTTTTCCCCCTTAGAAAAAGAGTGAGACAGATAAATGCATGTACACGATTGTTTTTATTTAATTTATAACGAAAAATGAAAAAGAAAGATGAAATATCTACGGAAGCAAGTTTTATTTCTAAATACACAGATCACATATCTGTATCTGTTGTAGTCTGTCTTATTCATTATCTGACCCACACATACCTATATAGAGCCAAGCCAAGTATCTATATTGGCTTCTAATTCGGCGGTACATTTATTCACGTAATTTCCTTAACACAGTTCTTAACTTCTTATTACTAAGTTTTGGACCATATTATAGCCAGCCAGGCAGATATATATATATATATACATATAAATAAATGCGCAGCTCCTTTTGTTCAAGGATTTTTCATCTTCATCTTAATCCAATCTTCTCCTTTCTTCGTCTGAAAACAAAGCAAGCAATACAAATAACCAAAGTTAAGGACACACACAAACAATAACATCTCAGTGCATGGACTATATAAACTGTAAAATCTAATATATAGCAAATTATATATGCACATGATAAATCCAAATTTTCATATTGATGGACTTGCCTTGTCACTGTCAGGCCAGCGCTGGTATGGTTTCTCCTACTCTCCCTTTCCTCGTCTTCTTCATCTTGTCATTGTCTGTATCACTGTCAGTGCCGCCGCCACGTCTGGATCGAAAAACAAGTTCAATGGCTACAAGCAAGGCTAAAGCAGGAAAGAAAACCATTTTGTCAGTATCACTTGATAATTTCTTTGAACACTCTCACTTGATCTCTTGGTTTGGTGTGGATGCATGAAGCTCTTGTTGTTACTTATATAGAGAGCCTCATGCATGCAAGGAACGGGATGTGGAAAATATCTTCTTAAAATTTAAATAAATAAATAAATAATGCGTATGTTACGTGTATCGAGATAATCTTATATTCCTCTTTTGACCATGATAATATTTTATTCTTTAAATCATAGACAATGAATCATTCTAGACCTTTAAAATTGTACAAGTAGTTTTACAAGTAATAATTAAGTACGAGAATTAATTATCTACAACTAATTCAAATTTCATGAGATGAAAAATAATGTTTGAAAGAGAATATAAATGTTCAAAAATTTCCATAAAATTTTATATCTAAAGTGCATAAATACCATATGCTTTTTGGAGGTATAAAAGTATCCACAAGATTCAAGATGAAAGCGAAAATGACACAACCATTAAATATAACCTGACATAGTTATGATTTTTTGGTGGGCTCATGTTATCAATATATAATAAAATTCTCTTCCCTTATGCAGAGAGGGGAAACAACTATTCATAAGCCAACTCTAATATTGGGCTGTGTGCCATCGGCTCCTTAAACAATTCTGCAGCTACCTTTGTCTAGTTTTTCAAATTCCAAAAATTGGAATTTTACACACAGGCATTTGAATCCCAACAAGCCATTGAGCGGGTAATTCAAATTCAAAATCAAAATCAAATTGAGAGAGAAAATCAGTGAAAAGTCATTGTTTAAAAATTTTATTGACCGTGACAAATTTCACCTGTCACTGTAAAAGCAAGGGATGAGTAGCTTTTAGTAAACACAAAGCCACGTCTTTTGGAACTCGTGCCAAGTAAGCGTTTTTCTTCTTCATGGATGTCCCCGGCGTCCGGGATAAGCCGCCGGAGGGAGTGTTGTGTGCTAAGGATCCTGCTGCTGTGGTTAGGAGAGTGTTAAAAGCCTCCAAAAATGGTCTTCCAGTGTCCATTGAAGGGTCTGAATCTTTTGAAAAAATAACAAAAAATGCAGAGAGCATCAGGAATGCTTCTCCATCCAAAACAGGGCATGCTTTTTCATACAAGGACTCACTCCTCAGGTTTAAAGGAATAGAGTACAATGGTGTTGCTCATGGGAATTCTAGTTCAGAGGAAGATGCTATGCTTCCCGATCTCCTGAATCAATATTGGGAACTACCTGAACCTTCTGACGAACTGAAGCAGCTCATGGATATCTACCCAACTATGCAAATGTCACAAGATGAATTTAATCGTTGGGCAAGACCTTGAAACGCCTCCTTTATCATCACTATCCTGGGTACAAAAATCAGTTTCTTCAGGTTAAAGGAACATCTGTATAAAATATGGCAGTCCAATGGTTTTGATTTAATTGATCTTCCAAACAATTACTACGTTGTAAAATTTAAAGATCATGAAATGTGGGATCAGCTCTATAAAAATATCCTATTCGGAGGTCCTTGGATGATTGCCCAACACACTATACTAGTGTAGAAATGGTCCCCTTTCTTTGATCCATTCCATAATCCTCTTGGTAGAGTAGCTACCTGGATCCGAATTCCCCACGTTTCGCTACTCTGCTATAACAGGGAATGTCTGTCGAGACTGGTAGATATGATTGGAAAAACTCTCAGGGTAGATATGAACACTATTAAAAATCCTGATGATATCGAAGCTAAAATCCATAGGGGATGCTATGCTAGACTTTGCGTAGAGGTGGATTTGCAGAAAAAGCTAGTTCCTAGAATCATCTCTCCTTTAGCTCTTTTTAACATAGAGTATGAGGGATTGGGACTTATCTGCTTTACCTGTGGTAGATATGGCCACCAAAAGGATCATTGCTAGCTGGCCATGAAATCAGATGGAATGTCCTCTACAAGAAAATCGTCGCCTGAGAATGGTCCGTCCTTAGTGGGGAATCTGAGCTCGAACCAGGCTTCTTCTTCTTCTTCGATGGTGCCACTGGAAAAACCCCTTCCGGCCAAGGATCAACAATTCGGCCTGTGGATGCTCGTGTGCAAACCTGCTAGAGCGCGCTTTCTGAGACACACTGAGGGTAGGGGCAGAGTTGGTGAGTGGAACCATTCTGGATCTACACAGGGTATGGATGCTAGCAAAGTATCTCAGTCCAGGTTTGCCATCCTAACAGGTACAGATCTAGCCGATGATGCGAATCCCAAGTTAATTTCAAACTCGGTAATGGTTTTTGAGAAATTAGAACCAGGAGCTGCAGCGAAACCTGTGGCAGACGAATTGCTAGGAAGAGGAAAAGGAGTTGGCTTCGGTTAACATTTTCTAAAAAAGGGGGTTCATGTAGGGAAAGGGAAATGGACTGAAGTGAAAAAGCGAAATGAGGCCTCAAATAACATTTCATATGGTGAAAAGGGAAAGGATGTGGACTCAGCCATGGGCCCAAAAGCTCCATCAGTCTTACCTTTATTGAAGTCCAAGAAGGGAGTTAAACAAAGAGCCCATAGCTTGGTTAGAGGAAACATGCAAAACGTTGGGCCTCAACTCCATGCATCAACTCACATGATTCAACCCACGCATGTTTGTGAAAGAGTGAGCCAAAATGAGCCTATTTGTGAGTCACATGATACAACCCACGCATCAACTCCAAATAAAAGCAATGATCACTATGGAATTGAGTCTGTTCATAGCACGTTGGTTTTTCCTAGTGGGGTCGAGAAGCAGGGGACGAATCATTCCTCGGATTCTATAAGCATGGCATTGGTTCCTCTAAATCATTCCAATCCCAATCAAGACTTGCAAGAACTTGGGTCAGAGATGCATTCCGTCTCCCAGCTTAAAGTTGTTGTTCTCATGGAGGAAAAACCACCAGACAAGTAAGTTTTTGTGCCTCTCCTCGTTCCCTATTGTGCTTTTATATGATTATCCCATCTTGGAATTGTTGTGGGGTGGGTGGTAGTTCTTTCCCTAGAGTGTTGAAGGATGTGGTAAATAAATATGGATTAATGTAATGTGTCTAGTGGAACCCAGGATCAGTGGGAATAGAGCAAATAAAGTAGTGAGGAAACTGGGGTTTAATGATTGGATGCGAATTGAAGCTACTGGTTACGCTGGAGGTATATGGGTGCTATGGAATAACTGGGAGTTCCATCTTGAATATATTGCTTTTAGCACCCAATTGCTCCACTGCAAAATTTTTGACAAGAATAATACGGACCCTATGTTTGTAACTTTTGTCTATGGTGATACTAGTGTTTTGAAGATAAGGGATCTGTGGTCGTCTTTACATGCCATTAATCAAACAGTGACTATCCCCTGGCTGGTCTTAGGAGATTTCAATGCCTTCCTTACTTCTGGTGACAAGGATGGTGGGGCTGCCCCCAATCATAGCTCTATGATGGATTTTCAATCTTGCATTAATCGCTGTAACCTTATCGAGGTGCCTTTTGAGGGTAACAGATTCACTTGGGCAAAAACTGGGGTTAAGGAGAGACTAGATTGGGTTTTTTGTAATTTTGATTGGGAAATTCACAACCCTCATTCTAAATCTTTTCACCTCCTTAGGTTTAAGTCTGGTTATAGGGTAGTTGTTGTTGCTAACCATCATCCAGTGCTTGTAGTAATAGGTCAAGGAAGTTCCATTATCAAGCAGCGTGGTGCATTGAAGAAGGGTTCAGTGATGTGGTTAAAGCTACTTGGCAGGGGAAGAATTGGCTCCAAGGATAATCTCAGTTTACAAAAGATGCCTCTGAGTGGAATGATAGAGTGGTGAGTAATGTTGCAAAAAGAAGAGAGAAATCATCCGTAGATTGGAAGGTATAGACCGAGCCAGGATTAGAGAGGGTTCCCAGAATGGTCTATACAAGATTGAAAAACACCTTTGGGACATGTACCAAAAAATTGCTCTGCAAGAAGAACTGATCTGGTTCCAGAATCTAGATGTAAGTGGCTCAGTGGTGGTGACAGAAATATGAAATATTTTCATGCCAATGTTGTATCAAGGAGGAAACGGGGTAAAATTGCGGCTCTGCAAGATGATAATGGAAACTGGGTCTCGGAGGGGAATCTTTTAAGAGATATGGCTCTTGATCATTTCCAAAAGCTTTATTTGGCCGAAAATGTCTCTTCTCCCTTCTCCCCTTGGATGGCCCGATTCCCATCTTTAGACGCTCAACAGCTTGACCTCCTTCAGAGGCAAGTTTCCCTGGTTGAGATCAAGAATGCGGCTTTTGAGATGGGAGCCTTCAAAGTTTTGGGACCAGATGGCTTGCATCCCCACTTCTTCCAAACTCAGTGGGATTTGGTTGGGCAGAAGATTTATGACCTGGTAATTAGGACTTTTGACAATCCGGATGAAGTGCAAGCAATAAACCAGATAAACATCGTCCTTATTCCTAAGGTTGATCATCCAGTTTCCTTTAAAGATCTTAGACCTATCTCTTTGTGCAACGTGAGCTACAAAATTGTCAGCAAGGTAATTGCCAATCGTTTCAAAGGTGTCATGAACCTTCTTGTAGCTGAAAACCAATGCAGCTTTATCATGGGAGGCAAGGTGTGGACAATATCATCATAGCTCAGGAGGCAATCCATACCATGAGAAACAAGAGAGGGAAAAAGGGCTATATAGCTGTGAAAGTAGACATGGAAAAGGCTTTTGATAGGCTTGACTGGAGTTTCTTGGAATTCTCTCTTCATAGCCTAGGATTGTGTGCGGGCTTTGTTAAGTTGATTATGAGCTGTGTTTCTTCTTCCTCCATGAGCATTATCTGGAATGGAATTCTGTCTGATTATTTCAACCCTTCAAGAGGGGTAAGGCAGGGTGATCCTCTAAGTCTATATCTCTTTGTCCTTTGTATGGAGCTTCTCGGTCAGCTAATTCATCAAGAAGTTGAAATGGGGAACTGGAGACCCCTTTAAATGAGTACTTCTGGGCCCCGTATTTACCGTCTTTTCTTTGCTGATGACCTTCTTCTCTTTGGTGAAGCTTCGAATGAGCAGATGAAGGAGATTAGAAATGTTATGGAATTGTTCTGTCGGGTTTCTAGTCACAGGGTCAACCTGAATAAATCTAAAATGTTTGTGTCTAGAAATGTCCACTTTAACAGAGCATACGAGATAAGCCAGATTATGGGGGTTAGGCTCACGGCCGACCTTGGGAAATATTTGGGTGTTCCCCTCCTTCACAAACGTATGGTCAAGATGACCTTTGCTCCGCTTCTCCAAAAGGTGAGATAAAAGTTGTCTAACTGGAAGGGCAAATATCTGAGCTTGGCAGGCTGGATGGTGCTCATCAAGTTGGTTCTGTCTGCCATTCCTCAATATCAGATGCAATCAACTTTGGTTCCGAAAGGAGTCCTATCAGTAATTGAGAAATTAAGCAGAGACTTCTTTTGGAATCAGCATGACGATACTAAGAAAATGCATCTGATAGCATGGGACGTTCTCAAAATAAGGAAGCATGAAGGAGGCTTGGGAATAAAGGACCTTCACTGCCAAAACAAAGCTTTACTCATGAAATTGTGTTGGAATCTAATCACAAAACCAGAAGCTCTGTGGGTAAAATGTTTACGTGCTAAATACTCTTGTGGCTTATCTTTGGTTCCTCATGTGCAAAGGTGGCATAGCCAATCGGCCGTGTGGAGTGAAATTGTAGCAGTTTGGGAGGATTTCCAAAGGGGCCTTGGCAAGAAGCTCAGAAGTGGACGGAGCATGCAAGCTTGGCAGGATTGCTGGGCCCCGCTTGACAAGCCACTAAAATTTTTCGTTGAAAGGAATATACACCTTGTAGATATAGAAGCTCCTGTTTGCTCCTTTACTTCCCAATCTGGTCATTAGGACAGGGCCAAATGGGAGATTTTCCTTCCAAATTGGGTGGTTGGTAAAATCATGATACTCTCCCCTCTAATGGGCACTGTGGATGACGTTGTTTGTTGGCGTAATACTCCTGATGGTAACTTTAGCGTGAAATCTGCCTACGAAGGTATCTACCACCAGCAATTCCTCAATCATCAATCTCACTGGCGATATCTATGGCACTGGGGTGTTCCTGAAAGAGTCAAACATTTTATGTGGCAAGTTTTCCATGAGAAGCTCCCGACAAATGAGATTAGAGTGAGACATAACCCGAGTGTCCCTAACACTTGCCCTTTTCAGTGTGAGAGCGAAGAGTGCATCCTCCATGTATTGAGAGATTGTAAGCAGGCCTAGAGAGTGTGGTTTTCTTTAACTAACCATTTATACTCTACTATGTTTTCTTCTAGTAGTTTGTAAGATTGGCTTAAATGGAATTCACAGCATTCCCTAGGAAACAAGAGGATGGCTAGATGGTTATGGCAAAAAGTATTCAGTACCACATGCTGGCTCTTTTGGAAGAACCGGTGCTATCAGGCATTTAAAGGTAAAGCTGATAAACCAAAAGAGTTAGTTCACAAATGCATCTACCATCTTTCAGAAAGTGTGGAGAGTGGGCGCTTTCATCATCAGATATTTCAAGTTCTTGAGAGAGGTCTTCTAAACTGGCAACCTCCAGAGGAGGGCTATCTCCGTATTGACGTCGACAGTTCGAATGCTAGTGATGGTCAATTAGCCTGTGGAGGTGTCATCCACGATCACCAAGGCAACTGGATACGTGGATTTCAACAAAAGTTAGGACACTCTTTCACAACTGCTGTGGAAATTCACGCAATCCAATGAGGACTTCATCTCTGTAAGTAGATGGGTCTTAAGAAAATCAGATTGTTCATAGATTCTCTTCAGACTGTCCACTTACTATCGACACAGTGTGGGATTGATCACCCTTTACACGATGTTATCTTAGATACCAAATCCCTTATCTATGCAGACTGGGACTTGATGATTTCCCAAACACATAGGGAGAATTCTCGTTGTGCAGATTATCTTGCACGAATGACTCGTATCAACACCTAGATTTACGCCAAATTAGGGACATCCCCTATGGAATGTATCTATCTTTTTGCATTAAAGTGTGGTTTGTTGCCGCATGAACAATCGGTAGGATCTAGCCCTTTGATTTTGTAATCTTTCAAGCTTTGCTTGCCTTTGTATCATAAAAAAAATCAAAATCAAATTCAAACATCCCACCCAATTGGTTGATGATATATTTATATTCTCGAATCATTCTCACCCTCCATATATTTTCCTTCTCTCGATGCTCCCTTCTTTTCTCTTCCCTAAAACCCTCCCCTTCTCAGCATGCCTTCTTCTGCCTCTGTTTTCTTATTTGCCCCCTCAGCTATTCCTCCATTTGAACTCATCTCTCTCTCCAGCGAATCATATACACTTCATTGTTGGAGAATCATGGAAATGGTAAATGGTGTTTGTATAGTAGTTCAATTGCCTCTATTTTCCCCAAAGCTAAAAGCGAATTTGGCTTAAAAAAAGAAAAGAAAAGGAAAGAGAAAATGATGCGACGTAGTTTCAAGCATAGCAGAACATTCCTTTAACACTGTCCACAGAAGTTATGTGTAGATGGCGTGATCCCACGAGCCATGAGCCTACGCGACAATACATAGCCCTGTGAACCGCTGACGCAGTGGCAGGGCTAGGATACTCCTATGAAAGCTTCAATGTCTTTATCTTTGTCGGTACTTTACTCAATGTTTCCCAAAACGCCGAGCAAAGTGTGTTATCTCGAATCAAAAGCAACGCTTTATTTTCTTCTCAGGCTAAAATCCCTCACTTGATCTCTTGGTTTGGTGTGGATGCATGAAGCTCTTATTGTTACTTATATAGAGAGCCACATGCATGTAAGGAATGGGATGTGGAAAATATCTTCTTAAAATTTAAATAAATAAAGAAATAATATGTATGTTACGTGTATCGAGATAATCTTATATTCTTCTTTTAACCATGATAATCTTTTATTCTTTAAATCATAGACAATGAATCATTCTAGACCTTTAAAATTGTACAAGTAGTTTTACAAGTAATAATTAAGTAGGAGAATTAATTATCTACAACTAATTCAAACTTCATGAGATGAAAAATAATGTTTGAAAGAGAATATAAATGTTCAAAAATTTCCATAAACTTTTATATCTAAAGTGCATTATCACCATATGCTTTTTGGAGGTATAAAAGTATCACAAGATTCAAGATGAAAGCGAAAATGACACAACCATTAAATATAATCTAACATAGTTACGATTTTTTGGTGGGCCCATGTTATCAATATAAAATAAAATTCTCTTCACTTATGTAGAGAGGGGAAACAACTGTTCATAAGCCAACTCAAATATTGGGCTGTGTGCCATCAACTCCTTCCACAATTCTGCAGCTGCCTTTGTCCTGTTTTTCAAATTCCAAAAATTTGAATTTTACAATCAGGCGTTTGAATCCCAACAAGCCATTGAGCGGGTAATTCAAATTCAAATTCAAACATCCCACACAATTGTTTGATGATATATTTATATTCTTGAATCACTCTCACCCTCCACATATTTTTCTTCTCTCGATGGTCCCTTCTTTTCTCTTCTCTAAAACCTCTCCTTGTCAGCATGTCTTCTTTGCCTCTATTTTCTTATTTTCCCCCTCTGCTATTCCTCCATTTGAACTCATTTCTCTCTCCAATGAATCATATATACTTCATTGTTAGAGAATCATGGAAATAGTAATGGCGTTTGTATAGTTGTTCGATTGCCTCTATTTTCCCCTCTATTTTCCCCAAAGCTAAAAGCCTATTTGACTTAAAAAAAGAAAAGAAAAGAAAAAAGAAAATGATGCGACATAGTTTCAAGTAGATCAGAGCATTCCTTTAACATCATCTATAGAAGTTATGTGTGGATAGCGCAATCCCACAGCCACGGGCCTACACGGTAGTACATAGGGCTGTGAACAGGCGACGTAATGGCCGGGCCGGGATACTGCCATAGAAACTTCAGTGTCTTCATCTTTGTCAGTACTTTCCTCATCGTTTCCCAAAACATTGAGTAAAGTGTGTTATTTTGAATCAAAAGCAATGCTTTATTTTCTTTTCAGGCTAAAATCCCTTGGCGTTAGGCCTGTCTCCTTTCCGTCCTTTCGTTCACTTCTTCTTTACTTTTTGTCCTCATCTCATATCCCTAGGATTTCAAAATTTGAAACCTTTTGAAATCAAAATATCAACAAGCTAGAAACCTCTATGGATCCCACACCATTCGACATTCCAATCTCTAGCCAGCCTCCATCGGATTTCCTCTGTGCTTTCTATTGAAGAAGCAATGACGAGGACGATGTCGATAGATTCTTTGTGGCCATGGCTCATTTCTCTTAGCCTATGTCTAGGTAAGGTGATTTCAGCTATTGGGTTCTTCGATTTTTTATATGCAAATGTAGTTTTCTACTTTTCATTATGACTTCAGCATATTTGCTTCAATTGCCATTACTTTTTTAGGAAGATGCCTCCATCAGTTACTTCAATAATGTGTGACAAATGAAGAAGGCCACAACAATTGCTTGAATTTTCATCATCTTAATAACGATTTTCTTTGAAATCGTCATTGTTTCTTCATTGTCACCTCTCTTACATGAAAACCAGGTAATCTTAATATTATGCCCCCTTTACGAGTACAATGAGTTGGTATTTGTCTATTTAATTACGATGGACTGAAATTTGGAGTTTTGTTAAATAATAAGTTTGCAATGAAAAGTAGCCTTATATGGTTTATTTTGTCATCAATATTTGTTGCTGTGGAATTATACAAACCATGTTATGTGAAATTTAAGTTTGCAATAGATACAAGTTCAACATGAATAGTCTTAGATACAATTTGTGTTAATTAGGATTTAAAAGAAACATATAAGCTTTATTTTCATTTGAGCGTGTGGTTTAGTACCTAAACATGTGACATTGACATTGTTATGTTCTACCTTTGAAATATTTGCTCCAGGTTTCTGAGGAATTTGCTGGTGGAAGGTATAGGAATGGGCAAGCTACTACTTAACACTCACAACATTTCATGGCTTAATTTCATATTTAACACGGTTTTGATACTGATGCATTTAAAGTTTTGTTCTTACCTCATTAGGAAACTTGGCTTTTACTGTCTAGTATTGTCTCTCTTCATGTACTGTAAGTGGCCTCATAATTCAATCTCATGCCCAACTTGATATGCTTTATCATGTAGACATAATAAAAATGAAGAAGAGCATGCTCACTAAGTACATTGTTCAAGAGAGAAGTAGGGCAACTTCTAAAATAATTGAGGAGGTATGAACTGCTTTTTCTATCATTATTATACGAATAGAGCATTTTTTACTTAACCTCCATGATTATGTTGCCTATATTGGTTTTGTAGTATTTGGTGCCATTCATGGAATGAGAAAACTATCAGCTCCCAAAAAAGTGCAAACTTCATCCAAACAATAATATATTCAGGGATCAGGAAGAGCATACAATTCACATATTTAGGGCAGCTCTTATCAAGTTCTAAATTTAAACATGCAAGTAGTGCTTTTATCCTAGGAAGGTCTAGAAGTTTCAGGCATGGCCTTTATCTATCAACCCCTACATGACAGAACTAGCTGGACTGTTTTGATATCTTCTAAATAATGAGGAAATTGACTTCATTTCTTACAAGGGAAGAGGGGCATCTCAGGACTCTATCAAGTTATCTTGAGAGTCAAACAATTAGTTGGGGAGTAAAGTCACTTGAACTATTGAACTAGAAGATTTAATCTTTTTATTCATTTCTTCATTTGGTGTAAGTTATAGCTGTATTGTTTATACCCTTGGCCCATAAAAAGCTTATCTATCTATATCCTTTTTTCAAACACTCCTTTTTTCATCTATATTAGAATTAGACCATCATTCAATCTATATTTGCTATTATATATATATATATATATATTTTATTCATGCTTTTTGATTTTAGATTTTAGCAATCTTTCATATCAAACCAGTTTGTTTAATATCAATCAAACTTTAGGGAAGGTTAGTTTTGCAGTTGTTTGAAAAATGTGTTTTTATTGATGATTAAGCAACAAGAGATTTTTTCCCAACGATGATTAGAGAATGATTCTATATGTTTTCTTTTCACAGCTTTAATATAACACAGTGGTTTACTTCTCTGATCACGCGCATTATTCTACAAAAAAAAAAAGGCTTTGCATTCAGAAGTAAGAAAGGTGTTGTCCATAGGGAGGGCCACTTGGTAATGAAGATGTCCACTATCCATTGAGATACTTATCCCAACGGCATTTAATGATAAACTGAAGTTGAAAAAGTGCATCTACATTTTGGTTGTGCTAATGGAATAAATAATCCTTAATATGATGCAAGTACAAACATCCACACAATATGCTTCAACTTATATAGTAGTGTTTGAGTGGCCATTTAGCTTAGCTGCCCTCCTCAAGCTTTTTGAAATTGTAGTTTTGAGTTCAAGTGAAATTTGCTCCTTTTCTTTATAGTTTAATATGATCAATTTCTTATGGTTGTCAATAAATTTATGAAAATCTGTCAGCATGTATGCTCGGTTGATTTACTTGACTAAGGGCTATCACTTAGGTGAAATTTGTTCATTTCATGTATAGTCCTACATTTTTTTATTAGTTGTTAGATTGTAATGAATGGTTTATTTCTTGTGGTGGCTTTGTCCCTCACGAATGGTTTTTGGCTGGTCATATTCTTCTTTGTTTCTTATGTTTAGCTTTCTAATGCTGTCTCGAAGCTATGTAGGTTGTTAGATTGTAATGAAATTTGGTGGATGTGTCACTTGTTAAACGGTTGCAATGGTTCACATAGGAAGGGGTTTGTAAAGCCATCCTACAACCATGTGGGAGCACTATGCATTCGGTACAGCGGTGACATTATGTTTGAGTTTTGTAGGGAAAAAATGCAACCCGTGATGGGATTACCAATAAAAACAGACTTTGTAGCATACAGGATTAAGTCAGTTCTACAATTTGTTTGGAAAATTTGTAGTTTGTTTAAGACCAATGTTTATAAGATGATATTTAAGAAGCCGTATATACCATTAAATTTTGATGTATCTCATGCATGGTTACATTGTTGTCATGTTATACTATATTATGATGTCTTTGATTCTTATATATTTGTTTGGCATATAATATGTGAGTTTTATTGATTAGGATTAAGATAAAATAACTCTGAAGGAACAAGCTTCATGTGCATCGCATGGGAGTAATCACTATAAAATCTCTGTAGTCTCTTTCATGGTTAAGAAAGACCAAAAGTAAAGATTGTATAATGTTAAAAAAAAGAATATTACAAGAAAAGAAATATATCAATATGTAAAAGCTCTCGTGCAATGCACGGGTAGTACATGCTTGTTGTTCTAAAAGTACCAAAATGCTCTCAACTTAAAAAGGGTAAACAATGCAAAAACACCTAAAAAATTTTACCTAATGTGTGCTCACCAAGTGCCACAGGAGACCCCCCTCCTGTGGCACTTGCCTCACCAAGCGCCACAGTAGGGTCCCAATTTTTTTTCTTTTTATTTTTGTTTCGCTTTCTTTTTTTTTTTGTACTTCCTGTGGCCCTTGTTTAAAGAAGCGCCACAGAAACTATTTATTTTTTTCTATTTTTTTCATATCTCCCATAATTACAGTATTGCATATGGCATGGTCTAATAAACATTTTTTTATCTATATACGCAGTACAGCAAAATGAATTGAAGTAAAGCAAACAACAATGATAGATAACTTTAAAATGAAATAAAAAGATGATTAATTAGTTAAAGTAGTACGTAAAATAATTATACAATATATTGTACATGTATGAATTGTATAACAAACTCAACTTGAATACATGTATGCATGACACAACAATTGCCAAGAAACAACACAACAAAGGCCAGCAGCTAGTGATGAATTAAATAGTATAGCTACCCAGAGATTTGCCTAAACACATATTCACACCATTCCTCGATTACTTCATTAAACTGATGGTCAGTCAAAGTGTCACAACGTTGATCTTCATAATACTACACATATATACAATCAACCAAAAATTAAAAAGAATTATAATCAGCAAAACGTAATTATCAGGCACTAATTAAATTTAATTAAAACACAATATGAAGTGCAACTAAATGGCTTACTTTTTGAGGAATAAATGCCTGATCATGCGTAATTACATCCTTCATAAATTTCATTATGTAATACCCACAATCATTGTCATTAGGTTGGAAAGGGCATTGCAAAAATATAATGCAATATTATATCTAACTCTGTTTATGAATAAAAATTGTTTACTAACAAAATTTGAGTAAATTCATATATCAGTACCAGTATCTTCTTCCAAGGATAGCTAAAGTGAGGGTCAGTAGCTTTAGAATAGCTTAAGGAGACAGAGGCCCAATACGCAGTCAATGCGCTAACAAAGCAAATAGAAATTGATGACTTTTGGTTATTCAATCACATATGCAAATATTTACACATACGCACGTACGCTTACCTATTAAACAATATTAATATATCAGAACGGTTTTATGGAAGACCATCTCTTAGAGGATCCACATAGTAAATGCGAGGACCTGAAGGTTCCGCTGGATTGATAACTATCAATATCCAATGGATCCTAAAATATTTTAAAAAATTAGTTTCAACAATCATGTTATGATAAAAGTTAAATAATAAAAACAAAAATTTGTACCACTAATAACTTACCCTGCATTGTATGGCACTAAAAATAACGTAGACGGTGTCGCTTTCTTTTTAAAGTAATCTTTTAGCTCATTAGACTGCATATGTATATCTACTTTACCCCCATGGTAGCCAACAAGATAAGGGTTGACAAATACGAATTGGACCCTATTTGTATCCATTAAGCAGTCATTGTATAAATGCTTGGTATAAAACAAACAGTGTCATGAAAAACAAAAGAAATGGAACAAGAAATATTAATAAAAGTAATAAATGATAATGGTCAAGTACCTTATCCAGAGTTGATAGCTGAACCACTAACCCAAACACGACTACATATGTCATGCACGACCTCGGTAGTAACATAATCAACTAGACCGCCAATATTGTAGATATGTCTTTCAAGACGTATTTCCCGTCCTCATGCACCTATCAATTGTGGTGTAATCGATACTAATTGATCACGATATGAGGTCGGTCTCCTTTTGCTCTGTTGGCTAGATGAAGCTTTAGACTTGGGTTGTGTTGTGTTGTCGAACACTTTGACATCTTGCCCTGTGAAAATAGAAAAAGTAAATCACAGTTTTATATGGAAGTACGAAGGAAAAATGCAGGGAATTGTAAATAAACAACCTTTTCATATGGCTCTATAAAACCAATTGGCCAAGCAATATAGCCACCTATAACATCTTTCACCATTATTTGCTCATCCCGAGACGGGATCGGTAAAAAGGCATCTTCATTCGTGCAGACGTCAACCCTCACTCGGAGTGTGTTGTCAGGCAACAGTGAATTGTGTTGTGTGTCCTTATAAGTGTTATAGGAAGCACCCACTGCAACCGCGTACTTGGAAACTTGCTCAACATATAACCTACATTGAAATTCGCCCTATAGAAAATAGACTTAATATGTCATAGTTCGCTAAATTATAATGTAACATAAAGTTAAGTAGAGAAGAAATTAATTACCAAAGGAAAAGGGACTTTAGGCATGGAAGTGTAACTATCTCTGACACTTGGACTATCACAGAAGGGAATATTTTGTGTTGGCCTATACTGCACAAACTGTTGTATTTGTGTTGTTAACAACGCATTCTGTTCTTGCATCAAACGCATTTATTCTAAGAATTGTTCTTCTCGTTGTTCCTTATGGCGCATTTGTTCTTGAAGTCACTACTACAAAAAACATTTTTAACGTCCCTTTTTTAGGCCTTTTAACGTCTGAAAACAAGGGGATGTCTATGTGAGCGACGTAGTAAAAAATGGCAATAACGTCCGTAGATAAAAGGACGTCTAAGGTCTGGACTTTAGACGTCCCCACTTTAAAGTGGGGACTTCTAAAGTCCCACTTTAGATGTCCCCAATTTAAAGTGGGGACGTCTAAAGTGCTTTTTTTTCTAAAAAAAAATTCGTTTATATTACAGATCTGGACTAAACAGTATTTAAAACCAGAAATCATATATCATCGTCAACAAAATTACAGACCTAGTATCTGAAATCCAAAATCTACACAATAATAACTCCAAAGCTGAAATCTTAAAGGCAGAAGATGAAAATAATAAGAGGAAGTAGTTACAAAAAACTTATCTCCTTCTATCATTGAAATTTATTTTCTTGTAATAATGAATAGAGAAGAGCGACAGGGAGAGATGAACCTCGTTTTCTCAGCCGGAACGTGGTCATGAAGCATGTTTCAGAGTTCTGATCTACAAGCCATAACAACACAAGTTAGAAGATAAAATAGAAGGGAAACTTAAAGAAAAAAGAGAAAGAGGATAAAATACAAAAGATGGTAAGAAAGCATAGCAGATCTGGCGGTGAAAAAAAGAGAGAGAAAGGAAGAAGTAAGAGTAAAAAGGGCATATAAAGAAGAAGAAGCAAGAGTTAAAATGCGTAGTGGTAGTGGCTCTTCTTATGTTTACGGCGATGGGAAGAGAAAGATGAATATAAAACTAGTATAAAGCTGACAAATAAAGACTGTCAGAAAAAATTTGTATTGTTTTTTACGTCCCCAATTTAATTTAGGAACACCTAAAGTTGTCCATTTTTTTTAACTTTAGACATGATGACTTTAGACGTCCCCAATTCAATTAGGGACGTCTAAAGTATGTAAAGTTACACTTTAGACGTCCCTATATATATTGGGGACGTCTAAAGTTTTTTTAAAATTTTTTTTGATGAGGGACACCCTTTGGCGTCCCTCATATATATGGGGACACGCCAAAGGGCATCCCTGTTGACATATATATATATATATATTTATTTATATATGTATATATACATATATAAATATTTATATATATATGTTGGCGTCCCGCTCATTTAAAAAAAAAAATTTTAAAAACTTTAGACGTCCTCAATATATATAGGGACGTCTAAAGTGTAACTTTACATACTTTAGATATCCCTAATTGAATTGGTGACGTCTAAAGTAAAAAAAAAGTTTTTTTTTTAACTTTAGACGTCCCCAATTCAAATAGGGACGTCTAAAGTCTGTAAAGTCACACTTTAGACGTCCCTATTTGAATTGGGGACGTCTAAAGCTATTCAGTTCTCACCCATAATTACAAAAATGCCACCATCTTTATTTTTTACGTCCCTTTTTAAAAAGGGACATTTTTTAGGGACGTAAAATGTATATTCTATAGTAGTGAGTTCTTGAATTTGATGCTTGAAACTAGTCATTTCATCACGCAGTTGGGAAACGTCACCTCTACTGGAGCGCTTCTGACGTTCGAAGTATGCTAATGGGGTGACAGCAAAACCAGTACCCTGAACACGACCATCATACTCGGGTACTCCAAGCACTCTGTTCAACAAATCGTCCCGACCAACATAGCCCGCCAACGTAGGATCCTCCTGTGACACTTGTCGCTATCACAAAAAAGAATTACAACAATATTAGTTATTATAAATCAAGTTCATTTAAGTCAAGCCAATTATTTATTGTACACATAATTCAATACTTACACAATATTCAGCTACTCTTCTTGCTTCCTCACTATGAATTTCACCTTTCTTATTTATGACACCGGCTATCCAAAGATCATGTCGTGGAACCTGTGTAATACCTGAACTTGATTCTTCTATCTGCATGGCAAATTTAGTTGAAGTTAAATGATATTCATACGATTATCTACAAATGAAATAATAATTAGTTCGTACCATTTTTCTTTCTAACAGTGCATATGAAACAGGTCCTTGCGTGTACCAGTATGGCATATTGAGCGTGTTAGCATGATTTTTCTCCCTCAACTCCTGTTTAGATCAAAATAATTCATATCAATGTACAAATGTTAATTACAAATACGTACATTACAAGTAATAGGGAAAGTAAAACAAATTATATTACCAGAAATTCCTGAGTTGTATGTGTTTTGATAAACTCATCCCACATTTCTTGAGTGATGATTCCTTCGTACAATGGATAAGGCTGTGTATCAATGATATTGTCATCATCATCCCTCAAGTATTATTTGACAAGATCAGAACAAAACTATCTCATAAGTTTTCTGGCTTTTCTTAGCAGAAGTTCTTCCGATCATCATCAATAATAAAAATGCTCTGTAACAATAAAAAAACATATATAATTTGTAAGATTGAAATTAAGTGAAACATAGCAAACCAAACAATAATATAATTAATGTGTTACCTGAACTTCATCCCATATGTCATCCTCATAATCTTTTTTTACCATTTTCCAGTTTTGAACTGTAATAGGGACTCTGTCTCGAACTGTAGTCCCAATCAAGTTATTTAATGACTTACCGTTCTTACTGAACAGGTTTCCATTTTCATTCTACTCAAGTTGTAACTTGATTCCCTTACTTCTCAATTTAATCAATCTCGCCACAACTGTCTTGCCACGTCTTACGTTCGCCTCAAATCTTTGTCTACTAATGTGCTGAGGAATATCATCAGTTTTATTGTGTGGTGAGTCCATACTCCTGGAAGTGAAATAAACCAAAATAAAACATCAGTGTATAATGTCAACCATGTCAAAGAAAGAAAATTATTTTGAAATTTATAAAAACATACGTACAAGTAAACAAGTCAAGCCATTCATTATCTTTTCCTTTTTCTGGTTTGATTTAAAATTTTATTCTTCAGAATTCGTGTTGGATTGAGACTTGTGTTTCTCTTGACCTAAGTTCCCTCTTCATGATCATGTCTCACGTATACGGGTCCATCTGCATCTCCATCTATATCAATCTCTACTGACCATAAATTCTCAAACGAAGGATCATCATTATTGATGTTCAAATTTTCATTACTTTTAAAATCAACTTGTTCTTGATGATTCTTGTTGGATGGGAGTACAATAGACCAATTCTTTTTAGCAGGATCCGGTATGAAAAATGCTTGTTCTGCTTGTGCTGCTAAAATAAAAGGATCATCTTCATACCAAACTTTAGAAAGGTCCACTTGAACAAAGCCTAAGTCATCTATCCTCAATCCACTGTTGTTGTTAACCCACTTACATTTAAAGACAAGGACCCTTAACATAGAGTAATCTAACTCCCATATGCGTTCAATGACACCAAAGTATGACATTGATGCATAGATAGGGTGTATGTCTTTAGCACTAGATCTATGCCAAGAATCAGCAACAAGTGTTACCCCACTATTCTGCATCATGCTCTGTGTATCATAGTCTTGTGTATATAATGTGTAACCATTGATTGCATAACTATTATAAGATAATACATTTAAGCTCGGTCCCTTCAACAACCACTTTAATTTTTTAGAAACTAAATCAGGATTCTGCTCCATCTCATCATTAATGCGATTTTTCAACCAGCCTGAAAATTCTTTATTATGTTCTTTTGTTAACAAATTTTCATTCCTATCACCATGTACCAATCGAAGAGCATCAGTGTTCTTCTACATACGATTCGACCTCATTAGTGTTATGTAGCACATACAAGTGGGCTTGCTCCCGTTCAGTCGCCGATATCGTTATTACATCCCTCCCAGTTGTTCCTTTCCTGATCTTCACCCATAATGATGGGACTTGGGAATCCCTACAGGGTCAATATTTGATAGAAAATCAGCACAGAAGTCACTTGCTTCTTCAACCATATACCTTTTAGCGATACAACCCTCTGGGTGATATCTATTTTTCACGTACCCTTTTAATATTTTCATGAATCACTCATTCGGGTACATCCATCTTAAATACACTGGACCACACAATTGAATCTCTTTGACCAAATGTATGGTTAGATGTACCATAATGTCAAAAAAAGAAGGTGGAAAATACATTTCAAGTTCACACAGAGTACATACAATCAGCCTTTACAAATCTTGTAACTTAATTGAATCTACAACTTTACTACAGATCAACTTGAAAAACACGTAAAGTTTAGTGATGGTGTTTCTTAAATTTTTGGGTAAAATGGATCGTATACCAACCGGTAGAAAATTCTGCATGAGCACATGACAATCATGAGACTTGAGGTTCTTTAACTTCAACTCTTTCACTGATACAAGGTTTTTTATATTTGAAGAGTAGCCCTCAGGAACTTTAATTCCTTGTAGAAACTCACAAAACAATTTCTTCTCTTTCCTCGACAGAGTGTATGCCGCTAGCGGTAGGTAGGTACGATGCCCTTGCTCAATCGGTGCCAACTCTTCTCTAATTCCCAAGTTCACCAAATCCAACCTCGAATTGACACTATCCTTGCTTTTTCCTTGGATATTGAGCAATGTGCCAATTAGACCATCACAGTTATTTTTTTCTATGTGCATCACATCAAGAAAATGTCTCACATATAAAGACTTCCAATATGAAAGTTCAAAGAAAATAGTCTTTTTCTTCCAACACTTGTCTCAATTTATTTTGCAAAAGGCTTGCCAAAATTGTTATCCAAGTCTTTTACTTTGGAATACACTTGGGCACCGATCAACATCTTCGGTGGGCTACCTTCTTCTGAGTCACCATTGAAAGGCTTTTTCCACTTCCTCTAATGATGTTGTGATGGTAAGAATCTTCTATGCCCCATGTAAACATTTTTCTTACAATGATGAATCGCACTGAATGAGTGTCATCTTCACATATAGGGTATGCACCATATCCTTTAATGCTGTATCCCGATAAATTACGATAAGCAGAGAAATCATTAATTGTGAAAAACAACATGGCTTTCAAAGTGAAACTTTCTTCCCTGTACCCATCATACACACTGACACCTTCTTCCCAAAGCAGCTTCAAGTCATCAATTAAAGGACCCAAGTATACATCTATATCATTCCCAGGTTGCCTTAGCCCATAAATTAACATGGATAACATCATAAACTTACGTTTCATGATCAAGTATGGAAGAAGGTTATAAATCGTCAATATCACTGGCCACATGCTATGTGTACTACTCTGAACACTGTGCGGGTTAATTCCATCAGTTGACAGTGCAAGGTAAAGGTTCCTTGCTTCATCTACAAAGTCAGGGTACTTATGATCAATTTTTTTCCATTGAGGAGCATCTGCAGGGTGCCTAAGCTTTGTGTCTTTAATTCTTTCAGCTGCATGCCATGTCAACTGCTTAGCAATCTCTGCATTACTGTACAGTCGCTTGAATATCAGAATAATGGGAAAATACCATAGGACCTTCAAAGGACTCTTTCCTTTCTTCTTCCTATAGCGAGATGCGTTGCATTTAGGGCACTTCTCCAACATTGCATACTGATTTCAAAATAATACGCAATCGTTAGGACATGCATGTATCTTCTCATATCCCATACCGGTTGTAGAGAAAAGAATTCGCTTTGCCTCGTATGTCCTGGTAGGAAGTACATTTTCTTCTGGAAGCATATCTTGCAACAGTTCAGGCAGTGCGATGAAACCCGAATCACTCAATCTATAGCGAGCTTTAAAGTTATACAACTTCAACACTACTATCAATCTTATGTATTTAGTATTACCGGCATATAATGGTTTCTCTGCATCACCTTTCAACTTCTCAAATTCGTTGGGGCAGTTATGATGCACCCCTTCAACCACATTTAGCATTTCTTTAAGACCATCATCTTCATCAAACATGCTTTGATCAAATTCATCCGAAGCACCACTCGTGGTATGCACCCGATCACTACATGCATCGTTCGTCTCACCTTGCCTTGTCCATCGTATATATGTTTGATCAATACCGTAACACACTAAATGATCTAGTAAATCAAGTAGACTAATCAGCTTTCCAAAACAACAAGATAAGTAAGGACACAAGATTTTGTCAGGATCTTTTGTGTGCTCGATTGCAAATGTAATAAAATCTTTCACCCCATCTATATATTCCCTCGAACACCGATTAGATGACATCCATTTACGATCCATCTTTGCCTTCAATCTATTTTTTAAAAACGTATGTGGTTAGTTGTATGACTATTGCATTTACTAATTACTTTTATATTCTCTTACCAATTTTAAAATAAATTCCCAACATGAAATTGTCAAAATTGAAGCTTTCTAAGTCTTAAACCCTATGTTTTAATTGAAAAATAATCCATTCATTATTCCCACGTATTATAATAATTTTTCACAACTCATAACGAAAGAAACCGTATTTGCAACAACATATCATAGGTAAGTTAGAAAACATTACAAGTCAGCAAATAAAATACAAGTGTTAAGAATATATAAATAATTATTTTACTTATGCAACTAATCCATAACAATCATTAGAACACCTACAAATTATAACTAACTATTATTAAATTCAACTAAAATCACATTTGTAAGCTCAAAATTTAAAAAATATACCTTAAATAGAAGCTTCAATAGACTGATGAGCTGAAACTGCAAACATAAATTACACATAAGAAAAGTCAATAAAAATTGCTTACGTGCTATTAAAGTTTAAGACATAGTTTAAAAAAATAAAAATAGTGACATGCTTTTGAAGTAAAAATAGTGACATGCTTTTTTTTTTTACATGCTTTCAGGAAGTAGATGATGAAAGACAGGAATGATTTTACTTCCCTTATATCTAAAATATAAAATACAAAAAAATAAAGATATAGAAAACTGAAATTTTTTTGTTATTTGATTTGACAGCTTCCATAAGAAAGTAAATGGATAATCATTGGCTGAACAACGGGAGGAAGTTAAAGCATTTGTGATGTAAAAGGATAAGCATGTGTTGGTGTCTGCATTCTTGATTCCGATACTCTACAAGGTCAAAAAAAAGGTAATCTGGAAATATAATCTCATTCTCATTATTGAAGCAAGGAATGGATTCCAAGATTAATCTTTCCTATTATTTGTATTTCTCTTCTTTAGTATTTTAATTTACTTGTTCATCAATATATTACAAATTGACACTTCTATTTTTCTTTGAATGGTAGAGCCAAACAATAGATTTATTGCTACATATGTCACTATCAAATAGTATGGTTTAGGAAATCTAAACATGCGTTGGGGAAAAAGGAAAACTAAACATGCATGGTAGGGCCAAACAATAGATTTTATTCTATATCTTCATCTTTAGTTAGTACGACTCAAAAGGGACCACTAGCCCCTTCAACCAAAAAAAGTGTCCTATATTAAAATAGCTTGCGGGTCAAATTGAATCAAATGCATACCTAAAATAAACTATAATGTTCTAATCTTATTGTTCTTCTTCTTCTTTGTTGAAATAAGCAACAATAGTACTGACACAATGAATTTACTAATTAGTCTTTATAGAATGATAATATATTAGTTAAATATTCAAACTTTTTATATCAATCAAATTGGAATAATGGGTGCACAAATATATATTACATATATATCTACGTGTGTGTCATAAAAATGGAACACAATCATTATTTTAGTTAATTATTTATATATTAATCATGAGAAAATTTATAAATCCCTAACAAGTTGCATTTTCATGTTATATTACCTCTATAAAATGGAACACAAATATATATATATAACAAATATATATATACGTGCGTGTCATAAAAAGAAAAAAAGCACATCATAGAATATAATCAACATACACACACACACACACACACACATGGGTGTGATAAAAAAAATAAGCAGATCGAACAACATGAAAAAAAAGAAGCACGTTGAACTTACAGCTTAATTGATCAGTGCAGTGCAGTGGGGGACCATGTTGACGTTGGTGATACAATATTGAGTGAGGAGGAGGAGGAAATTTGAGCCAACTTGATGGAGTGGGGACCAAAAGTGGAAGATAGTACAAAGACAAGGGAAGGGACAGGAGTGGGGATGGCAGTTAGAACAAATTAAAACAAAGATGTAGATTCGCTGATGAAGATGTGTGAGCGTGTAGGTGTGTTTTTTAGTGTGAAGATGGAAATGGAGGGATTGGGGGCAACGGATGAGACACGGAAAGTAGCTAGTTTAGCAGAGGAGAGGAGTACTTGAATTATTAAAGTGGTCAAAAAGAGAAGGAATAGCATGCGGGAAGTAAAATAATTGAGAGATAAGGTTAGGCGGGGAGAATTGCTATTGGTGGAGATAGATTACTCAATATCCACTTGAAATTTTTTTTAATTAATGGTCAAGTGTGGTGCTTGCCTCATCAGCTGTGGCGCTTGGGCATGCCAGGCGCTACAGCTGGTATTTAGGTGCTATGTGTGACACCTACAAAGGGAGGTGCCACACATGGCCCAAGCTGAGCCAGGCGCCACAACCGCTGGCGTGTAGGCCAAGTGTGGCGCTTGCTTAGGCAGGCGCCATACTTGGCCTCCTCATCTGTAGCATCTAACCTATTAGGCGCCACAGCTGGTCCCAAAATTTAAAAAAATTATAAAGAAAAAAAAACAAAAAAGGGCAGCTGTGGCACTTGTTTAAAGAAGGGCCACAAAATGTGCGCGACCTTTCACCCTTTTTGTAGTAGTGTTCCAAAATGTTAGTTTGGTCTAAAATTCTGAAAATCACCTTGTCTCCCTACCGAAACTGATCTTTTTGTGCTACTGAATCGTTAATACGAAAGGAGGGACAATCTAATTACAATCTTGGAAGATTTTGCCACAACTTTAAGGGGATTTGACATATATTTCAAATAGCAAAACAAATATAAAGGCCCCAGAGTCTTCTTGCAGCAGACAGGGAATAACCAGAGCGCAACTATGGATGAGATAGAAAGGAGTGATTTCGAACAGAACAAGACTAAAGGGAGAACACAGACCAAGCTTCACCAACAACACCTCCCTCCTCCTCTAATCTATTCCTTCAATCTTAATTCCATGGATTCTTGGTGTCTTAAAGGAGTTGTAGTTGTGATAAACTTCATGAGAGGCTAAATTCTTTTCTACTTATTGGGGATGGAAAATTGGTTTGAGCTCTAGAGATACATTTAGGGGAGTTATTTGTTTTAATATTTATGTAATGGATTTCCTGAGTTAGGATTTTGTGTTATGTGGTTAATTTATTGAGATTTCAAGTTGTTTATCTTAGTAGTGATTGAATAATTGTGATTTGGATTGGATTGTGTGATTTGAGATTTAAATTTATATATTCCCTTTTTAGTTTAATGTGGTTGTGATCTTTCATAGTTTGAATGAGTATTATGACTGCTTTGATCTTGTTTGAATATCTCAGTTGAGTGTTCGTTGCATAGAGGAACAAGTTGTATAAATCCAATTCTAAATTGCACACTAAGTGGTATTTAATAGTGTATTAAGAAGTAATTATCTAGCTAGAGTTCTAGGGGTAATCACTAATTAATATCACTAGACTTAGTGAGTTGTTAAGGTTTAATTTTTGACTTAGTGAGTAGTTTGACTCCCAAATCATTTTGAGCAAGGTTAACCTATATTCCATTTTTCCAAGAAGCATTCATCATCAATTTGTTTAAATCACAATTTCATTAATTATCTCAACAAATTCTCAAAAACCCAAAAAAATAGTAGTGTAGGTTATTTTCCATTATTAAAATAAAAAGAAAATTCAATTTCCAACCCATCTTAATGTTTTTATCACTTAGTTTTGCTAGGAATTAAATAAAAGGCTCATCAAGAGAACACGACCCCATTTGTGCCCTTCGCTGCATAATTTGGTTTATTTTGATTTAACCTGAGGCGACTAAAGGCTTTAAATCAATGGCGCCGTTGCCGAGGAGTCAATTTATTTGACTCCTTGTTTAACTAAGTGTCAATTAAACAAAAATTTTTAACAGGGTTAATCTTTTGTATACCTTCTAGTTCGTTAGTTATAGTTTTATGTATTCATTCATCATATAGGTTTAGTTTGCATTTGCATCCTATATCATACATTTTGCACATTGTGGTTGAATTTTGTGTGTATGCCCCGAGGTAAAAAAGTTGCACTAGTGATCTTGATCTTGCCATCACTTTAAAACAGCTTAGGGAACAACTGAAAAAGAGTAAAGGAAAAGGAACAAGGGGTACTAGTAAAATTCCCTTGGGACATCACATATATGCTAAACCTAGTGCCTTTAGGGAACTTCATTCTGACATAGGTGATCAATTTAATCAAAATTTAGATATAGAGACCCATAATGAGGATGAAGGGGAAAATAATGGTATTCCACATAGAAGAACAATCAGGGAAGTCACTACTTCTGGTATTGATTTAAATCATCTTGCTAATACTGGACCTAATATGAATGCTGATTTTGAGATTAAAGGTTTATTAATCAATTCACTACCTAAGTTTCACGATTTGTCTGCAGAGGATCCGTATCTACATATAAAGGAGCTCTACTTGAATTGTTCGAGTATGAAGCTAGTTGGAGCTTCTGTAGAAGACGTCATGTGGAAAGTCTTTCACCACTCATTGGAAAGTAAGGCAAAGGAATGGTACATGAGCTTACCAAGACATGTAGCTGATACATATCAAAGTGGGCAAAACTTACAGAAAGCTTTTCTTGAGAAGTACTTTCCTGCATCTCGAACTTTTACTATAAGAAAGGAGATCAATTTAATTCTCCAAGATCCAGATGAGACTTTGTATAAGTATTGGAACCATTTTCAAGATCTCTTGGCTCGATGCCCACATCACCAAATTCTTAATGAGAAGTTAGCTTAAACTTTCTATGACGGTTTGAAGGAGAAAGATCAAGATAAGATTGACGCAGCCATTGGTGGTGCTATCATTGATTTCACTGCTCCTGAAGCTTGGAAATTGATCAAGAAGATGGCCCTAGCTAAGCAAAGCTATAGGGAGCCAATAAGGAATGCTAGAGGAGTTTATCATGTTAACTCTTCACCTCTACACATTCCTGAGCTTGACAACTTCACAACTCAAATTTTTGCTTTGATGACAAAGTTAGACCAGATTGCTTGTAAACCATCCATTCAAGAAGAAGTCAACTTGGTTGGTAAGGAATTGGTAGCCCTAAGTTGTGATCTTTGTGGCTCATCTATGCACATCTCCTGCAATTGTCCATCTTGTTATGAACAGGTTTCTGCTATATATCAAGGCCACCCTAACAATCCTAAATGGGACCCTACTCAAATACATATAATGAAGGGTGGAGGCAAAATCCTAAATTTAGTTAGAGACATAATGATAATAGAAGACAATCTTTTTTAACAAGGAAATATTGGAGTTGGTACTTCTTCTAACTAGTTTTAAGAATTTTCAAAGATGGTCATTCCACTCCAAGATAACAAACTTTCCCAATTTAAGAGTGATGAGACCAACCAACTATTGAAGAGTATAGCTGCTCAACTTACTAATATGGACAATCGAATGAAGGAAGATAAAGCTTTAAATGATAGTCAATTCTCTTCTGTTGCCACAATCCTACAGCAAATGCAAGGTGATAGAGCAAGTAACAGTACCTAAATGGCAAAATATTTATAAGAAGTTGGAAGAGTTAGAAATGAAGAATAACATGGTGCAATCTCACTACTAGAAAAAATGGTTTTAACGTCCCTTTTTTTGGCCTTTTAACGTCTAAAAAATGAGGAACGTCTATCTGAGGGTCGTGGAAAAAAATGTCAATAACGTCCGTAAATGGGGGACGTCTAAAGGCAGACTTTAGACATCCCTAGTTATACTGGGGATGTCGAAAGTCTATATTAGACGTCCCCAGTTTCACCTGGGGACGTCTAAAGTAGGACTTTAGAGTGGGACTTTAGACGTCCCCAGCAGGAACTGGGGACTTCCAAGGTGGCCTTTAGACATCCCCAGTTCCAACTGGGGACGTCTAAAGTGTCGCCTCCCACTCTACCATGTCCCTTTTTATTTAAGGACGTTGAAAGTTTTTTTAAATGGCCTTTTATATATTGCACTGTCTGGAAAATGTAAACTACAGAAATAGGATTCCAACAACAGAATAAAACAACAGCAGTTCAGCAGAATGGAAACAACAACTTGAAACACAGTGATCAACCCAAGGCTCTACTACATGCAATAATTTTAAGGAGTAGCAAACTAATTAACTAACAAACCACACGAACTACACAACAATCTATATCCAAGTCTGTTAGTGCACTAAAAAGACTATATCCAAGTCCCCAGTTTGTACAATAACCAAGACTAAATTCAATCTATATCCAACAAAAATAACGCTAATTATATATACAATATATAGAACTACCACAAAAGTATGTCCTGCACAAACTACTAAAGACTTTACTCTGGTATACGTTGAAGAAGATGTCCAGCCAAAAAGTCTCTGATTATATTTAGGTCTTCATATGAGTAGGCATCTTCATTGTCAAAAATCTGTAAATTAGAAAATAAGCTTAGATGAAATAATGAATCAAGTGAATGAATTGCCATTGAATTACAACACAAAGAATATTATCCTCTGAGAATGAAGAAGCGATTACTTGTTCAAAATCTGTCGTAATGCCACTCTGAATTATGTTAAACATATAAAGTAAGACATAGTATCCACATTCCCAGCCGCCAGGTTGTCGAGGGCACTATAAATCAAAAGCAAATGGTTAAATCAATAAAGGCATATCTAAAACGACCGTCAATCAAAAGAACTTGATTTGAAACTACGTACCTTTGGAAACAACCATCTCGGATCTTTGCCACCTCTACATTCCCGTGGCCCGCCAAGCGCTTGATACGTCGTGCATGCCCTATCATTAAAATGAAAATCAACATAAATTAGAATAATTCATTAAGTCAAGAATCAAGAAGCAATTAAATAAAAAAAAACTTACGTGTTGAAGACGCTTTTAGTTTCTTTGTCTGGTCTTCTATGTAAGGAATCAAACCAGTAAACAACGTGGGACCGAGGACAGAGAACACACAAACTCCAGTGATAACTATCACAACATATACAGATTAAAAAGAAGTTAAATGGCAAGGTAATTATTTATTAAAAATCTCAAATACACAAAATTAAAATGCGTACCCTTGAACAATCGGTGCTAGATAACAACGATAGTCATCCTCTGCCAATGTGAAGCCCACATAGTTCGTCCTTCTTTTCAATGTATTACTAATCCTTGTCATATGTGCAGGAGACAAGAATCCATAGAAGTCAACTCTTTGAGAGTCAATGCATATACGACGGAAGGAGCTATAATAGATTTAAAATGATGAATGTATTAGCTAGTTAAAATCAACTTAACTAAATGAAGGAAAAAATGGGAAATTAAAAACTTACAGGATTGCAAATTTGCCCCATCCAACATCTAGCTCCTCCAACTTAATGAACTATTTAAGATCTTGTTTATCAATTGTGAAGTGATACTCTAATTCCTGGCCCACAATCCCTGTAGGCATATGCAAATCAATCTGGCGAATGCCTTTATAGATATGCTATAGTCATGCTAAGAAGGGCCATTTCTTTGCTTCCTGCTCGTTCTTTTATAACATAAAAAAACATATTGTTAGTAGGATGTCAACACATCTCAAGTAAAAGTGAGGTAGTTCCATACCATTGGAGGTGTTGGTGGTAACAAGCCAATAAGATGTACAGGCTAAAGGCTAAAGGATAAAAGATCCTCTCGCCTGAGCTATCGTGGCAACCTCATCATCAGGAATAGGGATGGCTGTACCTTCTTCCCCCTCTCGAACACACGTCACAGTCACCCTACGCAAATGCTGTGGAATTTGCTGATTATGGTGGGTAGTAGCTTCTATGTGAACGAGAGCATCTGCAACTACACGCAGCACTAGGGCATCGAAAGAGAGGATGACAGGTTCTCCCTGCCCTAAAGTGGGAGAAGGGTCGTCAAGTGGTTCCTCTGCTGGGTTGTAACTTCCTTTGGTGTTGTGGAAGGTCGGGGATGAATGGGTTCTACACTCGGTAGTTTCCATTTACGATTCAAACATCTTTATCATTTCAGCTCGTAGCTCAGGCATCAGCTCAAGACGTAGCTCTGGCAACAGCTCTTATCGGAGCTTGTCCCGAAGGTTGGCCTCGAGCTCTTGTGAGACTTCTTGACGAATCTTGGCCACAAGCTCCCTACTGGGTTTAGCTTGTGACGAATAAGGATGTGAGGCTCGGCCAAAATACTTCACGACATGAACTCCCACTACCTCCCCTCGAATATGACTAGGGTGATCTACCTTCCCAATCGCCATTGACAAGGTGTCCATCCGTCCACTTGGAGTGAATGAACCTTGGCTACTACGATCTTCCAGTTCATCCTACAGTCTAACCCCCTGCCTTTAACAACGTAATTATAATTCGATATTACATAATTAAATTGGTTTAGAGACCGTCGAATAGCTTAAACTCATTTCAAATTCCTACACTATAGTAGGGTTTTCACAAAAACTTTCAAAAACTCTTCTCTATCCTGGTCTCAATTCCAAAATTCGAATATAATTACCTGCGCAGTTAGTTTACATTCACACACATCAGAGTGTATAACCAAATCCCCGGCAACTCCCGGGGTTCTATACATGTATAATCTGAGGGTTTAAAAGTCTCCACTAGGGGATTACATAACCAAAATCAACTGTAATATTTACATCTCCAAAATATACAGTAATCCCAAGTTCAAAAGAAGATAACCAACACCCTACAATCAAATATACTTCGAAGGGGTTCTAATCGCTCCGGGTTGCCCGCTTCTCTTTAGCGCCACTAGCCCTATCTGAAATGTTAGTCATTGGAAAGAATGAGATTCAAGAGAATCCCAGTAGTAACAAATCACTCATACAGTGCATAAACACAAAGCATATAAGGTCATGTTAGCAGTATCACAATGTAACGTGGTTCACACCACAAACGACAGCACTCATGGCTGTAAACTCTAAGCGTCAGCTTTCGCTGCGATCTCAATGTATTCACAAAGTATTCACTAGGCGTCAGCTTTCGCTGCGATCACAAAGCATCACAATATCACAATGTCACAATGTATTCTCAATGCAAGACAAACATACATACAATGTTTCACACAAAGTATAAGAAAGGAGTCACTACCTGGTTCTTTCCGAACGTGCTCTGGCACGGGTCGTTCACGAACAAGGCAAATATCGAATCCTACAATTCCAAATGCACCATTTAGACACTTCCATAGTGTTTCTTGAGGTTATATGAGTCTATAATGAAAATTTACAAAAATGCCCCCGGGGACCCGGCCCGGGCCCGCCGTACCCAGTCCGGTTGCACTTTTCCCAAAATTCTAATCTGGGCTATCCTAACATATTTCCGCCCAAGGAAATCATTTCCGGACTCGGAATTATCAAATTCAATGTAAAATTACAAATTTACCCTTGGCAGCCCTACTTCGAGGGTTTCAGGGGCGTTTTCGTAATTATGCTTTTTCGGCCTTTTCCGAAAAAGTGACCAACTGTAACCCCACCTAATTTTCGCTCCTGAACTCAATGGAACCATCAAAACATTGAAAATCCAACTCTAAGACTCATTTCTAGAGCTGGCCGAAATTTATGAGCTCTTCAGAGAAAATCAGGGTTTTACGATTTCGGCTCCGTAAACGCGTTCCTTTCTACTCATAACCACTTTATTCACTATTACATTAGGTTATAACTACCATTTGAACCAAAATTGGGCAGCATAACCCTTATGAAACTCAATTTCCAAAATTTAAAACCAATGGCAATCCGGCGAAATTTCACCGATTAAATTGCCCACAGCAGCCAGAATAAGCAATATATGAAAGTTTGGAAGTTACCTCAAGCTCCCACTAGCTTTTCCCAAATTTGGCTGAACCCTAGCCTCTTTGAAACACCAAATTTTGAGCTTCACAACCTTAAAGAATAAAGAGGAGTAGCTTAGAGTCGGAGTTAAACGCGTTAGGAGCTAGATCGTCGGAGAAATCGGCTTACCTTGCGAGATTTCTTCCTCTTTTTCTCTCTTTTCTCCAAGCTCTCTCTCACGTTTTTTTTTTCTGAAATGGGGTCGGGAATGGCTGATGAAGATGGTGGAATTGCTTTTAATTCCATGTTGATGTTATCTTACAATATGATGATGTCATAATTTTTAATTTCCCATTTTCAGATTTTTCAGAAATTCTGGCAGATTTTCTTCCCTAACTTTGAAAAATCATAACTAATTCTAGAAAAATTGAAATGAGTTGATCCCAAAGCCAAAAGAAATATATTTAAGTCCTCTTTATAGGAAAAATATGAGCCATTACCAGAAATCACCAAAAAGTTCCAGAATTACACAAATTTCATCATTGCCCCAAAACAGAGTCCATTTTCGACTTCAAACTTTGGGACAGTCATATCTCCCATTTCCCAAAACGAAATGGCACAAATTATATGTCCATTTTGAAACTTGGGAGGTGAAATTTAAGACTGGAAAGTTTCATAATTTTCTAACATCATTTGCCTAATCAAAACATCAACACGAGAAGACTGCCCAGAATAGAGTTTCACTGGACAGGATTTCAGATTTTGCATCTTTACTTCCAATGGTTCCATTTTCATACCAAACATCATTCCCACATAAATTTTCACAAGGAATCCATTGGAATCATTAAAATATCCAAATTCCCATTACACATTCTCTAAAAGTGTTTATTCAACAATAATTACATCCACTTTTGAAGTCATTAGCCCTTAATTACTTTTTGGGATATTACATGCAGCATAAAAGTTATCGTAAATAAAAATTAAGCACTGCCAATATGAAAAAATAAGTTTGTACTTTTTCTCTAACTATTTACAATTCTTACGGCAACCTCAGCAACTGTCAGATTTACGTACTTCCCACCCTTAAGCCTAATTGCTTTCCATTTTTTGTGACGTGGAGGAGGTGGCAGGGGCTGGACCACAACGGTAGGATCTGATGTGGCTGCTTCCTTCAATTTCTCCAACTCTTCTGCCATCATCTTTCGCTCAAGCTTCTGATAACCACCACGAGACATGCAATGTTGATAGTTATTAGCTGCTTGCCTCTCTACATTTGCTGCACTTAATGCCTTTGAAAGGAAAACAACTAACACCGAATCAATAATGTCAACTATATTCAAATAAAACAATATGATGACAGAAATCTTACCAAAAAGTTTGGATCTTCTCGTGATGCCATAAACAACCTCCAGTCCTCTGGAGACAAAAACGTACACTCATGACATGGATCCTGATCCCTCAGGTCCCCTCGAATGTAATCTCGTGTGAGCCTGTTCTTGAAATCTTTCCATCGTAGATGAACCTCCGTCATCCACTCCTTGTACATCTCCGTGGTGTCAGGGACATCATAGGTTTGCTGCAAGGTAAAAACATAAGTTAATTATATTTGAAGCAATAAGAATAAAGATATAATGCAGATGTATTGAAACTTACATACCAAAAGTTGTTGCCAAATCAAGTCTTTAGTTTTTGGTGGAACCAACTTCCAATTATTATAGGTAATACGAACTTTGCTTCGAGCCAAAAAACCTACGTAGCTAATGAAATGGTCTTCCTCCAGACCAATTGGTTTCATATTTTCATCAAAGTCAATATGCAACCTCTCCTGTTGATGATGATGACATGCTACCAATGCAGGCATTTTTGTACTGCCTCTAACCCTTCTTCTCGCAACTGGTTTAGGTCTCACATCAGGTTCAGGCCTATTCATTTCATTGTCCCTATCACTTTATGAGTCACCAGAATTGTCCATATTCCTGTAAGCACAAAAATCATTATCAGATAGGTGAATAAATTGTAAGTAAATGAATAAACTAACTAGTTATAAAACAAACAGCACACATTACTATTTTTTAAGTTAAGCTCTTACTCTAGATTGTTTCCCATATTCCTTCACCATGATCATTTCTCACAGCATATTCTTCATCATCTACCAATTCTACTTCACTTGTTGTAGGTGGATTAATTGTGAAAGGTGGTGTGTCGTCAAGGTTGAAGGTCGGATCACCATGCTTCTGTTTTTTACTTTGAAGTACAATGGAAATTTTTTTATTTGCGGGATCTGTGACATAAAACACTTGTTTCTCCTGGCTTGCTAGAATGAAGGGCTCATCCCTATAACCTACTCTTTCAAGATCAACTGAGACAAATCCAAATTATTGATCTATTACCACAGCATTATTGCTAACCCACTTACATTTGAATAAAGCAACTTTGAACTTGTTGTAAGTGATTTCCCATATTTCTTCTATCACTCCATAATAGGCCATGGATGCTAATATAGGGTTTTTATCTTTCGAACTGGAAAAGTGCATGGCTTCAGCTTCTACCATCACCCCACTATTTTGCATGGTACTTCTGCCATCTTGGTCTTTTGTGTAGAAAGAATACCCGTTTATATCATAACAGCTCCAAGTAATGATCTGAAATGAAGGCCCCCAGGCTAGCCACTCTATTGTCTCAGACACACCGGTCTCATGCAAAACCTTTTCCTCAAACCACTGAATGAATGTCTTGTTTTGCTCAATAGTAATCTGCATGTCATTCTTCCTCGGATTCATATTCTTCAATATCTTTCTGTGTTCGTCTATGTACGGTTGAACTTCTGCCATATTATTCAGGATATAAAGGTGTGTTTGCAACACCTCTTCACGAGGCATAGTCTTCACTTTCAGTCCTCGTGTTCCCTTGCTCCTCCCTTCTTCATGCCAAGATTGTTCCTTCTTCCCTGATAGATAATTGATGCAGAAGTCCATAGCCTCTTCAATAACATACCTTTCAACTATTGAGGCTTCTGGTCGATAGGGATTTTTAGAGTACCCTTTTAAGATCTTCATGTATCACTTGAAAGGGTACATCCACCTCAGGTAAACTGGACCGCAGAGCCTTACCTCCCTTACCAAATGCACTATCAAATGCACCATTATATCAAAAAATGAGGGAGGAAAGTGCATCTCTAATTGGGACAATATGATATAACCCTCAGCTTCCAGTTCATCCAGCTTTTCAGTGTCAATGACTTTGTTACATATAGCATTAAAGAAAACACACAATCTTGTCATAGTGCTTCGAACTTCATCTTTCATAATGCCTCTAATAGCTACTGGTAACAGTTGTTGCATCAACACATGATAATCATAGGACTTCATTCCCACTAACTTCAAATCGTCCATTGACACACACCTTCTCACATTCAAAGAATATCCTTGTGGTACCTTAATTTCATGCAAATACCCACACAAACTTCTTTTCTCTACTTTTGATAGTGTATGCGCTGCTGGCTCCATGTATGCCCTCCTACTATTTTCTCTTAGCTGTGGATGTAACTGTTCTCTTATTCCCATATCAACAAGGTCTAGTCTCGCATTAATCCCATCCTTGGTCTTCCTTAGAATGTGCAAAAGCGTACTGACAAGGCTATCACAAACATTTTTCTCCACGTGCATTACATTAATACTGTGTCTCACGTCAAGACTACGCCAATATGGAAGATCAAAGAAAATTGATCTCTTCTTCCATATGTTCTTCTCACCCGAAGTCTTCTGATTCTTACCGAGTAAGACATTGATACGTTCAATCTGACTGTAAACTTCCTCTCTGGTTAATGCCTTTAGAGCCATTCCATGCTCCGGCAAACCGTTAAAACGCTTTCTTAACCTACGATACAGGTGGAACCTAGGAAGGAACCTCCTGTGACCAAGGTAGACCATTTTTTTTCCATGTTTAAGTTAGTGGAAGTGAGTGTCTGCTTCACATATCAGACATACTTTATGCCCCTTCACACTATACCCTGAGAGGTTTCCATACGTAGGGAAGTCATTTATCGTGGTGAAAATCATTGCACGTAGCTTGAAGGACTCATTCTTATATGCATCAAACACATCTACGCCAAGTAGACATCGATATCGTTTCCTGGCTATTTTGGTCCAGAAATCATCATAGAAAGCATCACATACTTACGTTTCATATAACGCCAGGGAGGCAAGTTGTATATTACAAGGAATACTGGCCACGCACTGTGTGTGCTATTAAGAGTTCCATACGGATTGATACCATCTGTACAAAGCCCAAGCCGAAGGTTTCTCGGCTCGCTGCCAAATTTAGGGAACATTGCATCTATTTTCTTCCACTGTGGAGAGTCATTCGGGTGCCGAAGATATTTTCCGTCGGATATTCTATCATCCGAATGCCATCTCAACTTCTTCATTTTTTTTGCAGTCCCAAACAAACGCCTAAAGCGCGGTATTATTAGAAGATACCACAGAACCTTTACAGGTTTCCTTTTAGTTATCGCATTGCCACAACTACCATTTTTCCTTACTTTGTATAGTGTAGTTTGACACTTAGGGCACTCACTCAGACCTTCATACTCATTTCTGTACAGTACACAGTCATTAGGGCAAGTGTGAAGCTTTTTATACTCCATACCCATCAAAGATAGGATTCTTTTTGCCTCATACATACGATTTGGAAGCACATTATCGTCTGGAAACATATCACACAACAGTTCAAGCAGCAATATGAAACTACTATCGGTCCACCCACAAGTTGCTTTTAAGTTCACCAAATGTAATGTTCCTGTCAGCCATGTGTATTTACTCCCTGGGTACAACGGTGTCTCTGCATCACTCCGCAGGCTGTCATATTCATACGACTGCGTAAAGGATTCTACCTCAACATCATGAATCATTCTCTCCATTGTATCTTCATCTATGACATCCACAGCTTCCTTCTTGTGCAACGGACAATCAGTTACTTCCTCACCATGCCATATCTACCTTGTATATCGAAGATTTATTTGATCACAAAGTAGGTGATCCCTTATAACTTCAACATCCCGTCTTCTCTCATTTAAACAATTGATACAAGGACAAAAATACATGCCATTTCTGGCTGGAGCATTCCTTCTAGCATATTCAATAAACTCTTCAACCCCATTCTCATATTCTTCACTTGTTCTCAAAGCATTCATCCAACTATGATCCATTTTATTACCACCTACGTCATTCCCATTTACACTCAAGTTAAGAATAATTGTCAACACTAGGAATGCCATTTACTATTTTGTTTTTCAAAATTTTGACAGCATTTCCCCTTAAAAGTGAGACATCCCAAAATCAAAATGACAAACCATCTTAGCTTAATTTAAATGAAACAAAACTTTAGCTTCTAGCACCAAGCACAAATATAATACACTTATATGTTAGCAAACAAATTATTAAATCAGATATGTACCATGAGTGAGATATGTGACATCAAAAAATTCTTCTTAAGTTCAATTAGCGAATGGCAAATCTCAATAGCAATATTATATTTTTCTTCCACACGACAATTTTTTGATTCAGAAGTGTTCCAAGATTGATCACAGCAATGAAGTTCCAAAAATCCTAAGTCACAAATGGAATAGGTTTATGACAACAAATTAAAGTGGAACTCGAACAATTAATTCACACTCCAGGAGTCAATGATAGCAAGCAAATTCTATCTCTAAGTTACAACATGATATTTTATGTGTGTCTACACTAAGTATATATATTAATGGCTAGATTAATTTCTACCAAATTCTAGCACTAAGTTACACTAAGATTATTTATATTAATGTCTACGTACTCTAAGTTACAACAAGATTGCCTAATTCTAGCACTAAATATATATTAATGTGTGTGTCTTATGGCAAAAAAAAATTAATGTGTGTGTCTACAAGATTATTTTTTTAGTTTCTCTTTATTCTTTATTCTTTTCTCCTTTCTTTTCCTTTCTCTACTAATTAAAAAGCATTATCATATGCCAAATTCTTTTCTTTTCCTTTCCGTCACTTTGATTCAGACAGTTTGTGAGATAATCACTTAGGAACCATATGTAAATGTACTAAAATGCAATCTATCTCTGTATTATTTTCAAAGGATTAGCTCACTGTTACAGAGAATCCACTATTGTATAACCAAAACAAGTGCGAAAATGAACCAATTCTGTTAAATAACAGTATAAGAGAATGCAGAAAAGCAAAAGGTGTAAATGAAAGAAATATCAGCGAAAAAGCAAAGAATAATCAGAGAGAAAATGCTAACCTGAAACTTTAGAGGAGGCTGACGGTGGAGAGGAGATCGAATGGGGAAAAAACTCTACAAACCCAGAGCAAAGAAGGTCGTGACGGAAGTGAAGCTTTGGAGAAAGAAAAAACCAAGGGAGAGGAGACCGAATGGGGATGGAGTGATGAATTTGGGAGGAGATGCAGTAGGGGAGTGAATGGGGATGGAGAAAGAAGGAAAAAAAGAAGTGGAGATGAGACCCAATGAAGACGGAGATCGAGATATAGTAGGGGAGTGATTGAGTAAAGTGGGAGGAGAGATAGATGCAGCAGGGGAGTAGGAAGGGGTTTGACATGCTCACATGCATCGGTCATGTCAATTCTGGTGTATGTGAGTGAGTTTCAACGTCCCCAACATAGCTGGGGATGTCTAAATATACCTTTAGACGTCCCCAGAATTTTTGGGGACGTCAAAAGGTAGCCTTTAGACGTCCCCAGAACTTCTGGGACATCTAAAGGTTATTTTAGACGTCCCCAGCTGTTTTGGGACGTCTAAAGGCTTTCTTTTTCTTTTTCTTTTTTTATGATGTTTAAAGGTCTTCAGACGCACCAATCTTTATAATTTGAACCTGACCATATTTTGGACGTCCCTTTTTTAAAAAGGGACGTCCTTTAGGGTAGTTGTAGGTATGTTCTGTAGTAGTGTCTCCAACACTCTTAATGACTTGTATTCTAAGAATGGGGGTAGTCTACCTTCTACTACTGTGATCAACCCCAAATCTGTCAACACCATTTAGTTAAGAAGTGGCAAGATGGTGTATTTCCCAGGAGATGGTGAAGACTATGTGGATGAGGAGATAGAAGCTGAAAGTCCACCCCTTGAGCCCTATGAAATTGGATAACTTTAAAAGTATCAAAGAGAAAGAGATCTTAGAGAAGAAGAATGGCAAGGAAGTTAAGCAACCTTAAGTGGAGGAGCAACTGCTTCTAAAAGAGGTCAATGAGAAAGCTCCGTCTACACATGAGAAGGGTGAATCAAGTATGCAAGGAGCCTTAACGCAAAATGGTAAGGAGGTAAGAATTTCTGATATTCCTTTCCCTAATGCTTACCTCAGAAGTAAGAAGTTGCATGATGATAAAACTAAAAGAGAAATGTTTGAGTTCTTTAGTAAGTTAGATGTGAATATGCCTTTTCTCAAGATGATTAAGAACATGCATGAATATTGTAGGTTCCTTAAAGATCTTTAAACAAATAAGAAAAAATTTAGGCCTAATTAAAGAGTCCAATTGAGTTCTAATGTGTCAGCCATCTTTAAGCCTCAACTTCCTATAAAATACCAAGACCCCGGTGCCTATACTATTCCTTGTACTATAGGACCAGTTAACATAACTTCTGCTTTGTTGGATTTAGGGGCTACAATTAATGTGATGCCTAAGTATATTTAAACTGCTCTAGGAATCAAAGCTATTAAGCCCACCAGTTTTGTGTTACAGTTAGCTGATAGGTCAATTAGGCATCTAGATGGCATCTTAGAGGATATCTTAATCAAAGTGAAAGACCTTGTATTCCCCATTGACTTTTATGTCCTAGATGTGTCTAGTGAATTAGCTAATGATTCGAGCCTAATTCTAGGCAGACCCTTCCTTAGAACATCAAACACCATTATAGATATGAACGATGGTGCTATAACTATGGAGGTTAGGGATCATAAAATCTGTTTTAATATGTATGAGGGCATGAAACACCTTATGAGGATTATTCCTTGTTAGGCGTTAATGCTATTGATTTAGCCATTAAGTATACTAGAGATGATTATGAATTGACCTTGCATGATAATTACTATTTCCATATGCATGCTAAACATGATTCTTTTGAGATTGATGATGACATAGTTGCTTATGATACATATTTTTCATCTCTCCCTTCTATACATTCTTTTTTTTATGCTTGTGGTAGTGACGTGACTTCGCTTAATTTTGATATCAATTGCATTCTTTCTACTTCACAAGTTTACACTTTTTCTTCTGATGATTCTAACTCCTCTTTTGCAAGTGATTTTGGTTTGGAAAAAGGTTTGCTTCTTGAGTGTGTAGATACTTGTAATAAGGTGGAAGCTGAGAATATAGTTGGAAGTGGCTGCAATAGCTCTCATAACCAAGAAGTCAAAGAGAGCTTCCTTCTAGCCGTTCTACCCTCTCATACACTTAATCCGCAACAACAGCAACCTTTATTCAAGAATAATGGGCTTAAAGAGACTTATTGTCTTGCCACTACTCCTAAATCTATTATTTCTCATTATACCTTAAAATATTTGCAGGATATTCTCTCTAGTTGTGATGTAACTATAAAGGATGATAAAACCAAGTATGTTGCTGCTATTAGTCAACCTCAAGTTGACTCAACGCTTGGGAAGGTCAAGGAGCAAGAGATGAATGCAAAGGAGCTTAATACACACCAACCAATTGAGGCTACAAAGGGAAGTTCTCTTTGCTCTCTTCAACTCCCTGAACTAATCCCTTCTACTGTCCAACCTCCTTCCCTTGACTTGAAACCTTTGCCTCCTAATCTTAAGCATGCATTCCTTGAGCATGATGATAAATTGCCTGTGATTATTTCTAATGCCTTGTCTTATGATGAAGAGGCTAGATTGCTTTGTGTGCTTAGGAAGAATAAGGAAGCCATTGGTTGGATATTAGCTGATATCCCAAGGATTAGTCCATCTATATGTACTCATAGGATTTTGTTGAATGAGGGTTCTAAGCCCATTAGACAACCACAAAGGAGACTTAATCCATTAATCTTAGATGTTGAAAGAAAGAGGTTACTAAGTTACTTAGTGCCTGGATTATATATACTATTTTTGATAGTAAGTGGGTTAGTCTTGTTCATATGGTTCCAAAGAAGAGTGGGCTTACTGTTGTTAAGAATGAGCAAAATGAGTTGATTCCCACTAGAGTACAAAATACATGGAGGGTGTGTATTGATTTTAGAAAACTTAATGATGCCATTAGGAAGGACCATTTCCCTCTATCCTTTATTGACCAAATGCTAGAAAAATTAGCAGGAAAGAGTGATTACTGCTTCTTTTATAGGCTTTTTGGGTACTTTTAAATCCCTACAGCTCCTGAGGATCAAGAGAAAACCATCTTCACTGGCCCTTTTAGCACTTTTGCTTATAGGAGGATGCCTTTTGGTCTTTGTAATGCTCCTGGTACTTTTCAACGTTACATGATGTCAATCTTTTATGATTTCCTTGAGCATTGCATGGATGTTTTTATTGATGACTTTACTATTTATGGTAACTCATTTGATGCTTGCTTGTCTAGTCTTGATCATGTCTTAGCATGATACATTGAGAAGAAACTTATTTTGAATTATGAAAAATGTCATTTTATAGTCACTTAGGCATAATGCTTGGACATTTGATTTCTCAAAAAGGTATTGAAGTTGACAAGGCAAAAATTAAGGTGATTTCATCATTGCCCTACCCATCTTCACTTAAGAACCTTCGGTCATTTTTAAGGCTTATTGGTTTCTACCAACGTTTTATAAAAGATTTCAGTAAAATTGCATTTCCTTTGTCAAAGTTACTACAAAAATATGTAGATTTTGTTTTTGACGACAAGTGCAAGCTAGCATTTGATGAGTTGTGACATAGATTAGTCACTCCTCCTATATTGGCTCCTTCTAATTGGGAATTTACTTTTGAGTTGTCTTGTGATGCATTCAATAGTGCTGTTGGAGCAATGCTTGGCCAAAGAGATAGTAAGGTCTCTAAGGTCATAGCTTACTACTGAGAAAGAGTTGTTTGCAATTGTGTTTGCCTTGGATAAATTTAGATCATATATAATCAACTCTAAACTTGTTGTCTTCTCAGATCATACAGCTGTCAGATATTTGTTCAAAAAGATACAATCTAAGACAAGACTGCTTCGCTAGGCTCTTCTTATACAGGAATTTGATATTGAGATCAAGGATTAAACTGGAGCAGAGAATCATGTAGCGGACCACCTCAGTTGGCTTCCTAATGATATAAGAGGAGTTGATTGTTTTTCTCTAGTCTGTGATGATTTTCCTGATATTGCTTTATGTGTTGTGGAATTAAAAGAACCATGGTTTGCTAACTTGGTTAATTATTTAGTATTAGGATTGATTCTTGCATATTTGTCTCTGTTTTAGGTGAAGAAATTAAAGCGAGAAGCCTAATATTATGTTTGGCATGAACCACACCTGTGGAAAATATACAACAACCAAATAATTTGAAGATGTGTACCTGAGGAAGAATTCCAGTCTATCCTTTCTGCTTGCCATTCAATGATATGTGGTGGACACTTTAGTACTACCAAGACCTATAGAAAAGTGTTAGAGGATGGGTTTTATTGGACTACCATGTTTAAGGATACATATTTATATTATAAGGCATGTGATAAATGCCAACGGTTTGGGGGTTTAGGTAAACATCACGAGATGCCATAACAACCCATGCTTCTTTGTGAGGTATTTGATGTATGGGGCATAGACTTTATGGGCCCTTTTTCACCATTATCTGGGTTTACTTATATCTTGTTAGCTATAGATTACCTCTCTATGTGGGTAGAAGCTATTTCCACTTGTAAAGATGACGCCCAAACGGTCTCTAAGTTTCTCAAGACTAACATCTTTTGTAGATTTAGAGTGCCAAGGGCTATAGTAAGTGATAAAGGTATCCATTTTTGTAATAAGGTTGTGAGTAACCTACTTGTTAAACTTAGAGTTACCCATAAAATGTCTACTGGTTATCATCCACAGATCAATGGGCAAGCAGAAACATCCAACCTAGAGGTCAAGCAGATTTTGGAAAAGATTGTAAGCCTTCAAGGAAAGATTGGAGCTCAAGGTTGGAAGAAGCACTATGAGCATATAGAACTACATTCAAGACACCAATAGGGATGTCTCCTTTCTGGCTTATCTATGAAAAAGCATGTCACATTCCAATAGAGTTGGAGCATAAGACTTATTGGGTAGTGAAAACGTGCAATATGGATATGGAAGAATCTAGCTTAGAGAGGAAGCTACAACTATAGGAAATGGAGGAGATGCGATTGGAAGCTTATGAGAGCTCTTGCATCTATAAGGAGAAAATCAAGCAGCTACATGACCAAAATATTATGAGAAAATACTTCAAAGTTGGTGACAAGGTTCTACGCTTCAAGGCCCGATTTGCACTCAAGCCTGGAAAATTTAACACCAGGTGGGAAAGACTATACATAGTCACCAAAGTGCATGATTTTGGAACAGTAGAACTACTAGTGAGGTTAGTGGATCAGAATTTAAAGGCAATGGTCATCTTCTCAAGCTCTACCATGATAGTTTCGCTCCGCCTTAAGGCTAGATTGTCCCTTTCCCCTCTCAATCTCTCATATCATGTATCTAATTGCTTATGAAATTTGTTGAACATGAATGCTTGAGATAAGTGTGGGGGAGGGACATTCCTAGTAGTGATAGTAGGATTAGTAGTTTAGTGTTTAAATTCAATAAGACCCCCTATATTTCCTTGGTTCTCTTATCATATGCCATCCTTACTCTCTCTTACATTCAAGATTAATTAGATTGTTGCATTGTATTCCTTAAATAAATTGAGGACAATGTATTGAGCAAGTGTGGGGGAGAGTGTGTTTTGAAGAAAAAAAAACCACACTTAGATTTTTTGTACTTGAATGTTTTAAAAAATGGAAGTTTGTCCAAAGTCATTATTGCATTTGAGAGTTGATCTTGATCATGGTTAATTGCAATCTTTTGATTAGTTGTTGTTCTGAATTCTATCATTGGAAATAGTTGAGTAAATGCTTTGTGGTTAGTTTGTTATACTGTTGAGTGTTTTGGTAAGCATTTGAGAAGAAACCTTGTTGGAAGGTTATTTGAGCCTAAATTCTTTCTTTGTATATCTACATGCTTTCTTAATTTTTCATCTTCTAGAACTTGTCTCAACTCCATGTCAAAGCTGTATTTACATTAATGTGATGGAAATGATAGAGGCATTCAATTCTAAACCCTTTCTACCTAAACACAAACCTTTTAAATGATCCATTGTTTACCATTTGAGCCATTCATTGAGTTGTTATGCATGTGTATATCATTTACGTAGTCCTTGCATCCTATCTTGTTATAATTAAACTGTCATCACCCCTAATTTATATGAATGTTGGCTTGCCATGTATATACATATTGAAAAAAAACAAAAAAAAAGGACAGAAAATGGTGAAAGAAAAAAAAATGAATGAAAAAAAAAGAGAAAGCAAAGAAAAAATACTCATTCAAATAAGGCAATTCTAGGGATTCTCTATAAATGACAATATAATAATTATGTGCACTCCAAGTGGTAAATTGGATGCTAAGTGAGGGGTTATTAGTTTATATACGTGCATAACACTTGTTTCTTTCTCAATTATTTCATGTGGTCTTCTCCATCATTACAACCCATGAAAGTCTTCTTAATTCGTTACATTATTATTGTTAACGGTAGAGATGTTAGAGTTGTTACAAGCCTATGGTAAGGTGACATTTAAGTGAGCCAAAGTGAGATAACCTTAATAAGGAAAGTAGAGCGTAAACACTAATATCCTAGAGAGCTCTCTTATGCTTATTTCAATTACATTTGATTGTATAGTGGATTAATCCCTTTGCATTGCACTATGACTCATGCTAGTTGTGGAGCTTCATTAATTGATTTATTGCTTTTCAAACTATGAGATTGCTCATCTTTAAATTGTATTGATGTTCATCTTGGATGGCTTTGAATTGATAATCTTTATCGAGGGTACAAAGGTCCAAGTGTGGGGGAATTTGATATATCCCAATTTTATCATAATATTTAATATCTTGATTAGACATTTTATCATTAATTTTGGGAATAGCATTTATTAAAGATGATTATGTGAAAATAAATCTTAAAAAGATTATTTGTTATGATCTCAATCAAGTATTTGATTGCTGAGTGGTTCATCCAGACAATGACCTTTGACCTGATCAAGTATGCTCTAAATTTGTCAAATGCAAACACTACTGCTAATAGATAGCATGAAACACCTTGTCTTTTCTTTGGCCCAAAACAGCTCCAACTGCATAATCACTTGCATCGCACGTCATCTCGAATGGAAGATTCCAATCTGGAGCTATGATAAATGGTGCAGAAGTCAAGGCACTTTTTAGAGTTTGGAAGGCTGATAAGCACTCCTTATTAAACACAAAGGGAGTGTTTTTCTCCAACAGCATCCAAAGTGGCTTTGTGATTTTTGAGAAGTCCTTGATAAATCTTCTATAGAAGCCAGCATGTCCCAAAAAACTTTGAATGCCCTTGATTGAGGAAGGAGGTGGTAGCTTTTGAATTATTTCAATATTAGCTCGGTCCACTTCAATGCCTCTATCAGATACCTTGAGACCCAGCACGATTCCTTCTTTCACCATAAAATGGCATTTCTCCCAATTTAGAACCAAGTTTGTCTCCACACAACGTTGCAAGACTTTTGCCAAATTTGAAAGACAATGATCAAATGATTCTCCAAAAATTGAAAAATCATCCATGAATACCTCAATAAACCTTTCCACCATGTCTGAGAAGATCGCCATCATACTCTTTTGAAATGTTGCTAGTGCATTACATAGACCAAATGGCATCTTTCTGAAGGCAAAGGTACTATATGGACATGTAAAAGTTGTTTTCTCTTGATCCTCCGGTGCAATTGTAATTTGATTATATCCTGTGTACCCGTCCAGGAAACAATAATAAGCTTTCCCTGCTAGTCTGTCAAGCATCTGGTCTATAAATGGCAGAGGGAAGTGATCTTTTCTGGTGGCTTTATTGAACTTTCTGTAGTCGATGCACACTCTCCATCTAGTCACCGTTTGTTAGAATCAGTTCATTTTTCTCGTTGGGCACTAGTGTCATTCCACCTTTTTTTGGCACAACTTGAACTGGGCTTACCCATTGACTGTTAGAGACTGGGTAGATTATGCCAGCATCTAGCCACTTTATTACCTCCTTTCTCACCACCTCCTTCATGTTTGGATTGAGTCTTCTATGGTGCTCGACTGATGGCTTGTAGTTATCCTCCATCAAGATCTTATGCATACAAATTGAAGGACTAATCCCTCTTATATCAGCTATTGACCATCCAAATGCTGCTTTATACTCCCTTAGAACTCTTAATAATTTTTCTTCTTCTTCAAGAGTAAGAGCTGCTGAGACGATTACAGGTAATGTTGAATTTCCTCCCAGATACACATACTTCAAGTGGGATGGCAGTATTTTCAACTCCAGTACTGGTGGTTTCTCTGTTGATGGTACCGGCTTACTTGGCCTTTCCCCAAGATCTTCAAATGGTTTCTTGATAAAAATTGGGGAATTTGCTTCCAGGTACTTAATCTGCTCTAAGACTTCAGGATTAGTAGATTTTGATACATCTACCATTCCTATTGCAATGGTTGATCCATGCAGATTTCGTTCACCACATCTTTTATGCAACTGGATAATGTGTCGACTCTGTAGCAAGTGTCACCTTCATCTGGAAAGGATAAAGCCTTGAAAATGTTGAAGGATACTTGATTATCTTGAACTCGCAAGGTTAACTTCCCCTGTTGCACATCTATTAACGTTCTCCCAGTTGCTAGAAATGGCCTCCCAAGAATGATAAGAATTTCTTGGTCTTCTTCCATGTCGAGTATTATGAAATCAGCTGGGAATATGAGTTTGTCCACCTTCACCAGAACATCTTCTAAGACACCCCTCGGATGCTTTATTGATCGGTTCGCCAAAAGTAATAAAACTGTGGTTGGCTTCACCTCTCCAAGACCAAGTTTGTTGTAGAGAGATAGAGGCATGAGGTTTATACTTGCTCCAAGATCACAAAGTGCTTTTTCAAAGTGACATTGACCTATGGTGCAAGGTATGCAGAAGCTTCCTGGATCTTTCAACTTTGGAGGTAATTTCTTTTGGAGAATAACACTACACTCCTCAGTAAGTGCAACTGTTTCAAATTCCTCAAGCTTACGCTTATTTGAAAGAATATCCTTCATGAATTTTGCATAACTGGGTATTTGGGCAAGAGCGTCTACGAAAGGAATGTTGATGTGCAACTTTTTGAAAACCTCTAGAAACTTTACAAATTGCTTGTCTAGCTTTGCCTTCACAAGTCTCTGAGGGTATGGAACTGGTGGTACATATGGAGGAGGATTATCTGGAAAGCTGATTCTTCCTGGTATCACATTATCCTCCTTTTGTTCTTGTACTTCCTCCTTTTGTTCTTCTCCACCTTCTTTCTTTTCTCCGTCAACCTTCTTTTTAATTAAAGGATCTTTCAATTCTTTCCCACTTCTTAGTGTAACGGCCTTCACATGCTCTCTTGGGTTTCTTTCGGTGTCCCTTGGTAGAGTTCCTAGTTGTCTAGAATTCAGCATATTTGCAATTTGGCCCATCTGGATCTCCAAGTTCTTTATGGAGGCATCTTGGCTTTTGATTGCTGCATCGGTCCTAGCCATGAATTGAGATGTATTCATGGTTAGTTAAGCCAGTGCATCCTCCAAATTCACTTTCTGTTGTGGTGGATTTGGTTGTTGAAAAGCTTGCTGCTAGTAGTTCCCTTGCGGCTTGAATGCATTTTGATTATTCCTCCAACTAAAGTTTGGATGATTTCGCTAACCTGGATTGTACGTGTTTGAGAATGGCTCATTTCTTTGATTTATGATGAAATGAGCTTGCTCCGAGATGAATAAGTGTCCTTCTTGACATTGCGTGCTCATATGAGGTCCTCCACATTGATCACAAGCTTCTATAAGAGTGCTGATTACATTTGCTTGGGTTATCAATGATCCTACTTGCTTGGATATAGATGCAAATTGAGAAAATAAAGTTGTAAGGACATCCAGCTCGTGCACTCCAAGTACTTTCTTTCAATTGCTACGTTCAGAAGGCCATTGATATGCATTAGCTGCCATCTCCTCAAGTAGATTATAAGCATCATCTATATTTTTTCCCATTGAAGATCCTCCAGCTGCAGCATCTACAAGAATTCTGGATATGTGCGTCATCCCACTATAGAAAGTTTGCAGTTGCCACCCCATTATGAGGACATCTCCTTAGCAACTCCTTGTATCTTTCACATGCTTCATAGAGGCTTTCTTGTTCATGCTGGGTAAATGAGGCAATTTCATTCCTCAATTTAGCAGTTTTTGCTGAAGGAAAGTATTTCTCCAAAAATTTCTGCGCCATCATCTCCCATGTAGTTATGCTGCCCATTGGTAGAGATTGTAGCCAACTCTTAGCCTTATCCCTGAGTGAGAAAGGGGAAGGTCTAAGTCTAATGGCATCATCAGTAACACCATTATGCTTGAATGTGTCACAAATTCTAGGAAGTTGGCTATATGTGCATTAGGATCTTCTGTTGGTAAACCACCAACTGATTTGCTTGCATCATCTAGATAATTGCCGGCTTGATTTCAAAGTTGTTAGCTGCTACTGGTGGTCTCCTGATTCCAGAGTTTGTGTCCATGACTGTTGGTGTTTCATAGTCACGAAGTGTTTTGGTATCTGTTGTTTCTCCCCCCGGATTTGCCATCGGATTGTTTAGGGTTGAAGTAGACTGCTTCTGAACTCTTCAATTTCTTCGGCAAGTTCTTTCGATCTCCAAATCAAAAGGCAATAGTTCAGTCTCCTTCGATCTGGTCATATACTAAGAAAAAGCCTGAAAAGAAACACAAGACACCAAGAAGAAAAGCAAAAGTAATATAAATACCAAATTAGTATTAAAATTACTTGGTATTGATATTAATGACAACAATCCCCAGCAACGGCGCCAAAAACTTGTTACGAGTTTAGATGATCAATTAAATAGTGCAAGTGTACACTGTTCTAATCAAGTAATATAGAAGTGAGTAGAGTATCGTTCCCACGAGGATTGATCACTAAGTACCAAAATGGGTAATTTTCATTCTATTTAGTCGATTGATAAATTGGTGATTGAGAGTACAAATAAAAGAAAAATAATTAAATATGAGTGCAGATGATATGAAAATAAATATGAGAAAAAGTCTTAGGGATTAGATTTCACTTAACAAATTCCGGATTGAATCACTTATCTATTCTAGCCCAATTTATTCCACATGATTGATAGTCGAGTTTCCCTGATTTAATTACTAGCCTCTTCCAAGGTCAGGCAATTCTATAATTAATTGCTAATCCAATATATTCCTATATGAATTTAAGCAATTAATTATGTATTAATATTTATGGAACTCAATAAAACTACACAACTTATATGAATATATTCCTATTTCATATGCAAGTCATGGTTTTAATTATAGGATCTACACACATACATCTCCTTCCGGTCTCAACATGCATATTGTAATCATTCAAAAGGTGGCCAATCAAATGAAAGAATTAAGAACAATAATTAAAACTCAATCATGAAGAAGAAATTAAAACTAGATTTAATAAGTTAAGATTCAATCCGTCATTAGTAAGCTACGTCATCACCCTAAGAAAATGAAAATTTAACTCATGATAAAATTAAAAACAAAATCAAAATAAATTGACATTATATAAAACTAGAATGAAATCTTCATAAATACTGCATAAACTTGAATATTAAATTCTCGAACATAAATATACAACAAAAAATATACATGAAAAAACTGGAGAAATCTAGCCGTCCATTTAGGAGGTAAAACCTTCCATGTAGGCAGCATGCAAAAAGTAATACAATAATAAGCCTTCCATGTAGGAGACATACAGAAAATAATATAATACTAAGCCTTCCATGTAGGAGGCATCCAAAAAGTAATACAATACATAAAATTAAAAATAAAAATTAACACAATTTATTTAGAACTGTCAGAGAAAATATCTCTCCCTATCAGAGAAGTATCTCCTTATCAAAGAGAATATCTCCACTATATTTCTTCTCTCCTCCCCTTCCATTTTACAAAGAAGCACACATATATATAGGCAAGCAAAGTACGTCTGTTGCTTCTTCTTTTGTTTCCACAAGTGCTATAGTATTTTGCCTTCTTTTCACGCATGAACATGACTTTTCAGCAAACCTACGTATTTTTTTCGTGTTGCTATAGTGCTACAGTGATTCCATCCACTACAGTAACGTCCTGATACAGTGATTCCGTCATGAATAGTGACCGATGCTACAGTACTGACCTTTTTTATATTTTTCTTTATTTTTTTAAATACTATTTATTTTATACCCAAATATATTATATTAAGCTCAAATATCGTCCATAAAATTATCATATAAGGGAAAATAAATAAGCAAATATTTTACTTATCAGGCCTATTGCACCATCGATGCTTAGGCCAATGCAATGTTCTGTGATGCATGAGTGGATGCATGAGGCTTATTTCACGGGTTACACTCTGGCCCATGTGATATACCTAGCACTAGGGTGATATGTTGAAATGCATGTTGTGTACTAAATGTTATTGTGATAATTCTATTATATGATGACTGTGTGGCGTCATTTATGATTTGATATCTATCTGATTGATTATTGTTACTATTGAGATTCTTTTGAATCTCACTCTTTTCTATAATAAATCTATAGTACAAGCTAGTAGCTCACACGGTAAGAAGGTAAATATGAACAGCTAGAGAACGAAGCAGAAAAACTTTAGATACTATTTGTTGTCTATTTTTGGATATTTTTAGGACTGTATATGATGTACATAACTATGTAAACCTAACACCATTACAGTAGTAGAACTAGTAGTACCAGTAGTCTAATAAATGAATGGTAACTATACATACATATATATATATATATATATATAACGCTTCCAATTAACTAAGAAATAGTAACTAATGAATGTATCATGAGACTTAAGCAGAGACACACTCACAAACTTTGATAAAATGGATTTGAGCACCAATGAGACTTAATGAGATAGTGAGTGTTTATGAAACTGTATGGAAAAAAATATAATCCCACTCAAAAATCCCTTCCAATCCTAGGTTCACCTCATAGGATAGGTTTGGGAATTGTGAGCATTTTTTTAATGTATGTTTAACCTGGGATCGAATTCTAGTTCCATAACTGATTTCACTACTCTTTTGCACCCATCTGAGTTTATTCAAGATAAGGTGTGACACATTTAGTGCTCACTTGTTAAAGATAAAAGGCTATATTGATTACCTTGAAAGGCTTAGATTTCCCATGAGCCAGGAGTTAGTTACAGATTTGATCTTGAACTTACTCCCTAAAAGTTATAACCAGTTTATTATGAACTACAACATAAACAACATAGAAAAATCAATCTCTGAACTGTATGGGATGCTTAAAACTGCTAAGCAGAACATTAAGAAAAAGTCCAACACTATTTTGATGGTTCAAAAAGGAAAGGGTATGAAAAGGAAAGGTAAGGGGAACAGGAAGGGGTAAAGGCTCAGGTGGTAAGACCAAAGAGTCAAACAAGCCAAAACCAAGCCTGTGCTTAAGAAGGAAAATCCTCCAAAGGAAGGAGTATGCTTCTTCTACAATGAACTTGGTCATTAGAAGAGGAATTGCAAATTCTACCTTAAAGATCTAAAAAGGAATAAGAAGGATAGCGTGGCTATCTCTTTAGATATTTATGTTATAGACATTCATCTTTCTACTTTCTCTACATGGTTATTAGATACTACATGAGGTTCTTACATTTGTATAAATGTGCAAGGCCTTAAGGATAGTAAATGTTGAAGAAGGACAAAGTAGACCTACGAGATTGAAACAAAGCAAGACTTGTTGCTTTAGCTGTAAACACTTATGAATTAGTTCAACCAAGTAGGCTTTTGTTAGTTTTGAACAATTGCTATTATGTTTCTTCTTTGACTAGTAACATTGTTTCTCTTTTTTATTTAGATAAGGAAGGTTGTACTTCCATTATTAGGAACAGTAAATATTCTATTTATTGTAATGATGTTTTCTATGCTAATAATGGTGATTTGCATGTTGGTCATTATTGTTAGTACAAGCATTTCACCTAAGAGGGGGGTGAATTGGGTGATCCCAAAAAATTTTATTGTGTATAAGAAAATTGACGGAATATTAAAAGCAGTTAAGAGTAAGGATAAATATCACCGAAGTGTACACTAGGTGTTATACTGGTTCGGCCACAACCACTTTAACCTATGTCCAGTCCTCAGAACTGTCTCTGAGAGTTTCACTATATTCTCTAAGATTCAGTGGATTCTTGGCACCTCAGTACACAGCAAGTTCCTTCACCTGGATACTCGCTCCCCCTTACACGTTGTAATCAAAACCCCAACTCAAGGTTCTACTACCTTAAGTTGCCTCAATAACAAATATTGAGTTTGTAATGAAAAAATCTCTCACAAAGCAAATATGTAATCACTGAAGTACAATGAATGAGTATAAGTAAACAAAGCACTAAGAATGTGTTGATCAATATAAGATATGAATTGGAAAGAAACCTAGTTTATCTTTTCTCAAAATTTGGAGATGTGAGGTATATGTTAAGCAACAAGCCTCAGATAAATTTGTTCCTAAATCCTTAAAATGCCTTATTCTAAGGAAACAAAAGGATATTATGTCTACAATCCAACTGATAATAAAGTGTTTGTTATTCGAAATGATATGTTTCTAGAAAGAGAGTTTATCTCTAAAAGAACCAGTGGGAGCAAGTTACATCTCGAAGAATTTCAAGAGTCACACAATAGTACAGAACCATAGATGGAAAATAGAGAAGACTCATAACAAGTTGTTGAGCCTCCTTAAGTAACATAAGGCCAACGTAGATCTGATATGACAAGCATCAGCCTCTAAGATATGGATTTCTGATTACTAAAAGCTGTGATGTGTTGCTTATTTAGCAAAATGAGCCAACTACCTATCAAGAAGATATAGTGGGACTAAACTCTGAGAAATGACTAAATGCCATGAAGTCTAAAATACAACCCATATGTTAGATCCCAAGTTTTGATGATAACAATAATTCAATTATGTGTAAAACATGTTTTTAGAAGATTAAGAAAAGATTCCAAGTTACCAAATGCATATTTGAAGTTTGTTGATATCTGCTGTGAAATTGCACTTGAGTGCTAGAGCATGAAATCTGCACTCGAGCACAAATCACTTCTGTACTCGAGCAGGTGTGAGAGAAAGCCAGGAAGTGAGTACCCGAGAGCAAGTTATAGCATGCTTCCATCATTCACTCGAGCAAGGCACTACGAGTGCTTGGCCGAGAGCAAGTAATAGCATGCTTCCATCATTCACTCAAGCAAGGCACTGCGAGTACTTGGCCGAGAGACTTGAAGTTCAGAAAAGTGCAAGTGTGCTCGAGCACACCTATCCATGCTCGAAGTGACACGTCCATGCTTGCGAGTAATATTTCCATCCCTCTCCATATCAGTTGCGAGTGCTTGTTCAAGAGAGCATATTCCTTGGGAATATGCTTCTCACTCGAGCAAAGGTAAGTGTGCTCGAGTGAGGGCCCATATCACTCGCGAGTGAAAATTCTATCCCTCTGAAATTCTGATGCGAGTGATGGTTTAGAGAGCATATTCCTTGAGAATATGCTTCTCACTCGAGCAGAGGTAAGTGTGCTCGAGTGAGGGTCCATTTCACCCGCGAGTGCAAATTCTCACTCTTGTCAAAATGGTATGCGAGTGATGACCCGAGAAGACATTCCCAGTGTAAAGTGCAAAGATCACTCGAGCAGAGTTTTGTGCTCGAGTGAGACCCTTCTTCACCCGCGAGTGAAGATTTTGTCTCTCTGATTTTCCATGCAAGCACAACCCGATAACAGAGGTATATAAAGGAAAATAGGAGATCACTCGAGGTGAGCCTTTCATGCTCAAAGTGATGCCCTGTTAACCACAGAAAATGCTAAGTATCACAACGTTCATTACGAATATGGTTTATTGTTATTAATTCATATCATCATTACTTTTTATCTTTGTTTAACATTGTTTTGAATGTTTTAAGAGGATGGTACAGGAATATGAACGTTTGAATTGAACCACATGAGAAAAGTGATACAACGGCAGAAAAGATGATTATGAACACGCTGGCACCTACCGCACTCAGATTATTCAAACATGCACGTGTCTGCCATTAGTTTCAAATGTCCCGCTCCTCAAATGAAGAAATTCCAAACGGGCAAAAACTGGAGCAACTATATATATACAGAGACTCACGGAGAAACGAGAACAACGCAACACATGCATTCATAAGCTCATATCAAGTTTCTGCTATTCATCATTTTTCTCTGTATACACTTTGATCTTCAGTGTTTATTCATTTGCTCTGTAAGAGAGTCCTCATACAAACTCAAAATTCTATGTTTGTGTGATCTCAAGGTATTGGGACCTTGAGAGGGTAGTTATTCCTTACGAGAGAAGCAGTTGAGAGAATTCCTTGTAGTGTCTTCCACTCATAAGCCTTATAAGATACAAGCAGGAGAGAACGTTGTTGTTCATAAGACTTACAGTGGTGTAAGCGGAAGAAAACGTTGCTGCTCATAAGTCTTGTATACATAAGCAAGTGAGAAGAGTCATAGGTTGTTTCTCTGCACATAAGACTTGTCGTAAGGGGGAGTGAAGTTTCTTGTTGAGAGAATATTTCTGCTCATAGTCCATTCAAGGACGATTGTTGTCTTGTGGCGTTCTGAGAGCCCATTGAATCTTGGAGATATTGTGAAAAGCTCAGTAGGTCTTGATCTCTGAGGACTGGACGTAGGCATTGTTGTTAGGCCGAACCAGTATAACTCTCTGTGTTCAAATCTTCTCTACTCTACTATATCCACTATATTTACATATCACCACCTCAAGCGAAAAATTTATAACATCACCCAATTCACCCCCCCTCTTGGGTGAAGCTTGCCTCTTACACCATATACGATAATCAGGTATGGAACTTAGTCAATCCACCAAAGGTGTAAAAATCACCGGGTGCAAATGGGTTTTCAAGGAGAAAACTGACATAGATGACAATGTAAATGTCTTCAAGACATGACTAGTTGCAAAAGGATTCACTCAAACTCATGGTTTAAACTATGATGAAACCTTTGCCCTAGTTGTAAGGGCTAAATCAATCAGAATCCTTCTTACCATTGCAGCATATTATAATTATGAAATATGGCAGATAGATGTCAAAACAGCCTTCCTTAATGGAATGCTGTTTGAGGATGTGTACATGACATAATTTGAAGGCTTTGTGTGTTCAGAGGACTCTGGTAAAGTATGTAAGCTTTAAAGATCCATTTATGGTTTGAAGCAAGCATCCGGAAGGTAGAATAATCAGTTTGATGAAGTATTCAAAGAGTTCGGATTCATTCAAAATATCGATGAACCTTGTGTTTACAAGAAGGTTAGGGGGAGTATAGTTGTATTTGTAGTACTTTATATAGATGATATCCTACTCATTGGGAATGACATTTCTACCTTGTAGAGTGTCAAGTCTTGGTTAGGAAATTCTTTCTCGATGAAAGACTTAGGTGAGCCCACCTATATCCTAGGGATTAAGATCCATAGAGATAGATCCAAGATACTAATAGGGCTAAGTTAGAGCATTACATAAACAAGATACTGCATAAGTACAGTATGTAGGATTCAAAAAAAGGGTTACATGCCTGTGTCTCATGGCATCCATCTTAGCAAGGAATTGTGTCCTATTACACCTAATCAGCAAGATTGATAAGCAAGGTTCCATATTTCTTGACCATTGGATCCATCATATATGTTATGTTATGTACTCGACAGAATGTCTCATTTTCCTTAAGTATGACCAGCATATATCTACAAGATCCTGATAAGGGTTATTGGTCTACTGTCAAGAATATCTTTAAGTACTTAAGAAGTACTAAGGACTTATTCTTAGTCTATGGTAGATTGGATAATGAGCTTTGTGTAACTAGTTACATAAATGCAAGTTTCCAAACTTACTAAGATGACCTTAAATCGCAATCTGGATACATATTCCTCCTCAATAGTGGAGCAGTAAGCCGGAAGACCTCCAAGCAGAGCACTGTAGCAGATTATGCAATATAAGCTGAATATATAGAAGTATCGGATGTAGCTAAGGAAGCCGTTCGGATTAGAAAGTTCATTACTGAACTAGGGGTGGCGTTATTGCACAAGCCAAGAAGCCTAGGTCACATCAAAGGATGAAGCATATACTTAGGTGATTTCATATCATCAGAGAAATCAATAATAGAGGTGATATAAATATATGCAAAGTAGCAGGAGAAGACAAATTTGCTGATACTCTTACCAATCCGCTTGCACAAACAAAGCATGAGTGTCATGTCAGGACAATAGGATTTAGACGAATTAATGATTGTACCTATTGCAAGTAGGAGGATGTTGAAAATTGTGCCCCAATCATTATACTTTAAATATTTTTATTCAATGAATTTCTCCATTTTGTTATCATATTATTTGCATGTTCATTGTGATGACTATCCTTGGATAAATCATAATGATTGTCCTAAATGTCCGTGGTCGGTCATATATATGGGAGCAAAGATGAAATAAGACCAATATGACTTTGAAGAGGTATGAAGATATAAATCAAAGTCCTAGGCACTTGTAACATTACAAGGTACTGAATTGACCCGCTATAAGAAAGCTGCATGGATCAAGTCATAAGCTTGTCTCATGTATAACCACGTCATTATGCCCTTTTGACCTAAGATCATCATGGATTCCTATAAGAGAGTCGCTTAACTTTGACCTAGTCAAAAGTCACCTCTAACCAGGTGATGATAAAGGCTATATTCGGGCTTGGTGGTTTTTATGCAAATGAATATGAATGGTTAAGATGGAATTTGTCCCTCACATTAGTAGAGAGATATCATTGGGCCTCTCGATGAGTGAGTCTGAGAAATGTATGGCCATATTATAATAGAAAGGAGTTTCCATTTCTATAGTTAGACTACTCAGGGATCGAGAAAGTAACAGTCAGGAATATAAGGATGACATTCTCCATGCCTCATCCTTGACTAAAATATCGTGTGACAAAAGGGAGATGATATGGTTGTATGACAGGTTGCATTGGTTTATCGATCCTTATATGGATTGAATAGTCATAATGTCTTGCTAGAGGCTGCTTACGACTTATGGGTTAGTATAGTCATTAGCCCACTGCCAACTTCATATAGGCCTACAGGGTCACATATAAAAATAGCCCAACATGAGCTATAATGTCTAGATTCATTGAATCTAAGATATGTATAGATTCAATGAATGTAATAGTTAATCTAGGATGGACAAATATATATATATATATATATTCAAAAAGAAAATGAACAATATTATATATACTTATATGTATTTTTGAAATACATACATATATATATATATATATATATATTATGATAATATTATTATTTATGTTAGTTTTAAATTTGTTTTATCTGATAAATTAAATTTAATAACTAACATGATAAAGATATAATATATCATATTTAATTTATAAAGATAAATCAAATATATTTTCATTGGCTCTTTCTTCAGATTAAATAAATAGGTTGAATTAAACTATTGGACAGATTTAATTAAATCATATTGATTTAATTTGCTTATCAAAAGACAATTAAGTGTTAACTGATATGATATAGATTTTCAAATTAATTAAGATTAATTTTAAAAAATCCAATATCCATCATAAAATAGAAAGCCCTAACTAGTTACTTAAAAGGGTGAGCTAGGGTTTTTTTACAATTGATGAAAAACATAGAGAGCCGTGAGAAAATAAAACTCTAGAGAGGGACATTGGTGGTGCTAGCACAAAGTTCATGGTGGATTTCTATTCGTGTGGATACCAATAGAGGGAGTTGATCCGAGTTGTCAGCTCATTGAGATCGAAAAGAAAGACTGAACACATAAGAAAAGTACATTTCTTTACTTCTCGATTTAAACGCCGTTAACAGATCCACAGTCAGGAATGGAAAAATTTTTGAATTTTAATTTTTCGTTGTGCCTACCAATACCAATAGCATCATCTATTTTTAAAACAAGTTCATTTGTGGCTGACTGACTCAATGATATGGCTAAGGAGTAAGAAGAAGACCTCTGAGATTGTCCTAAAATGTTTGAAAGGTTGAAGGGTAATGTGGTAAAGGCATTGTATGGTGTTGCATTGACTTTACCTTTGAGTGTTGTGTTGCTATTATATAACTTGAAGGCAAAAAGTGGGTGAATTGATACGAGCTTCACATAATTGCTCGCTCTTTTGAATCTAATATTACCAACAACAAATGTAACATCCCGAATTTTGGTCACCAAAACTCCTTATACATTTGGGGTATTAAATGGAATAAAATGCTGAATAAGTATGACCATAGGAATTAAATATGGAAATAGAAAGGTGAATAATGCTTCCGGTCAAATTTTCCGCTAGGTAGTGAGATTGCCATGTGATTTTGGATGGCCAAATAATATACATAAATTATGCAATTTTACAGAGTGAAAGTAGACATCCTAAACTTTAATTTGAAAGGTCATATGAATCATTTAAAGCTATATACAAAAAGTTATTGATTTTTGAAGTTAGCCCATAAAAACTAGAAAGTTTCTGAAGCAACGTTCAAAGAAATTAATCTTGGAATGAGGTGAGTCTAAATGAAAATATTTTATATTTTTTCTTGAAACTAGACTCAATAAGGGTTCTATAACATTTGGAATCACTCCAATACAATGTCTACAAAATTAGTTATGATTTTTCAAATATTGGATATAAAAACTGCTAGAAAATCCGAAAATAAAGAAAAATGTAATGACGAACTTGTAATTTTGCCAAACAAGTGCTAAATGAGTTATTTTCTAACTAATTGAAGTTAATTTCAATTAATTAAGGAAAATAAATGAGAAAAATATATTTGGAATATTTTGGTCAAATAAATATGAATTTATGGAAAATTGAAGGAAAAGTGCAAATTTGACCAAAATTGTGACTTTATGTGCATACGTAACTGGAATATGTTGTGAAGCCAATTGAGACCATAGAAAGGGACCCCTAGGTGTCTCCTACATGTAGCATGAGGAAGGAAATATTGGTTGAGCTTAATGGACAAGATTACATGTACATGGGAATTTATGTCATAAAAATTAGATTTTTGGAATTTTGGAATTTTGCTTTAATAATTAATTAAAGCATGAGATAATATGATAAAGCATCATCTTCTTTCTCCTAGCTCATTCAGTGTCAAATAGCCCTGCATATTGAGAGAGAAAGAGAATATTTTTAGAGAGAGAAAGGGAAGGAAAAACTTGTAAAGGCAAGTGATTTCTTCGATAAATCGGTTCGTAATGTGTGTAGCGCCGATCCTAAGCTACTCCTTTATGTTCTTTAAGGTTTAGAGTCTCAAAAATTCTGTATTGAGGGTTTCAGTTTTCATCCAAGTCAAGTAAAAGCTAGTGGGAGCTTGAGGTAACTTCTAAACTCTCATATATTGACTATTTACTAGTGGAAAGATCACTTTTATGTAATACCTTGAATTTTGAGACTCGAGGCTAGAGAATAAGCCTGAGATTAGTGGATTGCTAAGCCCCGGTTTAGCAAGATCCCAAATTGTGATTAAGGGTCAATGACTTCAAAAGTGGATGTGGTTAGTGATAAATAATCCTTTTGGAGAATATGATGTGATTTGCACTCGAATGTGATTTGTGTGTGTTGTGAGTAGCGCCGAAATCCTGTATTTGAGTTCAATTGTGGATTAACATCCAAATTGACTTAGAATAGAGGGAAGAATTGAATGGGGTATTGTGTTGGAAATGGTGTCATAGTGTGTTTTGATGTCATTGAAATTGGTTTGGAACTTTGGAATGGAAAAGTTGCAATGTTAGGTTTTGAAATGTGAATTGTGTTCACATGTTGAGATTGTTGTGAAAACATGTCTATGAGATGTGAATTTGATTGATTTGGTGTTTCCAATGGATTCGTTGTGAAAATTTATGTCGGAATGATGTTTGGTATGAAAATGGACCATTGGAAGCAAAGATGCAAAATCTGAAATTTTGTCCAGTGAAACTCTATTCTGGGCAGTCAGTTTGTGTGAACGTTTTGAATGAACAAATGGTGTCTAAAAATTATGAAACTTTTCAGTCTTAAATTTCACATCTAAAGCTTCAAAATGGATATATAATTTGTACCATTTCGTTTTGGGAACTGGGAGATATGTCTGTCCAAAGTTTGGGATCAAAACTGGACTCTGTTTTGGAGCAGTGTTGAGTTTTGTGTAATTCTGTATTTGTGTGGTGATTTCTAGTAATGGTCCATATTTTTCCTATAAATAGGACTTAAATAGATTTCATTTGGCTTTGGGATCACCTCATTTCTAATTTTCTAGAATTAGTTATGAGTTTCAAAGTTTGGGCAGAAAATCCGAAAATGGGAATTATGACATCATCAAAATAAAATATGACATCAGCATGGAATAAAAAGCAATTCCTCCCTCTTCATCAGGCATTTCCTGACGCCATTTCAAAAAAAAAAACGTGAGAGAGAGCTTGGAGAAAATAGGGAGAAGGAAGGAGAAATCTTACAAGGTAGGTCGATTTCTTCGGTGAATTCGTACCTAACGTGTATAATCCTTCTCCTAAGTTATTCCTCTATGTGAATTAAGGTATTGAAGCAAGGAATTTCATTGTTTAAAGAGGCTAGGGTTCATCCATAAGAAGGATAAGCCAGAAAGAGCTTAAGGTAACCTCCGAAACTTCAATCTTTGATTGTTCTGGCTACTGTGGTTGATTTAATCGGTGAAATTTCACCGAATTGTCTTTGTTTGTAAATTTGGAAAATGGGTTGGCCTAGGTGTTATGCTGCCCAAATTGATACTAAATGGTTGTTCTAACCCAATGTAATTGTTAATAAAGTGGTTAGGTGTAGAAAGAAACACGTCTGCGAAGCTGAAACCCAAAAACCCCAATTTTTCCCGGGGAATTGAGAATTTCGGCCAAGGCTAGTTTGGAGGGGTTAGAGATAGATTTTCAATGATTTGATGATTCCATTGAGTTTAGGAGAGAAAATTAGGTGGGGTTATAGTTGGTCACTTTTTCAGAAAAGGCCGAAAAAGCATAATTACGAAAACGCCCCTGAAACCCTTAAAGTGGGGCTGCCAGGGGTAAATTTGTAAATTGACATTGAATTTGATAATTCTGAGTCAGGAAAAGGATTCCTTGGGCAAAAATATGTCAGAATAGCCCATGTCAAAATTTCAAGAAAAGTACAGCCGGACCGGATACGACGGGGCCGGGCCGGGCCGGGTCCCCGGGGGTATTTTTGTAAATTTTCAATATAACCTCATATAACCCCCAGAAACACTATGGAAGTGTCTAAATAGTACATTTGACATTGTAGGATCGAATGTGAAGCCCTTAGTTACTGGCACGCAAATCAAGGTGAAAAGACTGGAGGTAGGGGACTTACCTTACTTACATGTATTTGATATCTTTGCTTGTGTAGTGATGTATGTGATTGCTTTACTTGATTGTGTAGAGCATATTTGAATAAATGAAGCTCTGTTTCTGTTTTGCTGTGGCCATAGTTTTGTTACATGAAATATTGAGCATGTAGAAATGTCATTATGGGGCATGCATCTAGATAAAGCTAACATGTCATACACATAGCATCTATCATGCATGCATTATGGTATCTGTTTCCTACTGAGATTCTCTCGAATCTCACCCTCCCCTACCAATAATTTAGACAGGACAAGTGGCTCGTGGAGGGAGCGGCTAGGACTCCTTCGAGATGAGAGTTGGTAGTTGGTTACCAATGAGTTGTGAAGACTGTATATGATTCGGTTGAATATATGGTTATGAATTTGAGATGAGATTGTGTAATCCTCATTTGAAGAATTGTAATGGGCAATTGTGCCCTGTGTATCTTTAGCAAAGGTATGTACCCGGGAATGCTGGGATGATTATGTTGTGCACTCTGATATTTATATGAATGTGATTTATCTTTGCATAGTAATTGTATTCGAAATGTGAATATGAGACCAAGTTAATTAGATTTTAAAAGGTATTTTTGAAAACCCTATCTCAAGGATGGGATTTTAAATGAGTTTTGATTATTATTGGTCTCTATTTCGTTTTAATCGCGTATTTCGGATATAATTACGGAGGGGGTTACATTTAAGACCAGTTAAAAATGATATTTTAGACCGGTTCTAGATGAGGTCCTGATATAGCCAGTCTTAAAAGTTTGCTACTTTTTAGACCAGTTAAAGAACTGATCTTAAAAAAAAGTTTTAAGACCGGTTATTTATAAAACGGTCTAAAAATAATAGAAGAAACCAATCTCAAAAGTTCAACTTTTCAAACCGATTTTTGAAACAAGTGGTCTAAAAAGTTTGAAATTTTTAGACCAGTTGTCTAAAAAATCAGGCTTAAAGTAGTACTTTTAAGACCAATTTTTTAGACAACCGGTCTTAAATTTACTTTTTAGACTGGTTGTGGAAAGAACCAGTCTAAAAAGTTGATTTTTTTAAAAAAAATGTTCTGTTTAAAACATTTACTAAGCAATCTATTTCCTTTATTAAAACATTTCACTCAACAAGTAGTCATTTCAACGACATCCAAATAAATTCTTCTCTTACACATTATAACAAACATCTTATACAGATTAGCATTGTCCTTCATTTTCCAATTCAATGAAAGATTCTTAAGAGACAAAAGGAATAGTAATAAACTTCCCTAACAAATACATAACAAGACTAAAACCATTCCATTAGAAACCACAATGATCAAGTTACTTGCACCTCAAACTAAAAATACAATTCCACCTAGAGCTAAATATTGAAAAACCAACTAAGTATATACAATATGATACTTTAACCATAGAAGAGGACATATAAGAAGGCTCCCAACAGATAGCTTCAATATCCATAGCCTAACTGGAACACTTTATGGATGCTCTATTGGCCAGCCACAAGCTTGTATCACATGCAATTGTGAGGATTTCACCTAAAAACATTACTCAAGAGGATCAAAAAAAGTTTTCTTGTGAAAACATCAAAAAAAGTAGTTTTATATATACCAATAACAATATACATAATTCAAATATAGTTCATGATAATTATTTTAGCTAACTAACCTTCAAAGTAGTTTTATAAAGGGATATCCTCCCATATCCCTTTATAATGATCGTTTCATGCGCCGTGTTCATTGTCTACTTCATCTTTTTCATTCAATTCTGGTAGACTCCTAGAAAAATAAGGAGTATCAAGAAGATCATTCATTGAACAACTTTTCTGATTAATGTCAACAACCTTTTTTCCTTGGAGAGCTACATACCACATTTTATTTGCCCGATCGGTAATATAGAACACTTGTTTTGCTTGATATGCCATAATAAAAGGTTCATCTCCAAAACTTCTACTAATCAGATCAACCAATATAAATCCCAACTGATCAATCATCACACTATTATTAACATCAACCCAATTGCATTTGAAAATAGGAAATTTAATTTTAACATAATCAACCACCTAAATCTCTTCAATAACCCCATAATAAGGTATTGCTGCCAATCTAGGGTTCTTATCTTTCGAACTAGAAAAGTACATAGATTCAGCCACTAACATAACCCCACTATTCTGGACGGTGCTCCTATCATCAAGGGACTTCATGTAAAACGTATAACCATTTATCACAAATGAAGTCCAAGTTATGACATCAACCTCAGGACCACATGCTAACCATGTAATTGTATCAGAAACACATTCTTCTCTGTCAAGCTTTTGTTTGAACCAATATGCAAAAGTTTTGTTATGCTCCCTAATTAACCTTTGTTCCGTAATTCAACTATTTTCTTTCCGAACAATTTCTTTATGAGCATTAATATAATCTTGAACTTCATTAACACTATTCAAGATGTACAAGTGGACTTGTTGCAATTCATCAAGATCAACACTTTTTACTGTAGCCTCGCGTCTACCCCCTTCTTCATCATGACGTTCAGGAAGCTCAATATGTCTTACATTTGACAAGTAATCTTAACAAAACTCCATGGCTTCTTCAGAAACATATTTTTGAACAATAGATGCTTAAGGTCGATTTGCATTCTTCACATACCCTTTTAGGATTTTCATAGTTCTTTTAATTGGGTACATCTACCATAAATAGATAGGGTCACACAACTTTATCTCCCTCACTAGATGAACAATTAGATATACCATAATGTCAAAAAAAGAATGAAGAAAAAGCTTCTCAAGCTAGCACAAGGTCAGACATCCTTCATTTTCCAGTTCATCCAATCTTTCTGTCTTAATGACTTTACTACAAATAGCATTAAAGAAGAAATAAAGCCTAGTCAAAATATGTTGAAGATCATATTCAGCAATGCCTCGAATAGCTATTAGGAGTAGTTATTGCATTAAGATATGACAATCATGAGACATTAGCCTTACTAACTTCAAATCTTTCATCGACATAAGCTTCCTAAAATTTGAAGAATACCTTGAAGGAACTTTGATGCCATGTAAACACTCACAAAAGATTCTTTTCTTATCCTTAGATAGTATGAGCAGCTGGAGGATAAAAAGTTCTCTTACCATATGGTTTTGGATACAAGTCTTCTCGTATCCCCATTTCTTACAAATTTAATCTTGCCTTCACGTCATCCTTAGAACCATTGTTGTCAAACTCGCGAGTCAACTCGTCGAGTTTGACGAGTTTACGTTTTTAACTGATGAAATCGAGTTAACTCACTTACAGAGTCTTTCTATACATAAACTCGGTCGAACTCGGTTTTGACTCGGTCAAACTCGGTGAACTCGCCGTTTCAAAACCGAGTTGAGCGAGTCAGAAAGATGGGTAGTAGAAGTCAGGGATCTGGATAAAAATTGACTAAAAATCTTCAAAAAAAAAGATATTATAAATTTTAAAAAGAAAAATACATAACACTTATATAACTTGCCCTAATTTAAGCTTGTAGACCTTGTGTGCCGCCTCCCCAACCGTCTTTCTTTCCCAAATTCGCAGCTTTTATTTTTTGTTTTCCACTTATCGTCGTCCGTCGTGCCTTTGCTTGTTCTTGCTGGTTTATGAGTAGAAGAGATAAAGAGACACAGAACAGGAAGGAAGAGAGAACGAAGCAAGAGAGAGAGAAAACAAATGCAAAGATAAATATTCAAAGGTGAGATTTCGATTTTGACATAAAACAAATGCAAGGTGTGATACTGTGATATATTTCTTGTGATCTGTGATGAATGAGACTGTATATTTTTCGTGATATGTGTGAATTGTACTGCGCTTCAGCCTTTCACAGTTTCAAGTGATTGCATCTGTAGAGTGTAGATATAGACAACACACTTTTTTTCGATTTTTTTAATTAAAAAATGTTCTTGGTTTTGGTGAAGATTTGACAATTTGACTTATGAAGCTTCATTTTAATTTCAACTTCCAAGTAATACCGAGTTAGATCTTGACCTTGTGAAGCAAAGCGCCTTTTTTTTTTGTCAGGTGAAGCAAAAAGGACCATAATTTATATTCCTAGAAGCTAAAAAGAGACGTTTTACATCTAAAGAATTTCAGGTATTTGATCCTTTCTTGATCTTTTCATTACCTTTTCTTGATTTTTTCATTTCTTCTAATCAACGAATATTTTATTATTATTGTTGGCAAAAAAATCATTATTATTATATTATTTTCATCTAATCATAAGAGAGTAGGGAGCTTGCACATTAGGCGAACTTTTTTTTTACAGTGAGATATTGTTTTGTTATTGTTTAATGTGATCCGTGTAATAGTATTTTATTTATTAAACACTATCCCACATTAAACAAACTATGTTCTTGAGAACTGACAAACTAAGGTGACGCTTATTTTATACCTTTGGATATTAGATTTCTTCTTTGGTTGCCTCTCTTTTCTTAATTTGAGAATTTCTTCTTACTGTTTATTAATTAGGTAGTATATTAAATTGAAGATGTCTTCAAGTGCAAAGGAAAATACTGGAAAAAAAGTTATTGCTGCAAGAAAAAATTATCCGGGTAATAGATCTGATATAGGATGGAAACACGGGATGGATGTTGACAGGAATGGCAAAAAAGTGAAGTGTAATTATTGTGGAAAAATTGTTAATGGGGGCATTTATAGATTCAAAAATCATCTAGCATGCACTAAAATAGATGTTGAAGCTTGTGGCAATGTTCCTGAAGAAGTAAAGACCACAGTACTACAACTTGTTTATGATGCAAAATGTGCTTCATCTAAGAGGAAAAAACAATGGGTCGATATCGGTGATGAAGATGATCAAGGTGTACAGGTACAAGTTGAGTCTCAAAATTCAGGGAAAGGACTGATGAATTTCTTGAGAAATACAAAAAATAATAGCAAAGGGGTAGGCAGCACACAATCAACCATTAATCATATGTTTAAGAGAGACTTGAGGGAAGAGGCTTGTCAACAAGTAGCTCGATTTTTTTATACAAGTGCTATACCTTTTAATTGTATAAAAAATCTTGAATTTACAAAGATGTGTGAAGTTATAGGAATATTTGGTCAAGGATTTAAGCCTCCTTCTTATCATGAGATCAGAGAAAAATATTTGAACTTGGAACTAAAAAGCACACAGGCCTTGCTTGAGAATTTTAAGAGTGAATGGACAACAACAGGTTGTTCCATTATGTCTGATGGGTGGACTGATAGAAAAAGGCGTTCAATTTGCAATTTTCTAGTGAATAGTCCAAAAGGGACAGTATTTTTATATTCATTAGATACTTCTGAAATTTCTAAAACAGCTGATAAAGTATTTGAGATGCTTGATGAAGTTGTGGAAAAAGTGGGTGAAAAAAATGTCATGCTGCAACTCGATTTGCCACTGCATATCTGACTTTGTCATGTCTTAATGAGCACAGAGTACCACTGGTAAATTTGTTTAATTCTCAAGATTGGAAGGATAGCAAATTTTCATCTACCAAAGATGGAAAAGAAGTAGCAAAAAGTGGTTTGGACAATAATTTGTGGAAGAATATTGTGACATGCCTTAAAGCAGCTGCTCCTCTTGTATAAGTTCTTCGCTTAGTGGATTCAGAAGAGAAGCCAGCTATGGGATTCATATACAAAGCCATGGAAAGTGCGAAGGAAAAGATCAAACAAAATTTTAATAGTGTTAAAAAAAGGCAAGTATTAAATTAAAATTTTGTATTTAATTTTATCATGCAAGTTTTATGTTTTTTATAATTTGATTTTTTCTTTGTGGAATGACCCTTTTTTTTATTGATTGCGATTTGTGATAGTTATGAGCTTGTATGGAATATAATTGATGAGAGGTGGGAAGCTCAACTACATAAGCCTTTACATGCAGCGGCATACTACCTCAATCCTCATTTTCATTATGACACTAATTTTAAGCCTCATTATATGATTAAACAAGGGTTATATGATTGTTTGTCAAGAATGGTTGGGGATCAAGATGAGCTTAACAAAATTGAGTTTCAATTGACTGACTTTCATAATGCAAGAGATATGTTTGGACGTGAAACTGCACAAGCATTAAGAAAAAAACTTCCTCCAGCAGAATGGTGGGATTCTTATGGAGATGGATGTCCAGAACTTAAAAGAATAGCAATTCGTATTCTTAGCTTATGTTGTAGCTCTTCTGGCTGTGAAGCTTTTTTCTTCCTTCAATTTTTTTTAGATTCATACGAAAAAAAGAAACCGTTTGCATCAAAAGAAGATGAATGATTTGGCATTTGTCATGTGCAATTTGAAACTCACAAGGAAGCAAAAGAGTAGAACTTTCAATTATGATTTTGATGATATCTATTCTGATGATGAATGGATTACTGAAGGAAGGATAGATGGAGACGATATGGAGGAAGAGGATGATGAGGTTCTTCAACCTCATGAAAATAATGAGCATATGGCTAATCCATTATTTGGAGTTGACTTGAATGTTGATTTTAACATTATTGATGATGTTAGGGCAAATTATAACAATAATGATGACACAGGTGATGCAAATGGAGATCATAATGGTGAAAGCGAAGAATTTGAAGACAATGGAGATAATGATAATCCAACATTTGATGATCTTTGTTGAATTTATAATTATTTTTATTTAATTATGCTTAGTGAGTTTATATAAATACATGAATTTCGTATAAATTTTTATGTTAAAATATGATAAATTATGAATGTTAATGAATTTAATTTCTGTTTTTTGGATTTAAATTATATTTAAACCAAATTGTTATCATTTTTAGTATTTTAATTATTTTATCATATAAATTTAATTATTATTTATTAACAAAGGTAAACTCTTACGAGTTTACAATACGAGTTTACGTTTTCAAGTTTACGTCCCCTTTACTAGTTTGTTTAAACTCACGAGTTTGATAACATTGCTTAGAACTACCTTGTATGTTAAGCAGTGTCCCAATAATACTATCACATACATTTTTCTCCTCATGCATAAAATCAATACAGTATCTCACTTCAAGATTGGGCCAATATGAAATATTGAAGAAGACAGACCTCTTTTTCCATTTATTTTTTAATTACTATTCTTTGTAGTCTTACCAAAGATAACATTGATATTTTTCACCTTTTCATAAACTTGGTCCCCAGTCAATGCCTTCGGAGCATCTTCAAACTCTTGTCTACCAAAAAAAGCTTTCTTTAATCTATGATATGGGTGGCCCCATCTAAGAAATCTCCTATGGCCAAGATAAACTGTATTTCTTCCATGTTGAAGTTGATGGTAGCATGTTCCTTCTTCACAAATCGGAAATGCCTTATGGCCTTTAACACTATATCCTAACAAGTTTCTATATGTAGGGAAGTCATTTATAGTACAAAAGATCATAGCTCGCATTTTAAAAACCTTCTTCTTGTTCACGTCAAAAACATCACCACCTTCAGCCCATAACTCTTTTAAGTATTTGAACAAGGGTTCTAGGTAAACATCTATGTTATTTTCGGGTTATTTTGGTCCCAAAATCAATATAGACAATATGATGTACTTTCGTTTCATACATAATAGAGGAGATAAGTTGTAAATTACCAACAGAACAAGCCATAAACTATGTATACTACTTAGGCTACCAAAAGGATTTATGCCATCCGTGCTAAGCCCAAGCCTAAAGTTCCTAGGTTCTTCACTGAAGGAAAGAAATAATTGATCAATTTTCTTCCATTGAGAAGAATCAGCCGGATGTCGAAGCTTTCCATCGGATATCCTCTCATCCACATGCCATCTCAAATTTTTTGCATCATTTTCATTAGCAAACAAGCACTTAAACCTTGGTATGGTTAGAAGATATCACAACACTTTTGCAGGGGTGTTATTTGATTTGTACCTCTAGGTTTTACATATCGAACACTGTTGTTCCTCTTCATAATATTTTCTATACAATATACAATCATTAGGGCATGCATGGATCTTTTTACACTTCATCCCTAGTAGACACAGTATCTTCTTAGCATCATAGTATCGAGAAAGCAACACATTATCCTTTGGAAACATGTCCTTAAAAGCCTCAAGCATTTCTGAAAAACTCTTGTTACTCTATCCATGTCATACTTTCAAGCTTACAAATTTCAATACTGCTTTCAACAATTGGTATTTTTGACACCCCAGGTACAGTGACGTCTCAACATCACTGCACATATTACCATATGCATGTGATTGCTCAAGCCTCTTCTCCTATATCATGAATAATATCCTCTATCTGATCATCTGTATCCGTATCATTATCATCAAAGGCCACTCCCCCTGTTGAGATGAACTTGGCATTTCTAATTTTTACCATGCCATACCCATACTTTATAACTCTTACAAAATCCTTCACAAATTAAATGTGTGAATATATCTGCAGTACTTAGTTGCTTCTCATTCAAACATACTACACAAGGGCAATAAAACTTCCCACTACCATCATCAGCATTTCTTCTAACAAAGTCTAAAAAACCTCTCACCCCATTATCATATTCAACATTCATTCGTTTAGCTTTTATCCAACTATGATGCATATATATCTCAACACTTGTAGTACCCTATATCCAACAGCAAAAGGATAGACAAAAAAACAACAACCATAGAGTTTTAGAGATTTCAATGAATTTTAACATGCACCATTTAAAACTAGTATTGTTTCAACTAACCAATAACACTGACAATCAAACAATCACACTAAATTAAAACAGAACTTAAAATGGTATTACTCCAAGCCAAATATCACAAGTCAGTGCATCTTATTTACTTTTGGTTCAAAACAAGAAAAACATATATATAGTAATAAGTCATCACATAGTTTTCCCTTTCACCTTAAGTACTTTTTGTTAGAGCAAGCGTTTCACACAAGAGGGGGTGAATTGGGTGATACTAAATTTTGTTGCAAATATAAAATCTTTACGGTGAATATAAAGTAATAAAGAGTAAGGAGAAATATCACCGAAGTGTACACCGAGAGTTATACTAGTTTGGCCACAACAACTTTGACCTACGTCCAGTCCTCAGAGCTTCTCTGAGAATTTCACTATAACCTCCAAGATTCAGTGGGTTCTTGGCACCACAGTACATGCAAGTTCCTTCACCTGGACACTCGCTCCCCCTTACAAGTTGTAATCCAATCCCAACTCAAGGTTCCACAACCTTAAGTTATCTCAATATCAAATATTGAGTTTGAATGAAATATCTCTCTCAAAGAGTGAATAAGAATCACTGAAGCATAGAAATACAAATATGATATATAGAACAGAGTAATGAACTTGATGATACGTTCGTATGTGTGCTTGGTTGTTCTTCTCTGTTTGGATATTCCCATATATATAGATATGTTGGTGATGACCGTTGGAACATTTTCTTTCGTCCGTTGGGAGAGTGCGCAGCCACTATTGACTTTTCAAGTTTTTGAAAACTATCCGTTGGCGGTGGTTGGCATTTGAACATTTTATTTGACTTCCATCTCTTGAAGTGATTTCTTCATTGTTTATCTGTAAATAGACTAAGAAAACTAATACAATGAAAGATTAATCATATAGGAAACAAATCAATGAACGTTTGAATGATTTCTAAATTTCTGGGTATGCTTACTCGAGTAGCTACTCGAGTATCCCTTGAAGTTTACTCGAGTACCTACTCGAGTATCATCGGGAAATCTTTGATTAACTGCAAGTTAATGAACACGTATAAGATTACTCGGGTAGTGCATGGAGTAAACTAAATTTCAAACCTTTGGGAATAGTTATTTACTCGAGTACCTACTCGAGTAATGCACTCACAACTTTATGAGTTACTCGGGTACCAACTCAAGTAAACCTTCAAATAAACTTTTGGTTACTCGATGCTCTACTCCAGTAATGTTGGCAGGATTAAAATGTCGAGAGCACTTACCTCATTACTCGGGTACTGACTCGAGTAATGCACTCATTTTTGCATAGGTTACTCGGGTACCACCTCGAGTAACTGAGACTTTTGAGCATGACTTACCCGGGTAATGACTTGAAGTTTACTTTGAAAATATTTCTGCATACTTGGGTACATACTCGAGGAATCCACTTAAAATAGAACATTAGAAACTTGTATACTAGAGTAAGGACTCGAGGAAGATGAAATAAAGAGAAATCAATTTAATTGGGTACCAACCTCAAGTTTCCACTTACTTTAGTATGTTACTCGAGTAGCTCCTCAAGTAACATTGGTAGTGGTACAAAGTGCCGAGAGTTACATATTTTCAGAAACAGAGTTACTCGAGTAGCTCCTCGAGTAATATTGGCAACTTGAAGGCAACTGGAAGTTTCTCACATGGTTACTCGAGTACCTCCTCGAGTAACATTGGCAGGCCGAGAGCAACTCCAAGTTTTTACCTGATTACTCGAGTAGCTCCTCGAGTAACATTGGCAGGCCGAGAGTAACTTGAAAATACTTACACTATTACTCGAGTACCTACTCGAGTAACGTTGGCAGGTTACTGGAAGTTATCTCTGGTTACTTCAAGTTTTGTCTCATTACTCGAGTAGCTCCTCGAGTAATGCTTTAGAAGATTTGCTTCTGATCAAGTTCCTCAGCATTTTCTCTTGGTCTTTCTTCATTACTCCAATGCTTACTTCAAATGATGCTTGTTCCTGTCATTACTTAGTTTAAACTTGTTTATTAATTATTTCCTTTTCAAACCATACTTTTGTTATCATCAAAACATAAGATCTAACACTTTTTTCTGCAATTATTTCGTGTCTAACTATATTATCAAAGTTAATATTGTTGAGAATAAGCAAATACAAGCTGAAAGTTTAGGGCTTTGATTAATAGAACACTAACTTGATTAAAGACCAAGGAGTGAGCTTCTACCCAAAGTCACGGTGGCATTGACTGATGTTAAAATGAAGTCCTCAAATTCACGGCACTGAAAAGGGAAGTCACGGCAGAGGAGAATGGTCACTACAGAGAATAGAGGTGGCGGCAGAGGAGAGTGAAGATGATCAAAGAACAGCAAAAAGGAACACAGCAATGACAGTGGTATTGATGGAGGAGAGTTGAGCAAATAAGAAGCGAGGAGTGATGGAGTTCAGAACAAGCAAGGATATACCTCATAGAGAAATGGCGACAAGAGAAGAAAGGGTTCAGAGAGTGGGATCTAGGCACGAGACTAAAAATACGGGTAAAACACTCACCTTTTAGACCGGTTTTGAATAAAAATCGATCTTAAAAGGGTAAACAAATTAATTTTTAAAATTTTCAACTTTAAGACCCGTTTTTATGAAAACCGGTCTTAAAATTTTTATATTTAAGACCGGTTATTATTAATAACCGGTCTTAAAAGTGTCAAAATTTTAATTTTTTAAATATTTTGATATTTTAAGACCGGTTTTATTTATAACCAATCTAAATAATTTTTTAAGATCGGTTTTTTAGAGAATCAGTCTTAGAAGTTCTATATAATTACAAAACTGCTACAGGTCAAATTTTTAAGACCTTATCCTCTATAACTGGTCTAAATGTGGCAGTCTAAAAAGGGGATTTTGTACTAGTGATTATGGCTACTGTAGACAATTTAATCGGTAAAATTTTGCTAGATTGTCATTGGTTTTAATTTTTGGAAATGGGCTGCCAAAGGGTTATGATTCCTAATTTTGGTTCAAATGGTAGTTATAACCTTATTAAATAGTTAACAAAGTAGTTAGGAGTAGAAAAGAACACGTTTGCGAAGTTAGAATCGAAAAACCCTGATTTTCCCTAGAGTATTCTGTAATTTCAGCCAGGGCTAAATCTTAGGGTTATAGTTGGATTTTCAATGATTTGATACTTCCATTAAGTTTAGGAGAGAAAATTAGGTGGAGTTACATTTGGTCACTTCTTTGAAAAAGCCCAAAAAAGCATAATTAAAAAACACCCCTAAAACCCTGAAATAGGGGCTGCTAAGAGCATTTTTGTCATTTGGAAGTGAATTTGGTAATTTTGAGTAAGGAAATGAATTCCTTGGGTGAAAATATGTTAGAATAGCCCTAGTTAAAATTTTGGGAAAAGTATAGTCAGACTGGTTACAGTGGGGCCGGGCCGGGTCCCTAAGGGCATTTTAGTAATTTTAAATATAGACTCATATAACCCCCAGAAACACTACAGAAGTGTCTAAATGGTATATTTGGAATTGTAGGACCGAGTAGAGAGCCGAGTTACGACACTCTTTACGAGACACGTAATTTGAGGTGGAAAAAAGGTTTAAGGTAGGGAACTTACCTCTCCTGCATGTATTTGGTATTTATGCTGGTGTATTTATGCATGTTATTGCTTTATTTGTTTATGTAAAACATATGTGAACGATTGAAGCTCTATTTCTATTTATGCTATGACCATAAATATCTTGCTTGAAACATTGAGCATACAAATATGTTATTGTGTGAGCATGGGTTATGTAATCCAAGCATGTCAGGCATTAATCACTTATCTTGCATGCATATTGGTACTGTTTTTCTACTAAGATTATCTCTAATCTCACCCTCCCCTACAAATAATTTAGACAGGTAGTTGCAGAGGAAAATGGCCTTAAGGGCAAAGATGTAAGTTCTGGCCACATACGCTCCCAGTTCAGACCAGGAAGAGGAGTTGGTTATCTGCAGGCTTTTAATTATCTTAAAGGTTTGTAATATTACGTACAAACCTGTTGAGAATCTTTGTATTATAGTCAAGCACATTGTATAAATCCTATCAACATATTACTGCTATTCCTGTTGTGCCCACCGAACTGCATATCGTTTTCCGCAAATACCAGCCTATAATGCAAAGAAGATGTTGTGCTCCATAGCCCTCAACTTTAAGAAGATACACAATTGCCCCAACAATTGTGTCTTATTCAAGAATGAGCATAAATAGTTAATTCATTGTCCCAAGTGTGAAGAGCCGTGCTACCTAGATAACATGAAGAGCTCGAATAAAGTATTATGGTATTTCCCTAATATACCTACATTTAGATGCCTGTATAACAATGCTATAGGTGCAAAAGTTTAAGATAGCATGCAGATGAAAGGATTGATGACAACATGCTTTGACATCCTATTGATTCCCTAGAATGGAAGAAGTTTGATCTTAATCACCCATAATTCATTAAAGATGATAAGAACATATATATGTCTTACATTAGCTATTGATAGGATTAACCCGTTTGGGATGCAAAGCGGTACCCATAGTACATGGCTAGATATATAGTTTATAAATAACCTTCCTCAGTGGCTCTACATAAAGTGCAAGTATTCCATGTTGTACATGCCAATCTCAGGGCCCAAGCAACTCGAGAATGACATAGATGTCTACCTAGCTCCAAAAATTAAAAACTTGGAACATTTGTGGGATGATGGATCGTGGTATATGATGCTCACGAGGATGAAACATTCAAGTTGAAAGCGTTGTTTTTTGATACAATCAATGATTTTCCTATATATGGTAATTTGTCAAGATATAAGGTTAAAGGCCAACTTGAATGTCCAATTTGTGAAAATGCAAGTGATATTGGGCTTCCCATTTATTGGCTTGATGAAAGGACTAGTAGGGATAGGATTACGAGCAGGAAAGTTATGACTATCTTATACCAACAGTTGGAGCAACCACACCTATATGTGTTGCACAACTCTAATGAGGTTGAGTAGTACGTAGAGAAGCATATGGATCACCTTAAGAGGGATAACGTCTATAAAGGAGACAGTTGGAGTACCAAACAACACAATAAACATTGTACAACATGGTTTAAAGACCAAATGCATAGCAAGTATAGTGGTGACCCTAAATCATTTTCTATAAAATTGAACTTCTTAGCAAACACTCCATGCAAACAAGTGACGTCTTACACAAGCTAATCATCAATGGGCTCACTTCTACACCAAAGAGCAAGATGATCGAAGTAAAATGTAAAAAGTTTGGATAACTCTTATAGCTAAGACCATGCATATATATATTGAGTGCCAAAGAAAAAAATCCTATCTATGCCAATATGTCATACTTTAAGGTGATTAAGCATATCTGACTGTTGGATTTTATTGGCTTTTGGGTTCCCATATTTGGTTGCAAGTGGGTTGACAATAATATTGGCTTGTGAATTGATGAATTAGGGTTGATACAATTGAATTTGAACAAGCAAGAATACTATAAAGAAGAGCCTTCATTTTGGCTTCTAAGGCTAAACAAGAGTTCCAAGTCCATGATCTTTCTAAATATGGATGGTTTATTGTTTTATTGATGGGTTATACAGAAGATGCAGTTAATGATAATCCATTTAAAATATGTCAACTGAAACATCAAATTTTGATGAAGAAGAATATGCTTTGTAAGTGAAGCACGATCATAATGAATGCATTTAGATTTTGAAGAGGGGAAAATTGTTACTTGACATGAAGAGAAAAATTCAAGCTGAGAAGATTAGCTTACAAGAATATAAGACTAGGAAGAGAAGAAGAGACCTTAACTACACTCATTTTGGTTCTTGCTTATGTTTTAATTTGCTATTGTTGGTTTGTAAGTTGATAACTGTGTAATTTGTTTCTTATTTCGATTTTAATTTGTTGTTGTTGGTTTGTGTTTTGACTATGCATTTTGGTTCTCACTTCTATTTTAATGCTACTAGTTTAATTTATGTAATTTGATTGTTCCGTTTCCCCCCTATTTAAAAAAAATGTTGCATCAGTACTTAATGGTTATTAGGTAACAACTGTTATGTATATTTCTTGAATACTTAACAGTTGTTTTATAAGAACCATTATTTATGTTACTAAATATATTACAATTATTTATGTGATAATGTTATGCATTATATCAACATTATTGAATATGTAACGGTTAATTACATGATCTTGTTATCTATTATTTTATCATTACGCACATCATGGTCTCACTAAGCCTCAATACAAAATGGGTGTTGTATTAGAACCATTATATATGTTATTGAATACATCACGGTTTGGAACCGTTAAATATTTATGCCAAGAATATATAGCGCCACAATATATAATGGTTCAAAACCGTGATATATAATCGAAAATAAATGTGATGAAAGGCTCTTTTCTGTTGTAGTGTTAGAAGTACACAATTTCTTTTTTATACTACTTATATTGAGTTTTTAAATAGGTAAATGCCTTTACTTTGTTTTTTCTTCCTTTTTACAGTAACAACACTCTCAGAAAGTATAAATTGTGTATTTGTATGTTACGAAAAAGTATTCTTATATGAAGATCAAAACATCGGTTTAATTCATAAATTAATTAGTCATGAATTTATATATGTGTACACACACATATATATCATAATTGAAAAAAAAAAAATCAATGCCAATAAGTGTTAACTTTTTTTTTTTTTTTTGAAAAAAAAAGGTTCTAGAGCATTGAATTAACACACCCTACTATCAGTTATTATTGACCTCATTGTAATTATATTCTATCTTTTTATAGAATCCACTTTTAAGTTCATTTAAATGTTGTGTTCTTTTTTGAAAATAAATCTATAATTAATCCAATATGAGTGGCAAAGATTATTTTGTCAATAAATATATTATTTTAAAGAATATCTATTTTCTATGATGTCCTACATATTTATAATAAAACTTTTAAACAAATTATAGTGATAAAAATTAATATTATTGTTAATATATTTTTGCTAATAATTTATTTTAAGAAAAATAGTACACATTTTTTTATGTGTCTATCTACCAATGTCATATTTGAGTATTGTCAAACCCAATTTGAGGCAGTTCTCCTAAATCCTTCATTCACATAGATTTGAACTCTTGATCTTGTACATAAAGGTGTCAAAGCTTCTTTCAATAGTTAGGACTAATGGCCATTGGTTATACACATATTTTTAAGATAACATTTTTTGTTAAAAACATTTAGGAAAAATGACAATTAAATACCATTTAAATTTAAAAAACCCCAAAATATCTCTTAACCATGTAAAAAGACTAATTCGATAGGGGATGAATTTCAGATTTTAAAGTGTTGGTGATTTTATAATAATGCCCCTCATTTTTTTAATTTAAAAAGAGTGAGAGAGAGAGAGAGAGAAGGCAGAACACTTTAAAATTTCAAATTCATCCCCTATTACCTATTAGTCTTTTTGCATGTTTAAGACTCATTTTGGGGTTTTCTAAATTCAAATGATATTTAAATTTCTTTTTTCAAACATTTAAATGGGTTGAGTTTGTGGTTTATTCTAAAATAGGTCTTATAGATAAAAAGTACTTACAAGAATGTTTACATAGAATTTATCAATAAACTTTTATATAGTCATTGTACGTATTTGAGAAACTTAAATTGAGCTAATCCAAACACCCACCAAGAATAAATCAGGTTAGAAAGGGTAAAATAGGATAAAGATCAATGGCGTTCAAACTGTAATACCACGAATTTTGAGATTGGAGGTTTGGGAATAAGCCTAAATTAAGTGGACTGCTAAGTCCCAATTTAGTTGATGTCCCAAATCTATTCTCTAATGTCTCTTATATCTTTGGGGCATTAAAGAAAATAAAATGGTGAATTTTGAAGGAAATGATTATGCTTCCAGTGAAATCGCCTGTGAGGCAGTAAGCTTGTCATATGATTTTTTATGACCAAATTATGAGAAAATAATTATGATAATTTACAAGATGAAATTAAACATCTTAAGCTTTAATTTGATAGGTCATATGACTTAATTAGAGCTATATAGAAAAAGTTATAAATTTTTGAAGTTAGCTCAGAAAAACTGTGAATTTTCTAGAACAGCAAGTAAAGATTAAAATTCTGAAAATTTTGTGCTTCCAACTAACAAAAGGCTTTATTTTTCCTTAAAACTAGACTCAACAAGGGTTTTGTAGCCTTTAGAATCACTCCTATTTAATTTTTCTATAATTAGTTATGATTTTTCAAAGTTTGGGCAGAAATCTACCAAAACATGTAAAAATCCGAAATTGGGAAAATGAATTAATCAAAATTGGGATATGTTATTAAAACATTTCATCCCCTTCCTCTAGCTCAAAACTGACATGCTTCAGTTCTAAGAGAGAGGAGGTGCAGAATTTTTAGAGAGAGAGAAGGGGAGGAAAAAACTTACAAAGGCAAGTGATTTCTTCGGTAAATCGGTTCCTAATATGTATAACTCCGTTCCTAAACTTACTTTTCATATGATTTAAGGTTTAGAGGCTCAAATTTGGATGTTGAACACCTAGGGTTCAAGCACCTTGAGAAAAAGCTATTGGGAGCTTGAGGTAACTTCCAAACCTTCGTATATTAAGAGCCTGTTTGGTATAAGGAAAATTTGAGGTGGGAAAGGAACTTAGAGAAGGGAAAAGAAGGGAAAGGAAGATTGTAAAGGGTGATGGAAGATGGGTTGAGTGAAGATGAGTTGTTTGGTAGGAAGAAAATTGAGGGTGGAACTTGGGGAAAAAAAAGAGCAATGCCCATTTTACCCTCAACATAAATTAATAATTATATAATAATTAAATTTATATTTCAATTCATAAATTAAATAATTAGTAGTACAATAATTTAAAAATTAAATAAAATGAATAAAATATAAATTATAATTTAAATAAAAAATATTTATTTATTAATAAAATTGAAATTATTTTTTTATATGATAAGCAAATTCTGTAGAAATTCAAACTTGTAAAGCGGGAATCCTGAAAAGTTGAAATTTATTGATAAAATTCGAACTTGCAAGGCGGGAATCCTGAAAAGTTCGAATTTGACAAGCATATTCTATAGTAAGTTTTAATTTCCCGCCTTTTAATTTAAATATTTCAGGGGCATATTGGTCTTTTGCATTTTCCTCCATTGAAGGAACTTAGGATCCCATTAATTTTGGTGGGATCTCATCTTCCCATGAATAAGGGAACATTTGTGGGCCCAGGAACTTGAGTTCTTGGGAAGATTGAGCCAAAAATGTGTACCAAACGAGGGAACTTGTACTTGTTCCTTTCCCTTCCCAAATATTCCTTGTACCAAACAGGCCCTAACTATTTTGGCTGTTATGGGCAATTTAATCGATGAAATTTAGCCGGATTGCCGTTGATTTGAAATTTGGAAATTGAATTGGCCCAAGGGTTATGCTGCCAAAATTGGGTCCAAATGAAAGTTGTAACCTAATGTAATAGTTAATAAAGTGGTTAGGAGTAGAAAAGAACACGTCTGCGAAGTTAGAATTGAAAAACCCAAATTTTTCCCAGGGAACTAAGAATTTTGGCTAAGGCCAGTTTGGAGGGGTTAGAGTTGAATTTTCAATAATTTGATGGTTCCATTGAGTTCAGGACGGAAAATTAGGTGGGGTTACAGTTACCCAATTTTTCAGAAAAGGCCGACAAAGCATAATTACGAAAACGCCCCTGAAACCCTTAAAGTGGAGATGCCAAGGGTAATTTTGTAATTTGACAATGAATTTGATAATTCTGAGTCCGGAAATGGATTCCTTGGGTGAAAATATGTAAGAATAGCCCATGTCAAAATTTTGGAAAAAGTATAGTCAGACCGAGTACGGCAGAGCCGGGCCGGGTCTCCAAGGGCATTTTGATAAATTTTCACCATAGGCTAATATAACTATTATAAACGCTATGCAAGTGCCTAAAAATGGTTCATGAATAGGTTTTAACCTAATTATTGTACATTTGATATTTTAAGACCAAGTTGAGAGTCTAAGGGATTGGCACGTAAATCGAGGCACATATTTCAAGGTGGAAAAGGTTTAAGGTAAGGGACTTATATTATTTGCATGTATTTGATATCTCTGCTTGTGTAGTGATGTATATGATTGCTTTAATTGATTGTGTAGAGCATATTTGAATAAATGAAGCTCTATTTCTATTTTCGCTGTAACCATAGTTTTATTACATGAAACATTGAGCATGAAGAAATGTTATTATGGGGCATATATCTAGTTAAAGCTAACATGTCACACATATTGCATCTATCATGCATGTATTATGGTATCTGTTTCCTACTGATATTCTCTCGAATCTCACCCTCCCCTACCAACAATTCAAACAGGTGAATACGGAAAGTACGCAGAGATCAACAAAGAGAACTACACGAGAGGATTGCAGTGGTAGAACGAAGACCAAAAGAAGTCTCTGTTTCACTGGGACGAGTTTAGATACCCTAGAGTTCTGTGCGGCTACAATGTTTGTAATTATTATATACGAACCCCTATGGAGAATTTCTATACTCTAGCACTTTTTATTAGTATATTTACGCTATTCATGTGTTATCCACTGAACCGCATATCATTTCTGCAAATACTCTAAAAAATGTGAAAATAAGGTAAGGGTGTGACACAAACTTTATTGATGTGCAACAGAAAAATCTTCAAAATATCAAAAGGAATATATATATATATATATATATCTCTCAGAATATAGTTTAAAAGTAGTGTCTTAAGATATGATAAGAATATGTTGTCCTTTTAATTTTCTTTTAAATGGGACATGATTGTTCACAATATATAGCCATAGAAATGGGTTCCGGTCACATTGTCATTATTTTTGTTCTCACCTTCGGATATCGCGCATTCGCTAAGTGCTAGGAATTGGATCCCTTTGCTAGGAATTGGATACCTTTTGCATGGCCATTCCACACACAAACACACACACACAGAGTAAATCAAATAGGTTTCTTTGTCTTTTTTAACTACCACTACAAAAAAAAAAAAAAAAAATTCCAGCGACCACTTTCAGTGACAACTATCAAAAGTCGCCGCTCAAAGTCAATTTCTGTTTTTTTTCTAATTTTTTTTAAAAAAATATTTATAAAATTAAAATATAATTATTAAATAATTCTATTTAACCTTAATTATTAAAATTATATTATCATTTATTAATATTATATTTAATATTTTTTACTAAAATTATTATTTATTATGTAATTTTAATTAAAAAATTGTTTAATTTAAATATATAAATATTTTTTTTCGTTTTTATTAAATTTTTTTATTATTTTTAATAATATTATATTTAATTAATAACTAATTATATGTATATAATTAATTAATTATATGTATGTATGTTTATATATATAATAATATTGTATATATAATAATATGTTATAATAAGACACATGTTTATTTCGGCACAACTGGCAAAGACTCGCGCGCGATGGCGTCAGCTCCGTGAGGTCACAGGTTCGAACGGGAGGAGCACGAGGAAGCTACACGTGACAGCCAGGGGAGGGGCACACGTGGCATTTGTAAAAAATTTTTTAATTTGATTTTTTTTTTTTGAAAAATATTTTTCGAATTTTAAAAAAAATTGAAATTTTCAGCGGCTATAAAGTTGCTGCTGAAATTATTGAGTCACCGCTGAAAGCCACATTCAGCGGCAACAAAAAGTCGCCATTGAAAGCAATCTTTAGCGGCGACACAAAGGTCACCGCTGAAAGCCTCCTTCAACGGCAATACAAAAGTCGCAGCTGAAAGCCATTTTCAGCGGCGACAAAAATTGTCGCCACTAAAACTTTCAGCTACGGTCGCAACAACAGCGACTTTTTGTGGCCGCTGAAAACCTTTCAACGGCGACTTTTAGACTTTAAGCGGTGACTAAGTCTTTTTTTTTTTTTTTTTTTTTTTGGTAGTGTACAAGAGCCCTCTAACAAACAAGAGAACACCGATTCTGTTTCTAGCAATGGAAACTACAATATTCCCGAATCAGTTATGGATACTGTTGCATGAGTTTATATTATTTTAATGTAGTTTCCAAATAATTGTAAAGAACAAAAATTGGTACATTTTCGTTGCATCGTTTTGTTAATTCGAAGAAAATTGTAAGATGTTTTGACAGTATATAATAGTTATTTATACTTTGACTAAAAAGACGTACTCATCAACATTAAATTATTAATATTTTTTTTGTTTATTGATACATACAAGTTAATAAAATATTTTATTTTTGGTTTTTGGAACTTTTTTAGAGCAAGAAATAATTTCTCTGAATGATCCTAAATGTAGCCTTGAGTTATTGTAGATGGAAATTTCCAAATTGTTATAAAGATTGCCGTTTAATAAGTTGAATTTGTTTAATACCAAGGTACGATTGAAAGTCATATCATTGAATTTGGTTGAGTAAATGGTTTAAGGCTGATCTCCGGGGAAAAAATGGTTTAAGGATCAATTATCTAATTGTGGTTGAATCAATGTTAAACCAATTGTTATTAAAATAATACAATTTAATTAAAATATACAGAAATGTTAAGATATAACCCTGAAAAGAATGATATCAAAATTAAAAGGCATTAATTTACAAATAAATGGAACGTTTATGTATAAACCATATAATTGCGCGTGTAAAACATACTATAAAAACATAATCCTCTAAAACAGAGTTACTAATATAAATAAATCACTCCTATTTTTTAAGTCACAACTATGTTTCGTTTAAATCTCAGTAATATGATTTAAAAACATAAAATCCAACTTGACTAATTTATCCAAAACATTTGACCGCACTAGTTAGGTGATTGGGTAGGATTTTAATACTATGTTTGGTACTAACTGTACTGGCCTTGCAACATGTGAAAGGGTTCATTGAGGTGGCCTCTTTCTTACGTTGTCCAACCTCCAGATTTTTCTTACCTTAAACATCTAATTCCTAATTAATAAAGTCTTGGGCGATCATTAATTGACCTTTATATAGGACAATTTAATTATGTGTTGTCCCATTTATAAGTAGCCTCTCCTGTTCTGTATGGCAGAGACAAGAGCTCTCTGGTCAATCGAGCAAGATTTTTAAAATATGAAATAAGTAATTCTTTGTTAAATATTTATATCAAAAATTGTGTGTGTGTATAACTGAATAAGATAGATGTATCTTTTAACTATTAAGTTTGAGGATAGTAATTTTTAAAATTTATTTTACAACCACACAATAAAGCCTTATGCCATTCGGTAGAGTTGGCTATATAGATTGTACAATATCATTATACTTTATCAAAATTTATTTTAATTGATAGAAATTTGTATTCCTAACTAATTAAATAATCCGCGCCAAGAGAGTGCCGCTGACAGTTCTTCGAATAGCATTCCTTCATCAATAGAAGGATACATATTATGCTTGCCCAAAATTAACTAACCAACCAAATTCTTAATCTGTATAAAATTGTTTACTTGAACGAAAGGTAATTTTATAGTTTTTTGGTTAATTAATAATTGGATATAGGCTTGTTTTTGTACAACTTTTGTGCAGAAAATGGAGCCCTAATAATAAGAGTCTTTGAGCCCCAAGATGATTTTCCAAGAGTAGATGTCACCCATCTTTTATATCAAAGATGAACTTAAACCCAAGGGGGATCCAAAATAGAGATAGGTAATTACGATGAGATTCAGACAAGCATAGAAGATTGAGAGGGACATGGGGAGCTCGTGAAGAATTGGGCTTGGATGATGGCTAGTATAAGTCCATGGCTACTATGGTTTATCTATATAATCTGATTATATAATTAATTAAAAAATTTTAATGTCATTATTTGCTAGGCATATATTTAAGAAAAAATTGCTATAAAATACCTCATTAACCTAATATTTGTTGAAAGAACACCCAACATCCGAGATTTGTGTTCCTATTTTTCTTCATTTTCTTACATATAAATGTATCGTGACAAAATCTTAAACTAGAGCAAGTAAACCAATGCTCCAACAAATGATACCCATAGTTTTCAAAAGTATTTTTAGCTGATAAAGAAATGGGCCGATCATCACAATTCATTCATGAAGCTGCAATCCACAAGAACCCAGTAACTTGGTCAACCCCAAAGTGATACCCATAGCCACCAGTCCTCCAGACATAACACTCACGCATGATCTCAAAATGGGACTCTTTCCCAACACAGCTCCCACCAACCCAAATGCAGTCAGAGTCAAAGTAACCACAATGAGAACCACCATTGGCCTTATGAAAGCAGCAGAAAGCAGAGGAACCATTGCTCCTATGCTAAAATGACAATGCTGATGCAATTGCTGCTTGATATGGACATGGCAGCTTCATCTTCTCCATCTCCTTCTCTCATCATATTGATCACTCATTTCCCTCTTCATCTGTGCAACTTCAACATCGTACTGTGTGTAAACTGACACAAACTCTCCTATTGCCATACTGCAAGCTCCTGCTACTGAACCTGCAAAACCAGAAAGACCATGGATTTGGAATCTGCTTTAACAGCTCCTACGCCCATCATCAATGCAGCCACTGAATCTTGTTTGTTGAGGCTTACTTTGAATCTTGTTTGCATAATTGAAATCATCGGTTTTTTTTTTCGCTAACAGACGAGGAAGAAAAGGCTAAAAAAAAGGAGGCTTCATACATACATATATATAATGTAGTTGTTTATCAACCAAATTGCACCATTCTTGCCTCTGTTCTCTCTCTCTTGCAAATATAAGGAAATTTGAGCACGTAATTAACCTCGTACATAAAAATAGAGCCAATGAATCCATTTAAACAGCTTCAATACACAAAAGAGCAAGTAAGTGGGTTAACCCAAAAGTAATAGCCTTAAGTTCTCTTCTTCTTCTTCTTCTTGTTGCTGCAGCAAAACCAGCAAGCACCTTGGATTTGAAATCTGTTATCATCAATATATGCAGCAATTGAAACCAAACCATCTTTGGCTCCCCCTGACCCCTTTGAAAGAAGTCAAGCTGATTAGTTTCTATGTTTGGAGTCGGGGTACTGGGTCAAGGGTCAGTGAGTTAGACCGGAGCTAAACCGGGACCAAACAGGTGAGAAATGAAATATTTTAGACTTATAGTATGAAATTCTAAAGAAAAATTTTTTTTAAAAAAATATTTTAAAAAAAAATTAAAAATCTGACCCGGACCGGTTTAGAGGCCGAGTCGCAAGTTTCCAGTCTGGTTCGGCCGGATCGGGCCGGGTTAGATAACCCTGGTTTTTAAAATTCTAGAAGCTAAATTCTCATGATATAATTCATTCTATATAAAGAAGTTGTTGTCAAAAATTTGAATTTTAAAAGTATGGAAAAACAGTGTTTCAATATAAAACATAAAAAAAATTAGGAAATCGCATTATTTATAGGTTACAAATAATATGCACTTTACCATTATGAACGGAATCCATTTAGTTCATTTGCCTTTGGCTGGGGAAAAACTTGCTCAATACTCAAAACTTCAAGCAACTCTTTAGTATGTATGTTATAGCGGTTTAAGCCCATTTTAAAGATGAAGCTTAATTTCCACCAACAATCTCTATTTCTTGGTTTCATGAAAAAAAAAGTTATTTAATTGAGTCTTTTCATAATTAGATTATATTATCCAAATGTCCCACGAGACTTACCTGTAAATTAGAGATTTCAAAGAACTATTTTGTCTATTGGGACCTTGATAAATCCTAAATTTTATATATTTCATCCCACATTATTCATTTATTTTGGGGATTATTTTGGGCTAATTTGGATTTGTTAGATAATATTTGGATTATTAGCCAATTTTAGGAAATAATATAAATTTGAATGGATTATGATATTATTGGGCTTAAATTGATAATATTTTAATTGTTATATGATGATTGGAAAATATTTCCAATTATATAATAAATCACGATTTTATTGGATTCTTACAAGATAAAAAAAAGCAGATTAGAAGATCCTACGGTGCAGAATTTTTCTTAGAAGTTAAAATAGAATTTGATGGTTGAATATTATTGGGAGTAAATTTTAATGGGCCTAAACTTTGACCGCATAGCTCTCTCTTTCTCCCTTTTATCTAACCTAGCCGCCCCGGCACGGAAAAAAATCACAGACACGGACTGACGCGAGAGGCTGAGACGAACGTAGACGCTGGAATCGCCGGAGGTTCTTCTCTATTCACCATCAATTCCAATCCCTTTTTCCATTCGCACAGACACCGCACCAGGAGAGCTCTAATTCATTCAATTGCTATTGTTTCTCCACGCGGGTCCCACGGCCATTAGTTAATCATCAACTAATATTTCCCAATTCCTTTTTCATGGCTGAGCCTGTGACACGGATGGAGCTTGGGGGAATGAAATTCATGGAAGCTTAAATTCTTTTGGGAGGCAACTTGGGAGAAGCATGGAAGAAGCTAGAACCTAGGAGCTTACACTTGAAAACTACAAAGGAGTGTCTCTCTTTTTATCTTTTTTATTCAAGACTTGAGATTATTTTGTTTTAAATGATTTTGGGTTGTATTAATTGAGAACAATCTAGTTTTAGATTGTAGAATTATTTTTTATTTGGATTGAATTGATATTTTGGATTTGATTTATTCTTAATTGATTGTTGGAATTTTTGTTTACAAACCTTTTGATTGTCAATTAGATTATTAATTGAGTTTTCATTATTAATTTAATTGTAAATAGGGGTTTAATATCTTGATTGTTTAATTAGGTGATTAATTGTCAAATTGTTTAATTAGGCAATTGGGAACATAATTTCCAAAATTATCTTAAACAATTGTGATTGGTTTTTAATGGATTTAATTAACCACCACTTTTTTCATTATGAGTTTTCTAGTGAATTAGGTGTTATTGAGCTTGAGGGTTTCCCATGTTTCAATTAGGTGATTAAATTTATTAATTCCAATTTTTTATGAACCTCCATTTGGTCTAATAAATTAAATGGCTAAGAAAGCTAATTCCATGTGAATTCTAAGTTGTCCCCTTCATCATCATAACTGAACTAAACCCTTATTGATTGTCTTGCTTTTGATTATTCTCTTTGCTTAACATCTTAATTCCTTTTTCATAAACCCCCCCCAAAGATTGCATTCCAATTCATTTAGGTTAGTTTCATTCTCATATAGATTTTAGAGTCAATTGCATTTAGGTAGCAGAGTCTTTCATTTTAGTTTAAGTCCATTCTATTGCATCTCTTGTCACTTAAAAATCAATCCTAAAGAAAACCCATAGCTTGCTCCTTGGGAGAATGACCTAGGTTGACCCTAAACTACATAATTAATTAGGACCTAGTTTAATTGATTGCTTTAGCGACAGAAGCACGCATCAATTTTGGCGTCGTTGCTGGGGAGCAGTGGTTAGGCTTTAGGTTTGAATTTTTAGGCGATTTCTTAGGTAGTTGTCTATTGCATGACCCGATCCTCTTCTGAAAATTTGTTTGAATTTAATCCTGAGATTGAGAGGACACTTCACCAACGAAGAAGAACTAGAGCTAGTACTTTTGTAGGCAATAGTTCCTCTGTTGAGCCCATTGTTGATTCTTCTGATTCTAAGGTCAATATGGATGCTAATAATATTGTTGTTAATGTTGATGGGAATGTTAATGTTAATGCAAATGCAATTGTAATCGCAAACGCAAATGCAAATGCAAATGCTAATATTGTTGATCCTGCTATGACTATTAGAGAATTGGTTTCACCTGATTTGCATTTTCAAAATTGGAGTATCAATTATCTTGATATAAATGCAAATTTTGAATTGAAATCTAGATTGATTCACTTACTTCCAAAATTTAATGGTCTTTCAGGTGAGGAAGCGTACAATCACTTGAAGATGTTTCACATGGTTTGCACTACTATGAAACCTGTTGGTGTGACTGAAGATCAGATTAAGATGTGTGCCTTCTCATTCTCTTTAGAAGGATCTACTAAAAATTGGTTGCTTTGATTACCTCCTAGACTCATTACTTCATGGAACCAATTGAAGAAACTGTTCTTAGAAAAATATTTCCCAGCTTCTCGCACTTCATCTATCAGGAAGGACATATGTGGATGTCGACAAATGGTTGGAGAATCCTTATATGAATATCTAGAGCATTTTAAAATGCTATGTTCTACCTATCCCCACCGTCAGATTTCGGATACATTACTGATCCAATACTTCCATGAAGGTCTCTTACCTCTAGAGAGAGATTTATTAGACTCAGCTGCTGGTGGTGCACTTCTACACCTGACTATGGATCATGCTTGGGGATTGATTGAAAGGAAAGCTGAAAATAGCCAACAATTTGGTACTAAACAACAGGTCAAAGTTAATGAAGTGGGACGAATTTCTTCTAATTCTGAGTCTCACCTAGAGAGCAAAATTGATAGACTTGCATCTGCTATGGAAAAAATAGTTGTCTCATATGCAAAATTCTTCTAATATGGCCAATCCTATGGGGTCCTCTACTTCTTTTACCCCACAGGCTAACTCTTCTGCTCTAGTAGGGCCACTATGCTCTATTTGCTCTCTAGCAACACATGGTACTGACTCCTGCCCCTATATGAATGATGGAGTTGAATCTTGTCATGCGATTTACCCTTCTAAGCCTTTGACTCAAGATGGCCAAAAATATTATCCTTACTCCAATACATATAATCCTAGATGGCGTGATCATCCAAATCTTTGATATGGAAATAGCCAAGCCCAGCAAGCACAATTCAATCAAAGTGGGAATTCTAGTGGCAAGATGTTTCAACAAGTTAGACAATCAATGCCAGTCCAAGATGAAAGTTCAAGGTTAGAAAGTAAGTGGACGCTATGATGAAAATCCTGATGCAACAACAGCAACAGATGCAACAACAGCAACAACAGATGCAGGAATTTCAAGTTTTTCAAACTCAAATGGGTCAATTTTCTAATGCACTCAGTAATGTACAGAGCCAAGGTTCAGGAAAGCTTCTATCTCAAGTGGTAACCAATCCAAATGTTGGACCTCAACAAAATCCTAATATTGGTGGAGTTAATGCTATATCTCTTCGACGTGGAAAGATAATCCCTTCTGCAAATCCTATTGCCACTAATACTTCAAATGACAAGGAAGTTGTTGATGACTCTCCTTCCACTCTTCCTTCCACTTCCACTTCCATATCACAGGATCAGTCCACTTTATCAAAAACACAAGTGGCACCTCATGAAGAACAAGAAAAGGACGAGGAAGAAAGCAAGTGAACAAACTAGCCTTGCCATTTCCTACTGCAGTAGCTAAGGCTGAAAGGAGAAAGAAGGAAGCTGAGATGTTTAATGAAGTCTATGATATCTTCAAGAAAGTGGTGATCAATGTTCCACTAGTTGACTTAGTCACACAAGTGCCTAAATATGCAAAATTCTTGAAGGAGTTATGTACTATAAAAAGAAAATTTAAGCATGAAGGCAAGGTTGACTTAGGAGCAGTTGTCTCCTCTCTTCATCAAATGCCAATGCAAGTAAAGTGCAAGGATCCTGGTAGCTTTCTCATACCTTGTACTATTGGTGACATTGACTTCTCAGATGCCTTAGCAGATTTAGGAGCAGCTATCAACTTATGCCAAAATCAGTCTTCAATCAACTTAAGGGTGTAGAGCTCAAACCCACAAATCTCATTGCATCCCTTACTGATAGACGTTGCACAGTCCCAGAAGTCGTCTTGGAGGACATCTTGGTCAAGGTAAAAGATTTCATATTCCCTGCAGACTTCTATGTTCTTGATATGGATGACGGTAGGTTTAGGCAGAAAGGACATTCATCTTTGATTCTAGGTAGGCCTTTCCTTAAAACTGCTAGAGCTATGATAGATGTGCATGCTGGTAGCCTTACTCTGGAATTTACTAGTGAAACTATTAGATTTAATGTGCTTGAATCCATGAGACATCCCCCGATGATTGTGCTGAGATAGATGTTAATGTTGTTGATGCTATTGTGGATGATTCTGTTGTAGATCTTAGAGATAGCATGCTTAATAGATCCAGTGATATTACATGTTTAGATGATACTATCTCTTGTTCATGTGCTAAAATTGGTAGTTGTGATATGTGTGCTGATCTTGATAGTGCTAATATTGATATTTTCACTGATGCTATTGAGATTATGAGACATGCTAGACATGATCCTTTTATGCCTAATTGTAGCATTAGCAATTCTAGTGATCACACATCTACTACTTCTATTAATTCTGATGGACTTTCTTAGTTACTTAGTGTGATAGATGCCATAAATAGAATTGATTTATCTTCACTACCTGACTCTGAATTATTGATTGACATTGATCATGTTTCTGATAGTGAGATTTCTTAATATAATTTTATCTCTGACATGAGTGATACTGATGGCACTATTGCTGTTGATTGTGATGTGTTGCTTGATTCTACTGCACTTGCAGTCTCTACTAATACTCCCCAAGATGGGAAAGTTTTCTCTTCTGTTTGTGAATCAGTTGTGCAGGTTTCTAGTTTGACTGATATAAATTTGAAGCCGCTCATACCTTCAATTGAGCAAGCTCCATTTTTGGAGTTAAAGCCACTTCCTGACTCATTGAAATATGTCTATTTGGGGAAGAACGAGACACTTCCTGTGATTATAGCTAGTGACATAACTGCTGATGAGGAAACCCGCCTCTTAGAGGTACTTAGGAGACGGATGAAAGCTATTGGATGGACTCTTGTTGATATCCCTGGAATCAGTTCAAATGTGTGCATGCATAGGATCCTGCTAGAAGATGGTGCCAAAGCTGTGCGACAGCCACAGAGGTGACTCAATCCATTGATCCTTGATGTGGTAAAGAAAGATGTCTCTAAACTTCTTTCTGCAGGTATAATCTATCATATTTCTGATAACCAGTGGGTAAGTCTAGTTCAGGTAGTACCTAAGAAAACTGGTATTACAGTTGTGCGTAATGACGAAGGTGAGCTAGTTCCGACTAGAGTCCAGAATAGTTGAGAGTATGTATTGACTATAGAAAATTGAATTCTGTGACTAGAAAGGATCACTACCCCCTTCCCTTTATAGATCAGATGTTAGAAAGACTGGCTGGTAGATCACATTACTGTTTTTTGGATGGTTTTTCTGGATATTTTCATATTTCTATTGCCCCTGAGGATCAGGATAAAACCACATTCACATGTCCATTTGGAACCTTTGCATATAGACGCATGTCATTTGGCTTATGTAATGCACCAAGCACTTTTCAGAGTTGCATGGTTTCCATATTCTCTGATTTTCTTGAGCATTGCATGGAAGTTTTCATGGATGATTTCACTGTTTATGATGATTCTTTTGATGCATGCTTAGCTAGTTTGGACAATGTTTTGGAAAGATGCATTCAATATAATCTTGTGTTGAATTTTGAAAAATGTCATTTCATGGTTAAGAAAGGAATTATTTTGGGCCATGTTGTTTCACATGTAGGTATTGAGGTTGATAAAGCTAAAGTTGATATTATTTCATCCCTTCCATATCCTTCTTGTGTGAAAGATGTACATTCTTTTCTTAGGCATGCTGGATTTTATAGAAGGTTCATCCAGGATTTTAGTAAGATAGCACTACCATTATCTCGTTTATTGCAGAAAGATGTGGGTTTTGTTTTTGATGATGCTTGCAGGTATGCATGGGATGAGTTAAAGAAGAAACTCACTACACCCCCCATCATTCAGCCACCTAATTGGAGCCTTTTATTTGAGCTCTTATGTGATGCTTCAAATTATGCACTAGGTGTTGTTCTTGCCCAAAGAGTAGAGAAGAGACAACATATCATAGCCTATGCCTCTCGAACATTAGATGCTGCTCAAGCCAACTATACTACCACAGAGAAAGAGCTATTTCCAATTGTCTTTGGGTTAGAGAAGTTTCGATCTTGCATCCTTTACACCAAGGTGATTGTTTTTACAGATCACTCAGCTATCAAATACTTATTCAAGAAATCGGACTCCAAACCCCGCCTCATTAGGTGGGTGATGCTGATACAAGAGTTCGATGTGGAGATTCGTGATAAGAGTGGTGCAGAGAATATGGTAGCTAATCACTTTAGTAGGATTGAATCACCTCCAGTAACATCTTTACCCTTAGGCCTTGTTTGGTTGGAGGTTATTTTAGGTTATGTTAGGTTGGGGATGGGTTGGGGATTAAAAATAGGTGTTTGGTTGGAATGAGGTTAGGTTAGGTGAGTTTGTTTTTTTGTCATTTAGTGGAAACCTCACCTACTTTAGTAAACCTCCAAAATTGGGGTTTTTCTTAGGTTAGAGAAATTTTGTGTGCAATTGTCACTAAATTGCCCATGGCAATTTTTGAAAATTCCAGAACTACCCTTCCCCAAAAATCGCATGTCCATCCCACTATGTGTATTATTTCATTCCCTCTCCCGCGCAGAAATCGCATTTGCTCCCTCTGAAGTGAAGCGTTGAACAATATCCAAATTTACTGAATTTTTTTTTTTTCAAAGTCACCCACTACCATCGCAATCTTGCAAAGTCACCCAATATCCAGTCTTGCAAATTATCACACTTCCATTTTTTTCTATAAACAAGAATATTTTTTAAAAATAATTTTTATATTTTTATATATTTATGGTCCGAAATTAATTTAAATCCAATGTTTTTATTATAACTCATCTTTTTATGTATTATAAAATGAGAAGAATATGCAATGAAATGTATATCATTGTTAGAATAATTATTTTATATGCTGGCAAAAAAAAGAATAATTATTTTATAAATAATTATTATTAATAAATACATTGTGAAAGAAGTGTATATAATTGTTAAAATAATTATTTTATAAATAATAATTTTACAAATAACTATTATTACTGAATACATTATAAAAAAAGAAGGAAAATATGTATAAGGGCATTTTTAATTTGTCTACTTATAATTAACTCATCTAATCTAACCTCCTAACCCAAACAAGATACCAAACCTAACCTAATCTCTGTTTGAACCAAACAACATTATAATCTCCTCTAACATAACTTAAATAAACCTCACTTAACCTAACCTTTAGATGATTTTCCTGATCAAAGGCTCTGTGAGGTTGTTGTTTCTATCCCTTGGTATGCTAATATTGCAAATTATCTAGTTACATCTATTTTACTAGCTGACATGAATACGCATCACTAATTGGCTCTATTCTCCTAACCACAGAGGGTGATCTTAATCTAAGTTGTTTAAATTTGGACACAACTTTTAGATCGACTTCCTTATATATTCATTATCTCAAGTTTTGTTATCACACTTGTTATTTTGTTACATATCCACTAGTAAATTCTCACCTAGACGAACATTTGAAAATTTTTACATAAGCTATTAGATTGTAAATTATATATAATTTGTAAATTCATATGGACACATACTATTTTGCTATGGTTAGTTGTTACAATAAATATGTGCACTTATAAATTCACTTATGAAATATGAGCTCATGTTATTTTACTATTTTGTCAGTTATTAAAATGCGTATTAGAATATAATTAGTTGGTTTACAATGAAGTCGATAACGTTATCAAAGGAAATAACATATAATTGAGAAGCGGGAACCCATTACAATACTATTTGAGCTTGTAATGCAAGGGTCAGAAAGTAATATTGAAATAATACTCTGCACATTTTTTTTTTAAAAAAAAAATGTTATTATAATTCAATTTCTTTGACAACGGTAGTGTTTTATTAGAAATAAAGGGTTGATTGATTACTTTAATTTCAAAACATAAACAAAATATGGTGTGTGAACACGTTTTAAAAATCTCATGTATGATACAAATGGTAGGTTCTCATTCAAATGGGTTAGTAGAGATATATTTCACGGAAGCCATGGCTGTTATATATACTAGTTTTAAACTTAAAGTAATTAAACTTTAATATCAAAACATAAAAGAATCTATTTTAGGTAGAGAGGGAGAGAATGAAGATTCAAAGATTTATAGTAAGAAGATATGAAAATTCTGGGACACTACAAAAAAAAAATGAATTTTCGACAGAATTCAATTCCGTCGGAAAACTGTCGAAAATTCCATCAGAAAATTTTCACACGAAATTTTGACGCAATTTTTTCCATGGCCAAATTTGCCACAAAATTAGCCACGGAAAATATTCCATCGGAAATTCTGACTTTTTCCACGGAATTTTTGACGGAAAATTCCGTCAGGAATTTTCGACGGAATTAAATTCTGGCAAAAATTCCCGATGGAATTTAATTCCATCGGAAATTATGAGGGAATTTCCGACATCCCTCACTTACAATTTCCGACGAAATAGAATTCTTTCGCAAATTCTGTCGGAATCAATTCCATCAGAAGTTCCCTCTCAATTTAAAAATTATTATTTTTAATTATTTAATATTTTAAAATTAAATTTATTTTTAAAAAATTATTTTATAAAATTTATTATTTTTAATTAATACTTTTAATTTAATTGTAAATTTATTTTTTATTATTATTTTCTAATTTCTAAAATATTTTAAATTTTCAATAATAGGTTTTGGTCCTTGTAGGGGCAAAATAGTCATATAGAAAATAAAATTTATTAGTTATTAATTAATATTAGTAAATAAAATGTTAGTTAATAATTATTTATTAGTTATTAATTAATGTTAATAAAAATTTAATTTTAGAAATTAAAAAAAATATAGTCATATGATTATATATATAATTGTGTGTAATAATAGAATGCCAAAGTAGTCAAGCTCATCTGGTAAGGCATCACGTGTGTACGGACGAGGTTGTGGGTTTGAACCAAAGAAGGGGTAAGTTGAGTTGCATTTCCAGGAAAAAGGAGGTTGTAACATGTGGCAGAGGGAGGTTGCGGCACGTAGCAGATATGGGGGCCGGGACAACCAGTTGCCACTTGGCTTTTTAAAGTTTAAAAAATAAAAAATATGTTTGCGGCAGAATTTTCGACGGAGTTAATTCCGTCGGAAGTTGCGAGGGAATTTCCAACGGAATTAATTTCATTGGAAGTTGTGACAGAAATAAATTCCATAGGAAATTTCCGTCCGAAATTCCGCCAGAAATTGAGACGAAAATAAATTCCATCAGAAATTCTAACGGAAATAAATTCAGTCATAATCTAAATTCTGTTAAAAATTTGTTTGTCACACTATTATTATCGACAAAATCCATTCCGTTAGAAATCAATTTTCGTCAGAAATTCCATCGGAAACTCTAATTCCATCGGAAATTCAGTGTTTTGTTGTAGTGGGATGAATGTTATTGATGATGTGATTCACTTATTTTTAGGTTCATTCTGGAGATTTTTAAGTTTAAACTACCCCAGCCAAAAGATATAAAATTTGCATTGGGAATATTACTTCAAAGTTCTTCGCTCTGTCTTTGAAATTGAGGACCAAGTAAATGTATTAATTGCATTTTTTTTTAATGATATACCTTAATCTGATAGGATAAAGATAAAAAAAATGATAAGAAGTTTTTTCTCATTTTTGTGAAATCAAAAAAATTATGACTAGCAAAGATTCAAGGCTTTTAATCATTTATTCAAACTGTATTTGAAAATGTTTATTTGTTGTATATTTCTCTGAGTCTTGTTTGCATAATTGAAAGCATCTGTTTTCCCGCCAACAGGCTAGGAATAAGAGGCTAAAGAAAAGAAGCTTCGTATATTCATACATACATACATATATAATATAGTTGTTTATCAACCAAATTGTACCGTTCTTGCCTCTGATCTTTCTCTTACATTTATAAGGAAATTTGAGAACCTAATTAACCTCATACAACAAAATAGAGCAAATGATTATTTCTCCTCCTCCTCCTCCTCCTCCTTTTTTCAGTTTCTATGTTTGGAGTTTGGGTGTTTTGTTTAGGATGGTCTTCATTTCTTGGCTTGGAAGGATACTGAACTATGGGGTTAACAACTTGACATGTAAGACATGGGAGATAAGAAGAAGGAGAAGCAGTGAAGAGCAAGAAAGCTCAAGAGCTCAGAAGCAGGAGTTTCGGTTTTTGATTAAATTTTTGGATGATTACATTTTCACGAAAAGAAGCAAATTAAAGTACCACCTAAAGGAGTAGGCCAATTTAAGGGGTAAGGAAGGATGGCATCTTTCTCATTGTACTATATGAATGAGTTTGGGCTAATTTCAAGTAACTCTCTTGTGCATGTTAAAGCTATTCCGACCATCTAAAGTGTATCTTCAAAAATTTTGAACTTAAAAGTCTCGGGATATAATTCATTCTACATATACAAGTTATTGTCAAAATTTGAATTTTAAAAGTAAGTATAGCAAAAGAGTTTATAAATATAAAACATAAAAATTCCAGGAAATCACGCTATTTACAAGTTACAAATACTTTGTCATAATTAAGCATCTTATGTCAACTTTATGTTAGTAACTTAACTAAATTACATATAAAACGCCCTTCAACTTTGGGTTAGTTGTATATAATTCCTTGACATTTCAAAGTTTAAAGTTAATCCCCATGACCTTTTTTTTGTTATTATTATTAATCCTCTGTCATTAACTGACTATTATCTTTTTAACAGAAATTGTTACATTAGATTGAGAGATGACACATGGCATCCTATGAAAATTACTAATTCTATAAAAACCCTCTGAACTTTGACAAGTTGCAAATAACTCCCATGAACGTTAACCAGTTACAAATAACCCCTTGACATTTAAAAATTTAAATTTAACTCTCCTAAAATCTTGATTTATAATATTAAATCCATGTCATTACTTTTATCATTTTAATAAATTCATTAATATTTTTACTTTCATTTGTCAATTAAAAGAGTTTTTTTGGCAACTACTAAAAGAACAATAATTTAAAAAAATATAAAAATAAAAATATCATCATTTGTATAATATTTACTTACTTTCTTGATATAATTTAGCATTTATAGTATAAAAATTTCATCATTTGTGTCAAATATTTTCTTGGGATAATTGACTATTAATAGTTTAAATATTATATTTATGTTAGACGATAGTTTTTGCCCTTATTAATTGTTTATATTATAAATCAAGATTTTAGGGGGAGTTAAATTAAATTTTTGAAATGTTATGGGAGTTATTTGTAATTGGTCAAATTAAGTTAAGGGGGTTATCTATGAATAGTCAAAGTTCAAGGGGGTTTAATGAAATTAGTAATTTACGTAGGATGTTATATAAGATGCCACATGTCATCTCTCAATCTAACGTGGTAGTTTCAGTTAAAAAGATAACAATCAATTAACAGAAAGAATTAATAATAAAAAAATAAAAGATCAAGAAAGCTAAGTTTAAATTTTAAAATATCATGAAATTATACACAACTAACCAAAATTACAGGGTTTTATATAATTTAGCCAGGGATAACTTCACTTTTTGTTATAGCTAGTCATCTAAAGCGTGTGATTTATTGTAAAGTGTGCCATGTATCACAGTCATGTTACAGTCTTCTTGTCAGTCATGCAATGTGTCATAGTCAAGTCATAGTTTTATCTTAGATTCCTACAAATATAAACAGAGTCCGTTTTGGTTCTAATATTAACTATCTTAATTTGAAGAAAATTTTTATTAGCATTTATGATATTACATTTCAATATCTGCTTCTCTTCATCATTTTGATCACTCATTTCCATCTTCATATGTGCAACTTCAACATCATACTGTGTGTACACTGCCACAAACTCTCCTATTGCCCTATTGTGTATTCACATCTGCTTTAGCTGCTCCGATTCCCATCATTAGTGCAGAAATTGAAACCATACCATCATTAATTGGCTCCCAATATTGCAGGGCGAAGCCATTTCACCCTATGATTGAGTATTTGGATGGCTTGTTAATAAAAAAAAAAAAAAAAAACTTATCAATTAAGCAAAGAGAGATAAATCAGCATTAATTGTTGAAAGAGAATTGAGGAACAAGTAACCTCATATTAGAAAATTAATCAGCAATTAATTTATGTAAATTGGGATAACATGTATATTGGGATAATTTTAAGAGGAAAATTAAAATTATAATTATAAAAATAGTTAAAATTATATGTAAATTATAAAAGTGAATAGTATACGTCAATCCAAACAAAATATGAATGACTCTTCCCAAAACAATATAGCCTTCCCTTTAATTTATTAAGCTTGATGAATTGGTTTGAATTCGGATGCATATAAGGTCTTAATAAAATTGTGTAGAAAGAAGTTTGGTGGGATTAAGATTGTCCAAGTCCATGCTGATTTTCAAAATGCCGATGAAGTATTTGATGAAGTTATCAATTCTTCGTCTCCTAGAATTTGACTTTCACCGCATACTTGCTCAGGACAAAAAAAAACTTAGCAATTGGGAACTTTTATTAAATAAAAGTGATATGTTGAACCTACTAGTTAAATAAAAAGAAAAGACAGGCCAAGAAGTATAAGAAACACGTCAGCTAAGAAGTTTATTTCTGCAATTACCCAATTGGTGAGGTAGTTTTCATTTTGAAATTCCCAGTCAAGATAGCCATTTATGAATGTTGATGGAGTCTCTTATTGGGTAACCCAACAAATATTTCTAGTGGTACTTAAGTGGCATAATTTTTTATCCTTACAAGTGGGTCTATAATGTTTTGCTAAAAAAAAAAAGTGTCTATAATGGTGGGTTCCCCATGATTTGTAACTGTTTGTTAAGTTTAATGTTTTGGACTTCAGTACTATTTGTCATTGACAAGTAATTTGGCCTGCATGGCAAGTATTGTACAGCATAGTAACAATTCAAGGAAACTTTTGTAATGTGATGAAAATGGTCTCTTTTTTGTAGTTAAAGAAGAAGATGGCGAAGAAAAGAAAAGGTAAAGCTGGACAAATGACGCCAAACTTCTCTTAAGTACACACTGTTCGTAGAAGAATTTTACACAAGTTGTTTGAAGAGGGAATATGGAGGCAAGAGAAGCTTGGAACAACTTGATTGATAAGAAGAAAGTCAGAAAAATTGCTTCTTTCAAATGATTTGTAGTACTTGATCGTAACTAGGAAGGAAAAGAGATGAAGAAATATACACGTGTCATGTTGTAAATAACCAACTTATTACCATCATTGTATTAACGTGATTTCAATGATTAATGAAGCTTTTCATACTTGATTCATGTGTATTGAAATGAGTTTATCAAAATGATTGCATATAATTGGTTATTATCATATTTTGTATCAGCATGTGATTGATAAGTGCAAGGGCGTCTATTGACAAGAGTAAGTGCATTTATTGCAAGTGAGGGAGATAAAAATGACAACTCTATACTTGTTAAAATATTTGGTCAAGTATCTAACCATATTTAACTCTGACAAGAATATGTAATCTTAAATGAAATTGTTGACAAGTGTATAGGAATGCACTGACAGGTGCAAGGGTTTCGTTTGCAAGTTATGGAGTTAAGAATGACAAGACTATTTTTTGTCATAATATTAGGTCCATATTACATGAAATTATAACTATGAGAAGAATACGTAAACTTAAATGAAATTATTGGCAAGTGCGGGGGAATGTATTGATAAGTGCAAGGACAAGTCATGGAGCTAATAATGACAACTCTATTTTTTTTTCAAAAAAACAATTTTAGATCAACCACAAGCAAATTAATACCAAAATTTGTGCACAAGGACATAAGGAAGTACATATTTTCATTCCATTGAAGTTTTATTACAACATATTTAATCACAACATATAGATTGACAAATGACATAATTCTGCAGAGTGGAAGTGAGCAATGAAGTTGTAGTCTATATTGGATATAAGTTATATGTGCTTATATGAAATAGCTTGTCAATTTCAAATGATATGTTGTCATTACAAGAACTTGTCATTAGTATGCTTCTAACTTGTCAATAACAATTGGATAGTTGTGAAAATTAGAAAACAAAGTTGTGCATTGAAGCTTTTCAACTCCCTTCGGAAGTGCATTGAAGCACTGTTGTGCATTGCATTTGGAATATGACAATATATAATCTTTACATACCTGTGCAACCTGCAACTAAAGCTGAAGTATTGCGGCAGCTGCATGCAGTGGTCCTTTTGATAGATGAGTAGTTGCGAAGACTCGAGGAGGAAAAAACAAATGAAGGGTCGAGTGGGGGAAACAATGATCATACCCAAGAGCTTAATGTTGAGTCGGAGCTGAGGGGCCAATCCATTAGACTTTGATTCGGATGAATTGGCAGAACAGGTGTGGAAATATCTGAATCGCTTTTGTCATCCGACATTCTCAGGAGGATCACCTACAGAAGTTGAAGCTTTGATTAACAGGTTGGAGATATTGTTTGAGTCCATTGTGTGTGACCCTTATTAGAGGATGCTAGTTTGTGAAGACTCTATTGGCAGGTGGTGTCATGGATTGATGGGCCACCATTAAACCTGAAAATGGACTGGTGGTGTCTTGGATTGGTGGGCCATCGTTAGACCTGAAAATGAACCCCAGCTATACTTGGAAGAGTTTAAGGAAATCTTGTATGCTTTTCCTTATTGAGATGAGCAATACCATAAGGAGTTAGGAGGGCGACTCCTCCACTGAAAGCTCCCTGATGGGAACTCATCCTACTCCCTGTTCCACAAGAGCTTGAGAAATAGCTCTTCTTATTGATTCCTTTAGAGATTACCATATGGCTACTAAACCTCCCCCAAGTCCCTCCTCACTGGGGTCAACATCCTAATGCCTTTTGCAAACTTCTCTAACCTTAGCTATTTGCTTCGTAATAGAGATGGCATCATAAGTGGCCATCCCAGTTTTGACATCATGGCTGCACTTTTCTAACTAGACACTATTACAAAAAATACAAGCTGTGGCGCTTAATTTAAAGAATATTATGGCGCTTGGGAAGTGCCATAGCTTCCAATGCCATTAAAACAAGCTATGGAGCTTTTTGAATATATGGAAGCACAGTAGCTTGATTATTTAATTTTTTTTTTTTTTAATTATAAAGCTATGACGCTTTCTGGGGGAAGCGGCATAAGAAATTAGCGCTTCTCCGGGGAAGTGCCACAGGAAGTCATTGACTTCTTATGGCACTTTCTTGGAAAAGCGCCATAGGAAGTCTTTTTTTAAAAAAAAAATAATTGTAATTATTTTATTTTCCTAATGTAAACCTCTGTTTACAATCCAAAATTCAAAGCAATTTTTACAATACAATCCACAGCAAAATAAAATAACATAGCATGTATCTTTTACAATATTGCTAAATCCTAATTTTACCATATATTTTCATAACTTTTTGGGAGGTTTTAGTGATAATAGTGTGCTTGGAATGCATTTATAATGAGGAATTGTGACTAATATGGGTTTTATGAAATGAGTAGTTAAGAATAGCTCAATCGATATATTTTATAGTTTTTCTTTAGTGTTGATTTGGGGATATTGATATTGCATTAGTTCAAATTGTCTTAAAGGAAGCTTGAGAGGAAATGGGATTAAAAGGGAGCTGAAAGAAGGAGAAAGAACTAAATGGTAAAGTTCAAGAATTTTGCAACTAGATAGAAAAGGGACTTAACTGCAAAGCATAGGGAGTTTCCCAGCTCAACTGAAATTTCCTCAGTACCAAACTCTAACCATCGCCATCGAGAATGGCGGGGTAAACAAGCTGAAGTGGGTCAGCTCTAAAAAGGGGGAATGGATTCATCCAAGGGGATTCAACTCCACGAAGAAGAAAACTCTCTTGGACCTCCATCTCTTTTTCTCTCCGCCATCGATAGCCACATTGATTCTTGAATTCCTCCAATTAACTGCCATGGCAAAAGCTCAACTAAGGATAAATGGAGTCTGTTTTCTCGTCATGAGTAGCTGATCACTGCAATTCTCCGGAGAAGAGAAACCGAACCTGAGTCCGTGCGCTGAAGAGAGAAGCTCATTAAAATTTGTATTCTTCTCTGATTATGTGTTCTTATAACTATGTGAGTTGTATAGCTATGAGGCAGAGTCGATTCTGAGTTGTGAGCTTATATTGTGTCTGAAATTTTCTAAATCTAACTAGAGTATTATATATGTGATTATCTGTTTGCATGATCTTAGTGAGGAATTGTATTCTCTATGTCCATGTAGATTTAATCAGATGTGCTGATTCTAGTTGCATCAGATTGTTTGATTGTTTCGAATGACTTCATAAGTAATGAGCAGTAGCCATTATTAAAGAGAGTTCATATCGGTTGCACTATAATCCTCTTTGGTTGATTAGTTGATCTTATCAGTTTAATTTCCTATATGTTATTCTAGTTGATTGACTATAGGAATTAAATGTAAGCAATTAATTACATTGAGCTCAGCATTCATGGTTGGATAATGAAGGTCAAGTATAACTTCTGGGGAAAATTATTTCATTATTATGCCAGATCATCATTCATTTTACTTGCATCACACTATCACTCTAAAAGTAGAAAATTAAGAAAAAGAATCAGGTTCATAGCAGAGATAATTCAATCAGTTCTCTACATCCTTGTTGTACTTATTGTGGTCGGTAAGTTTGCTAAGAATTATAACAATAGTTAGGTTCCTTAGAGAAGAATGACCTAGGTTAGGTATCACTTTACTATAGTTAGCTTAGTATTTTTGGTAAGGTTAATGATAAGCTTTATCAAAATGGCACTGTTGCCGGGGGACCTTACTTGTTGAGGTTCCTTAGCAATCTTTTAGGTCCAAAAATATAAAATTTTTTTTGACTCTGTTAAAATGAGTAGCACTGATATTTTGTCACTAATATTCTCATTTTTTCTATGATGATTAACTCTATCAATATGTGGTAGCTACTAGTTACTTGAATTTGTGACTTAACCTTCACCATTAAGGCTGCTGTTTGTGAATTTCCATTTGAATTTTGTGCTCAGATTTGTCTCTGTCACTGGATAGTAGGTTACTCTATTGTCTTGGGTTAGGGTAGTGTGTTGCATGACTAGGAGTCAACCAACACCATTACTTCCTCCAAGTGAAGACATTAATAGGACTGTTAGGCGACTTAAGAAACTCAAATCCCTTGAGCTTCACCATTCCCCTCTAGTTGAAGAAGGTAGTTCCAAAGGTTATAAGCACAATAGTAGTAATCTAGATAGAACAAGTGGTACATACTTATATAGGCATTTCATAATGGAACACATTGAACAACCTAATAATGGAGAGCACAATAATGATATACCTGAGAATAATGGTGAAAGGAAGACTATAAAAGACCTTACCTCTACTTCTAAAAATGTGGATCATTCCCGAATATAACCTGAATTTAACATTAACTTTGAATTAAAAAGTCCTTTGCTAAGCAGGGTACCCAGATTTACTGGTCTAGCAGGGGAGGATCTCAAAAGCATCTCAGGGAATTGAGGCTAGTATGTTCTTCTATGAAACCGGTAGGTGTGGATATGGATGAAGTGCTTCGACAAGTCTTCCATTTTACATTGGAAGGTAGGCTAAGGAGTGGTTCATGATGTTGTCCCATCATTCTGTTGCTGCTTTAACTATATGGTCTAATCTGCAAGCAACTTTTCTAGAGAAATATTTCCCTACTTCCAAGATTACCTCATTGACTAAGGAGATTTTTGGAGCAAAACAAGTTGAATAAGAAACTTTTTCTGAATACTAGATCAGATTTCAAAAGCTCCTCTCTAAGTGCCCAAACCACCAAATACCATAAGCAAGATTGGTACTTTATTTTCACAGTGGTTTATTACCTCAGGATCAAAAGTATTTGGATTCCTCAGTTAGGGGTACAATTCAATTAATCACATCTGTAGAAGCTTGTGAACTCAATGAAAGAACTGTAAACAATGATCAACATTTTGAGGGATTAGATGCACGACAAGTTCATGAATTATCTATATCTAACAAAAGCAATAGAGCCACTGATCCATTAGCTATGCAACTCACTACCATGAATGCAAATCTCACTAAATTGTGTCAACTTGGTAATCTACATGTGCAAGGCCAACCTATTTCATCTTAAGCTTTGGTGGCTACAAGTTGTGAAATATGTCAATCTCCAATGCATATAGTACAACAAATTGCCCTCATGATAACCAGACTGTTGCAACCATGTTTCAAGGACGTCAAGGACAGAATTTTAGACCTTGGAACCCATATTCCAATACCTACAATGAAGGGTTTCAAGCACACCCAAATTTCAGTTGGAAAAATAATGATTACAAGGAGTTCCAGAATCAGTTTCAGGTCAACCAGATAAGCATCAATCAAGGGCAATCTGTTGGGAATCAAGGTGCTTATAATAGAGCCATTATTCCTACTGAAACTGGTGCCTCTAAAGATGACATTGCTCAGCTGATAAAGAGTATGAATAATCTCTCACAGTCACTTACTTCTAAGCTTGATGAGGAGCAAGCTCACACCAATTCTAAGCTTTTCACTATTGAAAAATGACTGGAGCAATAGGAGACTAAGAGTAATAACCTCACTGGTTTTGTGAGTCAATTACCAGATAGTTTGAATAATCTCCAAGCTTAAAGTGGTGGCAAGTTACCTTCCAACACAGTGATTAATCCCAAACCACTTAATGCTATTCACTTGAGGAGTAGGAAGCGAGTAGAAGTCAGCATCAAAAATGTTGATGACATCGAGGATGGGCTTACCAAAACTCCTATCTCTCTTCAATCTGAGTGTCCTAATTCTAAAATTGCTGAGGAAATGAAATCAGCTAAGATTAAGACTATTTCATTTATGCTTCTAGAGGAGCATGACACACTGGACCAAGTGATTGATCATTCAGCAGTGCAACATGACAACTCTACTGGTCCAGAACCTACTAGAGCTGATATGAAGAATTTACCATTTCCAAAAGCCTTCTTACTTGGACCAAAAAGAGAAGCAGAGAAGCAGAATCAAGATATTGTCAATGTCTTCAAAAAAAAATAGAAGTCAATGTTCCTCTTTTAGAATAGGTGTAGCGTATGCCATAATATGCTAAATATCTAAAATATTACTGCACACATAAGAGGAAATTTAAGCCCAACAAAGTGGTGCAAGTTAGGGCAAATGTTTTAGCCCTATTAAAAGCCCAAGAGCTACCCATTAAATGTCAAGATCTAGGTGCTTTCTCAATTCCCTGTACTATTGGCAAGCTTCCTATTGCTAAGGCCTTGTTAGATTTAAGTACTGCAATCAATGTTATGGCCACTTCAGTTTATGATGCTTTGGGAATAAACATGCTTAAACCTACCAATATGCAAATTCAACTAGCTGATAAATCTGTAAGGAGACCTAAAGAGATTTTAGAGGATATTTTGGTTCAATTTTAGGATATAGTGTTTCTTGAAGATTTCTATGTTTTGGACATGACAAGCAAAGTCCTTTGTGATAGTACATTGATTATAGGAAGATCATATTTTAGAACTAATGAAACAATGATTTCAATGAAGTAAGGTATTATTACCATGGAATTTGTTGGGCATAAAATTCAATTTAACATCTATAAGGTCATAAAGCATCCACATGAAGATTACTCTCTTTTGGGAGTCAATTTGGTAGATTTGTCAATCGAACCAAATTGTATCTCTTTGTCTGATTTTACAAACTCCTTGCAGATTCTAGTATTTCTAACTTGCTTTTTTCTACTACTTCTAATCCTGGGTTTTCACATGGCAACCTTCTTTTATCTGATTCTGAGATAGATGCTTGGCTAACTTCAAGGCATAACACTTATTCTGCTTCTCCTGGTGTTCTTGCTGTGGATAATCAGAATTATGCCATACACACTAAGACTATGTTATCTAGTGTTCCTACTGCCCAAACTCAAGATGTCAATACCTACTTAACCAAATCACTACAGCTGTGACCTATTGCGTCTTTGCATATAGATATGCCCATTGTACCAACCATTTATCAACCTACTTATAGGGAGGCTTCATTATTAGATCAGTTTTCAGAACCTATCTACAGTATCTATGAAATGTTGCATTCTTCTCCACCTCACAATACTTTCAAACTCGTTCTTCATGAGGTTGTGAGAATTGCAGAATTGCAAGAGCTACTCTAGAATATCTGCATACTGACTCCTAACCTATAATTACTGATACATTATGATATTGTAGTGGTTTCTAGAGTTTCTCCATGTTCTGCAGCCCCTATAAGCAGTGTTTGTGCTACCACCATTCTAAGGTATGATACTACTACTTTAAATGCGTTAGAGATCCATGATTTGATTCCCTCAATACTGCAACCACCAAAACTAGATCTCAAACCTTTACCTGCTACTTTAAAGTATGCTTTTCTTGGTGATGGTGACACATTACCTGGTTTTATCTCCAACTCATTAACAGACACTCAAGAATTTCAGCTAATGGATGTTTTTAAAAAAATATAAGAATGCTCTTGGATGGACTTTAGCAGACATCCTTGGTCTTAATGCCTCCATTTGCACACACACAATTCAGCTAACAGTAGATGCCAAACCCATCTGGCAATCTCAGCGTCAATTAAATCCTCTCATATTGGATGTGGTTAAAAAAGAAGTTACCAAACTAAGTGCTAGCATCATTTATCCTATCTCTGATTGTAAATGGGTTAGCCAAATACAAGTTGTTCCTAAAAAAAGTGGCATTACAATCATTCGTAATGAGAAGAATGAACTTATTCCAACAAGAATTCAAAATTCATGGCGAGTCTGTATTGATTATCGCCAACTCAATAACTCTACTAGGAAAGATCATTTCCCACTTCCATTCATTGATCAAATGTTAGAGCGTTTGCCTAGTAAATCTTACTATTGCTTTTTGAATGGCTTCTTTGGCTACTCCAAGTCCCTATAGCACCTAAGGATCAGAAGAAGACCACGTTTACCTATCTATTTGGGACATTTGCCTACCGTAAAATGCCTTTTAGGTTATGCAATGCTCCAGGAACTTTTCAACGATGTATGCTTTCTATATTCAGTGATTTTCTTGAGCATGGCGTTGAAGTCTTTATGGATGATTTCACACTCTATGGTGACAATTTTGAGGCATGTTTGACTAATTTAGAGAGTGCTTTAGCATGATATATTGAGAAGCAATTAGTCTTGAACTTTGAAAAATGCCACTTCATGGTTGCACAAGGTATAGTCCTCAATCATTTAATCTCTCATAAGGGCATTGAGGTTGACAAATCCAAAAATTGAGATTATTGCCTCTCTACCTTTTCCATCTACCGTTAAAGAGTTAGGATCCTTTTTAGGACATGCTGGGTTCTATAAAAGGTTTATTCTAGATTTCAACACCCTTTCTTCGCCACTTTCTAAGTTATGACCAGTGAAGGTTCAAGGCTTGTTAAATATTTATTCAAAATGTACTTCTTCTTCTTCTTCTTTTTTTGCTAAGCACAGGTGTCACTGTCGAACACTAAATGTGAACACCTCTCCCATTAAGGATTTAAACTTTAGTTTGCCACGTTGAAAGGGACTAGATCCAACCCCATTGGTACGATTATTCAAAATGTACTTAAAAGCAAAGTAACTTAGTTTTCTCAAAAAGAAAAAGAAAAAAAAGCGAGTAACTTAATTAACCCATAAGTGATGGCCAGGGCTATCCATTCACCAAACACTCTAAAAGCCAATGAAGCCCCAGCCACAATTAACCTTATGCTTGAAATGGATCTGACAGTTTCTTACATACTCTTTTTTGCTTCCAGAAACAAAAATATTTACTAAATAACAAGTAGAGAGCAAAACATAGTTTGGTTACATTCTTTTGTTAAAACCTATACTTATGCATGAAAAAGGGGGGGGAAAAGGAAATGAATTCAGCCATGGCTTTCCCAACATAGCTCCCACTAATCCAAATGCTGTGAAAGCCAAAGTAGCTAGCCACAATGAGAACCACTGTTAGTTTTATCTTGTAATCTGTTATATATGAATGCAGCAGAGAGCAGATAAATCTGCTTGTACTTATAGATCATATTGCATGCTAGCTGGCTATAGCTATATCTAATGTTGTAGAATAAGGGCAGAAAAGAGATAGAAATTGAGGGAAACAAAAGATTAGAGCCAACCAGTATTACATTCCAAAAACAGTATTGATGAAGGAACCAATATTACATTTCTAGCTTTTCACCAAAAACAAGTACCAAAAAAAAGAATACAGTTAGCATGGGACTGAAGTATAGAAGTAAAACCAAATTTCATCCTATGTTCATGCTCATTAGCCAATGCTATGCTTTACTGGCTATGCTATTATCTTCATATTTTTAATCGGCCCCAAGATGTGTGTATGACTACCATTGTAGTTGATGACACTGTATGAGACCGGCGACTGCAAATGTATGTTAAAGACTCCTTTTAAACAATTATTGCATTTTTGGCATCGTCAACACGTGCCCCATCATTGAATATTTTTAGTTTAGATCTTTAAAAAAAGGACCAACAAGTTTCTTAGGTTCATCTTTTTTTGAAAAAGGTGAAAGATTTCAGTCCGTCCCTTGGTCAATTTTATTTTCTTTGTTTGGTGCCCTGTATCAAAACTCTTAGCAGATCATTACTTACACAGTATGTTATAAAAACTCACAAGTTGTACTTTTCTAGGTAATATTTTGAAGGTGAATGTCATATTAAAAATGACAGTTAAAATCACACATTTGACCTAACGATGAATGAACTTGTTACAAGGTAGAGTCCTATATATTTAAAGTGTAGAGCATATATCTTAGGGAAAATCCTTATAAAATACGCTCGAAATCGCTAAATTTCATTTCTGTGCAGCGAATTCCAAAAACCCGAATCAGTAATGTGTCAGTATGGAATGAACAGTGCAGGGGTGCCAAAAGACGATTTTGCCCTTCAGCCCTCATTCTCGCCACTTTCAGAATAACAACACGAGCCTCTTAATTAACAACTTCGGGTTCTTGATTAACAACTCTGCTTTATTCTTTCACATATTCGCATCTTCAAAATATAGTGTTGTTAATGTAAAATATGGTGTTGTTAATAAAGAAATAAGTGTTGTTATTAGCCCTGAAACTTAAATTACGAAGTTGTGAAATAAGAAATGAAAGTTGTTAATGTAGAATATGATGTTGTTAATAATAAGACCGGTATTGTTATTGTGAAAGTAAAAAGATGAAACTGGAGTTGTTAATCAAGAAGATGAAGTTGTTAATTAAGAGGCTCATGTTGTTATTCTGAAAGTGGCGAGAATGAGGGCTGAAGGGCAAAATCGTCTTTTGGCACCCCTGCACTGTTCATTCCGTACTGACATATAACTAATTCGGGTTTTTGGAATTCGCTGCACTGAAACGGAATTTAGCGATTTCGAGCATATTTTATAAGGATTTTCCCTATATCTTATTAGGAGTATTGTTTTTTTTTTCTCACCTTATTGCTTGTTTGAAGTTGACGCTGTTTGTATGCATGGAAAAGGATGTGATATGCATGAGAAAACCCATTTGGTGTGTGTTGTTTTAGCGTATTTGAAAATAATTAAGGGAATCGGGGGGTCATCACTATTCATTCATCAAGAACTCAAAATCTGACAGCTTCTTCTTCTCCATCTTTAATTTTGAATTCTTTGAACATAACCAAATTTACCAAACCAACATTTTTATCATGCTTTTCGTGAATTTTTCTCAATTTAGTTATCTTTATAGCTCTGCTGCGCTCATGACTTTTCTCATAATATTTTTTTAAAAGTTTACGTCAAGTGGCCTTAAATTTATTTCAAAAAATAATTTTTTTTTTCAAATGACCAAGTTTCATATTAGACAATTAATTTTGTCTTAAACCTTATTATAATAAAAACTTGACTGCCCTTTTTTTGGTAGGCCTAAAGTATCCACCATAGGTAGTGGTGACCAGTCCCTTCCTGAGAAAGCTTTAGTGCTAGCCATAAGATCCTTTCTGCACACACCACCAAAGATCAGACCCATGACTAAATGCTTAAGGAACCCACCTAAATGTCAATTATACTAGGCATACACCTATTTTATGACTACAAAAAGAACTTTTGGCTCAAAGCACCAAAAAAAAAAAGTACATTGAAACTTTTCTACAGATATCCTATACACTTAATCGTCACTCTTGAATTTGAATATGATTATGTGTGAGAATAAACTAAATTTCTTCTTGTTGAAATTACCTTTTGAGACCAAAATAAAAATTCGTGAAATCTTTCAGCAATGCATCTAGAATAATCATATAACAGAAAGATCATAAAGACCAATCCAGAGGAAATAGTACAAATAACCTAATTAACGGCCTCAAGCGAGAAAAAAAACTAAAATAAAAGAGCTGGATATAAACTAATCCATAAAACCAACCCAAACTAAAAATCTAGAGACAAAACATGAAACAGAAAGAGCCTTGATGAAAAATTGAAAACTCTCTTTAAGGAAGGTAGCTTTCTGTTGAAGGGTTGGTGAACTCACTTACCTTAAAACATAAATAAATATAAGGTATAAATTTACCTTTGAACCTCTGATTTTATACAAAGTTTCAATTTTTTCCCTTAATTTTATAAAGAACGAGAATGCAAATTTAACAATGAACAATTTTGCTATGAGCACATATAAAAACTATCTATTTTTTATGCAAAAAAGTATACATAAAAATTTGGGAAAATCCCTCTAAAATACATTGGAAATAGGGAAATCCCTATTCAGTGCATTGAAATTGAAAAATCCAGATCAATACAGTGTCAGTACAGATGAACAGTGCAAGCGGCAACAAAAGACAATTTTGCCTTTCAGCCCTCATTCGCGCCACTTCAGAAATAACAACATGCAGTTCTTCATTAACAACTCCAGATTCTTGATTAACAACTCCGTATTCTTGATTAACAACTCTAGTTTCATCTTTTTTTTTTTACAATAACAACACCGGTCTTGTTATTAAAAACTCCGAATTCTTAATTAACAACTCCGCTTTATTCTTCCACATATTCACATCTCAAAAATATAGTATTGTTAATATAAAATACGGTGTTGTTAATAAAGAAAGAGGTGTTGTTATTGGCCCTGAAACTTAAATTACGAAGTTGTGAAACAAGAAATGGGAGTTGTTAATGTAAGATATGGTGTTGTTAATAACAAAACTGATGTTGTTATTATGAAAGTAAAAAGATGAAACTAGAGTTGTTAATCAAGAATTCGGAGTTGTTAATCAAGAATTCGGAGTTGTTAATCAAGAGCGCGTGTTGTTAATAAAAAAAGAAGTGTTGTTATTGACCTTGAAACTTAAATTAGGAAGTTGTGAAATAGGAAAGGGGAGTTGTTAATCAAGAATCCGGAGTTGTTAATTAAAAACCGCGTGTTGTTATTTCTGAAGTGGCAAGAATGAGGGCTGAAGGACAAAATCATCTTTTGGGGTCGCCCTCACTGTTCATCCGTACTGACACTGAACTGATCCGGATTTTTCAATTTCGATGCACTAATTAGGTATTTCCCTGTTTCCAAAATAGTTTAGAGGGATTTTCCCTAAAAATTTTATTTAGGACTAGATATAGCAATGCCGCTAAAAAGACCTAACTTCTATAACTTTTTGTACTATAGGTCCCACCAGTCTTCCTCTCTATTATTTTAATATTTTTGAATGGGAAAATATCACTCAAACCCATGAAAGCAATTTTATTTTAATTAACCCCAAAAAATTATAAAATTTCACTGCACTTCCTTAGATCAAAATGAAATTAAGTTTTTTAAGTAAAAAGACAGTAATGCCCTTTATTTTTTTCATAAGAGCATTTACAAAACAAATATTTATTTTTCTTCATAAGAACATTTATAAGATTAATATGGACATTTTTAAGATAAATAAAAATATTTACAAAATAAATACGCAAATGACCAAAATTTTTTAACTCCCAGGTCATTCACATATTTATCTTGTAAATATCTTTATTTATCTTGAAAATGTCAATATCTATCTTATAAATGCTCTTATGAAGAAAATAAAATAAGAATGTTATTGTCTTTTTACTTATAAAAGTTAATTTCATTTTAACCCAAGAAAGTGCCATGAAATTTTAGAATCTTTTAGGATTAACTGAAATAAAAATTGTTTATAAGGGGTCTAAATGATATTTTCCCATTAAAAATATTAAAATAATAGAGAGAGAGAGAGAGAGAGAGATAGAAGATTTGTGAGACCCACATTGCAAAAGTAACAGAAGTTATATCTCTTTAACGGCGTTTATTTAGTTTCAAATAAATTGTTTATATCTACTTTTTACACTAAAAATAGATAATTATTATACATACTCATAGTGATATTATTCATTGTTAAATTTGTACATTCGCCCTTTTTTAAAATATTTTTTAATCATTTGATGTTATTAATTTTTTATAATATTTAAGTTATTTTTAAAGAAAAATAAACTTAATTATTTGTCAGTTTAAAAATATCTTATCAAACCCAATCCAGTGAGTAAAGTTGCGGTTTAAATATATATACCATTAGATTGATTTTGAGTGGTTCGAATTTAATTTAATTTAATTTAATATTTTAAATAATTTTTTATTTTAATATATATATAATTAAAAATAAAAATAATCTTATAATTATCACTTCTCATAGAATATTTTGTTTAAAAAAGGGGAAATGACAAAAAAAATTTAAATTGTAAAATCTCAAATCAGGTATTTCCTAAACAATGAATTATAAATTATTTATCAAGTCTCCTCATTACCTTATCAATTTTTGGTAATAGAATTAAGATTTTGTAATTTTAAGGTTCTTTTTTAATCATTTTTTAAAAAAAATTACGCAATTAAAAATATTAAATTTAAACTTGAGATCTCAATCGAATTATGTGCTTCTCACCGCACCAAATGTATTTCAAGCCAAGCTTATGTGAACCCCATTCTTCTCCCAAACTTCATGACTAATGTTTGGTGGACCCACACGCTTCTTTTCTATCTTTCACTTGAAAGACAAAGTCTTACAAGTCTTGACCTCTAGTACTTAAATCCTTGTGCGTCTTGCCAATGATCTGTGCCTGAAATTATCCTTCATTTATTTCTGTGTTCTTGTGTTGATACTGCAAACTTGATGGCAGATAGCGTCGTTAGTTTCGTGCTAGAGAACTTGCCTAGGCTTGTGGCACACGAAGCCAATTTGCTATGTGGCGTGGAGGACAAAGTGAAGTCCCTTGAGAGTGAGCTCAGAATGATAAGTGTCTACCTTAAGAGCAGCGACCAAATCCAGCTGAAGAAGGAGATTGAACAAGAGGTTGTGCGTCAGATCACAGACATCGCACATGAAGCAGAGGATGTCATCGACACCTTCGTGGCCAACGTTGTCAGCCAAAGAAGGAGAAGTTGGCTGTCCAAGATGCTCCATGGTGTTGACCACGCAAAGCTGCTGCACCATGTTGCAGAGAAAATTGACAACATTAAAGTCACTATTGATCAGATTTATGAGAACAGAATCAAATATGACATTCAGGAAGAAGCAGGATCTTCAACAGATCAGGAGTTACAACTACTGCACAAGCGAAGAAGGGACGTGGAGGAGAATGACGTGCTGGGCTTTGAGCATGACACAACTGAAGTAATTAATCGCCTCAAGCAAGGTGGGTCGCGTCGTCATGTGGTGTCCATCATTGGTATGGGCGGACTAGGTAAAACTACTCTTGCTCGCAAGATTTATAAAAGTCATCATGTCAAGAATTACTTTGAGTGTCATGCTTGGGTTTATGTGTCTAATGACTATAGACCTCGAGAGCTTTTGCATGCCCTTCTTAAATGCTTGGTGACGATGTCTGCAAATACATGTGATTACAGTAAGAATAGCAGTAGCAAACATAGAAAGAAATCAAAGGGCAAAGGTAAAGCTGAATATGATGATTTTCATAGTTTGAGTAAGGAAGAATTGAGAAACAAGGTACGAGAGTGTTTGAAAGGGAAGAGGTATCTTGTAGTGTTGGATGACATATGGAATCCTCAACATTGGGATGACCTGCAGTATGCTTTCCCAGATGACAATAAAAGTAGCAGGATCCTGATTACTAGTCATTTGAAGGAGGTGGCTTCTTATGCCAACTCATTTCTTCCTTATTATCTCCCTTTTCTTAATGAAGAAGAAAGTTGGGAGCTTTTCTCAAAGAAGGTGTTTCGAGGAGAAGGCATGCCTTCTGATCTTGAGTTATTAGGTAAGTGCATGGTAAAAAGTTGTGGTGGCTTGCCATTGTCCATTGTGGTGCTTGCAGGAATTCTTGCAAACAAGGAGAAGTCACACCGAGAATGGTCTAAGGTCATGGGTCATGTAAACTCGTATCTCACTCAACCAAAAACACAAGTGCATGATATAGTACTTAAGCTCAGTTATGATAGCTTGCCTCCAAGATTGAGGCCATGCTTTCTATATTTTGGTATGTTTCCTGAAGACTACGAGATTCTTGTTAGATGCTTGATCCAACTGTGGATTGCTGAAGGATTCATTCTTCATAGCGATTCCAGAATTGCAGAGGATGTTGCAGAAAACTACTTGAATGAGCTCATTGATCGTAGCTTAATCCTAGTAGGGAGAAGGAGAAGCGATGGGGGAATCAAGACATGTCACATCCATGATCTTCTAAGAGAACTTTGCATATTGGAGAGCAGGCGGGACAAGACTTTTGAAATTTGCCGAGATCTAGACATTTTGGTGCAAACCAAACCTCGCAGGTTGTCAATTCAATGTAACATGTCAGATTTTTTTGTTTCAAGCAACAAAGACCATTCGGGCTCTCGTTCTTTGCTTTGCTTTGATCGGGACTCCTATTACCACCTTGATTCATGCAAGTCAAAAAGGATTGTGAACTGGTTTCAGCTTGTTCGAGTGTTGGATCTAGGGCTTCCCTATTCCAGTATGTTGGATCTATGGTTTCCATATTCCTATAAGTTTAAGATCCCTACCAATTTAAACATGTTAGTGCATTTGAGGTACTTGAGGCTAGACCTGAATACAAGCTCTTATGCGGGATTTGTTAGAGCGATTCCTAGATTCATATGCAATCTTTGGAATCTAGAAACTTTGGACTTGGGGCATTCTAGATTTATAATATCCATACCTTTCTCTAGTGGGATGTGAAAGCTCATAAGACTGAGGCATCTTCATACAGCCGGACCTATGATTTTACCCAAATTTCCAGATATAGAAAGTAAAGCCATGTGGAATTTACAAACCCTATCTTGTGTTGCCGTAAACAAAAAATCAACCATTGTGTCTCTTATAGGGAAAGGTGTATTCCCAAGGCTTAGGAGATTGGGGTTGCACTTGTGTAAGGATAACAAGCATAAACAAGGGGTTAGTCAAGTGTGGAAAAGCCTTCCAAACCTAAATTATCTTAATGCATTAAAGATTCATGGCTTTCCTGATATTCCAACATCTGTCAATGTGTTTCCTTTTAATCTTACCAAGCTAGCAATCTCAAGCACAAACTTAAATCACGATGTCATGAGCACTTTGGGGAGCCTTACCAACCTCAGAATTTTGAAACTATGTTACTGTAAGCCTACAAAATACTCGAGGTCTAAGTTAGAGCTCTGTTGCATTAATGGGTTCCCCCAACTAGAGGTATTTCAAATGAAATCTTTGCATGAACTCTATCTCTGGGAATTAGGTAAAGATGTGATGCCATGTCTCAGATGTTTGATCATTGAAGAGTGTCGGAGGTTGACTGCTCTCCCTGACGAGCTCTGGTCCTTGACTTCCTTAAGAGAGGTACAAGTAAAAGGGGTCTCTCAATCAGTGAAGAAGCAACTCCAAAGTCAACCCATGAGAGATGGATGCAATCTCATTATCTTTAAAGGTCTGTTTTATGATTGAATCTCAAAAGGTTTAACAGAGAACTCAACAGTGTTTCTGAAAATGTTTAGAATAACAGAGATATAGAAAGAGAGAATGAGTGAGTTGAAATGATGTGTTGTGTTTATAATTTACAAAGTACATCCCTTTATAGAGTGGTGATTATTGATAACTAATCTAGTTGGACTAACTTAATCAGTTATAGCTATCTAATTGTTTAAACACTAACAATCTCCAGTTGACTTCTTGTGGAAGCAGAGCCATGCACGCTTGCATTTTTGTATATTTCTGTCGTCATTTACCAAAAATGAAAAGAACAATTTCAATGAGCCAGTTTGAAGATTTTGAGTGGTTTTGACGTTTCATTTACGGAGTACAATGCTTGTGTAATCTTCCACGTCCATGTCTTAGTTTGTATGAGTTGTTGCGTGCAAGTCTTTACAGACAAGGTAGAATGAGATTTTCTGCTTTTTCTATGAAAAGTTTTTACTCAAAACCATTCTCGGTCTCTTTCGTCCTGACAAGTTCAAACTCCAAATTGAAGATTTGTATCTACTCAGTCTTTTCATTCCCTTAAAACACTGACTCAAACTTCTCCCAAACATTCTTTGCTGTTTTCTGGAGACCATTTCTTCATACGATTAGAGTTGATTCAAGGTGGGATTCTCCGGCAAAGCATTTTCAACGTCTGACTCAACAGTTTCCCTCTTCACAGACCACACTTGCCTCATAGTTTAATTTTCTCCTGTGAAAAGTGGCGAAGGAGCAGAAATATGTCCTACAAAGCATAAGAAGTGTATATATATTTCCTAAAATTTCTCGAGTGTCTATAGTTTTCTAGGTGAGGTTTTCTTTCTTGAATTCTCTCTTACACAATCCCTAGAAAACCAGTTTTGCTCTATTACCATGTTGGAAAAGAAAAGGGAAGAAAATTCACACAAAAAATAGGGAAGTAGCAGCCCCAGGAATGCTCCATTGTCTTGCACACATATGCGCCAGGACAAATTACTCACCCGTACTTAATATAAGATATATTTACCTAATTTAATTAGATTAAGGAAAGTAGTTAAGTTAGTTAATATGCAATGTATTTTCTAAAACACCCTAATTATCTTCCTTAAATCCCTTATTCTCTCTCCAAATTGATTATTATTGAGAGAGTATCAATATGGGTAAATTAGAAAAACATTAACAAATAAGAAAACTACAGCTTATATTTCAAACTAAGATCAACACCCCAAATATGTCTTATATTAAGGACTAGAGGAAGTATTAAACTACAGCATGTAAAACATTAAAGGAACAATTACTGTCCTCAAATCAAGAACACAGCTTTATAAGTTCCGCTTTACAAACGATAAAAAGCTGACATTTCCTAAAGCACCAAAAATTCAGTTAAACGCTAGGGTACTCTGGTTAATCATCACTTAGCTTCAAACCAAGGTACAAATACCAAAAACTAAATAAAGAAGTTAACTAAATCAACACAACAACTACCAAATATGTCTTTTATTAAGGACTAGAGGAAGTATTAAACTACAGCATGTAAAACATTAAAGGAACAATTACTGTCCTCAAATCAAGAACACAGCTTTATAAGTTCCACTTTACAAAACGATAAAAAGCTGACATTTCCTAAAGCACCAAAAATTCAGTTAAACACTAGGGTACTCTGGTTAATCATCACTTAGCTTCAAACCAAGGTACAAATACCAAAAACTAAATAAAGAAGTTAACTAAATCAACACAACAACTACCATCAAAGGATGACAGACATAAGAGAGGGTTTGGTCAAGTTTGGGAATGCCTCCAACACCTAAATTATCTTTGTACCTTGACAATTAACTTCGTTCCAAATTTTCCAACTAAAGATTGCACTCCCTGATGAGCTGTGGTACTAAAGATGTAAAGCCATGTCTTAGGTGTATTATGGCCCTCTGAACCACTGAAGATGAAACTCTAACGTCTATGCATAACATTTGTTTTTTAGATATAAAAAAAATTCAATGACAGCTTACAAGCAAAACAACAAAACATGACTAGATTCTCATTATGAAAAACTGTTATTGAAAGAAAATAAGGAAATGGGGTGGTCACAATTCATTCATAAAGCTGCAATCCACAAGAACCCAGTAACTTGGTCAACCCAAATGTGATACCCATAGCTACCAATCCTCCAGACACAACCCTCACACATGATCTCAAAATGGGACTCTTTCCCAACACAGCTCCCACCAATCCAAATGTTGTGAGAGCCAAAGTAGCAACAATGGGAATCACCGTTAGCCTTATCTTATAATCTGTTATGAATGCAGCAGAAAGCAGAGGAACCAATGCTCCTATGCTAAATGACAATGCTGATGCAAATGCTGCTTGATATGGATTTGGAAGCTGCATCTTCTCCATCAGCTTCTCTTCATCATTTTGATCACTCATTTCCCTCTTCATCTGTGCAACTTCAACTTCATGCTGGGTGTACACTGACACGAACTCTCCAATTGCCATACTGCAAGCTCCTGCTATTGAACCTGCAAAACCAGAAAGCACCATGGATTTGGAATCTGTTTTAACAGCTCCTACACCCATCATCATTGCAGTGACTGAAACTAAACCATCATTGGCTCCCATTATTGCAGCACGAAGCCATTAAGCCCTCTGAGAGTAGTCGAGCTGAGTGGTTTCTTTGGTTGGAGTTTGGGTGGTTTGTTTATGATCATCTTCATAATCTGCTTCACCTGGTCTTGGAGCTACTCCTGCATGGTTGAGGGATACCAAGCCACCGGGTAAAATTGCAGCCATGGCACACAAGAAATCAGAATGACTCAGAAGAAAAATCAGAGACTGAATGGCTTGAGCTTGCAGAAGGAGAGTGGAGATTCAGGGATATATAATGTGAGGGGATGAAAATTGTGGGGCATGAGTGTTATTAATGAAGTGATTAATTTATTTGTAGGTTCGTTTATGGAGGCTTTTAAGGTTATACTATCAGCCAAATGATATAGGATTGGGAATATTATTTCAAAGGTTTTCACTCGTCCTTTCTCAAAGGACAATAACTGAGTTATTTTAAAATCAATGAAGGTCACGATTATCTCAGTACTCATGTTTCACTATGAAATATCCAAAAAAGTAGTGTATGTTTGTATGCATGAAGGAAAACTGTTTAGAATCAGAATATCTTGCTGAAGGAATATAAACTTTTAATAATTATGAGTTCAATACCTTTTGGATTTGTGCCAAAACTGAAGTATGCCACGACAGGATCAATAATCATAGCAAACAATATTTTATGCAAAAACAAAATTAACAAGTTAATATTCTAATTGAGAAAAAGCCTCCTAATGAATTATTTGCATCTCGCATCACTTAAGTTTGTAGCTGTGGATATTGAATTGAGAGTTAAGCACCAAAGGCAAATTCCCTTTTGTTATTAATCAACGCCTTAGACCAATAGGATGATGGTTATTATAATTTAAGAATCAAGAACATATATTGATTGCTTTTTTTTTTTTACATACCTTAATCTGATGGGATTAATATTTCAAAAAAAAGAAATAAATTAAACAAAAAATGATAAAAGAATTATTTTTAATTTTTGTGAAATCAAGATTATGGCTAATGGAGATTAAAGGCTTTCAAACATTTATTCAACATGTGCTTAAAAATGCTTATTTGTGAGGCTTACTCTGAATCTTGCTAGCATAATTAAAAAACATCAGTTTATCTGCTAAAAGACTAGGAGAAAAAGGCAAAAGAGAAAAGGCATCATATATATAACATACTCCTCCAGTCCTCAATATATGACATATTTACAGAGTTAATCTTGATCTTAAATATAAGATATAACTTTCATATTTATCAATCTTTTTTCTAATTTCCCCCTATTGATACTCTCTCAACGTTAATCAAGAAGGAGGGGGGAGAATTCAGCAAGATGACTAGAATATTTTAGAAAATACATTTTATATTAACTAACTTCCTTAATCTAATCAAATTAAGTAAATATATCTTATATTAAAGACCAGAGGGAGAGGGAGTAGTTGTTTATCAACCAAACTGAATCATTCTTGCCTCTGCTCGGTCTTATGTAATATAACTTTGAGAACCTAATTAAGCTCATACAGCAAAATATAGCTCCCCACTAATCAAATACATGAAATGGATTCAACAGCTTCTTCTTCTTTGTTTGGAGTTTGGGTGTTTTGTTTATAATCATAACAAGAGTCTAAGAGATTGAATGGCTTGAGGTTGCAGGGTATATGTGAATCTTGAACTTCAAGGAGGACTTCCAAACATCCTGATAATAGCACCGTTGAAGTAAGCTTATGTTGGGACCCAAATGCAAAATATATGTACTCGAGCCTTGTAATGTTAAATCTCACCTCTCCAACCCCATAAGCTAGCCTTTGAAATGGTTCAACCGTACTCCACTAATTATCCCTATCAACCATCACTGTCTCTCAAAATTGAACTTTTCTTTGCTAATTTACAATGTCTGCAACATATGATATATTTAAAAACAAGCTTTTATCTATAACAACCGCACACAGACTTTTCAACAGTATGCTCACGTCCCCACCTCACCCAAAAAGGAGAAAGAAAAAGAAAACAAAAGAAAAGCCTATATTTTAAAACCACCTATACATGTCTAAAATCACACACTATCATTACAAAAGAAATAAAGCAAACCTATGTGCACTGGCTATCAAGTGAATAACATCCATAACCTGTTGCACTCTGCTCTTTATGTCTAGGGTTATGACATGAAGGCTAGATCCAGACTAAAAAACTTATATTAAATCTAAGAACCTCATGTTTAAGAAAAGAATCAAAAACCCACAAATCTGTTCATAACTAGTAATAACTAATAAACAGCATTGTCATCTTTGAACTTCTAGCCTCAATGAAATTGTATGCCTCGTTTCTACATCATCAGGGTAACCAACAAAGAAATATAAAATAATTGAACAATCAAAATAAGCTTTCTATAAAAGAAAAGCTTAATATCAAACCATAAAAGCTCTATCTTTTTTGTCTACACATCCTTGAAGGATCCTAAGATTCAGAATTCACATTGCCAGCATTCACTTTGTCAGATCTTATCTTCAGTACAAGTAAACTGGTCAACTGATTCATTATTCGAAAAATGAAACATTCAACTCGTGATACAGCACTAGCACAATTCAAGCAACTATTGAACATAAGTGGATTTGCAGAATTGTAACTATACATGATGACTCAGGTGGGCATGTTACACAGAAGAATGTAAAAGACTACAAAAACTTCAAACCGAAAGGAAGACAAACAGAAATGGGGGAAGTGGGTCCAACTTTTCAGAGACCAGAATTACATCTTATAAAAGATCAATGATCTCTCACGTGGAAGGTTATCTGCTTTACCTACTATTTCAGTAACTTGTGAAGTTTCATGCTATGAGACTTGGAACTGCAAGCAATCAGGCTAATCATCCAAGTTGAAAAAAAAGAAGCCCGGCATCTTCTGCTCCAGCAGGGTAAACTTTTGCGCCCATTTTGATGTTGACATGTCACATGGCATTCCAGTCAGCTACACAAAAAAGGAGACAAGCAAAAAGAGATGAATCAGCATCAACCATTAAATATAAGTAAAATAAAAGAATAAATGATGATAACCAGAGTAATTATTATTTACATACAACAAAGTTGTCAAAGCTATATAAAACATTTTCTAGGATCCCCACCCCATTCAATCTAATTATCAAGTGTCAAAGTTCTATTACATGCTCTGTGATTTTAATGACTTGAAATTTATCGCATAATAGGTTATATTTTGAACAAAAGAACAATACCAAATAAATAAAGCATAAATTTGAATGTTAAAATTGATTATCTAGCAGAATAGCCTGCAACAGTGCAGCCAGCCAGTGCCAACCCGAGGGCAAAACCAGATACTGGCAAAAAAGGCCCACATGCAAACAGTCTACAAATTCATTCATCCTAACCTACATCGTTCAGCATGTCAAACAGGTTAGCTCACAGACCACCCAATCACATTCTTTCAACGTTTGCTTCCGCATAAGGAGCCTATGGTAAAAAATCTCGAGCATATCCAGGAAGAGGCTAGAGAAATTTTTAAGCAAGATATTGTACAAAAATATCAACAAATAGCCAGCAGTAGCAACAAATATCAAATATGAGGATGAAAGTGACAGCAACACAATTTCCACGTGTTGGAATAGAAAGACTCTGTTTGGCATGACGACAAAAAAATTATGAGCAGCAAAAGTACCAGAATGATTGTAACATATTAGAATGTCATTGTCAACAAGGATACAGAATAACAACACAATTTTTTAAGGAAAAAACAAGGTGATAATTTCATAACTGCATAAGGAAGAAGAGATAAACTTTCTATACCTATGCCCTATCAAGTTGGCTCTAGGAATATCCACTTTCATAAGTAGATGCTTGCAAAGGAGCATGAAATGAGTGAAATTATCCATTAGATAATGTTATCAATTCCCAAGAACAATTCAATGGAACCTCAGTAGCTGAGCCCTGACTCTCAAGATTAGTCTCATTGTTATTGTAGAGGATTTTTGGTTTACTATCTGAAATTGGTTTTGACCTATGAAGAACTCTCCTACTGTATTTCAAGAAATAGCGGTCAGGCTGTCCGTTGCATCTTTCTTCCCCAGGCAACATAGTCTCTTTCTGTTTGTGATCAAGATTCAATCTACTATATTTCAAGAAAAAGCGGTCAGGCTGTTCATTGCATCTTTCTTCCCCAGGCAACGCAGTATCTGTCTGTTTGTGATCAAGATTCAATCCATTATACCCACTTAAGTTTATCTGCTTGTCAGAACAACTTCCCTCCCCTTCCTTCATCAGCTCTTCCCCAGTCTCTACTTTTGAATCACAATCAGCAATGCACTTGTCTTCTTTCGAACTGCTTCTCTTGTCACTCCCATCCATACAAACTGAAGGTTCTAATACATATTTATGGGAGTCCCTGTACATGTTATCATCACTGGAAATTTCATGCTTCAGGAAATCACTGGAATTGCTTTCATTAGACCTCGAACAAGGTGAATCAGAACTAGAAGTGCCCACCTTCAGTGTATCAAAGCAACTTGAATTAAATAAGGAGCAACTAGATGGAGAGCTACTCATGGGCGGATACAACTCAACAACCTTATCAGCACTCACTTTGAGGCGCTCATTTAAACTGTTCTCATCTCCGCTTCCTACTAAACTCAAAGCACTATTTGCAACAACAACCGCTCTTCTAGCAACCTCAGCCTTCTTTACCGCCTCCTCTCTAGCCATAGCAGCGGCCTCAACCTTCTTCTCTACAGCAAGATTTGCATCCTTAACCACATCCTCCAATGAAACCGCTGAATTTCCATCATCCGAAACCCTAGAAGCCTCCTTTTCTAATAGAATCCCACCCTTTTTCTTAACCTTCTCAGTCTTCATTCTTTTTCTTGAAAGAGCCACAGATTGGGGAACCCAACAATCCACACAAACAGAAAATTCCGACCCAGAACAAGCATAAGACCATGGAGGAGTGTATTTATACTTGGAAAAACACTTTTTATGAACAGAATGCTGACATTGCTCACAACGAAAACAATCCGCAGACGATTCGGAAAAACAATACGCGCACAGTTTTGAAGATTTAATGGATAAAAGACAATTTTTGCAGAGTAGAACTATGCGCCACTCGCTATTAAGAATGTGGAGTCTCTTCTTACCGGTGCAAGCGTCAACTATGAAGCCACAGGCATGGCATTTGTTCAAATTGGGTAAATCCCTAGTTTTCTTCTGCGATTGTAATGGGTTGTCAGGTTTTTCAGGGCCTTCAGATTTCGAGCCATGAAACTTGAGATTGCCCGGGACATTGATGGGACTTTGTCGATGTTGTTCTACTCGTTTCTCCGGTTGAAGCAGCTTCATCGTCGAGCAAGTTCCGATGACATCGATCATTACTTTAGGCCTAATCTGGCCTTGGGAGAGACGAATTGTGAGGGAGGGCTGTGCCCAAGGTCTTATCCGAAGGATTGAAATCCTTGTGTCATTAGGGTTAAATTTCCTTTTACACAGTTCAAAAGCAGTTGAACATTTAACGGGCACGCCCTCGAACGCGAGTGGGATTCCATCGAGTTTGATTCAAAAATCTAGAAATCAACGGAATCAAGAAGACAAAAACCAAAGAATGAAATAAACAAGAATCATAGAGAATAAAAGAATAAAATAAAGTGAAGGCAGAAAAAGCAGTAAGCAGTGCACTAAGCATTTTATTTTTTTCCAATGCATATCAGTGGCCATTAACGCAACAGATTTTTTTATTAGGGCATTAATTATTAATTATTATTTTATTTACTATTGATAATTATTTATTTACTATTATTATTTTTTAGGCAAAAAGATAAAAAAAAAATACCACTTAAACTTCAAATTCCTAAATCAGTCTTATTACCCACAAAAGTATAGGGATTAATTACAAAAATATAACAATTGACAACTCATTTTAATAAAAAATCAGTATTTAGGATTTTAAAGTTCAAGTAGAATTTTCTTATTTCTCTCCCTATTTTTCATAGATAATATATGAAGTGTTTGGACTTGTTATTACATGTTGCTTACATATAGTATGACTTTTTTATGACTATATTCCTTCCTCGAAAATCTCTTTTGGGACTGTGTTGTTGGAGCTTGGGACTCCTTTTATCTTTGGAATTCTGTTTTTGGCCCTTGGGTGATAGATTTTTTTTTTTTTTACCCTTTTTTTTTTTGGTCAGTAAGAGTCAGATATGGACTTCTGGTGTGTTTCATTTTCCTCAGCTGTTACATGAACTTTCACAATTTAAGTGCCCATAGTCCATGTGTAATGCAGACACTGAGGCCGCCATCAATGCACCAATTTAGGTGCTAAATCTGAAAGTAAACATGCTTTTATCAACAGAACATTGGTCAATCGTCAAATAGTAGCCTTCCAGTTTTAGAGGCATGATTTAGAATTGAATGTGTGAGATGAAAAACAGAATATCAGAATTCAGATATTACAACAAACCCACTTATTCAAAAGGTCAGAATCATCAATTACCATAAACTCAATATTGGATCCAACATTCCAAACACAAACTTTCATGAGATACAAGACATTATTAATCAGGCTCTAAGGCTATACCCTGTTTATAAGAATCTAGTAGAAACCCAAAGGGTAGTTATTTGGGAATGAAAATCTTGAGAAGATGATGATCATGTATACCACCAAAGTCTCTCCTCTTACTTCAGTTTGGAGAATATCTTCGTTGCAGCCTGCATTGTTGGATCAAAGTTTAGTACAGATCACATATAAGCATACAACGAATTAGTTTGATAATTGTATAATAAAGTAATACATACACATTTGTCAACACATGACCAATAATCAAAATATTGCCCAGTGCAGTGTTTGTGCCCGGAATCATCGCCTTCGATCCTTTTAACGCATGCCTGTAGCAGCAAGTAGAAGGATTACTTAACAGCAATCATCATTATGATAGTTCTAGCATCTGAACCCTGAACCCAATGGCTCAACTACCCATGTTTCACCATGCAGGCCAACGTTACTAGTTAGAGTACTTGACGACGACGACGACAAAGACAACGAAAGAAGAAGCCTTATCCCCCCAAGAGGGATCAACTACATGAATCGCACAATACCATTGTGTCCTATCCACAACCAAATCTTTAGAGTTTAGATAAATCCGGCTCAATCATTGTTACTTTAAAGCAAAGTAACAATTACATTTGAATAAATAGAAAATAAGGAGGAATGAAGGATCAACATCACTTTTCAATTCCCAAATTACACAGCTCCGGGCATCTGTTTAACAATTATGTCAAAATGTATGTTGTTCAATACTCTATAACAAGAGAGTTAAAAAAATTTCATTTCTTTGGCGGGGTTTCCTCCTTTTATATTCTACAGAAAATATAAACCTACTTTGTATTGTTTGAATGATGAGTTGGAATTATTTTCTATCTGAGTAAAGCAATGAATAACATCACATGTATCGTAAGAGCGTGAATAAGATGATTCATTTAGCAATTTGGCAATTCAAATTTCCAATTTTACTTACTTCAGAGTCTTCAACATATATGCATCAGGAATGTTTGAAAAAGTGAAGCCTCAAAGGGTAGGGGTAAGATTTTGGGTTTGCTTTCCTCACAGTAATATTTATATGAATTAGAAACTACATTGAGGTAATTATGATAAATTATGTTAGTTGAATAACTTTGCATATCATACAGTTCTTTGTAGCTTAAAGGAGGAATTACTATCAGTTCCCAAGGAAGGGACTTAATTACTAGGAAGTCCCTAATGACAATTGAGGAGCATGCAATGACAAATTCCAATGTAAGAAATGACAACACCTCACTTGTCATTAGGAATGACTTCTTGGTAATTAATTCCCTTCCTTAGGGCCTGATATGATGTTGTAATAGTAATTTTCCTAAAAGTTAATTAGGTTAGTTGGGTAGGTTAATTCTTTTTGTTTTTATTCCTTCTGTTACCGGTTCTGTCCTGAAGCCTATATATATGGCAGAAGGTATTGATTGTGATCAGATTTTGCAAGTAATGATAGTCAGAAGTATTTCCAGAATTCCTCTGTTCTCTCTTCCTCTCTGCCTCTAATTCCTCTAATTCTTCCCTTCAACCCTCTGATTTCTTCTTCTCTACACTAATCCCTAATTCCTAAAAACATTCAAATTACCCTCCAGTATCAGGGCCTCATAGTAATTCCCCTTATTTGACATTTGTCTTCTTTGCCCACACACGTAGCACCAAATGATTCTCAATTGGGAGCTTAAAAAAGACCACTTTTGCAATTTAGCATGAGAAAATTAAGAAACAGATAATTGTATTGCACTACAAACTTTGTCCTATATTTAGGACCGGAGGTAGTATTCAGTAAGAAGCTAAAGCAAATCATGTTGACTCAAAAAGGAATTTAATTCAAAATACAAACCTGATAGTCAATTAATGGTTTCACACACTTTGGTTTGCAAGAGTCCTCATAATATCTCTTCTGATCAACAGGTTCTTCGTCAGCCCTGAATTTACAAGAAACCAAATTATGAGTCTGTGAGATTGGTAGAAAAGTCATCTAAAAACTAAACAAAAAACAATTTGAGCAGTCAAATTGCAAAACATGCTATGTTCATAAGATACCATCCTAAACTTTTCACATTCTGAAAACAGTAGAATTCAGCATCCACAAAGCCTTAGAAATCAAATATATAATGAAATTTATCCGAAGCTTCTTTTGCATGAGTGTAGCAGAAAATACAACAGAGGCAAATTCAATATGGTGGCTTCCTAGGGGTCCAATGGATCGCTTCCAAAAATGGAGGAGCAGAATTCAATTCATTTGCCAAATTAAAATTAGAAAAATCAGATTAATATTAATAGTATATAAAGAATGATAAGCACACAAATTTACGGCAACCAACGGAAGGGGATAAACATATAGCCAGAACCCAAAACCAGCAACTGCCAAGAAAAGAAAAGGAAGAAGCTTCGTTAATATCTAAGTCAGAAAATCAAGGATCAACCGGAAAAAACAAAAACCCACAAATGTATCCAAGCCTATAATTCCTAGAAGATCAATTTTTCATTAATTGAGCAGGAACGAAGCATAGAGGAGTGCAAAATGTGTTTGCAAATCAGCATCACCATCTATTTATTGGATATATATGATAATATAACAGAACATCCCAAAAAAAGATCAAATTGCAGCAACCCTAGATAGGGCAAACGCCACTACAAGAAGCATTGCGTTCAAACAACGATCAATATAGATCTGATTCAGATGAGAAAAGAAAAGAAAGAAGGAAACTTTGATGCGTACATTGCGAGTAGAATCACAGCGAAGAGATCTTGAGATGGTGGTGGTCACACACTGCCTAGTACGATGCTTTGGTTCCGCCAAGCATGAGTTTCGGATCAGGCGGGACGAACATGTCAGCGGCCTGGATACGGGTCGACCCGATTTCAGAATTTGGTGCATCAAAAAATTACAGAAAATTATTAACTTCTATATTTCTATCAACACAAATTTAAATATCCAGCGAGGAAAGCTCGGTTGGGAGATCCACGCTCGTTGCAATTATTGTTTTTACACGTATCATGTCGAGCTTCTCTTTTTCATAAAAAACAAAATGATATCAAAATGAAAGAAATAGTTACAGTGTAGAAAAATAAATCAGACAAAAATATAAAATAAACAATTGACTCAAAAAAAAAAAAAGGATGGCGCTTTTCGGACCGCAACACTTGAAAACTCATATACCATCGAGTAAGTGTTCGTTTGGAAGAGCTTATTTTTGGGCAATAAGTGCTTATAATTCGTGATTCACGGTATACGAGATAAGTATGTGAGAGGAGTTTTTTCTCGGCTTGCGTAATAAATGCGTTTTGACTGTTCAAAACGCTGAAACAAACACAGCCTAAGTGTGTGTTTGGGAGCTTTCCAAACCATGGTTTGCGCAACCCGAGATAAAACTCTTCTCACAAATTTATCTCGTAAATCGTAAAAGCTATTAAAAAAAACTAATTCAAACACACAATAAAGGTGATGAACTGCTTTTTGATACAGAGGATTTCTATCAATGTCTCCCCTTAATGCTAAAGGTATATCAAAGTTAATAATCCAACATAAAGCTCGATGATACAAAATTAGAAATATATTGGGCTTTGAATCTCTACTTAGCCACTTGAACTACTGCAGATGTATCCTATGGAGGCATATAATGGCAAAACCTGAATCTGTTATGCTTCTTTACTAAGATGAGTCACCATGAGAAACATGTAGATGAGGTGTAATTGTAGGCAACTTCTTGAACTGCAACTCATGGTGACTAGAGAAAAAGCCCAAGTTTTGGGAACCTTTCATACCTATGGATTCAGTGATTGAAGGTTGGATTTCTCTCACTGACAGAGAGGGTTTGATTTTTGAAAATGTTACAGTGTTCAGTGTTCAGGGAGGCATCACCATATTTTGATGGCAACCTTTAATCCACACGGGCTATCCTTAAAAAGGTAAAAAAAATGGCCCAGGACAATAAGTCTAAGTTGAGATAGACGTCCTGTCATTAGATTGAGTTGAGTTCAAACCCCTTTCTAAATTTTCCTTATAAAAAACTTAAGAATTTATTGAATTAGAAAGCGAGTGTCAAATTTTCCCTGCGTGCAATATTCCTTTTTTGCATACGATATTACTAAAATAATAATTCCATATAATAACCAATCAAATCCATCGTTATGAAGTTGACTTAAGATACACTTAAGCCACAACGACAAACTGGAAAATTTGTTCATCAAATAATTTAATTGAGAAACATCCAAGCCACAAACATCACACATAAGGAACAAACTTTCCATGTAACCAAAACATAACACGATGGAAAAGAAATAGATTTATGATTAAGTAATAATAAAATATGTTTTCATCAAAATATCTAAGTGAGACATACGTGGAGATGATTATTTAGTTTCAACTTGATCTTCTTTCCATCACCTGTCCATTTCATTCATCACCTGCCTTGGAATATAATTATGCTTCTCCAACTGAAATACTTAGCCGGCTGATGATGACTTCTTCAAATTTTAGTTACTTTTGAACAGGACTTAGCTAGACTTTCACTCAATAGTTTTAATATTTATATTATTTTTTAAATTCAACATCATATTATTTTTTAATTTTATTTTTGATTATTTTGGAATACTGCATATTATTTTTATTTAAATCATACTTGTTTTTGAATTTTATTACTGAGTTTTTTAAATATAATTATGCTTCTCCAAGTGAAATACTTGGCCGGTTGATGACTCCTTCAAATTTTAGTTACTTTTGAACAAGACTTGACTAGACTTTCATTTAATAGTTTTAATATTTAGATTATTTTTTAAATTCAATATCATATTTGGTTTTAATTTTATTATTGTGGGCTAAAGTATACTTTTAGTTCTGTAAGTTTACATGAGGTATATTTTTTGTCTCTTAACTTTATAAAATATACTTTTAGTTCTATAATTATAATATCGTTAATATTACTAACGGAAAATGTTGACGCAACAAACTCAAATGATGACGGTGTAATTAAATATTTTTAATTTTAAATTTAAAATATGTGTCAATTGAAAAATATCTAAAAATCTCGTAAAACAATCAATATCAAAACCTCAATTGTGTTAACAAATTTTAGTTTAATAATCTAAATATTTTACTTTAATAATCTAAATAACAAAACCTCAATTTCATTTGCTGTGATTTATCAATTTTATTTTAGTTTAATAATCTAAATATATTATATTTAAAAAAATTAAATCTTAAATATGCTTTATCAATGGCACAATCATCACTTGAATTTATTATGCCATCATCTTCCATTAGAAATGTTAACAGTGTCAAAATTATAAGACCAAAATTATACTTTATAAAATTAAGGGACCAAAAATATACCTCATGTAAAATTTAAAGAATTAAAAGTATACTTTAGCCATTATTTTGGAATACAACATATTATTTTTTATTTAAATCATACTTGTTTTTTAATTTTATTACTGAGTTCTTAAATAAAAAAAACAATGCAAAAAAATTAAAGCAAATTATATTGCCTACAATTATTTTATTTTTATATTGCATGGGAAAAAGTTTTACTCTTTTTGAATTTTCAATTTCGTTTAAATAAATTTAATGTTATTAACTAATTTATTATTTTATTAATAAGATGTGGCCCGACGGTGCCACGGTGGCTTACTTTGTTTGGATTAGCTTTTTTTAATAGCTTTTACTACTTATGAGGTAAGTGTGTGAGAGGAGTTTTATCTCGGGTTTCACAAACCATGATTTGGAGGTTTGCCAAACACACACTTAAATCCTTAAAATTTTACCCAAAGTTTTTAAAAAATTTACACACACAAAAAGTGAAATTTTGTGAATGACATATCATCCTTTGTCAGAGAAATGACAAAATAAGCAGAAACACAGAAATTTATCTACATAAATTTAAAATTTTTAAAAAATATTACTAAATATTAAAAAATTTTGTTGAAAAATCCTGTATTACAAAATTTATTACCTTAACTATTAGAAATTTGTTTAAATGCGAAGGTACAACATATTTTCATGTGGTGCAAGTCTTTTTCAACTATGTGCTATGTATCTTTAACTATTTGTAAAATAGAATATATTTGCACATAATTAAAAATATATTATATACAGCTAAAAAAGAGTTGCACAGGTTAAAAATACATGATCAAATAATTGGGTTTGTAGGTATTTTTGGACTATAAATTTTACAATAAGGATTTTTCAGAATTTGTTCTAAATTCTAAAGATCAAAGTATTATTTTCTCATTGCATATTTTTTGAAATACCCGATTAAAATTTGTTCATTGCATAGTTTAATACTCATTCAAAGTAGGGTCTTTTCAACTAACTTAAAATTCTACACTTAATTATAAATCATTCATGTGCTTGTGCGAATGCCATTGAGAAGCAATTTTTTAAATTGGGTTATGCTATAAAAATAAATATGAGATTTTTCTAAAAGTGCGCTTAATACCAAATATTTTTTTACGAGGCAAAAATAATTATAAACTTTTAAAATAAGTGCAAAAATGCATGTTGACCGTTAATTGACCGTTTGTTTGAATTTTTTAAGGGTTAAGGTGTAAAAATATACATAAGATTTTCCCGACACAAATATTTTTATAAGGATAAAAGTAACTATAAACTTCCAAAATATGTTAAAAATACACATTGATCGTTAGTTGACTGTTTGTTTGAATTTCTGGTCTGAAAATAGTGACATGGAGGATGACGTGGATGATTAAGAAACAACCTAAAATAATAATTTGCCGAATAGGTAAGAAAAATTAATTTTCATCTAACATTTTATCTCTATCTCATCACTTTATTTCCATTTAACCCTTCGCATTTTCCTCTCTCTTTTGAAAGAAGTGATAATGTGGAAATAAAAGGTTAGGTGAAAATTAATTTTCCTAACCCAATCAGCAAATTATTATTCCTAAGTTAGAAAAATACTTACATACTCTAGGAGTACCATATCATATGAACTCTGTCCAATGAAAATATAACAACTCATATCATTTTAATCCTATTTGGCTGATGGCTCATCTAAAAAAAATTAAATTTTATCTTGTTTTTAAGAAAAATCTTAATTTAAAAAAAACCTAAAAGAAAATAATCAACCAATATTTTTATTAAAAACAAAACAATTTTTTTTCAGATGAGTCATCAGCCAACTAGGATTAAAATAATCTAGTAGTTGTTATGTTTTTATTAGACAGAATTAAAATGATGTGATATTCCTAAAATATGTAAGTATTTTTCTCCAAGAGTTTTTTAAAGATTCAAGTCATCCTTCGTGTCACCATTTTCAAAAAAAAAAAAAAATTCAAACAAACAATTAACTAACGATCTGTGTGTATTTTTACACATATTATATAAGTTCATAGTTAGTTTTACATAAAAAGAAACCATTTGTGTAGGTTGCACTTTTAGAAAAATCTTATATGTGTTTTGGCACTTTAACCCTTAAAAATTCAAACAAATGATCAATTAACGATCAATATGTATTTTTGCATCTGAAAATTTATAGTTACTTTTACTGTAAAAAAAAAAAGCATTTTATTAAGCACATTTTTGGGAAAACTCTCATTTGTTGTTTTGTAATGTGTTTGGATTAACTTTTTTTAATAACTTTTACGATTTACGAGATAAATGTGTGAGAGGAGTTTTGTCTCAGGTTACGCAAATCATGGTTTGAAACCATGGTTTGGAGATTATGCCCTTTTAAATATTTAGTAATATTTTTCGAAATGTAATACATTAATTTGTAGTAAGAAAAATTTTAAAAAAAATATTAAGACAAACTGATCGGAACAATTGAACTCTTCAAAGTTCAAACTTCAAAGCAGCGCAGAACATTCAGGAACTAGAAGCTCTCCAGTCCACAGTCACTGGGGCCCACTTCAATAGCCGCACTTGCTGTCGTGGCATTACCGTCCGATTAGGACATTGTTTGGATTCCAACATTCGCTTTCCGCGGAAAATGTCTCACCGCTCTTTTCTCTTCCTTATTGATACCAAAACACAAGTCCACTCCATTTCCTTCGCGATTCCACGTTCACCTTTCCTGATCGCTCGGGATATGTTTTCCTTCCAAACCAAACAGAGTCATTAGACAACGCATATTTCAAACTGCATTTGGGTTTCATTTTACTCGCATTTCAAAGTCATTTAGCTCTCTGCCCAGTGCTCGTGGAATATAAATTTCATCTGATGCTCTTCCTTTAAATACTCTCCTGCTGCCGCTACCTCGCCACGGAGTTGCTCCCTCGACCGTCTCCTACCTGCGAACCAGTGACTTCGAGTTCCGTTCTAAGAAGGTAAGTTTGGATCTTCGTAGATATTTTTCGGTGAATTTTACTATGCTTGAATTCAGGTTGTACTGTTGCTTTTTGTTGAGTTGTTCATCTCCTGGATCCGTAATTCTTAGCTGTGTTTTCTGTTCTATTTCGTGGATCGAAAAAATTCTGATCTTTACTTGCTTTAGCTGATCGAGATCTATTCTGTTGCCGTTATTTGGTTCGGGTTGATTTGATTTTTACTAGATTTGATGCAAGATTTCTCTTATGAATTTGATCTTTTTTTGGCTATTCCTTGATGATCAATTGATCGATGATTCATTAAGTCACCGATTAACGTGTTCAATCTTTTATTACTAAATTTTATGGGTTTTGTGGATGTATACTGGTTTGCGTACTGCTGATCTTTGAGATTCTGGGGTTTTCCTTCAAAGTTTGCATGTAGTTGCCGAGTTATGGTGTTATGTGAAGTGAAACACAGTGGTTTTACTTCTTATTTGTTTGCAAGTGTATTGCTAAGAATTGTGTTTTGGTGAACTAGCTTCTTTGGCAATTTAAATTCAATGCATTGGTATTACAATTATCTAGCAAAAGCCTCAATCAGTGTCTCTCGAATTGCCCACCGCCTACTTAAATCTCGGAAAAAACTTTTGATTTTTGCACATTCTGAGGATTATTATTCATAGTGCTACTTGTGGTCGTTTATATTTTGTGCAGATCATAGAAGATGGCTGACGCTGAGGACATTCAACCTCTTGTTGTTGACAATGGAACTGGAATGGTCAAGGTTAGCAAACCTGTTGAGCTAGAATGTAAAGATATTTTTTAAATTTTTAAGTAAAAATGATTAGAAGTTGTGCTTAGTTGCACTTCACTTTGCACCTCCTCCATTCTCAGTCGATGTTGGCTAATTTTGCAATTAAAAAAAAAAATTCCTTGGTGCCTACGTACTATGAGCTATAATTGTTTTCAGCAATTTGTCTCCTAATTTTCTCATGGTTCATGCTTGACTTATCTTTTCTGAATGCTTGCAGGCTGGTTTTGCTGGTGATGATGCCCCAAGGGCAGTTTTCCCCAGCATTGTTGGACGACCTCGTCACACTGGTGTTATGGTTGGGATGGGTCAGAAGGATGCTTACGTGGGTGATGAAGCCCAATCAAAAAGAGGTATACTTACCTTGAAGTATCCAATAGAGCATGGTATAGTGAGCAACTGGGATGATATGGAGAAGATTTGGCATCACACATTTTACAATGAGCTTCGTGTTGCTCCTGAAGAACACCCGGTACTTCTTACTGAGGCACCACTCAATCCCAAGGCTAACAGAGAGAAGATGACCCAAATTATGTTTGAGACTTTCAATGTGCCCGCTATGTATGTTGCTATCCAGGCCGTCTTGTCTCTCTATGCTAGTGGACGTACAACAGGTTTGTCATTGTTAATTTTGCTTTATATTTGTAGCGTTGTAACTAGGATTAGTGCCACAAAACAATTTTGAAACATGAAAACGATGTTCACAATGATTTGGGGTTCATATGATTCCTTTTTTCAATCTTTATGACTAACCTTATATTTTCTTCCATGTTTTTGTGCTGGTTATGTAAATAGGTATCGTGCTTGATTCTGGTGACGGTGTGAGCCACACGGTACCCATATATGAAGGGTATGCTCTCCCTCATGCAATTCTTCGATTGGACCTTGCTGGTCGTGATTTAACCGAGTACCTGATGAAAATTCTTACGGAGAGAGGATACTCTTTCACCACCTCTGCCGAACGGGAAATTGTCCGTGATGTGAAGGAGAAATTAGCGTATGTTGCCCTCGATTTTGAACAAGAATTGGAGACTGCCAAGAGTAGCTCGTCAGTGGAGAAGAGTTATGAGTTGCCTGATGGACAAGTCATTACCATAGGAGCGGAGAGGTTCCGATGCCCAGAAGTACTATTCCAGCCTTCTCTTATTGGTATGGAGGCTACTGGAATCCATGAAACTACCTACAACTCCATCATGAAATGTGACGTTGATATTAGGAAGGATCTATATGGAAATATTGTGCTCAGTGGTGGTTCAACCATGTTCCCTGGAATCGCTGACCGTATGAGCAAGGAAATCACTGCTCTTGCTCCAAGCAGCATGAAAATCAAGGTGGTCGCTCCTCCAGAGAGGAAGTACAGTGTCTGGATTGGTGGATCTATCTTGGCATCACTCAGCACTTTCCAACAGGTTGGCTGTTGTTTTTTTCACACTTCCTATGTGTTTGAGTAGTAGTAACTAGAATGGATTCATTCATGACTGTCATTGTGTGCTTTGCTGATTTTCTTTTTTATGCAGATGTGGATCTCAAAGGGTGAGTATGATGAATCTGGTCCAGCTATTGTTCACAGGAAGTGCTTCTAAGTTGGGTCGAGTGGAGAAGGATGGTGTCCAAGTTCTTCACCCAGTCTGGTTTCATATTTCACTAGTCAAGTTTGGGTGACTTGTTGATGCGTTGGCTTTTTAATAGAGGAGATATATCTAGTGGATGGATGATTGGGTTTGTAAGTTGAGTATGTTAAATGTTTTTTCATTAGGTCCTTAGAAGCCAGACTTTTATGCAATCGGTAGATGGTATTGGTACTTTTGTAGGTTCTGTCTGATTTTTTTTTTTTTTTTTGATTTTTTTGCCTTTCAACCTTTTTTAAAATGGTTTGGTTATGATATGAATTTAGGTGCCTTGAGTTTGGAGGACTTCAAGTTTTGTCATCATCTCCAAGATGGGGATTTTTGAGTCAGTTCTGTTTATATTAAATTATTAAATTGTATGCTTAATGGGATTTTTAAGTTTGGTATGATTGATTTGTCTCTCTTTTTGTTCGATGTTATTTTCTCCTCCCTTTGATTAAATCCTATTTGGATTCTCATTGGCTGTTAAAGCTTTTTGATGAATGATTATATGTACTGTTTATATAAACTGATTTATTATAATGGACCAACAGCATGATGTTACTGTGAGATTGGTAGGAGTATTTCTGTAGATAAGAGTTTTTGGTTTTTGAAATGTACGTTATGTTTTCTTAGTTATTATTTAAGACTCGTCATCAGTGAGATCAAATTTGCCTGTTGGTAGCCCGGGCGTGGCTCGGATGGTTTGAAAGGGGGAGTCAAGGTGCCTCCTCCACTATTTGCCTCAAGGGCTAGAGTTCGATCCTTGGGAAGTCCATATATATCGGGGGCGGCTTCGGATTAGTCTGCCTCCAAAGGGGGTGGGACACCGGGGTTGTAAACCAAAAAATTTGCCTGATGGTAGAATTATTATTGCTACTTTGCTATTCCCATTTTTTTTTTTTGGCCAAACAGTCAATTTTATTAATCACGAAAAAATAGGAATTACAAACACCAATAGCCGAAGCCAAATAAAACTCTCAGAAAATCCTACATCATACAACCTAACTCACAGAAAAACTCACCAAAATCCTAAAAAATACAATATCAAACTATAAAGCACTAAAGAACTACCAGAAAGCTTTAATGTGCAGCCTAACAATGACAAAAATACTAGCCAATACCACTCTTCTCTCTTGAGACATTCTGCAGGCTCTGATTCGGAATATTTAGAGTTGCAACATCAGCAAGCAAAATTTCCTTCAAAGGAGATGATGCTTCAACAAGCCATCCCTCAGGACACATCTCCTTAGCACCAATTGCTGCCAAGTAATTTGCAGCTTTATTACCCTGTCTTCTCACCAAGGCAATCGACAAACCACTTGTTGATTTCTTCAACTCCAATAATTCCTGAACCAAGTCTAGGCACCTCCAATCACAGACCCTCTGTTTCTTATTAGTCATGAGCAGAAACAATTCCTCACAATCAATTTCTACAATAGAGTTCACAAAGCCCAATCTATTCACAGCTAATATCCCTTCCTTTAATGCCAAACATTCAGACATAAATGCAGAAGAAGCCACTACTTTACATCCCATACCACCAATCATTTCTCCATTATTATTCCTGCAAATAACCCCAATACCAGCAGCATCCAAAACACTAATGAAAGCACCATCAGTGTTGATTTTAATTACCCCAGGAGCTGGAGCCACCCATTGTAAAATATTAATTCCATTTCCCCCTACCTTAGACTTTGAAGCCAAAAGCAGATTTTTAGCCTCAACACATTCATTCAAAAGACTATGAGACAACCAGATCACTCTATCTACATCTATCCCTTCCCCATTAAAAATCCAGGCACAACGGCCCTTCCATATATTCCAACAAAGAATAGCTACAGCAGCTTTTCCTTTGTCATCCAACCTACTATTTTCACCAAGATTTTCCAACAACCAGTGCATTGTACTCTTAAACCCAGATTTAGAGAATTTCAGACCCAAGTTGCTACCAAACCAACATCTATGAGCCCAATGACAGAAGAATAATAGATGATCAATATTTTCTACATCATTTGAACATATAGGACAGATAGGGGATTCACTACATTTTTTCTTAAAAAGTGCCTCCTTAGTGGGAATAGCTCCCAATACAACTCTCCATAAGAAATGTTTAATCTTTTCAGGAATAGGTAGACTCCAAACCTGTTTCCAGAAGCAATTTGGGATTTGAAAAGAACTCTCTGGTCCTCTCTTCTGCTTTTTCCTTGATTTCTCCTTGGCCACCATATATCCTGACTTAACAGAATACATACCATCCCTGCAAGGTAACCAGAAAACAGAATCATCAGTTCTACCTTCACATAACTGAATTTTTAAAATTTCCTTCTTTTCCTCCTCAGTGAGACATTCTGCAATACTACTTAAATCCCAGCTATTTCCCATAATCAGATCCTGCACCTTCATATCCGCATTAATATTCATACCCGGTTTACTACTCAAGACAGCACCAGCTAATCCAGGGACCCACTTATCTTTCCATACACTAATAGAGGCTCCACTTCCAACTTTCCATCCTAGATTCTTAACAAGAAAATTTCTTCCCTTCAGAATACTACTCTAACACCATGAAGCATGTCTGCCTTTTTTAGCCTCAAAGAAGCTGTCATTAGGAAAATATTTTCCTTTAAGAATCCGGCACCAAAAATCATCTGGATTCTGTAGAAGTCTCCATGCAGTTTTAGCAAGCAAGGCTTTATTAAAGTCTCTAAAGTCTCTAAAGCCTAGTCCCCCTTCCCTCTTAGAGTATGTAAGATAATCCCATCTCTTCCAATGAATCTTATTACTTTCCTCACTATTATTACCCCACCAAAAATCAGCAATCAGCATATCCAACTCTCTACAAGTCTTCTTAGGAAAGGCAAAACAGGTCATAGGATAAACAGGAATGGCATTAGCTATTGCCTTAATCAAAACCTCTCTTCCAGCAAAGGAAAGCAATCTTTGTTTCCACCCTTGAACTTTCAATCCTACCTTATTTTTTACAAAGGCCAAGGCAGCAACCTTTGATCTTCCCCAAATCATAGGTAAACCCAGATATTTCCCTGGTTGAATCGATTCTTGAATCTGCAAAATATCAGCCACTTCCTTCTTCAATCCTGATGTTGCATTTGCAGAAAAAAATAGACAAGACTTATCCAAATTAATCTCCTGTCCTGAAGCATCACAATAAGTCTGTAAAATTCTTTTCAAAACCATACAATCTCTCTTCTCAGCATTTATAAAGAAAAGGGAATCATCAGCAAACAGACAATGTGACAGAACTGGACAGCCACCAGCTAGTCTAATGCCTCTCAACTCTCTCCTTTCCACATGATATTGAATCATTTGAGATAACACATCAGCCACTATAATAAAAAGGTAGGGTGAAAGAGGATCACCTTGCCTTATACCTCTTCCCGGAGTGAAACTTGAAACACTTCTTCCTCCAATTGTTAGCTCAAACTGAACTGAAGAAACACACTCCATAATCCATTTTACCCAAACACCACAGAAACCCATCCTTAACAAAACTTGTTTCAAGAAGTTCCACTCCACACGGTCATATGCCTTACTCATATCAGCCTTTAAAGCCACTTCTACTCTAGATCCCTTCTTCCTCCCTCTCAAATAATGAAAGGCTTCATGTACTACCACTATGTTATCATGGGCCATCCTATTAGAAATAAAACCTCTTTGCTGGGGTGAAATACATTTCTGCATAAGCTCTCTCATTCGATTCATCATGATCTTAGCAATTACTTTGTATACCACATTACACAACCCAATTGGTCTAAAATGATTAACATTTTCAGGCTTATCAATCTTAGGAACTAGTACTATATTAGTCCTATTAATCCCCTTCAAGCTACTGCCATTACCAAAAAAATCCCATACCATCCCACAGATATCAGTTTTAATATCTGACCAAGAAGTCTGAAAAAACAAACCTGAAAATCCATCAGGCCCTGGGGCCTTATTAGCACCTAACTGAAAGACCGCTTGCTTTATTTCATCCTCCTGCACTGGCAATAACAGCTGCTGGTTGTCTTCATCTGAAATAGCCCTCCTCACATACTGCAATGCTCCCTCCATATTCAGTGGACTAGTAGCTGTGAATAAGCTCCTATAATAGGCTGTGAACTCTTCATCAATCTCTTCAGTCTTTTCTAACCATATTCCACCACTAGATTTTATCCTCAGCAATTTATTTCTCATTCTTCTTTGAATCACAGTATTATGAAAGAATGAGGTATTTCTATCACCATGCTGCATCCAGTTCAATCTAGCCCTTTGCCACCAATATGTTTCCTCCCTATCCCACATTTCTTCAATTTTTGCAATAAGTTCAGCTATCCTAGCTTTCTTTTCTGCAGTAAGATTTCCCATTCTACATCTGCCCAATTCCCCCAAAAGCTCATCAATAATTTTTCTGCTATTAGGGAATTCAGTTTTACTCCACTTGGACAACTCTTTCTTGCAAGCCAATAGCCTTCGCTTAACATTTTGTACCCCCCCATCCTCCAAACTAGCTACAGAATTCCAGCTTTGCCTCACCACTTCCTTGAACTTCTCATGCTTAACCCACATGGATTCAAATCTGAATCTCTTCATTGACTTACCATCCTTAAAACAGCAATCAAGAAGAATTAAATGATGGTCTGAACCAAAAGGTTCCACATGGAAGACCACTGCTTTATCAAATTCCTCTCTAAACTCAACATTGGCCACACACCTATCCAATCTCTCTTTCACATGCCCTTCTCCAAGTCTGCCATTATTCCATGTATATCTAGCCCCTTTAAATTCCATATCCAGAAGGTTGCAATCTGATAAAACCTTTTGGAAGTTCAATACCTTTCTCACAGATCTTGGATTTCCACCTTCCTTCTCACTAATTGAAGCTAGATCATTAAAGTCTCCAATGCAACACCAGGATCCCCTAATTCCCCTTGACAAGCTCTTCAATTTGTCCCACACCAGCATCCTTTCTCTCTCTCGGGGATGCCCATACACAAAAGTCACATATTGAGGCAAATTCAAAACTGAGGATACTAAACCAGCATGAATTAAATTCTCTGAACTGTACAAAATATCAATCTCAATTTCTCTCTTCCACCAAATCGCCAAGCCCCCAGCCAATCCCCTTGGTTCCACATACCACTCCTTATCAAACCCACACCTCCTTCTTACTCTTTTTATTTTTCTTTCCTGCATTTTTGTCTCCATCAGAAATATTATTGAGGGATTATTTTTTCGAATGACTTCCCTCAAATTCTTAACTGTCAAGGCCACCCCTAGGCCTCGACAGTTCCAAGATAAGAGTTTCATGGCCCCTTGGTGACTGTTAAAGGACAGCCACCACCTCCTTCAGTCATTAGCCTCCTAGCCTCATCCAAAAAACCTACAACAGCCTCTTCATTCTGCAGTATATTTGGAGAAATCTCCCTCAAACTTTTTCTTTTAACAATTTTCTTCACCACCCTACCACCACTCATCCTTGATTTCTTTAGAGCTCTTTTCTTTTTCTGGTCATCCTTCTTTAATTGAGTTGCTAGAAGAGAAATAGCCCTATCACCATTTTCTGGCCATTCTCCAATCTTCCTTCGCTTAACCTCATCTTCCACTAGATCATCTTCTGCTTGCCTCTTCAGGTTAATGGCCTGCAACTTGTCAGTCATTTCCAGAATTATTTCCTTCTCAACATAAGGGACAATAGCTCGGCTGCTATCTTCTTCATCACTAGGGAGACTCACTACATAATTCTGGGTCAGATTCTTACTACCACTAGTTTCCCCTTCAGAACTCTGCCTTCTTACCCTCAAGAATCGTCTAGGTAGCTGTAGAGAGCTAGTATCAACACCCAACTTTCCACTGGTCATACTAATTCTGCCCCCTTGGTCTTCACTAAGCAGATTCTCTTCTCTAGGCCCTTTCCCACTGTTAATCCCCTTCTCAGTGCGCCTGCTGGCTATTACCTCCATAACCAAGGGATTTATAGATTTACTATGGCCCCTTTCTGCAACCGGAAGTACTTCATAATTCATGCTTGGCTCTAACCGAACCACATTCTCTACATTTCCCGCATCAACAATTGGTATAGCTTTCATATCTTGCAGTTTATCCCTCTTTCCCCTGCCTATGCCCTCAGACTTAAACCAGTCTGCATCCTCTACCATTAACGCCTCCTCAAAACTCCTCACCTGCCCCACACTCATCCAAGATCCATACCGAGGCTCATTAGGATTTAATTCAGACCGCAATCTCTCCACAGTGCAAGATCTAGACTCATGTTCCAGACAACCACACTTGAAACAGAAATTAGGCAATTTCTCATACTTCACCTTTGCCCAAGATTTTGATCCGTCTGGCTTCTGAATCCAAAAACCTGCCACTAGAGCCTTGTTCGTCTCAATTACAGCTCTAAACCGAAGAAAGCCTCTCAACAATGAACCATCGGCTTCCGGATCTTCCAGCAACACTATCTTACCAAAACGCGAACTAAAACGCCGAATATTTTCAACATTCATGGCCTCAAACGGAATATTATGTAACTGAACCCAGATCGGAGTACAATTGAACTCCATTTCATCTAAAACAGCATACTGACCTCTTTCCTGTAAGCAAAGTAAATGGCCTTGGATAGACCACGGACGACCTCGCAAGATTCGCCTTCCTTCCTCCTTCGAATCCAAGATGAAGACGAAGACATTTCTACGCACATCCACCACCTTCAGGCCTTCGGTAATATTCCACGCCTTTTGCATCGCAGATAGCACCGTACTGCAACCGAAGTTTTTCTCCGTAAGAACTTTCCCAACCAACAAGAATTTCGACGAAGCCCTACCACCGTCCTCCTTCCAAACTAAGGTATTAGCTTCCACCACCGACTCACCTCCAGATCCCTCCATCACCGATGCACCGCAGAGAAGCGGCGACGAAAATCACTCCCTCATGCGCCGCCGAGAAGCGGCGGCAGTATCACTCAGATACAAGCTGAAGAACTCACACGCTCACGCGGAGAGGAAAGAAACTCACACGCTCGCGCGGCGAGAAAACACTTTGCTATTCCCATTGAACAATGTAATAATTACAGTCAGAATTACTGCTATTTATTATTTTTTTCAAGGGTTAAGGTGCGATTTTACAAACAAAAGTTTTTATAAGGGGATAAATTTTATAAGGGGATAAGTTTTGAAAGTGGTAAAATTATTAATAAATAATTTAGATGGGTGTAAAATTACTAAAATTGTTAATTTCACCTAATACTGTCAGGATATTCTTCTCGTATAATTTAATAGTCATTAGTCAAATATAATAGTTTTGATGAATTTATATTTTTAAAATTTTTTATTTGTATTTTTATTTTTTATAAAACTTATTTGTGTTAGCCGTATTTTAGAAAAATTTATGTTGGTAAAATTAAATCTTAACTATTTTTTTGGGAGAATCCTTAAAAAGGAATTTAGAAATTGAGAAATAATAGATGAATTTTTTTTTTTTTTTTAATCAAAAGTTGATTAGAAAATGTTAAAATGTGATAAGGAATTCTCAAATTTTTTCTCATAAAATAACTGATGTGTCATTTTTTAATTTTTAGGTTCCATTTTAGGGTTCTTCCTACTTTTTTTAAACAGATATTCTGCAATGTTGCGGCACACCTTCCTTGATTATGCAATCCAATCATTGTCTTCTTTGTTAACAGCTTCTTACATTATACTCTTTGAATCTGATTAGGGAGTTAACGATGATTCTAAATGTAATACTTAATTTGCATGTTTATACTTTCTTTTTTTTCCAAATTAACTCTATTAATATTCTTTGAATAATAATTATGAGAGGGGGATAGAGTATTAAGGAAGTTTATATAATATTTTAGAAATTATAATACCTAACTAATATTTTTAATCTACTCTAATTATTTTTTTTCTTACATTAAGCATCAATCAAAATGCCAATGCCTCCATGATCGTCACAGAGCTACTAGCATTGCCCTTGTTGACCACACCATCAAGGGGCAGCCTTGGGACTCCCCAATGTGCATGCGATTTTAAATGACGAGACTGATCTTGTAATCATAAAAGTTTCACTCACAAGTATTAAATCTGTTAGGCCGTATTGTTAAATGAAATTCCAGAAACTTGTTTCATTTTCTTTTTTAGGATCTGTAGGTAATTTTCCCTTCATTTTTCTTCTTCCATCTATTTCAACATTTTGGAGACGGCGCGGCAGTTAATGCATGTTTAGTACTAAATCAACAAACCATTTATTTAATGTGCTTCTACATTTAGGGTATGGTTGGTGTGAGGGATTGGAGGGGAGAAAAAATTTTTATGAGTTGAATTTTAAAAGATTGAAGAAGTGGAATAATAAAATTTTAATAAAGAGAAAATATAAAATAAAAGAGTAAGAAAAATTAATTAAAAATTTTTAACCCCACTTCTCTAATTTTTTTTAAATTCAACTCAAAAATAGTTTCCCTCCGTCCACTTTCCCTCCCCTCAGGCCAAACAAGCCCTTAATATTGAAGGGATTTTTTGTTTTTGTTTTGGTGAACAAGGGCAATTAGGGCCTATGGCCCCCCATGGACCCCTCAATATCCGATGCTTTTTCTAGGCCTTGGCCTTCTCAACTAGGCCAGGTAAATCCGGACAACCGATTAATCCAGAGTCGAGGTTATGTGGAGCGTATCTTATAGCACTTTGTGCCAAGATGGGTACCACCCCTACCTATAAGTGCGCTTCCGAAGATTGAACTTGTGTTCTTAGCTCAAGAGCGTCAGCCGCTTATCACTGCACCCTACACTTGTTGGTGAAGGGATATTTTTAATGATAGCATCACACTGTGAAAACAATTGAATTCAATTAACAAAATACATTCCTGGCTCAAATTATATACAACTAAACATCTGCCACGTTTGGCTTTTACATGCAGAATTAGGCCGTGGATTCAATTACATGATGTGTATGAAAAAATCTCGTATGTTATTAAATATGATCAAATGACATAATTAAAAACAAATAAATCCATCTAAACACCGCATTTTGATGCAAAGCAACCTGCTTCTATTAAAACCGTGTTTTTTTTTTTCGAAAATTAAAACCGTGTTTTAGGATAGCTGAATATTGTCCCCAAATACACTCTAAGAGCATTTTAATGCATGCCATATGCAGATTCTGTAATATATTTTTTCCCCTGATAACTCACGTATTAATGATAACTCGCATATTAATTATATCACTTCCGGAGGATTCAAACTCACAACCTTACATTTAATAAAGTTTTATTGAAGGTGTTTGATGTTAGTTAAGCTAGAAGACCCGAGGATTCTGCTGCACATTGGATCCTTGTTTGAATTAGGCGATGATATGATCTTTAATGATGTGCTTAGGGTAGGTGTAAACTTCTTTGGAAGTCACTTTAATTTAATTTTAGTCCAAATCAAAAGGCATTGTTTTGTGAATCTTTTAGTGTTTAATTGGATTGTTGCTCATCTTAAACTCCTTTACTAATGGGTTGAAAAAGTTAGAGGAATATAATTATTTAGCTCTATTTAATTGTCATTATGTGTTGTCATTATTTAATCAACCACTATATATATATATATATATATATATTGATCTCCAAGCTTGTACTTTGTTTAACACCATCAATGTACAGTGATCTTAATTTAATTTTTCTCGAGATCCATTTAATTAAGAAAAGCTTACATTTAGTCTTTTAACTTTACATAAGGTTTATTTTACTCCTTTAATTTTATAAAGTGTTTCTTCATACTTTTAACCCTGACTCTGTTAAAAAAAATTAAAATTTTAAATATTGACAACATATTTTCAAATTATTACATACTAAATTTTTTCAAAATATTAATTAGATACAAAAGATTATCATTTGAGACTAGCAATGTTAAGATTAAAGACTGAAAAGATATACAATTTATAAAATTAAAGGATTAAATTGAAACTTTGCATTAAATTAAATGAGAAAAAGTATATTTTGACTTTAATTAAATACCTTGCTTTACAGCACACACCAAAAGGAATCCGGCTTCTCTCTCTTTGCGCTTCCCGTCCCTTGCATCTCCCTTACCTAAAATATTGCCGTTTTGGGCCAAAAAAGGGGGACGTTGGGTTCATTTTTTTAAAAAAAATATGTACCACCTGAAGTATTTTTTAAGTGGCACCCAGTATTTTAAAATAATTTTTGATACACTAATCACTCTCAAATATTTATTTAATAGTAACTATTATCTAACAAACTATACTTTAAAGTATTGTTTCAGTAATACCCAGTATTATAAATTAATTTTTAACTCATTTAGTACCTTAAATAATTTTTCAGTAGTAACTACTGTCTAACAAACTACATTCTAAAATATTTTTTTAGTAACATCGAGTATCATAAATTAATTTTTAACTCATTCAACACCTTAAATACTTTTTTCAATAATATCAAGTATCCTAAAATAATTTTTTTTTTTGCTTCTAATTCCCTAAAATATTTTTTTATCACCACTCTGTATCTTAAGTTTAGATTGTTCGTTGCAATTAGAAAAATATTTTACCGTGCTAAATTTAGAAGCCATTATTTTATGATACTGGATGATACTAAAAAAAATACTTAAGGGTGCTACATGTTTTTTTTTAAAAAAAAGCACCCAACCTCCCCCTTTTTTTTGATCCAAAACGGTAGTGTTTTGGGTAAAAGAAAGGCAAGGGGCAGGAAGCGCATGGGAAAGAAGCCGGATTCCACCAAAAGCATCAACAAAGAAGATCCATTTAATTAAATACAATTGTTGAGATTTAACATTTAATAATAATATTATAACTGTAAATAAAAAATATAAATATTAACACTTCGAACTTTTATTACTATATTTTATATTTTTTCACTTTTTTCCCTTACATTTCTAAAATATTTATGTTAAATTTTAATTAATTTGAATTAATTTATATATTTTTTATTATTTAAAATTATAACATATTGTTATTAAATATTAAATCTCAATCATACGAAGTTGATCCAATAATAGAAATAGTAAATGCCAAGAAAGTGGAGAGAAAGGTAAAGAGAGACACCACCCTCTCTCGTTTGTAACACTTGTCATCGTTGGTTCCTTTCTTTTTTTATTATTAGCTAATATTGTAGGATTAAATATAATTTGGCACAGCAGATTCATTATATTTATGAAAAAGGTCACGAATTTAATTTAATGAGAAATCAAGCATGGGACATTCTGGCACCAGGCATGAAAAATCAAAGCAATATCATTTTCATTTTCAATCATATCATGTTGCTTACACTATATTCAATGCATGTTCTAATTTTGTTAATATTATAGAAAATGATGGGGAAAATTGCATTCAAGTCCCAAGCTAAAAAAATACGACCCAAAGATTCTTTAAAATCTCCAATTTACAATGAAGTCTCGTGAGACATTTGAGTAATATATTTCAATCGTGTAAAGACGAATATACCCTTAATGAATATGAGAAAATGGCAAACAAATTCAAAACCCCACTTCTGCATTCTCTTTCCCCGATAGCCCCAGTCTTTTTCTCTCTACTCGATAGCAATACACCGTTGCCATAGCCCCTCATTGCCTTTGCAGTTCATTTCTAGTCGTTGTCATCAATAGCTATACATTGTCCCACAAAAAGCCCTAGCATTCAAACTCCCAGATTCGTCACCGTTGCCATGGTGTGTCTGTGCACGTCATCGTCGAGTAACCATAGTTGTCACCTAGTCGTCAACGTCACCTATTCGTTATGGTCGATGACTCCTCCAACCATCAACCCCTAGCATCTTCAGTGTCTCTCTCTCCCTCACTACCAAAGACCATTGATTCCGTTTGCCATTTGTTATGTTTCTTGGTATATTATACTCTATTTATTCATTAAAAGTGGAAATTAATCAACATGATGTAAAAATTTTGTTGTTATAACTCCTAGTATATAAAGTCAGAATGTGTTGCTAATAGGAATGACAGCAGTTGTTAATACATGTGGTAAACTTGTTAATGACAACTGTTTATGAAGTCAAAATGTGCTGTTAATAAGGGCAGCGATAGTTGTTAATATGAGTGGTAAACTTGTTAATGACAATTATATTGTGCAGGTTGACAGTGGTGATGGCTAGCACGTCTGGGAAAAATATCCTATGTCTCCTTTAGATAGGGTGACGATTTGTAATTAGTGGAGTCGATGATATAATATATGTTGGGAGTACGGTCAGATAAAAAACCATTAAGGAAGATATAAATTATGGAGAGTTCAAAACAATAATATCATCAATAGTGGGAAAAGAGAGTAACAGAGTTGTTATGAATTTCTCTCTGACCTTTGATACAACTATATTTGTGGACCTACCAACTTGTAGATGCATTTGATTTTTTTTAATGGGATGTGAATATGGATTTACTACCTTGTAGATGCATTTGAAGATATAAATGAAAGTTGGATATAACATGCTATTTATATGAAAATGTCTATTATGATGTAAATACAATTGTCAATGGATGGACATGGACTTGTTAAAGCAGGTCCATGAACTTATCATTGGATACCCATGGACATGGACTTGTCAGTGTAATCCCCTACACTTGTTAATATATGTTCATATATGTTTACATATTGTGGTCAAAATATAGTCGGCTTATAAACAAGTTATAATTTCATATTATGTGAGCATATTATTTTGACAAACAATAGTTGTCACTGTCAGTTGCTTCACTTGTCATTGCAAGCACATGGGCTTGTCAATAGACTTTTATGGACTTGTCACTACAATGCCCTGCACTTGTTAATATATCTTCATGTATGTTAACATAATGTGGGCAAAGGGCAAACACTTTGATAAACAACCTTTATTATTAAAATTTCATATTAATTATGTGGACATATTATTTTGACAAACCAAAGAGTTGTTGCTATCAACTCTCTGACTTGTCAACACAGGCAGATGAACTTGTTAATAGATGTCTAATAACTTGTTAATGTATCTTCATGTATGTTTACATAATCTAGTTAGTTTGCAATGATAACATAAGTTTACAAATGCTGTTACAACAATAATCATTCAGATATAAAAAAAAAAAGATAATCTCAATTTACTATTGATGGCATGTAAATACAATGAGTAACTAAGTTGATCATAAATTAAGTTATAAAATATATTTCATGACTAATCCTATTTATAATCAAACTTGCTTGTCTATTTTATTCTCTTCCTTTGACCCTTCTCTTGTGTCAAAGACAACATTTTTTCACTATGTGTGTTGTTCATATAAGTCACAAGTCACCACAAGCACCCAATCTTCATACCATGGTTGTGCATTACTTTTGGATGAATCAGAGTCTTCCTTTACCTGGCTATTCAAGACATGGCTACCTGCTACAAATGTAGAATACAACTGAACATTTCCATTCCACATTTTTGGTATAAAGCAAACTACAGAAACCCCATTAAGGTCCAGAGTGATGGTGTGGTCAGTAAATAGAACTGAACCAGGGGCAGTTGCAACAAATTTGAAGTTAAGGAATTTTCAAAGAAGAAAAGTTTTAAATTTCCAAGAAAACCAGCCAAGCCAAGAAAATCAGCCAAACCATGTGAAATGAAATTTAAATGTTGAATAAAACTAAACTTTTCCATTCCACATTTCTTGCTGACAGTATTGAGAGTGATTGTGTGGTCAGTGAATACAGGGTTGCAAATATTGCAGAGAAATTCATCACATTACAAAAGATTCACCAAACTCTTAACTAAGGAAATTATTCTTCCAAAGAGTGATATAGCACCAGATTGCTTAGTTCTCACATGGTTGCCATTGCAGAGAAGCTTATGATATCTCAAGGCCATGTTACTAAATGTCGTAAGATTGAACTAGAAACCTATTTTCCCAAATGGGACGTCTAGTTTCTGTGTGTTTGGAGATCCAACATCATTGTGGCATTAGATCAAACAGATGGAGTGCACTCCATTTCAAAGCCTTGAAGAGGCATTAAGTATGTTTCGGATGACTTTTCAACCTCCCAAGAGTATTTATTCATGCAAATCGAGGTAAGTCTTCCCTCATATAAGGCTTGTTTGGGATGACTTATGAAGAGTTTATAAGTGATTTTCAAGTAAATTGAGACAAGACTCATATCACATATTTACCTCGTATATCATAAATCATAATTGAAAAGTTGTTTTTGAAGGCTCTAATCACTATCCCAAACAAGCTTATTCTTACTTCGTATACTGTAAATCACGATTAAAAATCTATTTTTAAAAGCTTCAATCACTACTCCAAATAAATACAATTGAATTTGGGGAATTGGCAAGCCCCACTGTAGCTCTACCATAACAAGCAGGATCCAAAGCCTGTCATTTGCACCAAACAACCCCAAAAAAATCAGCAAAATTCAAGATGTTATTACATGCTATAATCAAAATTACCTATAATCAGACAGAAATATGTAATCAAAATTTTAGATGATAGTGACGAGGCGACGAACTTTCGAACAGGGGGAGAGAGAAGCGACGAAGAATTTCTGGGTTTTCTCTCTTTTATGAAGGATGTTTCGCCCTTTTCACAATTTAATTTTATTGGGTTTGGCTATTATCCTCTACTCTTCTCATTCATTACTCATCTAAACTTTTAGATTAAAATATAAACGGTTTAAATTTAATATTTAACTAATGTTTATAAAAAATATTTAAAAATATCAAATTATTAAAAAATAATTAAATAAATTCAAAAATACTAAATTTTAGTTATGATAATTTAAACATGTAATAAAAAAATATTTAAAAATAATATTTTTATTACACATTAAATCTGAACCGTTTAGATTTCAGTCTAAAGATTGAGATGAATAGTAGAAGGGAAAATGATGTGAAGAGAATGGTAAGAGAAGAGCACGGTAGCCAATCCCATCTCAATGTCTTATGAGAATTGCCTGTAAATTGGAGATTTCAAGAGGGTTTTGTGTTGTAATTTCTCTTGTTGGGGGACCCTTGTGCAATTTTCCCAAAATGTTTCATTGGCATAATATTTTTTTTAAAAAAAAAGTTTGCTTGTCACTTTAATATGGTTGAGAATGCTAGAGCTTTGTAAAAAAAAAAATTAATGGGAAAATTGTCCAAAAATATCTTATTAGAAGCTTATTTCTTAAATGAGATCTTTGGGTGCAAACAATCTTCCCTTTGTCCAAAAGATCTTCTCTTATATTCAAACAATCTTTTTATGTATGCAATATATCTTTCCTATGTGACATTCCCTTGTGTTCGAATAATCTTCCCTTATGTGTAAAAAATCTCCCCTCAAGTCTCATTTGATAAATAAGTTTCCAATAAGGCCTTTTTAGCAATTCTCCCAATAATATTAAAAGTTAATAATTCTGCGGTACCTTTTTATTGATTAAATATTACGGTGTCTAATCTTCGAATCAAAAGGTGAAAAACTTTGATTATAAAAATATAATTTAAATTCTTTTTAACGAAATATTCTTACAATAAATGACTATAATTGACTAAAAATCTTTGATTTCTTAGGCTCTTGTTCTGATGTTAATGATCTATGTGGAGATATTCGTTTTTATGGATATTATCTTATCCTTTCTTTGAAATAAAGTACTTATTATTGACAAGATTCGTGTGACTATTTGTTTAAACTAAAGATCCTCCTTTCACCAACACATTAATCATTGTAGAGAACTGCCAAATTTTGTTATAAAAACTTTAAATTGTATACTGCAATATAAAGAGCTATACTTGAATATGCCTGAGAATATTCTCTGTCAAATAATTACATTTGCATTATTATGCTGTTTCATTTTAATTGCTTTAATTTAAATGATTTATATTATTCAATAATATTTTTTTTTTGAATTACCTAGTATATACGTTTGATACTTATAAATAAATAAAATGAATCTCTGAATATAATATTTTTAATTTATAAGATTTTTAAATTTTAATCAATAGAAAATGCTTAAGAGCTATTGTATCTTTTTTTAACTTTACCAAACTATTATTAGTCACTAATTTAATCATTACTTTAAGTTTAAACACTATTACAAGACTGTTTTTATTTTATGTAATATCTTTTAAAATGAAAATTGCTGAAATTTAAAAAATTTGAAAAATTCAATAAATAATTTAAATGAAATAAATCTGCTGAAAAATAAAAAAAATACAAGTTTTAAATTTAAATATTTATAAATATGTTAATATAACTTTTGTAAATCACAAAGGGTTCTTAGTGATACAAATCCTACACAATGTACTAAACGAAAAGTCAATTTAATCAAAATATAAATAGGGTTTACATTTTTTGAATTAATTCACAAGTATTTGGTATTACTAGCAACCGATTAGTTCAATACGTGGAAATATAGCCCCACAATGAAGAATCTTGTTATCCCCAAGTAATTGTTAAAGCTGAAAACTCAAGACTGGAACATGAAATCACTGGTTAAGATAGAATAATTTACCTTTCTAGTTTACATTTCAAAACCGGTAATCTAGTCTTAAAAAAGCCCTAAAATAAATTTATTGATATTTAAAAATGTAAGTAATTAATAACAAATATAAAATTTATAACAAACTATACAACCTACAAGTTATAAATATTGCTACTTATGACCCAGCGTACATAAATTTTATGCAATGGATATGGCCCACCTAATATCCGATAAAGGCCAATGGTTTTGAATGCATTGTTTAAAGCAAAGGAGGTTGGTTAATCACAGCCTGTGATTGCCCACAATCACAGCCTGTGATTGCCCATCAAACTTAGCTGTAACCATCCCAACAATGATTCCACAAACAAACTCTGTTTTTGTCTGTGTCTGTGTTTATATAAATATATATATATATATTATAAAAAAAAATACCCCCTTCGAAATCAATAATATATAAGTCACTCTAACTAATTCATCATTATATTGTGATAATTAACTAATTAAATTTATTTTAAATTAAAAATAATTTGCAACTTTACCCCATATTAAATTAGATTTTAAAAGAGAGAGGGAAATATAATGAATCATATTTAAACATGGGTTAAGGTGCAAAAATACATATGTGATTGTCCTCGAAGTGCACCCAACACCAAATGCTTTTTTTAGGTGCAACAGTGACTATGTGGTTACAAAATAGGTACAAAAATACCCTTTGACCGTTAGTTTGACTTTTTGACCTTGAAAGTGATGACGTGTACGATGATATGGATGCTAGAGTGACATTTTGGAAAAAAAAAACTTGCTGAGTGGTAAAGTTTTGCAATTAATATTACCCCACATTTCACTATTTTAGTACCACCTTCGCTAAAGTAGATTCAAATCTGAGTGCAGAGTGCTTAACTCAGTCAGCAGAATTGTTGCCCTAAAAAACATACTGATTGCTCAATTTTTCCCCAACCCTAGATTCCCAATATTATTAAATTAAAATCATTATAATACATATATTATATTACTGATTTTTATTAAATTATATGATTTATTAGGAAATTTGATTTTCAGCAAGTTTTTTTTTCCAGAATGTCACTCTAGCGTCCATGTCATCATACACGTAATCACTTTTAGGATAAAAAAGTCAAACTACCGGTCAAACAGTCAAACTAACGGTCAAAGAGTATTTTTGCACCTATTTTATAACCATATAATCACTGTTGCACCTAAAAAAAATATTTAGTGTTGGGTGCACTTTGAGGACAATCACATGTGTATTTTTACACCTTAACCCTTTAAACATTACTTATAGAAAAAAACTTGACCCAAAAAAAAAATTATTAATTGCTCTTCAAATAATTTATATTATGTGCTAATCCATTCTTTTAAAACGGCCTTGTATTATAAGTAGGAGGGAGTATGTGTGTGTATTTATATTATAATAACAAACGCAGCAACAACATTGCCTAAATTATATATAACTCATCAACAACTATAATTGATTTGCTCCGATTGGCCTTCTCAATAAAAAAAAAAAAAAATCCCAATCCACATCCCAACTTAACCTTCCAAATCACAAGAAGTCCCTTCATTTCTCCATCCTTCTTCTTCTTCTTCAAAGGCTTTGATTTGAAACTGAGAATTGTTGAAATGGGAAACTGTGGGAGTGCGCCAAAGACCACTGAAGGAGCAGCCCCGCCACAGGAAAAGGATGAGGCGGCGGCCAGCAAGGCTCAGACGGAGGAGAATTCCACCACTACTACCACAGAGGGGGCCCCATCTGCCTCTGATGACAAGTCTCTCAGTACTCTTATTGCTGAGGTACTCTGCTTATAAACGATGTGATTTACTTATGGTTTATTAATAAGTTGGCTTTCTATAATTTTTATATCTATCTATACTATGAATCCAAGCTTTGAGCAAAATCTGAAATCACTGACTCCATTAATTTAGTGTCATGGCTCTTTCAATATATATATATATATATATCATTGAACATCTCCAGTAAGTTCATGAACTTCGTTGATTGACATGAAGGTTATTGATGTAAGATGGGCAGAAAGACAGAGAAATAAAAGAGATTTTAAATATATAAAAAAGTTAATGTTATGCATAATCATATTCTTTTATCTTATTATCTGTACAATTACATCATTGTGAATGATTAAAGCTATATTATAATGATTACTATTCAGTCTGGGTAAAATTAAAAGATTTTTTTTTTTTTTACCAATTTCAAGAATCAAACTCACCTTTTCTATTAAAGTTTTACTTTCAAAGTGTTTTTTTTTTATTTCTTTGTTTTTTCTATGTTGGTTTTGAAATCCTCATGAATAAAAAGGATTTTGATTATTGGGTGAATAATAATTTTGTGATTTATGTGTTGGCATAACGGAAGAAGGAAATAAAGGAGGGAGGGGAAGCTAAGAAAGAAGAGCCCAAAGCAGAGGAAGTGAAGCCTCAAGAAGCAGAGAAAGCAGGGGAAGAGAAAAAACCAGAGTGATGATGATCTTGAAGAAGAAGAAGATACTGAAGATTAATAGCCCACAAAGTTAAATTAATCATTTAATGTAAAACCTAAGAGAGTTTTTTTTTTGGGATTCTTCAACCTTTTGGCCTTGTCTGTTTTTTTCTTTGAATGGAATTAAATTTGTGTGAAAATTTGGTATCTGGGTCATGAGCATTTGTTCTTTGGGCATTCCTTTATTATTATTTTTTTCCCAAGTTGCTTAAGGCCAATAGTAATGAACGATGAATCCAAGAAAACTCTACAAATTCGTCTGTTTTGATCGGCAGAGAGGTAATTATTTTGTCCTATTAGTTCATTATATGCATTGCGAATATCCCCTTTGTCCTCAAAAAGTGTAAGGGAAACGATGACGTTTTGTTACTTTTTTTTATCAATTCTTTTGTTAATCAAACCATGTCTTGTAAAGTGCCTTCAAGGCTTCGTATAGGTTAGAAGTTTACAACCTTGCCTCAACCTGCTAAGCTCACAAATTCTACAAGCGCCTGTTTGGAAATTAGTTGGATTTTGACTGAAGTACTCAAAAGTTGTAAAATTTTTAGAGATAAGGTGCAAATTTTTTTTGGAAGTTTTCACTGAGGAACAATGTTACCCTGAAAGTTTTTTTTAGGTTTAATGTCACCCCGAAAATTTTAAAATGTAGCAATATTATCTCATAAAGTTAAAAAAACTAACGTTGACTATTAAAAAATTGACGTTGATCGTTAACTTTTTTTCTGGAAATGACAACATTGCTTCATTTTAATATTTTCAGGGTAATATTGAACCTAAAAAAACTTTTAGTGTAACATTGCTTCTGAGCGAAAACTTCCAAAACAAATTTGTACTTTATCTCAATTTTTTTTTTAAAAATGGGGAAAATTATCTTTAAATAATGGAATTATAGCAAGTGATGTGAACAAAACAAAACTCACACATGTTATATTAACTAATTCAACTAAATTTCTTAATTTAATTAAATTAGATAAATATGTCTTATATTAAAGGCCGATGAGTATATATATATATAATCACCTAGAGATTAAAAAATAAAAATTAGGGAAAAAGACAGAAAAAGAAGTTTGAAATTGCATAATCCAAAATCAGGTTTGTTACCAAGAGTTAATAAGAGAATAATAAAGAATTGATAAGAGAATGACGAAACTTGATAAGTAATTTATGACTCATTTTTTAGGAAATAACTGATTTAGAATTGGGAAAATTGTGAAAAAAATCCCTCATTGGCAACTTATTTGCTAAATGGGACATTCGCGTGCAGATTATCTTCCACGTGTGCAGAATATCTTCCTTGGTGTGGAGATGATCTTCCCTATATGCAAAATTCTTCCTTATATGTGTGCAGAAATCTTCCCTCCGTGTGCAGATATCTTCCCTCCATGTGCAAAATATCTTCCCAGGTCCCATTTAGCAAATAAGTTATCAATGAGGTCTTTTTTAGCAATTCTCCTTTTAGAATTTTGCAAATTCGAAAGTGTTTTTCTGTTCCCCCCCTAAGATTACCCCAAATTCGCCATGAATCCGAAACATTATATGATTCCCATGCGTTGACAGAGGAATTGAGTAGATATGCTGATCAAGAATTTACAATTAAAGGGTATTAATGAAAAAAATTTGAGTAATTTTGATTAAAATGATCAAGATCAACTAATTAATTCTCTAACAAATTTTCTTGATTAGTGTAGAACTGCGGAATAATTAAAAATAACAAGAAGAGAGAATATAATATCTAATCTTGTAGTAAAAAACAAAAAGTATGATCGATGCTAACAAAAATCTTCAAATTTGTATAGTATGTGTGTTTGTCTTTCACAGAGATACACATAAATACAAGTGCTAGAATATACCTAGCGTTTAGAATATACTTTCTGTATTTACAAGACACACACATATATGTATGTGGATAAATGGTGAGATTATGATAGTGAAATATTTATATAGGTTTTCTACAATAAATATGGAACATTAATGCTGGACAACAATTCTGTGTAAATTTAGAGGGAAATATAAAATAGGTTATCTTAGAGGGAACTATAAAATAGATTATCTTCTCCATTAAATTGATTATGATAATTAATTTGTGGAGCGTACTTAGGTTTTGCCGTCCACGGCTTTCTTCCTTGTCGGCCTTTAGCTTTCAACGTCATGTGTGAACTAAAACTCTCCCTCACGCACACAATATTAAGGTATGCGTACTCCAATATTTGGAATTATCCACTAATTTATATATTAAGAGTTATTGATTATATATATATATATATATATATGAGTATTCAATTCCAAAAAAAAATCTATATAAGCTCATCTTGAAAAAACATTAGGGAAAATGACGCCAGGGTTCAAACTAAGAAAAATAATATAAGAAAAGTCTCATAACTTGTCAATAGTAACTCTTTTACTTATCAATTGTTACTCTTTCACTTATTATTGACAAGTGATAAGACTTTTCTGATATTATTTTTCTTGGTTAGGGCCTTGGTGTCATTTTCCCTCAAATATTGAGATATGAAGTTTAATTTTTTAAAATGATTAAAATGATATGAAAAATGATTATTTGAGACTAAAAGTGTGAAGAATAGGACTGAAAAAATACTTTAAAAAATTAAGGATCAAGCTGAAATCTTATATGAAGTTAAAGACATGAAGATACACTTTTGCCTTTTTTTTTTCTGAGATTAAGATTTTTCACGTTGCTTTAAAAATCAATCACTGAGTTTTCTATTGTTGGTCTCTTTTTTAACTATAATATACATTTTCTCCTATAAATTTACAGTTTCAATTAAGTTTCTTATATTTATAAAATATATTTTCAGTACTTTAATATTAATATTGTTTTATTAATGAAAAATGCTAACTCGGAGAAAATATTTAAAATAAAACTTTAATGAAGATGTTGTCTGATCTAAACTTGTAACACGATTGTCTAGAGATTGGCATGTTTTGTTGAATTACATTTCTAGAGAATAGAATAAGAATGCTGATCATCTTGCTAGATTAGCGCATACTAATGCAGAGGTTTTTGTCTTCTTTAATCAACCACCACCTTCGTTGGAGGAGGCGGTCGTTGATGATTACTTTGGGGTTTCCCCTTTTACTTTGTATTAAGTTCTAAGTTGTAACTTAATGAATTCCAGTTATCTTTCAAAAAAAAAAAAAAAAACTTGTAACACGAACCATTTATATTTCAAAATATAAAAACACTCCTCCAATCCTAAATGCATGATTTAATTTAGGAGTGAATTTTAATCCTAAACATGAGACTTTTTTCACTTTATCTCTTATATTTATTAATTTACTTCAAATTAATTAGCTTGACTTATAAACTGATATATAATCTAATGTTACGTAAATATATTTTAAAGAGATTATATTACATATGTTATAATTAAGTAATTTATTTAGCTTTATTAATATTTTTAAATTAAATAAATATGTATTATATTAAATGATTACATTTTAGGTATGATTTAATTTATCAATTTTTAATTTCAAATCATTATTTAATTTGTTGAGTCAACATTTTCTATGAATGAGACTAACGGATTTAATATTAAGGGATGTCAATACACTTTACAAACTTAAGGAAGTAAATTGAAACTTTATGTAAATTTATATGACCAAATTATATTTTACCCTATTCTTTTGTCTAAAAGCTACAAAATTTTGCTAAACTTTAGGTCTATAGTATATAATCCCTATTTCAAAGTTTAAATTTAATCTAATTGGTTTGGCCAAAAAAAAAAAAAATAGTATAATTGACGTTGAATTTTTGACATTCCTTGCTAATAATTTTATCGTTAAGTTATTAATGGACTAGGTGAGATTAATGAGATGCTATGGATTAAAAAATTTAGGCTATAATATACAGTATCTCTCTAAACTTTAAGACATTTGTTTATAACTCTCCTAATATTTCAAAATTTAAATTCTTTTTAATTATAGAATGCAAAGCCACCCTTTTGACATCTTCAATGTCAAAATTAAAGAGGTTTAATGTTAAAAATTAAAATGTTAGGGAGGTTTAATTTAAATTTTAAAATGTCAAAAGAATTATATATAATTAACCCAAAATTAACGAGGGATTCTGAAGATATTAGCTTTTTCTTTTTTAACCGTGACTCGTACCATGAGTGTGTTTAAAATTTTACATTTTGAAAAATTTATATAGGAAAACTTAAAAATAAGCGAAAGAAAAATGATTAATTGAGCGATGGTGAGTATATCCTTTGAAGCCGGCGACAAAGGTCGGAGTGATAGAGAAAAATTTTGACTGATCTGTTCTCCACTGCACTATATATATATATATATATATATAAGCCGATGGACGTCTCACATAAACTTAAATGCAACAATATAATATATCAGCATAGTGTATGGTGTGTGAGAGAAACATAGATGATGAAGGAGGAAACAGGAAGGATGAAGAAAGTGAGGGAGGTGGTGAATGAGATGAAGGTGCCGTTGACGATGACTGCGGTGACGGCGTCGTTTGCGGCGGCGGCGATTCTGTACAAGATCGTCACTGAAGATGGTATGAGCTTCGTAGTGCTCAATGCTTATCGTTTCATGTTTGCCACCGCCTTCATGATCCCTCTTTCTCTTTTCACTGACAGGTGATTGACTGTGATGATGATGATTATGATCATGAAATTTGGTTGGTTTTCTTTTTATATATATAATATGAATTCATATTCCTTTCTTTCTTTCTTTCTTTCGTTTATGACAGGAAACCAAAACTGAGTCGGAAGGTGTTTTTTATGACATTTATGTGTGGGTTATTTGGGTTAAGTTTTCGAGTAAACTAAAAAAATCATTTTTGAGGATTAAATTCATTTTATCAATTTATTATTAGGTAATAGAAAAAGGAAAAAAAAAAAAAGAACAATGCAGAAAACTAAAATGAATAAAGAGCTAGATTAAGCAAGAAGGTATATTATTGTGATTAATTAGACTCATAAAGGAATAGTGATGCAGGGGAACAATATTTCAGGGGCTACAAATGGAGAGCCTGGTTTTGACTTCTGCAACATTTGTTTCTGCCTCCCTCAATCTCATCCCCGCCATCACCTTTCTCATGGCTCTTCCCTTTCGGTAACCTCTCATCACATCATAACATAATATGCTTAAAATTAAGGGGAATTGCATTGAGGAATTGAGGAAAACACAAATTATCACAACTAAGTTCTATGAAATTATCAAATTACTATGAAGTTTCAAGACACCAGTAAGAGATTTACTGAAATTGTGAAAAGACAAGTTTACCTTGACTGTCATTAATTACACAGCTTGTTAATGAGGCGCTCTAACTTGTTATTCGTGGCATTGTGACTTATCATGCCCTGACTTGTTAATTGTGACATATTAGCTTATCAATTGAGATGCTTTAACTTGTCATTGGTGGCACCCTAGCTAACTTGTCAATTGTAGCATTGTAATTTGTCATTAGTGGCATATTAACCTGTTAATCGATGCGCCTGAACTTATCATCGGTGGCACCCTTACTTGTCAATATAATATGCCACTAATAACAAGTCGGAGTAAACTTATTTTTTCACAATTCTAATAAATTGTCTATAGGTCCCTTGAGATTTTATAGTAATTTGATTATTTTATAGGATTTGGTTGTGATAATTTATCTTCCTCGAAACCTTAATGGAATTATTCCTATAGTTAACATGCATCTTCTTCTATCATACAATTATCTGATACTGAATATCAAATTAGATTCAAGCATTGTTGGAGTCATGTTAGAATAACTCAATTTGATTTAATTTTTCTTTTGACAAAATTCAGACCCTCGATGCTTGAGGGTGGAGAATTAGTCTTATATTTTTCACTTGACCTAACCATTAATATACAACAACTTGTGAATAAACTGAAAGATTGACTTTATTAATTGATAAACAAAAATTATTAATAACTAATGAAATATAAGGAATAACTATACAAAATTTGTGAAAAATTTAAAATTGTGGATTTATTACTTGATAAACAAAAGTTGTTAATAGCTAGTAAAATATTGGGAATAATTATACAAAATTTGTGAATGAGTTGCAGTCAAAGCTAATGAGTTAACTTATACACTCCTTTGGTCCTTAATATAAAATATATATATTTAAAACGTTGATCTTAGTTTTAAATATAAGACATAGTTTACATATTTTATCAATTTTTTCCTAATTTACCCCTATTGAAGTTTTCTCCATTGTATGGAAAATCGGACTGGACCGGCCGGTTCAGATCGGAAACTGGCAAACTGGTCACTGGTCCGATCCGGCTGAGGGAAAAAACCAGTGAACCGGTGAACCCGGTCTGACCCGGTGTGAACCGGGTTGAACCGGACTAGTCACGGTTTGAATTTTTTTTTAAAAAACCTTTTTTACACTCCAAATGAAGTTGTTTTGGTTTTTTTAAAAAAAATATATTTTCCTAACAGTTTTTATTTATAAGGAGCTTTAAAAGGATTGTGGAATACTTTTGACATTAGTTGGGGAAAAATCTTTATGCATTTAATGATATTCTTTGTATGTATCAGGTTCAGGAGGTTATATTGGACTATTAGTTGAAAAATAACTCTCGTATAGTTTTTTAAATGGTATGTATGAACATTTAAATTATATATATTTTTTAATTGACCCCGGTTTGACCCCATGGGTTGACCCCAGTCTGAACCACTGACCCTTAACCCAATGCCTCGGCTGGTTCAATGTTTGGTCCAGTTTTCAGTACCTTGATTTTCTCAACAATAATCAAGAAAGAAAATGAATGAGGGAATTAAGGAAGATGACTAGAGTGTTTTAGAATATATATGTCATATTAACTAACTCAACTAATTTCCTTAAATTAACTAAATTAGATAAATATGTATTATATTAAAAACCGAACTAATATTTTGCATTATATAAGTTGAGAATCATTGGTGGCATGGCATGCAAGTGGTGGCGGCGGCATCCAATCCCGCCTTCACAACTTTGCCAAATAAATTCCTCTTGCCAGTAGCCATCTCGCAGGTGGCCAGTGCCAGTGGGGTTTATGGCGTTGGCGCATAGGCACTTTTTGCTTTAATTTCAAAATCCCAATTTAGAATGTCACATCTTAGGGTCATAATGCAATTTCAGTGTATCTCTCAATCATTCAGTATTTTTTCCCCCTATATTTTTTCCCCATTGTTATCAGTATACATCAATATAATAATATAAGATATGAAGTATATAAAAAATAACATTATTCATAATCTATATAAAGTGTATCTTTCCTCAAATTTTGAGCAATATTTTTTTTGGTCTTTTTTTTTTTTAAATAACAGTTTGGAGAGTTTAAATTTGGGAGAAGCAGCAGGGTGGGCTAAGATGGTAGGAACAATAGCTGGAATAGGAGGAGCAATGATTATGACTTTCGTCAAAGGTCCACGTGTTCACATCTTCCACTCTCACATGAATCTACCTCATCACCACCATGCCCACGTGGCACTCCACAACGACACTGCGCGTCAGGCATTGGGTGTCGTTTGTGCCATAGGCAGCTGCTTCTCTTACGCCTTCTGGCTCATCATTCAGGTTCATTATACTTCTTCCCTTTTCATTACTCCTTTTAATTAATTTGAACCTTTTTCAATAAATTAAATACTTCCCTTTTGATTATTGTCGTTTACAGGGTGTGATGAGCAAAACTCCAAGTGAATACCCAAGCCATCTCACAAATACGGCACTGATGTCAACAATGGCGGCGATACAATCCACAGCTTTTGGTCTTTGCGTTGAAAGAGATTGGAGGCAGTGGAAGTTGGGTTGGAACCTCAGGCTTTTCACCGTCGCTTTTGCCGTATGCTTCATATGATTCTCTTCTCTTTCCGTTGGCTCAAATTATGCCTTTTTCATAATGTCATATCATTTAGTACCCCGTTTCTAAATATAGGAATTAAACTAGATAAGTAACTTGTACAAATTAAAAAAATTAGTTAAATTATTTATTTGTAAAAAATATGTGTTAGCTTTCATAAAATACTATTTTTAATTATTTGCACTGGAAACTACTACTCAAAAAAAAAAAAAAAAAAACTCATATATTATGTGTCATCAATATGAAGAGTTTAAACTAATATAGAGTTGATATATAGCGATATAAGGCATTGCAAGATTCCTCTGGGGTCTCGAGTTCGAGTCCTAGAGAAGACTTGTATTAGGAGAAATAGTTACGAACCCCGAACTGGATACCGGATGATAATATCAAACAAAAAAAAATTTAGGGGAAAAATCTTAGTGAAAATCACAAGGCCCCAATGAAGAAAAATAATATTTGAAAAGTCTCGTAACTTACCAATAATGCCACTTTCACTTGTCAATGGTGGCATTTTTACTTGTCATTGGGAGACAAAATGTGTATGTATTACATTTAGCATCAAAACAAGCCCCTCTACTATCTTTAATATTTAATTAAAAAAAGAAATAAAGAGTCACTTAATTACACAAATGTCATTGTCATTTGGCATGAGATCGATCTAAAGACAAAAATTTCCAAAGGAGACAATATATAAATATCAATAGAGAGAATCTGAATTCTGAAGAATTATTGTATGCAGGGCATAGTGGCATCAGGAGTGATGGTGATAGCGATAGCGTGGTGCGTGGAGATGAAGGGACCATTGTTTGTGTCTTCCTACACTCCTATTATGCTCTTTCTTGTGCTCATTGCTGCTTCTTATGTTTTGGATGAGAAACTCTTCCTCGGAAGGTAAGCTTCAATAATGTGTTTATCGTTTTATATTAGCCGATCTGTATGAGTGTAAGTGGACTTGACTTGATTCGGATTTGTTGGATCGTATATACAGTGTGATCGGAGCAGTGTTGATAGTGTTGGGATTGTACTTAGTGCTATGGGGCAAAATAAAAGAGGTCAACAAAATGAAGGCTCAACGTCAACATTCAAATCATCATACAACAACAACTAAGAATCAACAACAACAACAACATGACCAGGAAGCTACATAACTAATATATAAGCATGAAGAATCAAGAGGACCATGTTTCAGTATTGCTTTACACTGAATAAGATATGTACTTTTTTGCCGTTCTAATATATTATATAGTTAAGCACCCACTTTTTTCCTTTTAATGGTTATGTAATATTTACTATACTATCAACCTTATTGTCATTTAGCGTATATAGGAGCATTAATTCCTCAGCTTGCTGGTGCATTCATAACAGATGATAAGATAAGGCTAATGGTGTTTCTTATTGGGGCTACTTTGGCTCTCACAGCATTTGGATTTGTGGGAGCTGTGTTGAAAAAGAGTCCCATTTTGAGATCATGTGTGATGGTTGTGTCTGGAAGACTAGTGGCTATGGGTATCACTTTGGGGTTAACCAAGTTACTGTGTTCTTGTGAATTGTAGCTTCATGAATGAATTGTGATGACCAACCCATTTCCTTATTTTCATGATAATAATAACATACTAGTATATGTATTTACGTGCTTGACACTTGTAACTCAAATACCTTAAAACAACACACCAAATTGGTTTTCCCATGCATCTCACATGCTTTCCCATGTATATAAACATTAAAACACCTTCATCAACTTCAAGCAAGCAAGGAGGTGGGAAAAAAGACTTTCAATGAGATACACGCTCCACTCTAAATATATAGAAGTCTAGCTTCTAACAACTTCATTCATCATTAGGTCAATGTGTGGTTACAATCTTCGTTTTTAATAGTAACTGAGCCAAAATTTGAGTTGGAGAATAGAAAAAAGTCTTCATTACAACTTTAAGTCATGTGTCTGAAACTTCACATATCATTAAATAAGGAAGCACAATATGAGTGTAAGGCAGATTTTTGGTGAGGTTAGTAAGCCATCCTAGATATTGGCATTAAAACCTTTATAATACTCCCTCCGGTCCTAAATATAGGACATAGTTTGTAGTGCGACCGGAGGTAGTACCTTTTTTCTCTCTATATATTTTTAACATATGCGGGAACATATTAAATATTTCAAATTCTTTAATTTGATTTTCTTTCATGCATCTTCCTCTTATTCTGGAATGTGATTAACCTTCATAGGGGTTGCATGTGTTTTGATCAACTCTAATTCATAAATTCATTGCTCTTTGATTCCTTGTCAAAGACTACAATTCAACATTTTAGGTGGTTTATTAAAGGTTTATAAATACTTTTTCTTATAATTTTTAAGACCTAATGCACCTATTGAAACAGAGTACACAGGAAGAAAAAAGAATTGGTGGTAACTTGCACGTTATGAGGAAAGGAAAAGCTTTTCTTCTACTGATTTTTTCTCCATCTTGTGATGGCAAGTGCATCAAAAGAAGATAAAGATACGGAACGGTACTCCTTACTACAAAAATTCTCAAAGTGATTGTATCTAATTCAATGGAACATCTTTTCATAAGAAACTACTTGATTGTAAGAAAAGTGAAGAAGAGGTACCGAATAGAAGTATAATGGGATGTTGAAGGGTGTGTTTGTTTTGGTGATTGGGTAAGTAACTTATTTTTACTTAAACTTATGGAATAGAGAAGATGGGAAAAAAGTTAGATTGGGTAAAATGATGAGTGTTTGGATTAGCGATTGGATAAGTAACTTAAAGTAACTTATGTAAAAGTTAGGATATTTGGTTTGACTTTTGCATAAGTGACTTATGTATTAATTAAGAGGAAAAAATGAAAAAATTATGAAAATTGAAAAAATGAAGGATTAATTGTGGAAAAAAAAAACTAATTGACAACTTAAATGCCAAATGGGACCTAAGAAGATATCTGTATTTATTAAAGTGGCATTCTTGGTAATAAATTGATCCAAACCATCTAATGGCGACAGTGTTATCACAAGGCACATTCTCAAAAGTTTGATGCCGTTAACCCATCCAGATAACAGTTCTTTGCACACTCTTCACTCACAAATCTTTCTTTTCTAATTTTCCGCTTCATTCATACCCATGTAAATACATAATTTTCGAAATGTCTCATACCCATGAGTGAAGCAGAGCTTTCGAACGACAGAGCATTGTGATGGATGATGTTTGACAATGATAATTTTATAATAAAATTACAATTATAATGCGAATAATTTAGAAATAGTACAAAGTTATAGTTTTTGAAGAAGTAAAATATAACATAACTAATCAAATCAGAGATCCCGTACAATTTGGTCCCTGATGGCGTTACGAACATGATTCATTTGGGTTGAATACGTCCGAACTTCATCTGTTAACGATGGATCTTGATCTTGACTATTATCTAAATGAACTACATTATTCTCATTTTCTGCTTCCCTAAAGTCGACATCGGTTTGGGAATTTCTTCTAATGAAATTATGTATAGCCATTGTGGCACAGACAATGCGGACTTGCGTGTCGAAGCTATACTTACGCATATGTTGTAAGATTTCAAACCTATTTTTCCAGACGCTAAAAGTCCTTTCGATTGTGCACCTCAAGCTTGAATGATAAAAATTGAAAGCTTCATTAGGATTCCGAAACCAGCGGTGATTTCTGAACTCTGGGAGGTGATAACGTTCACATCTGTACGGACCAAGATACCCAACTGTTGTTGGGTAGCCGGAATCGACCAAATAATATTTGCCTAACATGTGTTAAAATCATTGTAAATGTGAGATTAAGTTAAGCGTTAAAAGTAGACAAAGAAACGTAATTGAAGTGTACAAAATATTTACCCTGTGGTGGATGTGGGAAATTAATGGTTGGATATGAGACAGCAGAGTGAAAAACACGAGCATCATGTGCTGAACCTTCCCATCCTGCTAACTGGAACGTGAAGCACATATCCCAATCACAAACAGCCATAACATTCTGTGTGGGATATCCTTTTCTCCCAATAAACCTATCTCGGCCCGGTCCAGTGATGACACACCTGATGTGAGTACCATCAATAGCTCCAATGGCATCCTTGAAATATGGGTAATATTGATTATCGGCTGCTATTTTTGGATGACATTGACCAAATTCTGGATCGCGTGGCCTAATAATTTCCGTTCCAAGTTTAAGGCAGGCCGTTAAAACCTTGTGTAGAATCCTACTTACAGTTTCGCCCGAATGTTTAAATATTTCTTGTACTAGCCTATTTCCTACTCCGTGTCCAATAGTGAGCAAAAACATGGCAACCATTTCTTCAACACCGGTATTCCTAGATTCTCTTAACCCATGCTCACACAACTTAATGCACAAATTATAAAAAACATGTTTTTCCATTCTAAACATCTGATGACATTTTGAACCTTCATTTGCCAATAATTCTTGTACCCAATAGTGACCTGTTCCGTGACTCACTCTACGCGGTTGTCTGGACACATATGGCATTAAATATTGGCAAAGTAACATGCATAATTGTTGACGATGTTCCAACTCAGCCTCAAAAATTGAGGCGTCATCACAATCTTCCTCATCATCTTCATCTTCATCCATCCCCTGCAACCTGTTTCGGTTGTTACGATTTGCCATTGAGTACCTGTGATTGTGGTGAGATTGTGGTGTGAGCAGGATGATTAACAAACATAACATATAATATATATATATATAAATGCCAACATGATAAACCATTCCAAACGATGGGTCAAGTCATACATTTTGGAAACAAAAAACTACAAATGTCTACATTGGCAAATCCATACATCAAATGCATAATACAACTAGTCCTCCTTTACGATATAACGCAAATAAGACATTAGGTACTCAGGATCTCGTTTCAATGTCACAAATACATCCCGACGTGTCTTGCTTTCCAGAGCTTGCATGCACCAGACTCCAAAGGCTTTATCTGACTTCACAACGTCAAGTTCCAGTAGATATTTCACAACCTCAGACATGCTATTTTCTTGAGGTGCCGTTAAAGCCGTTGCTCGATCCATAGTCACATTGGCAATGACACTGACGGCATCAGCTAATTGCTTGGCAGCTGGAATCTTCTATTTTTTGCTTCTACTAGACCCTTCACCTCTCTTCCTTTTGGGCTCACCTCCAGATGCAGTGGGACCGGTGCTAGATGGCCTCTCCATTGTTATTCCAATGCTTTCCATTTCATTGGTAACTCCGGTACTAACTGCAGGGTCAACACCGAAATACTCATCCTCACTGTCCCCAGAGCCTTCCTCTTCATGTATCGTGGGTCTGTAAACATCATCCTCATCTTCCTCATTTGTCTGTGGTTGTATGCGAGAGGTTGAGAATCTGTGGTCACCGGACGCCATTCCGTCTTTGAATATTATTCTTAACTCACTTTCATTCTTTAGGCATGAGTTCCGGAATTTCTTATAATCAAAATGTGTCTGTATGCATACAAGTTAGACGAGTCAAAATGGATAGTTAAATGAATTACATACCAAAAATTGCACTAATGAAACATGTAAATTGCACTTAATATTCTTTACATGTAACTTCTCCGTCCACCAGTCGTCCGAGGCAATGACATTGTTTGTCACAGGGTCTCTGCCTACACTGGTCTCTTTGATTAAAGAATCCCATATCTTCGGATCTTTTTTTAAGACATCCAATCTATTTTTCAATTGTTTCTTCCCGTAGTGTTTCCCAGTCTTATCAGTGAATGTCTGAATAATAGCCTGCCATGCTTTTGGTGTGAATGATTGCCCTCTACGTTCTTTTTTGTATATTTGGTCTACACATGCGTTGACAAATATCTCTGTCGACTGTACATCCCATACAGCTTTTGTGTCCATATTTCTATACCAAAAACTCACATATAACAAACACATGACATAACAGAAATCCAAAATACACCAACAAATGCAAGATTATGGAAACATATGCATACATACATATATAGAGACAAACGGACACATGTCAAATAACAGTGATAAAAATATATCGTTCATGCCTTCAAAACAGCAAATATTATCATTGTAATAGAATTAGGAAACATATACTGAGCGTTGTCATAAGTCATAAATGATATGAGAAGGATAATTAGTGAAGAGTTATGATGTTTGGATGTATTGACAGGGTAGGGAATTGATGACCAGAAATGTTCAAGCATGTTCAAGCAGTGAAATAAGTGAAGCCATATCATTCATATCATGTTCTTCCTCTGGCAAAGCCAAAGATACTACTATTAACTTAGACATGTCTATAGCCCTTTGTGATGCATTTGATTATTAGCTCTGTTATTTGTAAAACAAGAAAGCTACACTCTTCACTTGATGGCTGTTACAAGAACAACAACATAATTCAACCCCAGAAGGCCAGAACAACAAAATAGGCATTCTACCTCTAATGTAAAGAAACCCAACACTTAAGTCAATGTAAAGAAATCCAACACTTAAGTCAAACATGAATAAGATATCCCATGCTGCAATGAGAGTGAACATGAATAATAAAAAAGGATAAAGAGAATATGAATGGAAAGTGGACGTTTTTCAACTGAAGCAAGTGGAATGCTTGTGAGTTTGATTATCCCATGCTGCAATGAGAGTGCTTGGTTTAATTATATGGCTTGAGCAGGAGGCAGAAAAGCAGGGACAAAAGATTTCGTAGAGATTATGGAATGTGTGCCATCGTAATACCATTACAAATCAATTTAATGCTCGTCTACATATTCCCATACAAGGTTAGTCAATAATTTTTTACAAGTTTCACATGACCATCCTTCTCCTACTTATACAAACAGAGGCTGCATCGATTCCATGCAAAATACATACTTCAAATATGCAAAAAAAAAGAGGAATATCCACATAACAGAGCATCCCACGCAGAGCAATATCCCAAGATTAAAAACAATCACATGAGACTCTGCAAACTTACTCATAGGGCAACAAAAGGCTATGGAAACAGAAGGAATCAAACACAGCAACTAAGATGAACTGAACAAGCTTAACTTCAAACCACGACACTATTTTCAAAATGTGGTTCATTGAAATGTACAAACAGAGGATGGATTCATTCGATGACGTATACACACTTACAATAGAGAAACCCACCATAGTAATATCCAAAGATTAAAAACAAGCACATATCAGTCTGCAAACTTACTCACAGCGCAACAAAAGCCTATGTACAGAGCAAAACTTCAACCCACGACAGAGCAAACGAAATGAGGTTCAGAAATGCGTCCAAAATCAAACAATGGCTACCTAACCTTAGATAAAGGGAGAAATGTTAGATTCAAACTTACCAGCCAATGAGAGAGACCCCACTGAGCAGATCCACCATGACCTGTTCCCGGAGTTGCAGCCTTCACCGTCGATAGATCTTCAACGCCGTCAGAGCAAAACTTCACAAGGTTGCCTGTACAGATCTTCAACGCCGTCTGAGATCAACACCGTGTCACCAACACTGAGACGTCAATGCAACACAAAAACACAAGATGCACACCATCACAGCCTTGCCAAAAAAACGTGATGATTCAGCCTTCACCGCCAACAAAGCTCACAAGCTTTGGCTGTACAGATCTTCAATGCCTTCAACCTTTTACACCGCGACGCCGAATGGGACCGTCAATGCTAGACACAAACAAGAGGTCGACACCACGGAAGAGCTGAAATGTGATGCTTGAGAGGAGAGGTCGACACCGTCACAAGCTATTTCAGATATGAAATGTGATGGTTGAGTCTTTTTTGTGATGCTTCACGGCCGACATATAGACGAGCTCCACGGCCGATCTGGAGACCCGAAGAAGATGAGCGTCTGGTGGGGGCTGAGAAAAGAGATGTAAAGACTGAATTATTGTGAGAGAGACAGACAGAGAATTGTGACAGTGGGTGGGTGAGTTTTTAAAAAATAATTAATGCAAAACTAACGGTCAGAAGCAGGGAATATAAGTCACAATAAGCTTGGATCAGTGACTTAGAGCTTTTTTCAACTTATTTCCAAACGATAAACCAAACGCACAAAAAAAACAATTCACTGTTGAAGCCCGATTTAAACACTATTCAAGCCCGATTTCACTCTGAAACGCTCAAACAAACACCTTGGAAGTGAACAGAGAAGTCATTATTTCAGTAAATAAAGATAAAGAGTATCAAAGGAATGTACCAAAAAAGAGGGTGATATTTAGCATGTAACTATCCTAATTTTTTAAGTATTTGAAAATTAAAAATACTTATAGAAAAATTAAACTTTAGGTATATAATAAAATGTTCAAAATCACACATAGCAATTCATAGTGAAAGATTTCCGGAACTTTTCAAATGAAATGACAAATACAGTTGAAAACCTTCAAAATTCTTGAAACATAGGTTTTCATTACTTTCTTTTGATAAATAACGATATGTGAATCTCCAAAACATTCATGTCTCGGTAGGAGATGATGAAATTGCCACCCATATATGTCTCAATCGTAGACATTAGAATTACATCTTCAGTGGGTTAGAGGGCCATAACACACCTAAGACAAGGCATTACATCTTTAGTACCTGTTATAATAAGGTTGTCAAGGACAAGAGCTTATCAGGGAGTGCAATAAAGGAAGTTAGATAATGGCAGATATTGGAAAATCTGGAAAGAAGTTAATTGACAAGGTACACAGATAACTTAGGTGTTGGAGGCATTCCCAAACTTGACCAAGCCCTCTTTTATGTTTGTCATCCTGTAAGTGCTGATATTATACTGATGTAGTTGTTGTTTTAGTGCTTATTTAGATTAGCAGTAGAAGCTACTTTTCCAACATGATTTACAGTATACGAGATAAGTATGTGAGAGAACTTTTGTTTTGACTTGGGTGAACTTTTTTTGAAACGCTAACTTAAACACGCACTTAGTTGACTTATTTATTTAGTTTTTTATCATTGTAGCTTGGTTTGAATCAAAGTGTTGATTAGCCTAAGGATGCTAGTGTTTAGTTGAATTTTTAGTTAAGCAATGTCAGTTTTTTATTTTCTGTCTAGGACCATACTTTTTTTTTTTGCAAAGCTGAACTCACTACTACAAACTGTTGATTTAATGACACAAATTAACAACCGTTCTTAAAAAACAGTAGTAGAAGATGAAATGGTTACATTTCAACGATTGGTTTTATAAAAACAGTCGTTGAAATTGAAGTTCCAACGACTGTTATGAAAAACAATCGTTGAAGATGGATGCTGGATTTTTTTTAAAAAAAATTTCCAATGATACAACGACTGGTCTCTATATCAATCGTTGAAAGGTTTTTTTTATAAAACGCCATGATACAACGACTGGTTTTCAAACCAGTCGTTGTATCTATAAATTAAAAAAAAATCTAAGATACAACGACTGGTTTTAAAACCAATCGTTGTATCTTAAAACAAATTAGAGATACAACGACTAGTTTGAAAACCAGTCGTTGTATCTGAAAAAAATTTAGCTACAACGACTGGTTTTATAATACCAGTCGTTGTATCTTCTTCTCAGAAGTCAAGAATGGAAGAGCATGTCAGAGCAGCGTAAAGAGTAAAGCTGTTTTGTTTACCAAAGGCTCATTTTTTCTCCATTGGCGCCATTTGCATTTCTCCATTGGCGGTTCTCCCTCCTCTCATTTAAACCAGAATTGGTTCTGCTGTCTCCATGTTCTTCGTTCTCCTTCCTCTTCTCAATTCACCATGGGTTCTGCATGTAGCTATTTTGTTTAATTACCAAAGCCTAAATTTTTCTTCATTGGCGCCATTTGTATTTCTTCTTTGGCGGTTCTCCCTCGATCCTCTTCTCCGTTGAAACAAGAAGTGGTTCTGTCTCCGTGTTCTTAGTTCTTCCTCCTCTTCTCAATTCGCGGTGGGTTCTATAGCTGCTGGGTCCATCCTCCTTGTTTTCCCTCTTCTCCATCCCATGACAAGCTAGGTAAAGCATAACTTAAATTTCATTTGATATGGTTCTTCATTTCATCCTCTGAGCTTACAATCCTGATTTTTTTCTTGCTTGAAGCTGCATTATTTAAGTTTAAGTATGTGTTTTGTGGCTTCGTTTCATCCTCTGACCTTGCAATCCCTGTTTTCCCTCGTCTCCAACAAGCTATATATGTTGATTGTTTGATTTTTTTGTATCCGTGTTTGTTGCTTTTTGTCACTCTTAAATGGTAAGTTGCGAGATTGGGATTGTTCATTTGGAATTTCACTTGTGAGATAATCAAATTAATTAGAAACATTTTCGTTAATGGGATTGACATCAAATGCTGAGAGTTACTCTATGTTTCTAAAAGCAAATATATACCTTCAAAAGGGAAATATATTCAGTGCATACAAATATTAATTTAGGAATTGCGTATAAATCCATAGATGACTTGTATGCAACTCATAGTTCATCATGAACACCATGATATTGTGCACTTTTTGATCATGTTGACTTAATTACTTTTAATGAAAAGTAGTTGCAATAATCCAAGAAATCATATGCCCGCATATCTACATAGAAGAACCAATAAATTCATATCTAAATTATTATGCAATATAAATCAGTGGCCGAAGATGAAAACAGATTCTTGATGAAAGAGTTTTGTTAAAACAGTGTGCAAGTACTTGTTATTTTGGCAAAAAAGAAAAAGAAATTACTTGTTACTATGATGATAAACATTTTGTAGCTTTCTTCCTCTAAAACCTCCTTTCTCAGTCATATGGATATCTGAAATTAAAACAGTTAGGTATCTATTTTTTTGGGGAAAAAATAGGGTCATTACTCATTCATTCAGGCGCCAAAGTTAACTCTTGTGAGGGTTTTTTGTTTCTGATATGTTCTTATGATTAAAATTGGAGGTTTTGTTTCATGTGTTTGTATCAAGTATATAATTACAAACTACGTGTAACTCATGTACTTATATAATGAAAAATAAAGTCATTTGACGTTATTATATGGGTTTCATTAATTTTCACTGTCTTGTTTTAATGCTTCCTTTCTTGGCCACACTTGTAACAATTTGAAAAAGACTATTATTCTATAAATATAATAGAAGATATGTGGAATGACAAGGGAAGACATAATAATGATGATGAAGAAATATAGAATATGATATAAGAAAAGGTTATGATTTTGAATCATAGCTGAAGATGGTGTCTTTATTCGACGAATATTGAATCATAGCTGCTGATTTCATGAGGGGTCATGATTTTGTTATTTTTATTAAATGTAAATAAAAAACCGTCATATGTCATTATCTTACCCTTTCTAAAACCAATCGTTGTATCTTGTTTTGAAGTCAAAGATGGTGCAGAACATGTCAGAGCAGCGTAAAGAGTAAAGCTGTTTTGTCGCATCCTGCCTCTCCGCCCCTTTTGCCCTTCCTGCTTCTCTGTCAGTTCACGCTCGCCACTCCCTTTGCATTAAAGAAATCTCATGGGGAAGAAGTTCATAATTTGAAATTTGGTGGTGAAGTGGAAGAAGTACCTGGTCTTGATCACTTTAGAGCTGCAATTTCTTTACCAAGTAACTTTTATTTCTAGGAAATCTTCTCTTATCAGTGACTTTCTTTTGCTCAGTTAATTTATTTTGTGTATACAGTGATTGACTATAGCCTTAACTCTGCTAGTGTATCTGTTATCCATTTTGAAATTGAATCTGACTCGCAATCTTACTTTTTAGCACAAAAGCTACTGAAATTTTTAAAAAATGAGTAAGGCATCCCTTTTATTGATCCATATGTATATCATAATGACAATTGGTCTAAAATTGAGTATTATTGAAAATGGCATAGGTGGTAGTAAAATGGGTCGTCGTTGGATGAATGCTTTGAGAACTAGTGAAGAATATGAGAATGGGGTGGAAGAGTTTATTAAATTTGCTAGAATAAATGTGCCTAGTAAAAATGGGAAGTATTTTTGCCCATGTGTGAAGTATTTAAATGAGAGTCTACAAGATATTGATGATATAAGAGATCACTTATTTTGTGATGGAATAAATCTTCAGTACAAAAGGTGGATATGGCATGGTGAGGAAGTAATTGCTTGTGCATCCTATGAGAAGGAAGTTTTGGAGGTTGGAGATGACGATAGAATGGAGAAAATGATTCATGATGTTGAGGTAGAATGTTTTGCACAATCTCTTGTATATGATAGTGTGCGGAGTGATGTAGAGACACCTTTGTACCCTGGGTGTACTAAGTATACACGCTTGTCAAGTATTTTGCACTTGGTCAACTTAAAGGCAACTTGTGGGTGAACTGATAGTAGTTTCACATTGTTGCTTGAATTGCTGTGTGATATGTTTCCAGAGGATAATGTACTTCCAAATCGTATGTATGAGGCCAAGAAAATATTATCTGCGATGGGTATGGAGTATAAAAAGATACATGCCTGCCCTAATGATTGCGTATAGTACAGAAATGAGTATGAAGGCTTAAGTGAGTGTCTGAAATGTAAAACTTCCAGATACAAAGTGAAGAAAGGTAATAGGTGTGGTGATGAGACAATTAAAAAGCAACCTGTCAAGGTTTTGTGGTATCTTCCAATCATACCGCGGCTCAAACGATTGTTTGCTAATGCGAAAGCAGCAAAGAAGTTGAGATGGCATTATGATGACAGAGTTTGTGATAGAAAATACCTTCGGCACCCGACTGACTCTCCACAATGAAGAAAGTAGATGAAATGTATCCTGGATTTGGCAGCGAGTCTAGAAACCTTTGGCTTGGGCTTTGCACAGACGGAATCAATCCCTATGGTTTTTTTAGTAGTACACATAGTGCATGGCCGGTTCTGCTGGTGATTTACAACTTACCTCCCTGGTTGTGTATGAAACGCAAGTATATGATGCTTTCTATGATGATTTTGGGACCAAAACAGCCAGGGAATGATATTGATGTCTACTTGGCACCTTTGATAGAGGACTTAAAGCAGTTGTGGGAGGATGGTGTAGATGTGTTTGATGCATATAAGCAACAGTCATTTAAGCTACGTGCAATGATTTTCACCACAATTAACGACTTCCCTGCATACGGGAACTTGTCAGGTTATAGTGTCAGGGGTCATAAAGCATGCCCGATATGTGAAGCAAGCACACAGTTCCATCAACTCAAGCACGGTAGAAAAACGGTCTACCTTGGTCTTAGACGATTTCTTCCTCAGTTCCACCCGTACCGTAGGCTAAAGAAGGCTTTTAACGGTTTTCCGGAGAATGAATTGGCTCCGAAGCCATTAACTAGAGACGAGTTTTATAGTCGGGTGGAAAGAATCAATGTCACTTTTGATAAAAATCAAAAGACTACGGGTGAGAAGAACATATGGAAGAAGAAGTCAATTTTCTTTGATCTTCCATATTGGCGTAGTCTTGATGTGAGACATAGTATTGATGTGATGCATGTGGAAAAAAATGTATGCGATAGCCTTGTTTGTACGCTTTTGCACATAGTAGGGAAAACTAAAGATGGAATTAATGTGAGACTAGACTTGGTTGAAATGGGAATAAGAGAATGACTGTATCCACAACTAAGAGATTCGGGTAAGAGAGCGTATATGGAGCCAGCAGCACATACATTGTCAAAAGCCTAGAGAAGAAGTTTGTGTGGGTGTTTGCACGGAATTAAGGTGCCACAAGGGTATTCTTCTAATGTGAGCCGGCTTGTGTCAATGGAAGATTTGAAGTTAGTTGGAATGAAGTCTCATGATTGTCATGTCTTGATGCAACAACTATTACCAGTAGCTATTAGAAGCATTATGAAAGATGATGTGCGAAGCACGATAACAAGGTTGTGTAGTTTCTTCAATGCTATTTGTAGCAAAGTTGTTGACATTGTAAGGTTAGACGAATTGGAAAATGAGGGTTATACTATTCTATCCCAACTAGAGATGCATTTTGCTCCCGCATTCTTGGATATAATGGTGCATTTAATAATTCATCTGATAAGGGAGGTAAGACTATGCGGCCCAATTTATCTAAGGTGGATGTACCCTTTCGAACAATACATGAAGAACTTAAAAGGGTATTCTAAAAATCCTTATCGACTTGAAGCCTCAATTGTGGAAAGATATGTCGTTGAAAAGGCTATGGACTTTTGCAAAGAATATCTATCAAGGTCGAAGGCCCAATCTTGTCATGAAAAGGGTACAAGTAAGGGAACACGAGGGCTCAAAGTGAAGAGTATACATCGTGAAGAGCTTTTGCAAGCACACTTGTATATCTTGAATAATATGGAAGAAGTTCAGCCGTACTTAGCCGAACACAGAAAGAGTTTAAAGGAGATATATCCAAGAAAAAATGACATGCAGATAGCTAATAAGCAAAACAAGACTTTCATAGAGTGGTTCAAGGATAAGATAGCGCATGAGACCAATATGTCTGAGACAATCAAATGGTTAACTTGGGGGCCTTGTTTTGAGGTCATAACTTGGAGTGGCTTCGATATAAACTGATATTCTTTCTATACAAAAGCCCACGATAACAGAAGTACTATGAAAAATAGCGGGGTGATGGTGGTAGCCGAATCAATGCACTTTTCTAGTTCGAAAGACAAAAACCCCATTTTGGCATCCATGGTCTATTATGGAGTTATTGAAGATATGTGGGAGATAAGCTACACTAAGTTGAGAGTTCATTTATTCAAATACAAGTGGGTTAACAATAATGCTGTTTAAATATATCAATTTGGATTTACCTCAGTTGATCTTGAAAGAGTCGGTTATAAAGATGAGCCATTCATTCTAGCAAGTTAGGCAAAACAAGTGTTTTATGTCATTGATCCAGTAAATGAAAAATTGTCTATTGTACTCCAAAGTAAAAAACAGAAGGATGGTGATCCGAGTTTGAATCTTGACGACACACCGCCTTTCACTACAAATCTGCCTATGCCATCTGAAGTGGAATTGGTAGATGATGATGAATATGCAACTAGAGTTAATCATTGTGAAGGAATATGGGAAAACACTTAAAGTAAGATTTGGAATTGTTTAAAGTGTGCATGTAATTTGAATTTACTTATCATATGTTACATTTATTTCTTAGTAAGATTTTGAATTGTTTAAAGTGTGCATGTAATTTCAATTTACTTATCATGTCATATTTATTTCTTAGCAGGATCATGTCACGTTCAGATTCGGGTGACTCTGTTGGCTCACCTGTTAAGAAAAAGGGTAGAGGAAGCACGAAGCTACGGTCGTTGGTCAAACGTCATGAGGAAGAACAGGAGAGGGTTCACGTGGAATTTGATGCTGATTTAAAACCTATCGGCGAAGAGGGAGACAAATTCATTAGCTATGTTGGCCTTTTGTGTCGGAGCAAAGTTAGTGTTCTAATTCCTACCTGGAGAGAAGTTTCAAAGGAGACGAAGGCTATGATTTGGGATCAACTTTTGGTATGTAAAGTTGTATTGTTATCTTTATCTCTATCTCTATTTTTTCATATACAACTAATATATATTTTGTTTTGTAGCAAACCTATGATGTTCCCAATACGAGGCAGATGTACAAGTATTGGATCGGGGAAGTTCGTGAGCAATGGAAAGATTTCAAGTCCACGCTCACAACCAAGTACGTTCGAGGGCCACTGAGTCATTTGGATCCTTACAAAGAGTATTCGTTTCTTTCTCCAAATGACTGGAGGTTGTTTGTGGCATCGCAGCAGGATCCCAATTCCCTGGTACATTTTGTTCATCTTAGTGTTAAACATTTTAGTTGAACTTACTTGACATCGCTAACTCAGTTATCATTATTCTTTGTTTATATAGAAATTGAGTCAAGCAAATAAAGAGAGGTGAGCGAAAAACAATTATCCTCATTACATGTCACATGGGGGTTATCGGAAGCTCGAAAAGAAGATGATGCAGGCTGAATTGCAAAAATTGGAGGAAGCAGTCCGAGTAGATCCTAGTATTGTCGTGCAGGCGCCACCTTCTCCCCCGCATCACAAAAAATGGAAAGCAGGGAGGATAAAGGGAGAAAAATTTATAAATCCAGTCGTTACTGATGTCGCTAAAAGGATTGTGAGTATTTAATAACAAGTATATTTAAGTGTGTTTCATTTTCCTAACAAGATTGCATGTAATTACTTTCTATTTATCTATTGTATGTTGCAGGATGACCTTAAAGAGCAGAGCAGCCAGGGTTCCTTCACTCAAACTGGAAGGATGGACATCTTAGCAACAACGCTTGGGAATCTAGATCACCCTGGTCAAGTTAGAGGGGAGTCAAGGGGAGTTGTTCTCTCTAAATACTTTGGACGAGGTTCACAAGCTTATGGACGTGGTGAAATGAGTCAGGAGATTGTGGCCAGGTTTCGAGAGGAAATCTGAGCAGAGCTAGCGGTGCCAATGCGTCAATCACTTCGAGACGAGTTTAAAGAAGAGTTGTTGAGTGAGCTACATGGTGAGATGAGTACGATGGTGTTGTCTCACATGCAAGCGGGATGTGTAACGTGGCGCCTAGCTCTGAAGTTTGTAACTAATTTCATTTAACATTACATTGAGTTTTTCCTTACGTTATTTTAATTAATTCTTTAATTTCTCTTACTCAGGAATCCCTGGCCTTTCCCAGCACCAAAGGCAGTTACAATCCGCCTAAGGTTGGACATGGCAACCCTGGTCCTTCGCTAGAGCCTGGAGAACCCTGCACTTTGTATTTGGAATTCACGTACCTGCGTGTTGTTGCTGATGCTGTTGTATATAGCCATGCCACCACCCACCATAATAACCAAATCCGGGACGATCAACGTAAGGTTAATGTGACAAGTGTTCAACTGGGGGAGGAAGATGTATATGTCCCGTTCCCCGATGGTGAGGTTGCCAGACTAGGTCAGGCAACAGGATCTTTCATCTTGTGGCCTAGACATCTTGTTCAGACTGTGCCAGTCCCTCCAATGGTAGGAAACACCTTACTATTACTTGATCATTGACATTCTACTTATAATCTTTATTTTGTGTCTTACTAGGAAAAAGATGATGCGACAAAATTTCCCTTTTTAGTACGACTGCAAAATATTCATCAAGACATAAACAAGATCGACTTGCAGATGCCTTGTGAGATTGTGGGTCACAGAATCTCGTATAATTATGGACTTGATAAGCAAGATATTAGAGAGTTCCTATGTTTGGAGGAGATAGACATAGGATGGGTCACATTTGCAATCATGTGAGTTTAGTTATAATTTTTAATTGTAATTAATGCACTGATATTTAGGAGTTTTAAATTTCTACATTTATTGAGTCATTTCTCATTTCATTTATGTGGTAGCTGCTTCCACAAACTGTGTGACGAACGAGGGCTCGCCACTACATATGGCTTCTTATATCCTGGCAATATGTCAGGGCATAATAGCCAGAGGTTGGAAGATCGGATGAGCTATGTAGGCTATACAATAGGTGAGACTCAACTGCCTTGTTATCTAGCACCAATTGTTGAAGGGCAAGTAACTTAATTTCATATATTTATACACATTCACTTTGCTAAGCAGGATCATGTTATCAAACCTCATTTTAATCTATATATGCATGTGATTATAGTTATCACTGGAGTCTCTGTGTTCCTTATCCCTCAATCAACATCATCTTTTGGTTTGACTCATTGGGTCGTAGGCCAAACGCAGATATCAAAAACATTTTTAACACGTAAGTAAATTTGTTTGTCAGTCATTGATTTTTGATTATACTCAATTGTTTTAATGTCTTCCGTTTATCATGTTAATTATTACAGTGCACTGAAGACATATTATATAATGGGTGGGAGGCGTGAAGGTAAAAGTGGTCCGACAAAGTGGTTCCAGCCAAAGGTAAGTTCTTTACATTCAAGTTCTTCGATTGACTATTGCTTTACATAGGCCTTTATTCTTTTTTACCGTTTGCTTTTGATGTATAGTGTCCTCAGCAAGCAGGGACAACTGAGTACGGCTTCTATGTTATACTATATATGTATAACATCATTTTCAGTGGCCTTACTACAAATTTTGAGCAGGTGATCATTTCTTGATTCTCAACTAAATTTCATTTCTTTTTATGTGCTTGAATTGTTAGTTATTTCATTCAATTTATTGATTTATGTTAACATATTATCTATTTTGCGCAAAGATTTTTGGATATCAGGACCCTTACACAATCGAGGACATTAATTTGATCCGAGACCTTTTGTCAGGACATCTTCTACAACACATAGAGCGGTGATGATTTAGTTTGAAAGTCCAAAAATGAAAATTAACTGATGATGAAGCATAGGAATTTCATGGAAGCATGTCATCTCTTTGGCTATATGATTGTCATGATTTAGTTTGAAAGTTTAAGTTTGAAAATTAACTGATGATGAAGCATATATATAGGAATTTCATGGAAACATAGGCATTTTTGGGTTACGTTGGTGCTTTTCCAATGGTATTATATTGGTGGTTGTATCCTGTAAAACGTGAATTTATAGGAATTTCATGGAAACATAGGCATTTCTGGGTTACGTTGGTGCTTCTGGGTTACGTTGGTGCTTTTCCAATGGCATTATATTGGTAGTTGTATCCTGTAAAACATGAATTTTAAAAAAAACATACAATAGAGATACAACGATTGTTTTTCATAAAACAGTCGTTGTATCTTTTTTTCAAAAAATTAGAGATACAACGACTGTTTTACGAAAAACAGTCGTTGTATATGTTTTTTTAAAAAAAAAAATTAGAGATACAACTACTGTTTTGTGACAGTCGTCGTTTCTTGAACTTTCAACGACATTCACTTATACGTCCCCTTGAAAACAGTCGTCTAAAGGGTATAAAAACGGTTGTTAAAAGTGTCCCCTGCAGTAGTGACTTATAAAGCTGTGCTCTTGATTTTAGGACAGAAGTTGATGTTTTTAGGTTTACTTTCTCAAGTTAACATTTTATCTTGGTAAATATATGGGTAAGATAGCAAAGCATTCCTGTGTTGCTGCTTCTCTATTTTGTATGTGTGAATTTTCTTCTTTGATCTTTCTTTTTTATTTGTTTATTTTTTGAGTAAATCTTATTTCTTTGGGAAAATCCCATATAAATACCTTTTGAAATAACAAAACCCCCAAAAGTCTGTTATAACATGATAAAGACAGAAAAATGTTGAGGGATCTTTCAGGGATATTGAAGTGTTGTGTAAAATACTAAAATGCCCCCTTTACTCGTTCGACACGCTCGGTCAAGGCAACACAACACACTAAGTCTTTTCAGTTCTCATAGAAACACACTGGTGGAGCCCTAGCGTGTCGCCGTCCCCAAATCGGCAACGGTTGTGGGTGCCATTCTCTTCTGCTGCCGACAACGTCGATGTGGGTGAGGTAATGTTCAGTTGTTGGTTTGTCCGTTTAAGCTTTGTGTTCGATTTTTCCTCCTCCTTATGCTTATGTTCGATTCCAAAATACTTGTGTTCGATTCTCTTCTACAAATGTTGGTGTGAGCAAAAAAGGGAAACTTCGAAACCGAGCTTCCTTCTTCGCGTGATTGGACGCTGCTGCTAATCCATTTCTGTGATCAAGGTTTTTAATTCTCCTTTTATGGCGGAAAAGGCAATTGAGGAAATTCATGGCAGACCTGAACAGACATATATGTTAATATCATAGATATGTGATCGGTTAAAGGAAAGTGATGACAAGACTTGTTATGGTAGTTGCTGTCATGAAGAATCTAGTGTTTTGTTAATTCCATTACTGTATTTGTCATTTCCATTACAACTCTTGGTAATCATGTCGGTTTGTTGTAATTAAAGTAAACATGAAGGAACACGTTCTTTTGGGTTCATGACTTATGTACATTAAGTGTAGATGGAATGAGTAATGTTAAATTGTCATTTGACAATGTATACGGTAGTTGCTGTCATAAAGAATCTGGTGTTTTGTTAATTCCATTAATATACTTGTCATTTCCATTACTAATCTTGTTAATCGTGTCAATTTGTTGTTATTAAAGTAAATATGAAGGAATACGTTCTTTTAGTCCATGCCTTATGTACATTAGGTGTAGGTGAAATGAATAATGTTGAGAAGCCATTGGAGTATTTACTTGATACTTGTTGTCATGAATTTTTGTGGCTTTTGTCAATGTCACAACAGAACTTGTCATTACCATTACTAAACTTGTTATTCTCATTATAAATCTTGTCAAAACCATTGAAAACTTTGTCATTCCCATTAGTCAACTTGTCAGCGTCCAGCCTTATTGGGGCAACACACAAAAGGCCACAACTATGCATCAATATACAAGATAGGTGATCAAAATGATCCCACTATGTCACCCCAAAATTCAAAGCTTGGTTACTAAGTTAAACGACATGTGTCAATCTCCTTACAACAATGATGAATTCCAAAAAAAAAAAAAATTCTAACTTGAAGACCAAAAATTTACATTAAGAGCGTAATTTTGTCAGTCATTTCCTCTTGATCAGGGTCATTCATGAAGTCACCAGTCTCAATGCTTCCTCTCTCTTGCTATTCATTTCATGGTTAACCATGGAAACAAAGTGTAACCATTCCTCACATCTTTTTTTTTTTTGCATATCCACTTTATCCCCCACTCTTTCATGTGACTCCACATCAATGTTCTCCACATAGACTGCTTTTCTCTTCACACCAACCTCTTCATGCTGACCCTCCATGTTTACATCATGGCCTGCAATCTCTTTACTTGTCATTGGATAAGAGTAGCTAACTTTCACCTACAGAACAATGTCACAGTTTAATTTAAGCTATCTTTGATTGAAACAACGTAACAGTTGGATGAAAGTGGTAATTAATTTAAATATACTAATTAAGCTATCTTTGAAATATATTTGAAGTTCTGACTACGACCTTAAGATCTTTTGAGTTTTGAATAATTCGGTTCAGAGTCCAACAGCAAAGTTTCCTAAAGATTTTCAAAATATTTATATTTATCCAGTGCATATAAGTAACTTTGCAATTACTAATAAATTATGCCATCTACATAACAATCTTTGTGACAATTAAGTGATAAACAAATAATATAAATCAAGGAGAAGTAAAAACAACCAAACCAACTTCAATTAAAAAATACAGCCTCATTTCATTGCATTTCAGTTAAAACCAGTTTTTGTAATAACCAATCAAATCAAACCAAGTAAATAGCTAAATCAGTTTATGCATAAGATTTTCAATCAAATACAAGCATTTAATTCCTAAAATATATCGTTGAACAAGCACATAAAACTGAAATAAAAAGTATGCTATCAAAAGCACATCCGCATGTTTACTATTTCTTTCTTTATTTCAATTTCTTTTTCAATAACAACAGGTGATCCCATGAAATTCACCCCAACTTAAGGTTTCCCAGCAAACAGTTAAAACTCAATAAGAATACCCCAACATGAAAAACGTCAAAGATCCCATGAATCATATATAACACACCAAAAAATAAGCATCTTGTTGACTGCAGACCTATCACAATATAGAAGTACCTGCATGCACTTTTCCAACAATTTGACACCTTTTTCAAAGGTCAAATTTTCATTCCATTCATCACGAAGAATTGGCCTTGCAAGATGGTTGCCAAGCCTAGTTGCCACATGGTTGTCATCAAAATTAATGCCAATCATGTTAACCTGGAAACAATTCACAAAAAACTGAGTAAAAACTAAATCTTGGAGGCAACTCACTCTCACATTGAAATCAAAGACAATAAACCAATGCATACCATGCCAAGGTATTTCTGTCCGTTTTTCACACCACCAATTACAAGTGAGTTCCACAATGGATTGAATTTATTACGTCTATTATACATCACACGAGTCAAGTAGTTGTGCACCTCCTTTGGACCAAGTGTTTGCCCAAAGCGGGGGATGCTGACAAACTTTATGTGGCCAAGTGTTTGCCCAGAGGGGGGATGCTGACAAATTCACTAATGGAATTAACAAAGTCTTTAATGGTTTTGACGAGAATGGTAATGGAAATGACAAGTTTATAATGGTTCCAAACTTTATGTGGCCAAGTGTTTGCCCAGAGGGGGCGACGCTGACAAATTCACTAATGGAATTAACAAAGTCTTTAATAGTTTTGACGAGAATGGTAGTGGGAATGACAAGTTTCATAATGGTAAAGACAAGTTCTGATGACATTGACAAAAACCACCAATGTTTATCACAGCAACTACCAAGTAAAGGGTTCAAATGACAATTTAACAGTACTCATTCCATCTACACCCAATGCATACAAGCCATGAACCCAGAAGAAGGTGTTCCTTCAACTATAATTAAATGGTTGGAAGCTGTCACCATTAACAACTGTTTCAATAGAAATGACAAGTACAGTAATGAAATTTATAATACACCAGATTCTTATTGACAGCACCTACCAAAAACATTGTCAGCAAAAAATTTAACATTACTCATTCCACCTACACCCAATGCATAGAAGTCATTAACCCAAAAGAAGGTGTTCATTCATGTGCACTTTAATTACATCACATGTCATCATTAACAACTGTTTCAATGGAAATGACAGGTACAGTAATGGAATTTACAAAACACTAGATTCTTACTGACAGCAACTACCAAATACATTATCCAAAGACAAGTGAACATTACGATTCCACCAGCACCTAATGTTTTCTTGTCATTCACAGGGTTTAGCCTATTGTTTTAACAAAAAACAGTACTTACATAAAGCATATCATATATGTCATAACCCTTCTAACCAAAATATCTGAAGGGATCCAAATCATTGTACATAAACCAAAAGATGACTTGCAAAATAGCTACTCCCAAATCTGCACACCCAGGCTTAAGTTCAGTTTTCTGGAGCCCCTCTCTGACAGAACCAAAAGGAACGACAGAAAACCCTTATGCGACAGAACCGAAAGGAACGACAGATGAGTGATTCAGTTTTCTGGAACCCTTCTGCGATAGAACCGAAAGGAACGACAGGGAGTGATTCAGTTTTCTGGAGGTGAGTGTGAGTAAATGAGTTGAGGGGCATTTTGGTCTTTAGCCTTAAACTTCAGTAACCCAGATTGGTCCTTGATCACCTATCTGTCTTTTCCAAGTTATAAAAGACTTTTATGGGTTTTGACAATTGAAATGGTATTTATATAAGATTTTCCCTATTTCTTTTCCTACATGGTACTGATTTTTATGGGATTCTGTATGAGAAGGGAAAAAAAGGAAGAAAACCTCACCTAAAGTACTATGAACACTAGAGACACTCTAGTGACCTTTGTAATGGCTACAAGCAGCAATATTTCTGATATGTGGGAGCTGCGTTGGGAAAGAGTCCCATTTAGAGGTCATGTGTGAGGGTTGTGTGGAGGACTAGTGGCTATGGATATCACTTTTGGGTTAACCAAAACATTGATTTGATGCTTAACATTACATCTGAAATAATAGTGGTTTCCTTATAAACATTAGGTACTAAGTTATATTTATGATCTATAAAATTAATGTATGAACATTAAAATTATGAAAATTTCTAGACATCAATTAAGTTACATAGAAATTGTTTTTCCATATAATGCATGGAGTTTGAAAAAGTAGTAGTTAAATGATGATCTGATAAATAAAAATTACGGTTAAAGAGCAAAAACTCTCATGAACTTTTATCAAAAGTGCGTCCAACACCATATACATTTTGAAGGTGTAAAAATACCTATGAACATTCAAAATAGGAACAAAAATGTCAGCACCATTAAATTTGACCTAACACTGTTATATATGCATGTGCAAAAAGAGTGTGGGTCACACTATCAAAAGTAACGATGTTTAGACAAATTTAAAGGTGCTGACATTTTTGCTCTCATTTTAGATATTCATGGATATTTTTCAATGTAATGGAACCCGGACCTGACCGGCCGGTCTGGCCCGGGAACCGGCGAACCGGCCGGGAAACCGGTCCGGTCCGGGTTCAATTTAAAAAAAAAAAAAAAATTGTTTTAATTTTTCCTTTAGAATTTCATACTATAAGTCTAAAATTTTCAATTTCTCATCGGTTTGGTCCCGGTTTGACCCACTGACCCTTAACCCAGTACCCCGACCGGTTCAATGCCCGGTCCGGGTTTTAATACCTTGATATTTTTACACATCCAAAATGTATATAGTGCTGAATGCGCTTTTGATAAAAGTTTTATAGGTATTTTTTAACCTTCACCCTAAAAATAAAATGATCACAAATACAGCAATAAAAAAAAAAGGATCACAAGTTCCTGACTCGTGAGTTTCCATATGGTAGAGAATCTCCCCTTTCTTGTTAGAATAACCCTCTTTTTTTTTTTTTTTTTTTTGCCAAAAGAATAACCCTCTTTTTAAACCTTGTTGATGGATGTAATTTGGTTTTTAAAATAGAATATTGATCCACTTTATATCTCATTTATTATTTTGCCCATAATGCCCTCATTAATTTTATAATTTCTCTACCCATTTTTCTCGCTGCTCGCATTTAATACTCTTCTCAATAAAAAGTGGTATTTTAAGAAGAGCGTACTATTTTTTCTACATAATAATGGCAAATAGCCAAGTTAACCAATTTTATTAATTTTCTTTCTGCATCTTCAATTAGTTAGCGAAGTCTTATATTTATGGGCCAAAGAAATGCATTCTTTACCTGGTAATTTACAACGAAATTAAAAAAACCTAAACTAAAATGCAACAAATGAAGCCTATCTAAATTATTATTAATAGTAACAATACCATTATGAAGAGAAGAAAATTTCTAGCATTCTTTACTTGAAATCTCGTTTACCATCTCATCAATTTCCATCCACCACTTTGGTGGCACCTTGTTGCAATATGTAGTTTCGGACTAGGCCAAGTTTGCCCTACTCAATCAAGAAAGGATCCTTACAATTTCTATTAAAATTTCCAAGTTTATTCCTTTTCAGGGTAATTGTAGGTGGTAACTTGTTGTGGTTGAAAAGTTTGAGGCTCTGGCTTGCCTTTGTAACTTCAAAAAAAAAAAAAAAAAATTTTGAGGCTTAAAAGGAGCATGCATATACATTTCCAATCGGCAATAGAGGAAAAATATAAAGGAAAGAAAAAACCAATTCTTATTATTAGCTAAGCATCTGCCAAATTTACAAACCAGAGCTGAAATCTAACAAGTGAGGAAGTATTGGTATGAACTTAAAAATAAGAAAAGCATATGTTAATAATAAAAAATTATTTATAGCTAAAATATACTTTTAGTCCTTTAAATTTATGTGAGGTATTATTTTAGTTTCTTAAATTTATAAAGTGTACTTTTAGTCCTTCTATTTTATTACTGTTAATATTACTAACGGAAAATGCTGACTCAATAAATTAAAGTGTTGACTCAGCAGCCAATATATTAATTTTTAATTTAAATTTAAAATTTGTGTAAATTAAAAAATAATTAAAAACTATCATTAATATAAAAACTATTGAAAAATCATCAGATCTTAGTTGGGGATTTCAAAATGCAGCCAGATTTAGGCAATCTTCGACGAAAGAGGAATGTTGAGATCAAGATCTAAGACTGTTTGAGGCGAAGCACACTAATTAGAGTCATTGTGGGCGCCACCATCGTCGATGGAGTGAGGAACTCTACAATAGGCCGATCAAACCTGCAAATCTCATGTCGGTTGGCGACGATGATGGAGAATCTCGGCGGCGTATCATCCTCGTGGCCTCTTGTAGACACCTCTGTCAGATATTCTTTGCAGTGTGGGATAGGTTGGAGGTGGCGAGTGAAGCAGGTCTATCCCTAGGAGCCATGTTCTTCACTTAAGATTTGTAGGGTTTGAAAGAAAGTACTTTTTGAGGAGGGAGAGAGAGTGTGCAGATTACCCAAATGATAGAGCAACAGTGGAACACTACCTATATATTTTCTGGTCAGTTGTTGCAAGTGGAGGAGGTGGAAGAATGCACAGGGGTGAGTCCCTATTTCAGAAGTTGTGGGTCGGGGGATGGGGGAAAGAGAGGAGAGGCGAGGTTAATTCTAATTTTTAAACATAAAAAAATATTATATTAATTTATTAGAACTTAGGAATGCTTTGTCATCATTGTACAGTTAGAACCTAAACTTGCTTACTCAACATTTTTCGTTAGTAATATTAACTGCGTTAGAATAAAAGGACTAGAAGTATACTTTATAAATTTAAAGGACTAAAATGGTACTTCACGTAAATTTAAAGGACTAAAAGTATTCTTTAACCTATATTTACCCTCTTAACACTTGTTACTCAAATATATATCCTAAAACAACACACCAAATGGTTTTTCAATGCATCTCACATGCTTTCTCATAAAGGTTGTGTATTCAAATATGTATGAACAACTTTTCATCACTAAGACTTTTCAATATAAGCATTACCATTAAGTCCAATTATTGAAGCTTCACTAAGCAACAAAAATGAAAAATAGATTAAAGGATAAATTATGAAGGTATTTAGGACTTTTCATAAGCATAATAACACTTTTATGCTTCTAAACCAATCCATACTTGCTTTAAATATAGGAAAATTGCATATCAAATTAAAGCTCTCGAATTTAGGAATTTTTAGGAACAAACCACATCTCAATCGGAGGTCCTATATGCCCGCACACACCCTTAGAAAGTGTTTGGATCAACAAATCATGAAAAAATTCCAGCTTTCTCCACTCTCAACAGCGGTGCGTGAACTCCAACCACCACCTTGAAGGCGGCTGTTGGCAACTTGCGCCAGGTGCTTGTGTTCCACACCCTGTCCTCAGTTGGACGACGTGTGCCATGTGGCAGCAGGGGGCTCCCACGGGCTCCACGCGCCATGTGGTTCCTTCTAGAGTTTCCTAGATTTTTTTTATAATTAGTGATCGGGTTAGTTGATAGAACCGAATGGGCGTTGACCAATTCGGGTTACCCGAACCCGTGAGCTGCATTTCACTTAGACGCAATGCCTTTTCACATCGCAACGATGTCATTTTGGCCCTTTGGCTAAAATGGTGTGCAAAGGTCATCCCTGACCTCTACCGGGTAGAGTCTGACCATGTTCAAACCCTACGACGAACCCACCGCCACCCAAAACTTTGAACGGCCATTTCTTTTTCATCCAATCTCTGTTTGATGCGTGGTGTCATTGGAATCATCTCGGAGAGCTCTACACGTTGATGCCATTTGTTCATGCAAAAGGCTCCATTCTCGAAGACCCAATTTTCGAGTTTATTTTCGGTCGTCGGTGTTTTGTCCAGAAACATGTTTAAATTCTCATATTCGGACTAGATCGAGTATAAATCCCAGAAAGCCATAAACACATATCAACATATATGATTAAACACTTTAATTCAAATCATACGAACATCCCTAAATAACATGTGCACAGTGGAAAAATAAATTTGGTGAGACACGAACATGCTTAACCACACAGCACATTATCACAACCTTAAGAACATCACGATTCTGATACTAATGTTGGAAAATGAAGAGGGTGAAAGCATACCTAACGGATCCATATTTAGATTCGGGTCAATCTTCCAAAACTCTATGAGTCGATCCTCCGATTAACCCATGTAAAATATTACCCTAATTTAGACTACTAGAGAACTAGAGTCCAAACGGTGTGGCACAGCAGAGACCACACAAGAAAGAAATAGAAAGGAAGTGAGAGAGTCAGAAAACTCAATGACTAGAGTAAGTAGAACTGATGGGGAGGTTCTCTATTTATAGTAGTGGGCTAGGGGTATTTTGGGAACTCAAAATAGCTATGACAACCATCAAATGAGAAAATCTCTCAACTTCTCTCTTTTACTCGGTTAAATGAATATAAAATAAATAATTTTATTCATTTCATAACTGAAGTTGGATTATTTAAATATTAGATTTCATATTTAATTTATATATTTAAATATATATAATCGATGTCATTCAGTTATTTAGTTGACTTATGATTTAGTCAACACTCCATAATTTTCTCATCCGATTTACTAATTAATTAATCCCTTAATTAATTAACCAATTAATTAGGATTTACTCTAATTTTTTAATTAATTAATCCGGCCCATCAAAGGTGGATTGAAATCCAAAAATACCAACTAAGACAATCAAGAAGGCAACGAAGGAGCTAGACAGAGTGATAGGAAGAAAGTGGTGGGTGAAAGAAAAAGATGTCCCAATTAACTTACCTTACATAACCACCATTGCCAAAGAAACCATGAGGGTCCACCCTGAGATTCCTATGCTAGTTCCTAGGCTAGCCAGAGACGACGTCACGGTCATCGGTTTCGACATCCCTAAAGAAACTCGGGTCATCATTAATATACTACTCCATAATAAAGATACTATTACTTGGAAGGATTTCCTTTTTTAAAAAAGAGAAATAAAAAATAAAGATGATGTCATTTTTATAAATATGGGCACGCAGTGTGAAACTTTAAATGTCCCAAATTTAAATTGAAAAACCTAAAACTTATTTTTAACACTCCAAATCAAATTTGAAACACCTAAAATTCTCTTAACGCCAAACCCAATCCTTTGAGCATCATACGCGGAGGTTTAGGCATCCTAAATATTTTTGGGTTGCCTAAGGGTGTGTTTGGTTTGAGGGGAGGGTAGGGGAGGGAGGGGAGGGGAGGGTGGAGAAATTACCATTTTGGACAAAAGAAACCTAAAATTTACCCTCTCATTTTTTTAAATTTTGGTTTCCCGCCCAAAATTTACTTTCTCATTCTTTTTAAATTTTGGGTTCCCGCCTAAAATTTAAATTCTTTCAACCCAAAAAGGTAATTTACCTACCCTCTCATTCCCTCCCTCCCCTCCCCTCCCCTCAAACCAAACACACCCTAAGGGTTTTGGTTCCTGAAGTAGAGTTGGGATCAACACCCCTCTTCCTTACACACTTCCTTCACTCATTTCAAATATTTTTATTCCAAAATACAAAAAGGATAAATTTATCAGAAGCCTCTACAGTTCAATCCTTCGGATCTCGTCGCTCGGGCACGGATCCTCCAATCCTCATTGCCGTCCTTGGTGCCTTGGCCTGTCATTCTCGGTCAGATCTCTTCACTGCCCTGCTTTATTCGAAGCTGTTCTCCTTTTTATGGCATTTTGAGTGTCGTCGGCTGTGCAAGGTAAGGATGACACTGTGTCTTAACTGCTGGGTTTGTGGTGCAACTGCTCGGAACTGAAAAATTAAATGAGATTTCAATTTCTTTTTTAATCTGGATTCTGTATACTAGTGAGATTGCAGTAATCGGTCGATTTACTTGTTCTGTTTTTTCCCGCTATCGTTCTTGGTTTTTTCGTGGCATTGTTTTCGTATGTGGAGATCAATGCTTGCTGAAGAAATTTATAAATTTCGAAATGCGAGTTTGGTAATCGAAGCGCTATTGATATTGGGTTTGTTGGTCTTGCTTATCTCCCATTTTGTCAACCCTGATATGCTCTGCTGCCTAGTTAATTAGTGGTAGACTTCCTATTGCGAGGCTATTAGTAAGTTCATACCTAGTGATTTGGTACTTGGTAGCGCGTGCTTCGTTTTGTCGCTGAGAAAATGTGGTCGAAGCGGTTTGGTTCTATATGCCAGGTATCTACTGAGCAAATCCTGTTGAAATTCCTGTCCGTTCATTAAAATTTGTCCCCTTTTCCAATTTACGCACGCGCTTAACAGTCTATTGCCTTATGATCCCGACTTTTTTCTTTCGCTAATAGAAGTATTAGTTTGAGTTTCATGGCAATACAATGAAAATTGGAGAATTGGTCTAGACGCATTATGAAATTATCCTTGGAAAACATGGAAGAAAATGCTTATATATAAATACCTGATGCATGGTAGCATATGTGTTGTATGAATATAATTCACACTGTGCCTCTTCCTCTGTCTGTCCTAAAATTTCTTCAAGGAACTAATTTGCTTTTACAGGTAATTTGTAGTTGTGAATGATGCATCCAAGCAATCATTCAGCTGTTGATGGCCTTGAAGTGGTTCATCAAAATTTCTTTATTGATTACTTAAATGAATAGTTCTAATTTTTGTTGATTTTCATTTTAATGATAGTGCAACCCAGACATATAGAATCTTTGGTGGATCACGCGAGGGTAAGTAGTTTCAATTCAAGTTCTTTCATTGACGGTCATTTTAGATATGCCTTTATTGATTTTAACCATTTAGTTTTGATTTATAGTGCCCTCGACAACCTGATAGCACTGAATGCAGATATTATGTTATACTTTATATGTATAACATCATTCAAAGTGGAATTACAAGCGATTTTGAATAGGTAGTTGCTTCTTCATTCTCAAATGATAATATTTTTGGTGTTATAATTGAATTGCTAATTAACAAATTCAGATGTCCCAGCTTCTAGTGCTCCTATCATAATAGATGTCGCTGTTGGACATAGTATTAGGTTGTAGAAGTCAAAAATTTAATTAGCTTGTGCTGGATGTTTCCTTACCATTTGTAAGGGACATTGTGGTTTATGAATCATTTTTTGATCATGTTTCTACAGTTTTAATTTGTTGGGCAATGAAGAATATAAATAATGATTTTTTTAAAAAAATAAAACCTTTTAACGTTTGTAAAGCAAAAAAGACGCCTAAAGTGTCTATACAAACACTTTAGACATCTCTTTTTTTTAAAAAAAAAACGTCTAAAATCTCTACGCAGACACTTTAAATGTCCCTTTTTAAAAAAGGGGTGTCTAAAGTGCAGAGTTTAGAATTCCCTTTTCAGAAAATGGAAGTCTAAAGTCTTGAAAAGGGAAGTCTAAAGTCTGCACTTTAGACGTCCCTTTCTTAAAAAGGGATGTCTAAACACTTTAGATGTCCCTTTTTAAGAAAGGGATGTTATTACCATAATTTACTATGTCGTTTACATAGGTGTCCCCCTATTTTTAGATATTAAAAAGATTAAAAAACAGACGTTAAAATCGTTTTCTGTAACAGTGACACATGAACCATCAGAAAGAGACCCTACAATGTGGCAAAACCCTAACGACTTTGAGCCAGGGTTATATGAGGGATGGAGTACTGTAATTTATTAATACATATGCTGATGAGTATTAATGGACTGAATTTTCTTGAATTTTCTCCCACGTGAAATGACAACGTTGGAGTTTGTTATTTGTTTTTTTTTATAAAATACAAATAATCGAATTACATTTAAAGACTATAAATACGAGATTATCACATGATTTCTTGCACAAGTACTAATAGTTAAGGATATGGACTTGAAACGCACAAGACAGCTGTAATTAATTTTGTACGGTTATATATATATATATGTTTTTTTTTTTTATATTATAGACGGCCAAGAAAGACTTGGAGGTTATAAAAATACAAATAAAGACATTAAATCAAATCCTGAGCCATAAAGGCTACACACGCAGGAGGTGGCGCTGACAAAATGACTAAATTCTCCTCTACTTGTTGAGCGTGCTTGGTTAAGAAGTCGGCACACCTAATGATGTCTCTCAGCATGTAGTGGAGCTCAATATCCCACTCAGAGTATAACAAGTCCCTGACGGCATTAATCTCTGATCTTAGCGGGTGATTAGGACCCCCATCATGCATTATTAACTGATAGGTTTCTAGGGAATCTGTATAAGCAACGACCTTGCAGAAGTTGTGTTGCTTACAGATTTGAAGTCTAGTGAGTAAAGCAAGCAATTCTGCTGTGGTGAAGGGTACAAATCCTAATTTCCGCTGGAATCCAAGGAGCCAATGACCTTGTGCATAACGTATCAAACCCCCGCAAGCTACCAGCCGTTGGTGATTAACTGATCCGTCTGTGTCTAGCCGAACTACTCCTTTGGGTGGAGGGTGCCATACCTCTTCGACATCTCCATTGAGCTGGAATATATGGTGCTTGAAAGCATCATACAAGCCGAACTCCATAATCAAGTACATGATACCGTGGATGATTTCATTCGGGTGGGCTCGGGTACCCTCCATAACGCCTTGGCATCTAGTCTTCCACAGGAACTCACGTTATTTATAAATTTATTGTGTGTGATCCGAAGGCCAAAATAAATTGTGTGTGATCCATATCTAATTTAATATAATATAAAAATAAAAATCTGATAATGAATATAACACAAGAAGACATCAATTAATATCCTTATTCAGTCACTAAATGTAATGCTGCAATATATAAATTCATGTTCTTCTCTCATGATAGAAAGCACACCCCTCTTTTTTAGAAAATTGGAGTGTAATGGGATCTTGAAGTGAACAGGAAAGTCATTATTTCAGTGACATAGAGATAAAGAATATAATGGGATCTTGATCTTGAAGTTAATTTAATGGTAAATACCCTAAATAGAGAGTAAATGGAGAGATAAATCAATGGAGACACCCCTCTTCAGATTATACATGATACGGACTCAAAACGCACAAGACAACTAGGATCTATTTTATCCGCTTTTTTTTTTTTTTTGCGATTATTGTTGATCACGGAGACTTACAAGAAACTGTTATTATGCAAGTGAAAACTCACATTATTTAAAAATTTTCATTTAATATAAAAACAAAAGTCTGATCAGAAGATGAATATAACACATTAATTATAATATTATTAAGCATAGGATGTGACATTATTAAAGTAGCTTTTGGCAAAAAGGGGACGAATATATATAATGGAAATTTTTGTTGTTGGCAAAGAAAAAATAATCGAAATTTTTGCAAACAAATTTTTTTTTTCCCCCGGTTGTAGTGCTTGTACGTTTACCAATTTCTGAAATGGGTACATCTATGTGTAAGACAGCAAAGCATTCTTGACGCAGCTGGCTACTTTCCTATTCTGTATGTAATTAACAGAGCGAAACTGATCCTTGTGGGATTGCGTATGAGAGAAATCAAGGAAACAAAACCTCACACAAAAAACTATAAACACTTGAGAGATTTTAGAGATATTTGAAATAATGGCTACAAGCAGCAATATTTCTGCTCACCTTCTTCACTTTTCGCAGGAGACAATTAAACTATCATGCATGTGCTGTGGTCTGTGAAGAGAGAATCTGTTGAGTCAGGCTTTGAAACTGCATTGCTCAGAGAATCCAACCTTGAATCAGCTCCAAATGTATGTGTATATATATATATATATATGAAGAAACAGTCTCCAGAAAATTTAAACCACCAAGTAGTCTTCATTCACTAATCAAAAGTAGGATCCTGGCATGCAACACAGCAAAAAAAGAAAAAAAAAAGTTTGGAAGAAGTTGAAGTCAAAATTTCAAGAAAACGAGAAGACGACATAGCAAATACAGATCTTTAATATGAGTAAGCTAGAGAAAAAAAAGCGCGTGAACATCCGCATCCTGTTTATTTACTCACAACATCATTCTCTCATACAATACATCATTTCCACGCACTTAGTCTCTCTCTCTCTCTCTATATATATATATATATATTACATTCTATCTCACCTGATCCCAAAAACCTCAAGAGATAATGAGATTGCATCCATCTCTCATCGGTTGACTTTGGAGTTGCTTCTTCAGTGATTCAGAGGGCCCTACAACATTTACCTCTCGTAAGGAAGTCAGGGACCAGAGCTCGTCAGGGAGAGCAGTCAACTCATCACACCTTACAATGACCAAATGTCTGAGACATGGCATTACATCTTTACCCAATTCCCAGTCACAGAAACTCCGCGTATGCTTAATTTGAAATATCTCTAGTTGGGGGAACCCATTGATGGAACAAAGCCGCATCACGGACCTGGGTTTTGTAAAACCACAATTACGTAGTTTTAAAATTCTGAGCTTGGTATGACTCCCCAAAGTGCTCATCACATCGTCATTTAACTTGGTTTCTGAGATTGTTAGCTTGGTAAGGTTGGAAGGAAAGGCGTTGACAGATGTTGGAATGTCAGGGAAGCCAAAAATCTTCAATGCATTTAGATAATTTAGGTTTGGAAGGTATTCCCACACTTGACCACCAACCTCTCGTTTATACTTGGCATCACGCTCATATAAATACAACCCCAAAGTCCTAAGCTTTGGGAAGACACCTTTCCCAATTAGAGACACAACAGCTGATTTTTTGTTTATCACAACACGAGATAGGGTTTGTAGATTCCACATTTTACTTTCTACATCTGAAAACAACTCAGGCAAAATCATTAGGTTATCAGTATAAAGATGCCTCAGTCTCTTGAGTTTCCAAATTCCACTACAGAATAATATATGAACCCCAATAATAGAATATCCCAATTCTAAAGTTTCTAGATTCCAAAGATTGCATATAAAATTAGCTTTAGCAATCAGTATTTGGAATTTGCCAAGAAAGTAGCTACTAAGATTTAATCTTAAGTACCTTAGATGCACTAACATGTTAAAATTGGTGGAGATCCTTGGAAACCTTGTATCCAACACTCGAACAAGCTGAATCTGTCTCACAAACCTTTTTGCTATGCTGAAATCAAGGTTGTAGCTAGGCTTGGAGGCAAAACAGAGCATAGAACGCGTGGCTGAAAGGGCTTTGTTGTTTGAAACAAAGAAATCAAACATCTCACATTGAATGGAGAGCCTACGAGGTTTGGTTTGTTCCAAATTAATGTCTGCATCCCTACAAACTTCAAAACCCTTCTCCTTCTTTCCCTCAAATATGCAAAATTCTCTCAAAAGATCATGGATACGGCATGTCTTGATTCCCCCATCCCTTCTTCTTCTCCCCACTTGGATTAAGCTACGATCAATGAGCTCATCCAAATAGTCCTCTGCAACATCTTCCATAATTCTAGAATCACTATGAAGAATAAATCCTTCAGCAACCCATAGGTGGATCAAGCGTCTGACAGGAATTTCGTGGTCTTCAGGAAACATACCAAAATAGAGAAAGCATGGCTTCAATCTTAGAGGCAAGCTATCATAACTGAGTTTCAGTACTATATCGTGTACTGGTGTTTCTGGTCGAGTAAGATACGAGTTAACATGACCCATAATCTTGGACCATACTTTGTATGACTTCTCCTTCTTTGCTAGAATTCCTGCAAGAACCACGACAGATATTGGCAAGCCACCACACCTTTTTATCATGCACTTACCGAATAACTCAAGCTCAGAAGGCATGCCTTCTCCTCGAAACACCCTCTTTGAGAAAAGCTCCCAACTCTCTTCTTCACTAAGAAAAGGAAGATTGTAGGGAGGAGATGAACTAGCATGAGAAGCCACCTCTCCCACTCGGCTAGTAATCAAGATCCTACTGCTTATATTGTCATCTGGGAAAGCAGATTGTATGTCATCCCAATGTTGAGGATTCCATATATCATCCAACACTATAAGATACCTCTTCCCTTTTAAACACTCTTGCACCTTGTCTTTCAGTTCCTCCTCGCTAAAGCCATCGGATTCAGCTTTGCCTTTGCCCTTTGATTTCTTCTTATACTTGCTACTGCTATTGTTATTGTAATAGCTTGTATTTGTAGACGTTGACACCAAGCATTTAAGAAGGGCGTGCAAAAGCTCTTTGGGTCTATAGTCGTTAGACATAGAAACCCAAGCATGTTTCTCAAAGTAACCCTTGACATGATGATCATGAGTATTATAAATCTTGCGAGCAAGAGTAGTTTTACCTAATCCGCCCATGCCAATGATGGACACCACATTACGATGCGAACCCCCTTGTTTGAGGCGATTGATTACTTCAGTTGTGTCATGCTCAAAACCCACCACGTCATCTTCCTCCACGTCCCTTCTTCGCTTGTGCACTATTTGTAACTCCTGATCTGTTGAAGATCTTGCTGCATCCTGGGTGTTGTCATATTTTATTTTGTTCTCATGGAGGTAATTGAGTCTGTCGTTAATGTTCTCGATTTTCTTCGCAACATGACGTCGCAGCTTTGCGTGGCTAGCACCATGGAGGATCCTGGACAAACGACCTCTTCTTCGGTAGTTGGCAACGTTGACAACAAAAGTGTCGATGACATCCTCAGCTTCATGTGCGATGTCTTTGATTTGACGTACAATCTCTTGTTCGATTAGCTTCTTCCGCTGGTTTTGTTCGCAGCTCTCAAGAAAGACACTCATCATTCCGAGCTGACTCTCAAGGAACTTCACTTTGTCCTCCACACCACATAGCAAATTGGCTTCGTGTGCCACAAGCCCAGACAAGTTCTCCAGCACGAAACTAACTACACTATCTGCCATCAAGTCTGCAGTATCAACACAAGAACACTGAAACAAGTGAAGGAAAATTTGAGGCACAGATCATTTGCGAGACGTTCAAGGATTTAAGTACTAGCTAGTGTATCGGCATCCCACTTCGACGAGGTTGCCTCGAAGACTAGAGGTCAAGACTTCAGAGTTGCTTTATTGCTTCGTTCCATTAAGTGAAAGGTAGAAAAGAAGCGTGTGGGGTCTGAAATTGACAAAAGAAGCGTGTGGGTCCACCAAACATTAACCATGAGGAACGAAGTTTCGGGGAGACTGGTAGAAGGCTTCAGGTTGCTCCGCTTGGCTCGGGTTCTTTTGTTTTGTGTTTTTTAAAACAATGTGTTTAATTCGACCAAAAAAAAAAAACAATTGTGTTTAATACAAAAGTGCATGCAGGATAGAAAAAGGTTTTTAGATACAAAAGAGACAAAGCAAAATTAAGTGTGTGTTTAGATTATCTTTTGAGAATAGCTTTTACGATTTATAAGATAAGTATTAAAGAGGAGTTTTGTCTCGACTTACGGAAAATAACTTTTGAAATCATGATTTCAGTGTTTCCCAAACACTGGTGAAAAATATTCCCATCCTCATCATTTGCACTCCATTAAAGCAAATTTGTTGTCACTCCAAAGTTCAGTTAACCATCCCCAGGCCAAAAAAGGATATACAAGTTAAATTAAAGGTTTGTTGAAGACAGTATGTTTCATGCAAAAAGAACTTGAGAAATAACTCAAATAAGGATTACCTTAGACCTAATTATTTAAGTATAGACTTTGAATGATTCATTGACAAAAAGCAATTCACATAACTATAGGTGTTGGCGTATAAGAATTTGTATTGTATAATAATTAGAGTTGTGACTTTGGATTCATTCGTGTAATAATTAGTAGGTGTGTTCGGGATCAGGAAATCCCATTTCTGATCCTAATCCCAAGAAGGATTTGTGAATGATTTTCATTCCTGATCTCGGATTTATTTTTTTAAAAAAAATCCCTATATTAAATTTTTTGTTGTGTTTTTTTAATCTAATATAAATATATAATTTGTCTAATATCATATTGTACCAAATTAGTCCAATACAAATATATCATTAATCCAATACATGCTTAAATTTGTCGATTTAGCTACAAAAAAGCACAAAAACAAGAACAAAAAATTAGAATTATTTAATAAATAATAAATGAAATTAACTAAATAAACTAAAAGAATAGATATTACCTTGAGGGTGTTAGGAACTTTCACATTTTATTTTACATTTGGTTTTGCTTTCTTAAATATTTTAAAAAATTGTACATAATATATATATATATATATATATTTGGGATCGGGAAGTCCCATTTCCGATCCTTATCTTGAATTTTTCTTGTCCCAAAATTTTCAGGACGGGAAAATCCCACATTAAGAATTAATTGCACCCAGATTCCTTGGGACATCTCTGCAATTTGATAATTTCGAGGAAACTGGTTGCCATTCCCTCTGCTAATTGAGACCTGGTTGCAGTTTTTCCAATTTTAAATGTTGACAAAGCATTCTTAATTACTTTTTATTAAGTTTAATTTTTTAAACATAACAATAATTGGCACAAGAATATCATTTGAGACTACAAGACCAAAATCAGGAGGCATGGGGTTCCGTGGTTTCATCAATTTCAATAATGCCCTCCTCAGAAAAACAGCTTGGCGTCTATTACAGAATCCAAATGATCTCTGGGCTAGAGTTCTTAAAGGCCTATACTTTCTAAATGACAATTTTCCTGACGTAGGCGAGGGTCATGGTGTGGTCTAGCATTATTGATGGTAGAGACTCTATCAAAAGAAGACCTGTGCTGGCATATTGGTTAAATAGGGATACCAGCATTTGTGGATGGAGCCCATCATAAGTGGGAACCATCTCCAGAGCAAGCATCAAGGTAAACTTGGATGGAGCCTTCCATGCTAAAAGAAGCTGCTATTGGCATTATATGCCGTGACTTTCAGGGCTCCTTAAAATGGGCATTTATGGATAAAGTCAAATCAATATCTGCCTTCACAACTGAGGGTCTAGCTATGATATGGGCCTTAATGAAAAACAGAAAAAATTTATTGGTGAAAAACAGAAAAATCAAACTACTGGTACATTGTATGTACAAAATATAGAGCACCAATATTTATTTTCTATGTATAAAAATTTATCTGGCCTTTTTTACTAATAAAATTTTCAATGAGGAGTTTTTTCTCAGTTGACCCTCTATTTTATTTTATTGCTGCCATAAATAACTTGATTGCCCAACACAACACAATCAATCATTCCCATCATCGTCACCCTATAAGGCAATAACTATATATGGCAATGGAATTGTCGGGCCTTCCAAACAGCCTCATGGCTGGTAAACTTCACCGTGCTCCTCCTCTTGGGCCGCCACCTCGGTCATCACCGGCAATACAACATGCCACCCGGTCCCAGGCCCTGGCCCATCATCGGCAACCTCAACCTCATAGGCCCACTCCCCCGCGGATTCATCCACTCCCTCTCACAAAAGTACGGCCCGATCATGCACGTCTGCTTCGGATCCAACCCGGTCATCGTCGGCTCCTCCTTAGAAATTGCCAAAGAGTTCCTCAAAACCCACGACGCCACCTTGGCCGGCCGCCCCAAGTTCGCCGACGGCAAGTACACCACCTACAACTTCTCCGACATCACATGGTCTCAATACGGCCCATACTGACGACAAGCTCGCAGAATCTTCCTCACCGAACTGTTCAACCCAAAACGCCTCGAATCCTATGAGCACATCAGAAGAGAAGGACTAAAAGGTTTTCTAAGAGAACTATACGATTCAGCGAACAAAGCCCTAGCACCAAAAGATCGCCTCTCAACTTTGGGCCTGACAGTGATAAGCAGGATGGTGCTGGGGAAGAAGTACAGACATGAGAAGATCGGCCAAAACGACGTCGTTTCGTCCGAGGAGTTCAAGAAGATGATGGAGAAGAGTATGACGGGGGAGGATTTGAGTATGGTGGAGATTTTTGGGCTCTCTTCTGCCCCAAGGAAACTGCATCTTCAACCTGTGCTTCAGCCCAGACTTGCTGATCATCTTGATGATTAGCTCTGTGTGTGTACATGTTGGTTTGGATTAGCGATTGGAATACTTAAAAGCAGCTTTTCAATCGTGATTTACGATATACGAGATAAGTAGGTGAGAGGAGTTGTATTTCGATTTACGTAAAAAATAGCTTATAAACAATCTGATCACTAAAACAAACATGCTCATAGCTACCACATCAAGTTTAGTATTATCACTAATAAGAGTCAGGGTTATTTGAGGGATGGAGTAATGTAATTTATTAATACATATGCTGATGAGTATGTACTGGATTTGCTTAAATTTTCTCCCACGTGAAATGACAATGTTGGAGTTTGTTATTTGTTTTTTTTTTTAAAAAAAAGAAAAGAAAAGATACAAATAATCGAATTACAGTTCAAGGCTATAAATACGAAATTATCACATGATTTCTTGCAGAAGTACTAAGGGCTTGTTTGGTACACTGGAATTGATTTTGATGGAAATGAAAATTGATACGGAAATGGAAATGGATATGGATATAGAAATGAGGTTTAAAAATGTGTTTGGTATGTCATGAAAATGAGACATGATTTTTAGATTAAAAGACCAAAATGCCCATCTAAAAAAAAAAATTCCAGAAATAACTTTGAAAAGAAAAATCTTTCCAAAAAATGTGTCTAGGCATTTTAGAAATGAGATCGTGGGTCACAGAACAGTCTCCCTCATAGCCTTCTGAGTCATTCTTCGTTGATGCTTTGGGGTTTTAATTCGAGACGTGGTATTTGTATACTCCCTCCTCTAAACCAAACAGATCATGGGTTGCTTGGGTCCATGAAAAGCGACGGGATTTGCAGGTGTTGGCAAGCACGATGAAGAAGGCGAAGCTTGATCGTGGGTCGTAGCTGTCGGCGAAGCTCGATTGTGGGTCGCAGGCGTCAGCGAAGCTCGATGAAGAAGGCGACGAAGCTCGATTGTGGGTTGCGGGTGTTGGGTTGCTCAATGAAGGAGACGAAGCTCGATAAAGGGCAAAAAAGAATTTACCTACATGGAATTGGAAATCTTTATTTTTTGGGTGGAAGCCAATTTGGTGGAATTGGGATGATTTGGCTTCCACATGGAATTACAAAAAATTCCAATTCCATCATACCAAACAAGCTTAGGCATGGAATTGAGATCCAATTCCAATTCCACACCCCTCAATTCCATCATACCAAACGTGCCCTAATAGCTAAGGATATGGACTTGAAACGCACAAGACAGCTGTGATTAATTTTGTATGTTTTTATATATTATTGATTATGGTTATTCAAGTGAAAACTCACGTTATTTATAAATTTAATTGTGTGTGTCCATATCTAATTTAATATAATATAAAAATAAAAGTCTGATAATGAACATAACACAACAAGACATCAATTAATATCTTTATTCAGTCGCTTAATGTAATGCTGCAACTTACAAATTCACGTTCTTCTCTCATGATAGAAAGCACACCCCTACCAACGGAGGTTGGCGCAGATGGGTAAGGCATCTGCGCCCCATCACTCCATTCCTGGGTTCGATCCTAGTGAATGGAAGGTGGAAAGAATTTCTGTTGGGAGTTCTCTCCCTCGCGATTCCTCGAAGAGGTATTAAAATCATTCGGGCCTTAAAAAGGGGGAGCCAGGACTAGTCGGTTGTCTGGGGCCCATGCTGGTAAATCCGGCGTTGGCCTTCAGGTTAACGCCGGATACCTGGAAGGTGGTGCACCGAAGGCCAAGAAAGATCCATTGCATTCATAAAAAAAACAAAAGAAAGCACACCCCTTCTTTTTGAGAAAATAGTAGTGTAATGGGATTTTGAAGTGAACAGGAAAAGTCATTGTTTCAGTGACGTAGAGATAAAGAATATAAAAGGAATACCTACGCCAAAAAAAGGCTTCATGGGCGATATTTAACATATAATTGTCCTCATTTCTATAACAGTATCTGAAAATAAAACAAAATCCTTATAGAAAATTTACTGGACCGTTGATAATTGGATAATAGGCGAGCCGACAGTTGGCGCGCTATGCATTAAATCATGAAGGTACAATTCCAAACACGAAGTTATCACATGCTGATCATTCATGATACAGACTCAAAATACATAAGATAACTAGGATCAATTTTGTACGTTTTTTTTATTGATTATTGATGATCATGGAGACTTACAAGAAACTGTTATTATTCAAGTGAAAACTCGCATTATTTAAAAAATTTCGTTTAATATAAAAACAAAAGTCTGATCTAAAAATGAATATAACATATTAATTATAATATTATTAAGCACAGGATGTGACATTATTAAAGGAGCTTTTGGCAAAAGGGGGACGACTATATATAATGGAAATTTTTGTTGTTCGCAAAGAAAAAATAATGGAATATTTAGCAGACAACTTTTTCTTTTCTTTTTTTCGGTTTTAATGGTTATACGTCCACCAATTTCTGAAACGAGTACACATCTATGTGTAAGACAGCAAAGCATTATTGATGCAGCTGGCTACTTTCCTATTCTGTATGTGAATTTTCTTTTCCATCATGGTAATTAACAGCGAAACTGATCTTTGTAGGATTGTGTATGAGAGAAATCAAGGAAAGAAAACCTCACATAAAAAACTATAAACACTTGAGAGATTTTAGAGATCTTTGCAATAATGGCTAAAAGCAGCGATATATCTGCTCACCGTCACTTTTCACACGAGACAGTTAAGCTATCATGCATGTGATGTGGTCTGCGAAGAGGGAATATGTGGAGTCAGACTTTGAAATTGCATTGCTCAGAGAATCCAACCTTGAATCAGCTCCAAATGTATATATGAAGAAACAGTCTCCAGAAAATTTAAACCACTAAGTAATCTTCATTCATTAGTCAAAAGTAGGATCCTGGCATGCAACGCAGCAAAAAAAGAAAAGAGAAAAAGTTTGGAAGAAGTTGACGTCAAAATTTCAAGGACACGAGAAGACGGCATAGCAAACACACATCTTTAATATGAGGAAGCTAGAAAAAACAAAGCGCCCGAACATCCACCTCCCATTTATTTACTCACAACATCATTCTCTCATACAATACATCAAATCCACCCCTTACTCTCTCTCTCTCTATATATATATATTACATTCTGTCTCACCTGATCCCAAAAACTTCAAGAGATAATGAGATTGCATCCATCTCTCATGGGTTGACTTTGGAGTTGCTTCTTCACTGATTCAGAGGGCTCGACTACTTTTACCTCCCGTAAGGAAGTCAAGGACCAGATCTTGTCAGGCAGAGTAGTCAACTCACCACACTTTACAATGACCAAATCTCTGAGACATGGCATTACTTCTTTACCTAATTCCCAACTATAGAGATCATACAAACGTTTCATTTGAAATACCTCTAGTTGGGGGAACCCATTAATGGAACAAAGCCGCAACACGGACTCTAAGGGTTCAGTAAAGCCACAATGACTTAGTTTCAAAATTCTGAGGTTGTTAAGACTCCCCAATGTGCTCATGACATTGTCATTTAAGTTGGTCGACAAGATTTTTAGCTCGGTAAGGTTGGAAGGAAAGGCGTTGACAGATGTTGGAATGTCAGGGAAGAAAACAATCTTCAATGCATTTAGATAATTTAGGTTTGGAAGGTATTGCCACACTTGACCACTAACCTCTTGACTATGCTTGTCAGCGGACTCGTAGAAATACAACCCAAAAGTCCTAAGCTTTGGAAATGCACCTTTCCCAATTAGAGATACAACGGCTGAATTTTTGTCTATGACAACACGAGATAGGGTCTGTAGATTCCACATTTTATTTTCTACGACATCTGAAAACAACTTGGGCAAAATTATAGCAAAGAACTTAGGCAAAATTATAGGTTTAGCTGTATAAAGATGTCTCAGTCTTTGGAGTTTCCAAATTCCACTCCAGAATGATATTTCACCACTAGAATCAGAACGTCCCAATTCTAAAGTTTCTAGGTTCCAAAGATTGCATATGAAGTGAGAAATCACTATTTGGCATTGGTTATAAAAGAACCCATCCATATGTAAGTACCTTAGATGCACAAACATGTTTAAATTGGTGGGGATCTTACACTTGGAGAAGATTGGAACCCTTAGATCCAACACTCGAACAAGCTGAATCTGTCTCACAAGCCTTTTTGACATACTGAAATGAAAGTGGTCATCGTCGGGCTTGCATTCAAAACAGAGCATAGAACGAGTGGCTGAAAGATCTTTGTTGTTTGAAACAAAAATATCAAACATCTTACATTGAATGGAGAGCCTGCGAGGACGGGTTTGCTCCAAATTACTCTCTGTATCCCTACAAACTTCAAAAACCTTCTCCTTTTTGCCCTCATATATGCAAAGTTCTCTTAGAAGATCATGGATACAACATGTCTTGATTCCCCCATCCTTTCTTCTTCTCCCCACTTAGATTAAGCTACGATCAATGAGCTCATCCAAATAGTCCTCCGCAACATCTTCCACAATTCTAGAATCACTATGAAGAATAAATCCTTCAGCAACCATAAGTGGGTCAAGCGTCTGACAGGAATTTCGTGGTCTTCAGAAAACATACCAAAATAGAGAAAGCAAGGCTTCAATCTTTGAGGCAAGCTATCATAACTGAGTTTCAATACTATATCATGTACTTGTGTTTCTGATCCAGTGAGATACGAATTGACATGGGCCATGATCTTAGACCAAACTCTATATGACTTCTCCTTGTTTGCTAGAATTCCTGCAAGCACCACAATGGATATTGGCAGGCCACGGCAACTTTTTACCATACACTCACCTAGTAGCTTTAGATCAGATGGCACGCCTTCTCCTCGAAACACCCTTTTTGAGAAAAGCTCCCAACTCTTTTCTTCACTAAGAAAAGGAAGATAGTAGGGAGAGGATGAACTAGCATGGGAAGCCACCTCTCCCAAACGGCTAGTAATCAAGATCCTGCTGCTTATATTGTCATCTGGGAAAGTAGATTGTATGTCATCCCAATGTTGAGGTTTCCATATATCATCCAACACTACAAGATACCTCTTGCCTTTTAAACACTCTCGCACCTTGTCTTTCAGCTCCTCCTCGCTCAAACTATGAAAATCATCAGATTCAGCTTTGCCTTTGCCCTTTGATTTCTTCTTATGCTTGCTACTGCTATTGTTATTGTAATAGCTTGTATTTGCAGACGTTGACATCAAGCATTTAAGAAGGGTGTGCAAAAGCTCTCTGGGTCTATAGTCATTAGACACAAAAATCCAAGCATGACACTCAAAGTGATGATCATGAGTATTATAAATCTTGCAAGCAAGAGTAGTTTTACCTAATCCGCCCATGCCAATGATGGCCACCACATTACGACGCGAACGCCCTTGCTTGAGGCGATTGATTACTTCAGTTGTGTCATGCTCAAAACCCACCACGTCATCTTCCTCCACGTCCCTTCTTCGCTTGTGCAGTAGTTGTAACTCCTGATCTATTGAACATCTTGCTTCTTCTTGGGTGTTGTCATATTTTATTTTGTTCTCATGGAGGTAATTGAGTCTGGCGTTAATGTTGTCGATTTTCTTCGCAACATGACGTCGCAGCTTTGCGTGGCTAGAACCATGGAGGATCCTGGACAACTGACTTCTTCTTCGGTAGTTGGCAACGTTGACAACAAAAGTGTCGATGACATCCTCAGCTTCATGTGCGATGTCTTTGATTTGACGTACAATCTCTTGTTCGATTGGTTTCTTCTGATGGTTTTGTTCGCAGCTCTCAAGGAAGACACTCATCATTCCGAGGTGACTCTCAAGGAACTTCACTTTGTCCTCCACACCACATAGCAAATTGGCTTCGTGTGCCACAAGCCGAGACAAGTTCTCCAGCACGAAACTAACTACACCATCTGCCATCAAGTCTGCAGTATCAACACAAGAACACAGAAACAGGTGAAGGAAAATTTGAGGCACAGATCATTTGCGAGACGTTCAAGGATTGAAGTACTAGCTAGTGTATTGGCATCCCACTTCGACGAGGTTGCCTCAAAGACTAGAGGTCAAGCCTTTATTGTTTTTTATTGTCATCCCCTTCGTTCACTTGCCTTTTGAAAAATAATGGCGTGTGGGGTCTGAAAGTGACAAAAACCGGTGTAATCGCCTTTTTCAAAAAATATATAACCTTTAAATTTTTATTCAGAAAAATATACTACCTCCGGTTGCACTATAAACTTTGTCCTATATTTAGGACTGAAGAGAGTATAATTTTATTTAGGAAGAATCCTAATTAAATCTAGTTAAAATATCCAAATTCAAGTTTAGGCCTATATTTTTGAAAAATTCCTAATCAGGCCATACATGAGAATTTTATTTATATATGGAGCAAACTTAGTTGGACATAGACACATCTATCTGTTACCCTCTATATTTAGAAAAAATCCTAATTAAATATAGTTAAAATACCCAAATCCAAGTTCAACACAAAAGCTGAATCTCATATTTTTGTTAATGTTTGAACGGAAAATGATCACATCAACCATTAAAAAAAAGCTAGGGGCCTCAATGATAGTTCCCACTAATGATAAAATAGGAGTATATTATATAAAGGATCTAAAAAACTTATTTTTGATATTTTTGTTTTCATTTCTTTTACAAGGGAATGCTTGTGTTATCACTCAAGTACTTGTTTTGCTCAGCGTTCAGTTTGGGTAAACTTGATAAAGGCATAGGAATGCCAAGTGGGGGTCATCCGAAGCTGGAAATAAAGTATGATTACTTAAGAGATTGTTATGAGCCATTCGATCATTAAAGATTTTATTATCAGTATTAAATCATATACCCACACACACACACACACATATATATAGTTTAAACTGGCGATTAATTATATATATTAATCAGGGTGGAGAGGTCGAATTTCAGAACCGCAGAGGGGAAGGGCAAAAATATAGAGATCCTCACAGGAATTGGTGGAGTTATGTGGTTATGACTTTCAGATAGAAAATCGATAGAGAAATGAAATGCAATAATTCAGAGACACGGCAATTAAATGAAATGCTTTTGTATATATAATTATACATTGTCCTTTATGAGAGAATAGGACAAATGAGGTTGTCACAGCTAGCCCTAAATCTATCAATGGAAAAGAATGAATTATCCAGCTGTAAAGATACAATTATACATGTCATGTTTAATTATGTTCAAACACTTTCGGCAAAGGAAAAGGAAGGACGATTCATATTAATTTTGACGCGCCACGTGGCAGTATCACACGGCACCTCCACTACTTTTAGCATTTGGGGCTGCATGCTTGCTCTTGGTTCCTTCCTCAGTTACTCCACCTGGTTGATAGTCCAAAGTCATTGATTCTTTTATTTCCTTGTTTCTCTCTTGGAAAACAAACAGGCAAATTAAAGATGGGCGGATGTTTCCATGGCATTATACTCAAACACAGTTTTCCTGTCCATAATCAGCTCTTTTCCAGGTTTTTGTTAGAATTTGAAGGATTAAAATAGAGAGTAAACAAAAGGGAATACATATGAGCCTTAGGCAAACCAAAAGTTAAAGTCTAACCTCATAATCAAATATAATCAAATGTTAAATCTAATAATCAATATAAGAACCAGGTCGACTCGTATTTTATTGACCCGACTCTACCTCCAGCTCATATGTTAAATCAAACCAAACTGGGATCCAGTTCACCAATTTCCTGGTCATTTTGTTCATTGGTCTAAAGTTTCTTTTCCCATATATTATTTTCTTTTCACCTTTTTTTCAAAAATATGATTGCTCAAGTCTAATTTTTTAATAAACGAAGAAATTTGTTTTCATTTTTATAATAAAATTGTTATGTAATGCGAAAAGATAATTTTGTATTATTGAAGTTGAAAGTTCTTAAATAATATTATATATTATAATTAATGCAAGGCCTTCCTACATAATGAGCTCTCTCTCTCTCTCTCTCTCTCTCTCTCTCTCTCTCTCTCTCTCAATCAAACAAGTGATCAAAACGCTTTTCTTCCCCACCCTCTCCTCAGTTGAACCAAACACTAACTTAGGGACCACAATTTTCTCCACATAGCTAGTTTCTTTTTTTAATAGATCTCTGCCTTGTGTGCAAAACGAATTAAATATTTCTTTCCCTGCATGTTTTTTAATTAAATTACGTGACATTTTATATTGATAATAAGACATCTTTCTTGATACTAAGAAGTTCAAGAAAATGAAAATATGTAATCATATAAATATCTGTCAAATGTATCACCCGTAAAATATTTTCAATGTCAATCTGCTATTTATAATCATAACGTAATGACAATATATTCTTATTGTGTTCATCCATATCAATGGTAAATATGTCATATTGTACTCTTACGAAAACATTTTTTTTTTGTCAAAACCTTAGCATTGAAATAATCACATATTTAAATATGAAAATATAAATTATGAATTTCAATTTTGGTCCTTATACTTTTAATGAGTTTTAATTTTTGTCTTTATACTTAACTGCATCAATTAAAATTTTAACTAGTTTCTTAATTTTACAAAGCTTTTAAAGTCCTCTCACCCAAATACTAGCAACAAAAGATGCTGACATTTAAATTTTAAATGTTGACAAAAATCCTTAATTACTTTATATTAGGTTTAATTTTTTAAAAATAACAATAATTGGCACAAAAATATCATTTGAGACTACAAGACCAAAAGCAGAAGGAGGCATGGAGTTCTGTGATTTCATCAAGTTCAATAATGCCCTCCTTGGAAAAACAGCTTGGCGCCTATAACAAAATCCAAATGATCTCAAGGCTGGAGTTCTTAAGGGCCTTGTTAACTTCAGGAAATTCTTATTAGAATTTCATATTTCATCATGTTTTACTTCACTTTGGGTGCATAAGTGGGCATTTGAAAGGGTTAAAGTGATGAATTGTGTTCTTCTCATGCTATGCACAGCAGAATGAAATTATGGAGGACATTACTCACTAACTGCTATGAATGTTTAACCATGTGTGCAAGTTCTTTGTGTAAACTGGTACAGACTCAGTCATAGCTAGCCCAGAGGAAGCTACATACAGTGACAAGGAGGTGAAGGAAGTTGAAGCTAACAACCATTCGAAGAAAAGGCAAGCTGGGAGGAGAACAGAGCTAAAAAGAAGAGAAGATGACACTAGCAAAGTCTTGGGCCGTGGCCAACCATTTCATGGGCTGCGGCCCATAAAAGAAACAACAGCACAGAAAGGCTTGGGCCGCGGCCAACCATCTCATGGGCTGCGGCCCATAAAAGAAACAGCAGCACAGAAAGGCTTGGGCCGCGGCTAACCATCTCATGGGCCGTGACCCAGGAAATCCACAGCAGCACAGAAGGGCTTGGGCCGCGGCCAACCATCTCATGGGCCGCGGCCCAGAAGAACAACATGAGGTCATATACTCTTGGGCCGCGGCCCACAGAGTGGCAGGCCGCAGCCCAACCCCGTAAATGAAGCTGCGCGTTCTGACATCTGAGAAGATATAAAAGGCAAACCCAGGGTTTTGAAAAGGGGGGTTCCCAATTTGGAAAGACCGACAGAGGCGGCTAGAGAGGTGCTGAGAGCTGGGATCTGCTAGAATCAAGGAGAATCAAGTGGGCTTGAAGATTGGAAGAGATTTCACTCCAGTTTGCTTGATCCTTCTGTATTCAGTCCCTTTCTCCACTGTGATTCTGTTATGGCTACATTTAATCCTGTTATTTGTAATCCATTTTTGATCATGAGTAGCTAGGTTTTTCATCGTAGGATTGTTCTACACTTTTGTATGGATTAAACTCGAATCCTTCTTCTTCTTCGTTAGCTAATGGTATATATGTGTTAATCCTTCCCTGTTTTCACTGATATTCATGAATTGCTAGCACTATGAATAACATGTTCAACTAGATTAAGCTTGAGAGAGTTAATCTAATTGAAGAACGTGGGTAGAGTTATGCTAGACTTGAAGTTTAAAGAGTTAAATGGATGGTTTGTTAATAACATAGAGATATAGTTATTAACCTAGAATTGTCAAAGTAAGGAGGTTATTTAATGATTATCTTCCCTTAAATGCAGCAAGAGATTGTGTATCTTAATGGAGAATATGAGTTTGGTTATGACTTGAGAGAGCTTAACTAATGGCTATTGAACCTTAGACTGACATATATATATTCCAAAAATAGTAATATCGAAGAGGAAGTAGACTGAGTTTATGATATACAAAGGGAGTGAACAATCCTAGGCTCACTCTACTTGATTGAATTCACAAGAAGCATATTTTGTTCAGTATTTTTCTTAGTTGTTATCAGCATATCTTTTAAATTTGTTTTTCTCACACTCAACACTTTGTTTTGATTCAACTTAATCAAACACATCAAACCCATTGTTTGACTAAATTGTTATTCAAATCCTCGAGGGAACGATCTCACTTATCACTATATTACTTGACGCGATCCGTGCACTTGCGGTAGCGAACAAGTTTTTGGCGCCGTTGCCGGGGATTGGTTTAACAAATATTTTAGTTGACCTTAGGCTTATGTTAGTAGATTTTGCTTGATTCTTTAGTTAGAGTTATAATTTTTCTGTCATTGTTTTCTGCATTTAATTTCACTTGTTTTAGCTTGATACTTGCTGGTTTATCCTTTTCGCAGGTATCAGTCCAGTTCATGCAACATTTACAAGGAAACGAATTGATCGTGGTACTTGACGGATTACCGCGCATTGAAGACGAACCAGAATCAGCAGCAGAATCTGAGTCTGAAACTGAAACAGAAGCAGAATTTGAGTCTGAAACTGAAACTGAAGCTGAAACAATGGCGGATGAATATGATAGAGCCACTGTCAATGATTTCGCCAGCAGGAACATGAGAGGAACTCAATCATGCATTCGAATGTCGGAGATGCAAGCACACACTTTTGAGATCAAAACGGTGATGATAATGATGTTGCAAATGTATGGGTTGTACCATGGCCTTTATAATGAAGACGCCAACAAGCATTTGATGTATTTCTTGGAGGTGTGTGATTCCTTCAAGCAGAATGGTGTTCCTCAAGATGTACTACAGTTGCGGCTATTCCCTCTCTCTCTACAAGGGAAAGCTAGAGATTGGTTTAACAATCTCCCGGAAGGATCCATAACTTCTTGGGCTGATCTTGAAGCTAAATTTAGAGCTCGATTTTTCTCCGATGATAAATCAGTGGAAGCAAGGGACGAGTTTCTAAGTTTCAGACAATAGCCGGATGAGCATTTATATGCCGCGTGGGAAAGGTACAAGATGCTAATGAAACCATGCCCCAATCATAGGGTGGACAAGTGGGTAGTGATCCAAATTTTCTACACACGATTGAATCCTCAATCCAAAGCAATGGTGGATTCTATGACTAATGGAGGTTACCGGAATGTGCCTTTCAATGAAGTTTTCAGACTTTTGGATCAATTATCTGCAAACAACACCCAGGGAAATGATAGGAGAACTCCAACTACCCCAGCCCTACTCAACACAAAAGAAGACTCTTCATCACAAATTGCCACAATTTTGTCCGCTTTGAACAAACGCTTTGATTTCTTAGAGTCTCAAATACACAAGGGCAATACTCGTGGTGTGCATTCTGTTCAATCCACTCCGATTGTATGTGAGCAATGTAATGATGTCCACATGCCGGACAATTGCCCTCTCTACATGGGCACTGAATCTGTCAATTATATGGGCAAATTTCAACCTTCTCAAGGCAATCCATACTCACAAACTTACAATCGTGCTTGGAGAGCTCATCCCAACTTTTCGTGGAGTCAAGGTAACACCTTGAACCCTCCTCATGAGTCTACTTCTGGCACCAAGCCGGTCCCTCCACCGGGTTTTCCAATGCAATCAAGGAAAGCTCCTGTGAAGGAAGAAGAATCCAAGACGGACAAAATGTTGTCCCGTATCTTAACCGAAGTGGAATCTTCAAGAGGTGAGAGTAAGGCTACCTTTTCTCTTCATGAATCTGCTATTAAGAACCTTGAAGTTCAAGTGGGACAACTAGCTATACAAGTAAATGCCATGGCTCGAAACGGCCTCCCAAGTGATACCATCCCTAATCCAAAGAGGGGTGGAAAAGAAGAATGTAAGGCCATCCATTTGAGAAGTGGCAAGGTGCTTCCAAATATGCCTAGCTCGAGCACAACGTGACCAAAGCAAGATGAGCAAGTGGACATTGAAGTTGACGAGGAGGAAGTCATAACTCCAAAAATTACGGTGGAAGACGAGGAAACTAAAAAGAGAAAGCACACTGAGGGCGGATTGGATGATGTTGGCAAGAGCAAGAAGAGGGAACAAGAGCTGACTAATGAAAAGAAGAGCAAACCAAGCCCCTCCACTGTCATGCCTCCCTTACCATTTCCTCAAAGATTCAAAAAGAAGGAGGAAGATGCACAATTCAAAAAGTTTGTGAATATGTTTAAGCAATTACATGTCAACATTCCTTTTGCTGAAGCTTTAGAGGGAATGCCTAAATATGCCAAGTTCCTAAAGGATGTGTTGTCTAAGAAGAGGCGATTCAATGAATTTGAAACTGTGGCTTTAACTGAATAATGTAGTGCCGTGATCCAAAGGAAGTTACCCACCAAGTTGAAAGATCCGGGTAGTTTCTATATTCCTTGCAATATTGGAACAAACTTCAATGGTAAAGCTCTATGCGACTTGGGTGCTAGCATCAATTTGATGCCCTTACCTGTTTTTAACCAATTGGGATTAGGAGAGCCAAGACCTACCACAGTGACCCTTCTATTTGTTGACCGGAGTATTTCTAAACCTAGAGGAATCATTGAAGATGTTTTAGTGAAAGTAGACAAGTTCATCTTCCTAGCAGATTTGTGGTGCTTGATTGTGAGGTTGATTGGAAGATCCCACTCATTTTAGGCCATCCATTTTTAGCTACAGCAAGAACTCTGATTGATGTGGAGAAGGGGGAAATCACTTTGAGGGTGGACGACGAAAAAGTAATCTTTAACATGCCAAAAGCTTTAAAGTTCCATGATGATTCAGCTCAATGTTCATTTGTAGATATATTGGACTCACTTGTTCCCCAAGAGTCATATGCTCCTATGATCAAGGACCCTTTAGAGGCATTTCTAATTGGGGAAAAGAATTTGGATGAATTTGATGAAGAAGCTATCGCGAACCTTTTTCGTATGAAAGCATTCCCTCACTCAAGACAAAGGAATTTTGAGCCACTTGAGGTGGCTGAGGCATTGAGCATTCCTTTGAAGCCTTCTATTGAAGTTCCACCATCTCTTGAGTTGAAGCCCTTACCATCTCATCTTAAGTATGCCTACTTAGGAGATGCTAACACACTACCGGTGATTGTGTCTTCCGATCTTTCGAATCTACAAGAAGAGAAGCTCCTACGAGTGTTGAAAGAACACAAGCAAGCCATAGGTTGGACCATAGCAGATATTAAGGGAATCAGCCCTTCTATGTGTATGTACAAAATCTTGTTAGAAGATGATCATAAAACTTCTATTGAGTATCAGAGGCGATTGAATCCAATCATGAAGGAAGTGGTCAAGAAAGAAATACTTAAATGGTTCTCTGCTGGAATTGTGTACCCTATCTCTGATAGTTCATGGGTGAGCCCAGTCCAATGTGTCCCTAAGAAGGGTGGCATGACTGTAGTGGCTAACACCCAAAATGAACTAATTCCTACTCGCACGGTGACTGGTTGGTGGGTGTGTATGGATTATCGGAAGCTCAACACAGCTACAAGAAAGGATCATTTTCCTTTGCCATTCATAGATCAAATGTTGGACAAGTTAGCCGGTCAGGAATTCTTTTGTTTCCTTGATGGATATTCCGGTTACAACCAAATTGCCATAGCTCCAGAAGATCAAGAGAAAACCACCTTCACTTGTCCATATGGCACTTTTGCTTTTAGAAGAATGCCCTTTGGACTATGCAATGCACCAGCTACTTTTCAACGGTGTATGATGTCCATTTTTGCTGATATGATTGAGAAAACAATTGAGGTATTTATGGATGATTTTTCTGTCTTTGGTCTATCTTTTGACTCGTGTTTGGAGAATTTAGACGCTGTGCTTACGAGGTGTGAAGAGGCAAACTTAATTCTCAATTAGGAGAAATGTCACTTCATGGTGCAAGAAGGCATTGTACTTGGCCATAGAGTGTCCAAGAACGGGTTGGAAGTAGATAGAGCTAAAATTTCTATTATTGAGCAATTACTACTACCTACTAATGTAAAAGGTATCCGAAGCTTTCTTGGACATGCCGGGTTCTATCGGCGATTTATCAAGGATTTCTCAAAAATTGCCAAACCCCTTTCTAAGCTTTTGGAAAAAGATGTGGAATTCAAGTTTGATGAGGAGTGTTTACATGCTTTTGAAGAATTAAAGAAGCGCCTCATTTCAGCTCCTATCTTAGTGGCTCCAGATTGGGTTTTACCTTTCATTATCATGGCCGATGCAAGTGATTACGCCGTTGGTGCTGTTCTTGGGCAAAAGGCAGAAAAACTCTTTCACCCTATATATTATGCAAGTAAAACTCTTGATGGTGCCCAACTTAATTACACCACCACTAAAAAGAGTTACTTGCCATAGTTTATGCATGTGAGAAGTTCAGACCATATATTGTGGGTACTAAGGTTACTGTGTACACCGATCATTCAGCTCTCAAGTACCTACACACCAAGAAGGACTCTAAGGCTAGACTCATTCGCTGGGTGCTCCTACTTCAAGAGTTTGACCTGAACATAATTGACAGAAAAGGTACAGAGAATCAAGTAGCCGACCACCTATCAAGGCCGAGCACCGAACCTCAACTTGATGATTATGACATGATCCAAGCATCATTTCCGGATGAACAGCTGTTCTTTGTTGATCATTCATCTACACCATGGTTTGCTGATTTTGTAAATTATTTGGTTTGTGGAGTGCTACCTCCGGAGTTCAATCCTCATCAAAAGCGCAAGTTTTTGCATGAGGTGAAGAAGTACTTTTGGGATGAACCTTACTTATTTAAGCGATGCCCAGACCAACTCATTCGAAGATGTGTTCCAGAAAATGAACAAGAGTACATTCTGCATTGTTGCCATTCGTCTGAGTATGGTGGTCATTTTGGAGGAGAGAAAACTGCTGCGAAGGTCATTCAGAGTGGGTTTTACTGGCCTTCTCTATTTAAGGATGCTTATACCTTCGTCCTCCAATGTGATCGGTGCCAGAGAGTGAGGAACATATCTAGGAGGAATGAGATGACACTGAATAGCATGCTAGAGGTTGAACTCTTTGATGTTTGGGGGATTGATTTTATGGGTCCGTTTCCTAAGTCTTTCAACAATGAATACATTCTAGTTGGAGTGGACTATGTATCAAAATGGGTAGAAGCTATTGCATGTGTGACTAATGATGCCAAAACGGTACTGAAGTTCCTCAAGAAGCACATTTTCACAAGGTTTGGCACACCAAGAGCAATTATCAGTGATGGCGGATCACACTTCTGTAATCATCAATTTCAAGCTTTGATGAAGAAATATGGTGTGAGGCACAAAGTAGCATTGCCCTACCATCCTCAAACAAATGGCCAAGCTGAGATTTCCAACCAGGAAATCAAGAACATTCTTGAGAAGATGGTGAACACTACTAGGAAAGACTGGTCTTCCAAGTTAGATGATGCGTTGTGGGCTTATCGAACAGCTTATAAAACACCTATTGGTATGTCTCCATATCGATTAGTGTTTGGAAAAGCATGCCATCTGCCTGTGGAATTGGAACATGGAGCCTATTAAGCTATCAAGAAGCTAAATTTTGATCCGCGAGCTGTGGGAGAAAAAAGACTACTCCAACTCAATGAGTTGGATGAAATCCGCTTAAATGCTTATGAGAGTTCAAGGCTTTATAAAGAGAAGACAAAGAGGGACCATGACAGCAAAATCATTCCTAAGAGCTTTGAACCTGGTCAAACTGTTCTCCTTTATAACTCCAAACTGAGGCTTTTCCCCGGAAAGCTTAAATCCCGCTGATCTGGACCATTCAAGGTAATTCAGGCATCAAAATATGGTGATGTAGAGCTGGAAAATGATAAGGGCAAGAAGTTAAAGGCTAATGGTCAACGGTTGAAGCATTATTGGGGAGGAGATGTGGAGAGGCTGGTATCCACCATCTACTTATTAAATGAAGAGTGACCAAATTGAAAAGTCAGGCTAAGGACTATAAACTAAGCGCTTCTTGGGAGGCAACCCAAGTTCTGAACTTAAACTCTTTAGTTTCTTTGATTTTAGCATAATTTAGTAGGTTTATGTTTGGTCTTTTAACTTTTGTAGGGAGAAAGGGATTTCAAACTGAAAGCTGTCATGAGCAAGAGAACTGCAAGGCAAGGATTGGCATCTGGGCTGGACAAGCATATTCCAGGGAAGTTTTTCTATTCTTCTGAATGTTTGTGTATTCTGATGCCTGTGATATGATATGAGAGTTGCAATGAATGTTAGAGAAGCAATGTGCTTTATCTTTGGCTTCAATCTGTCAAATTGCTTATCACACCTAGAAAACTCTGTATTAGGAGGACATCTTGATCATAGGAAATGTGTGGACTATGGATTGTGAAAGTGTGGTATAGTTCTGATACACTTAATTGAGTTTTCAATGCTTCTGTATACTGTGTTGTCACTTATAAGGCTGGAAATTGCACTCTGGCCGCGGCCAAGAAGATCCTGGGCCGCGGCCCGTTATTAGTGTGCCGCGGCCCATCAATGCCCAAAATTGAGTGTCTGTGGTCAGAAAGTCTTGGGCCGCAGCCCACACTTCTTGGGCCGTGGCCCGTGGGTATCAGAGAGTGGTCAGAGAGTTTTGGGCCGCGGCCCACTGAATTCCAAAAGCTGTTGAGCCGCGGGCCGCACATCATGGGCCGCGGCCCAAGCGCGATAGCAGGGTTTTTAAAAACCCTGCCACGAGCTATTCTCTCCTCATCTCTCTCAACCCCAGCAGCCGTCTCCCCCACTTTCTTCCTCCCCCATAGTCGACCCCCCTCCCTCGTCCTCCCCCTCCAATTTTCCCTCATTCTCTTGTTTCCCCTTCCTCCCCTCTTTGTTTCTCCTTTCTCATCTGTCTGCTGCTATTGCGTGTGGAGCTTGCGAGGGGTCTGTTCTTCTTTGCTACGAAAGAAGCCCTAGGGCACTGCACGAGGGTCATTTCCCTTTGATTTCCCCTCTAATCCCTCAACTCTCTCAACATCTGAGGTAAAACGGTCTCAATCTTGCGCTATTACTCACATTTGAGGGTAGTTAGGTTAAATTGGATATGGGAATTTAGGCAAAGGGGTTGCAAATCTGTTGTAACTGCTGGTTTAAAGGGCAATGTCCATGATTTTTATAGCTTTTCTGTCCTTTTGGTGGCGCCTGCTGCCTTCAATTCACTCTGAATTGCCTTGTGTGCCATTGCCCTGTGTTTTTTTTTATGTTAGACATTTTGCCTCAATTTAAGTGCTGCTACATGGTCTCTGTATCCTTTGCACAACCTGTCTACTGTTGGAATTGATGACTTGTCAAGTGATAAGTATTGCTGAGATTCAGGCTTGAAGTAATTTGGGATGTTTTGCTTTGTGAATTGAGGAATATGAGTTCTTATGACTCTAAATAGAGCTGCATATAACTTTTGCCCTAAAATTTTTTAAAATTAGCTTAGGATGCACTATAATCTGCACCTGAATGGTTAATTTGCGAATTATGGTGTATAACTAAGCGGTAAAACTGTTGGTTACAGGGTGAGTAATTATCTTGATCTGCTCTGGTATATACTGGTTTGTAGCTGGACTTGAGTTCTCTGTTTCGGATGTCATGTGATAATTGCATTTCAAAGGTTTCATGATTCATTTCAAAACTTGAATGACTGTGCAAGGTTGTGTTTGTTCTCTTGATTGGCTAGCCGGTGGTGAGTACATTAAAATCTTTTGCTGATTTTATAACTGGAAGTGTGCCTCTCTGGTATGCGCGAATTGTGTTTTGCATGAACAAATCATTCAGCATGTTTTGGATTATTGCACAGTTGACTCAATTTTGTAATTTCTAGGCAGTTGATCTAAGTTGAGAAGTTTTACGTGTTTCCTTTTGAATGATTATGTCAACCTTGAGGTGAATCTTGTGCTTTTGAAAACCATGTGTGGCTTAACCTCCACAACTTGCAAATTGCCTCATTGAATTTCAGAAGTTACAAGGCTTTTCATACACTTTTAACTATTATTGAACCTGTGCAGTAGTAGTTAACTTGTGCTGCATGTTTTGGAATGACTCCGATGTGTGATGAAATTTTGCCAACATTATCGTAACCTACTTCCTTCTTCTGACGTGATTAAGTGATGAAAGAGGTAGTGATGAATAGGATGAGGCTTGAAATCTTAATGGACAGATTTGCAACTAGTAGGTCATAAGTTTGGGGGGTCCTTATTGAACTGTCTGATTCCAGTGCACATGTTCAGTGCCTGTTTGAGTCTTCATTGGTTTTTGGTTGTCCATTGTCTCCTCTCGTAGCTACTATGCCGGCCAAGCGTGTTGCTAATCGTTTAGGTCCCAGGGCCGTTGCTGAGGCCAAGGCCAAGATTGTTACCCAACCCTTGCTGCAGGAACAGGAATTCCCATTCAATGTCTCGTACGAGTTTTACGATCTCGCCACACGTACATACCACCTGCAGAGGCTTATGGAGCCTAAGGTTGACGGGAACCTACAGATTGTCCAGGAATTCTACGCCAATGCCTGTATGAGACCCATTTAGTGATTTCCTCTGCGCGGAGTCGACGTTGACTTTACGCTGGAAAGTTTTAGGCAGTTTACAGCACTCCCCGCTGTTGAGGAGTGCAAGTACAAGCAACTATTGGACAGTGACGATGACATCCCTGAGGATGATATTTCGGAGTTACTAGTGTACAACCACCTAGTGGCGTGGCAGACTCGCAGAGGGGCGTAGAAACATTTACCTCGGGCTCAGTTATCAGTTGAGGCTCGAGTGTGGCTGCATTTTGGCAAGGACTACTTCTGGCCGTCATCGAATAAGAGTCGCCTCACTAGAGACCAGGCTCTCCTTATTTACCTGCTTATGAAGAAGGAGCCTGTTGATCTTGGCGCCTTGATTTATCAGACTCTTCGCGACCATGCTCGAGATCATTCGGTGGGTCTGATGCTGCCGCACCTTATTTCCTCCTTCTGCACTTCTGTGGGTGTTGCTGCTGCGGCTACTGATGTTATGTTCAAGCCTATTAAGGCATTCAACTACTTGAGCATCAAGCCGAAGCCGGACGAGCAGGTTCCAGCCTCCCAGCGTACAACGACCGACCTTTTCTTTCAGCAGGGCGGACCATCTCATCCTCCTCATGACCATCCATCTCCCCTGGAGCAGGGTGAACCATCCGGTGCCCCTTCCTCTTCCGAGTCCACCGTCACATTGGACGTGATCTTTACGGCCATTCAGCGCACGGAGGCTACTGCTGCCCAATGCCTCACCTATCTACAGGATCACGGTGTTCGCCTGACCAGGTTAGAGGAGTTATTCGCTGCTCATGTACCTGCTGCAGCTCAGGCCGATGGCGATGATGATGGCGTGGATGTTGGTGCTGACGGTGGCGATGACGATGCTGAGGGTGATAGCACTGATGCAGCCGCCAGTGATGGTGATGGCGAGGACTAGTTCTTAGTTAGTTGTGCTGCCCATTTTTACTGTTGCTTTCCATTTCTCTGGGATGTGATTCAGACTTTGTTTCAGTACTACTGTTACAGTTGTTTTCTTATTGCCTGACATCAGGATTTTATTGGATATTATGATTTAGATATCTATGGTGTTCACTGTTATACCTATGGCTGGTTGTATGCTCCTTTTCATTTCAGGTGCTATCTGTGACACAGTGTGTCCTATGACAGTGGGGGCACTGTCTCCCTCAAGTTTAGGGGTGCTGATATATTTGCATGCATGTGTTTAAACCTGTTTTACGCCCTACCTTTGAGCTAAATTTCTGGGAATTGTATTTGATAGCTGATTTGAGTCAAAAACTAGATATTCATGACTGCTTGGTTCTTATTTTACACGAGGGTTGAGAATAATGCATGACATGTATGAATTGTTTTCATTGAAAGACCTTTGAAATTGTATTTGAATTCCTGGGAAGAGATTAGCAGTTCACACACTTTGAGAGCATGAGTGATATTATTTTTGAGCTAAAATTTTTTTTTTCCGAAACTGTTTATGTTTTTGAGTAAATTGTATGGAAGTGGCTGGTTATAGCGCGTAGAGTTAGCATATGGATCAGTTAAGTTAATGTATTTGAAATAGGTTAAGGTTGAATTAACCTTGGGGTTGTGCACAAGAGAGGAAAACCTCTGTTGGAAGGGTTTTGAGCCTGAGTTTCATTTATTGGAGTGTTTATGCCATTTATGATAGTGTACCTCTAGAACTTGTTTAAATTCTTTTTCAAAATCACATATGCATGTGGATTAATGAAAATGATAGGGGCATTCGTTTCTAAACCCATGAACCTAAACACAAACCTTTCACAATCATCCTTTGATCACCCCCTTTGAGCCATTCACTTTTTACAAAAGAGTAGAAGGAAGGAGTAAAAGAAAATCAATATGTATATGTTGAAAAGAAAAAAAAAAGAAAGAAAAGAAAAGAACAAAAAAAAAGAAAAAGAGAGAGATGTCATTATATACGCTTCAGCATGCATGGCACTTGTTCCATTAGTCCTTCCCACTAGACCATTTCCAACATTACAACCCGGGTAAAAGGCCCCCTTGATTCATAAATCTAGGTGTACAAGTGGTGGAGAGAGTATAATTTCTACAAGCCTATGGCAGGACCTGCTATAAGTGGTACTGAGCGAAATTACCCCTAATTGTGAGAATTAAACACGTATATCAGTGAGTGTTTTCTTATGCACATAACTTAGGTTGATTGAGCTTTAGCGTATTTCCTTTGCATTGCCTCAAACTGAACTTTGTGTTAGCTCCAAGCGAGAACAATGAACAATTCCATGCAACCTTAAAGTTCCTGTGGCACTGAAGGTGTGTGAATTGAGTTTAAGTAAAAAGGAAAGAGAATGCAAAGGATTAGGTCTAGATAATGAGGCCGAATCATACATACTAAAATGTTGTTTCTGATCTTGATAAATGCAGGATGAATGTTAGTCAACTCTTGTTGAACATACACTCAGTTGAAAATAACTAGGGAATTAGTTTTTAAACTATGAACCAAGCATGCATGTATATTTGGTGACATGAGTAGATTAAGAGAAGAAAGGGTCATGCATAAGCACTATGCATGCGCTTAATTTAAGTTGACTGCTGGTGAATGATTAAGTTTACTCAAGGACGAGAAAAAGTCCAAGTTTGGGGGTGTGTTAACTTCAGGAAATTCTTATTAGAATTTCATATTTCATCCTGTTTTACTTCATTTTGGGTGCATAAGTGGGCATTTGAAAGGGTTAAAGTGATGAATTGTGTTCTTCTCATGCTATGCACAGCAGAATGAAATTATGGAGTACATTACTCACTAACTGCTATGAATGTTTAACCATGTGTGCAAGTTCTTTGTGTAAACTGGTACAGACTCAGTCATAGCTAGCCCAGAGGAAGCTACATGCAGTGAGAAGGAGGTGAAGGAAGTTGAAGCTAACAACCATTTGAAGGAAAGGCAAGCTGGGAGGAGAACAGAGCTGAAAAGAAGAGAAGATGACACTGGCAAAGTCTTGGGCCGTGGCCAACCATTTCATGGGCTATTCGGCCCATAAAAGAAACAGCAGCACAGAAAGGCTTGGGCCGCGGCCAACCATCTCATGGGCCGTGGCCTAGAAGAACAACATGAGGTCAGATGCTCTTGGGCCGCGGCCCACAGAGTGGCAGGCCGCAGCCCAACCCCGTAAATGAAGCTGCGCGTTCTGACATCTGAGAAGATATAAAAGGCAAACCCAGGGTTTTGAAAAGGAGGGTTCCCAATTTGGAAAGACCGACAGAGGCGGCTAGAGAGGTGCTGAGAGCTGGGATCTGCTAGAATCAAGGAGAATCAAGTGGGCTTGAAGATTGGAAGAGATTTCACTCCAGTTTGCTTGATCCTTCTGTATTCAGTCCCTTTCTCCACTGTGATTCTGTTATGGCTACATTTAATCCTGTTATTTGTAATCCATTTTTGATCATGAGTAGCTAGGTTTTTCATCGTAGGATTGTTCTACACTTTTGTATGGATTAAACTCGAATCCTTCTTCCTCTTCGTTAGCTAATGGTATATATGTGTTAATCCTTTCCTGTTTTCACTGATATTCATGAATTGCTAGCACTATGAATAACATGTTCAACTAGATTAAGCTTGAGAGAGTTAATCTAATTGAAGAACGTGGGTAGAGTTATGCTAGACTTGAAGTTTAAAGAGTTAAATGGATGGTTTGTTAATAACATAGAGATATAGTTATTAACCTAGCATTGTCAAAGTAAGGAGGTTGTTTAATGATTATCTTCCCTTAAATGCAGCAAGAGATTGTGTATCTTAATGGAGAATATGAGTTTGGTTATGACTTGAGAGAGCTTAACCAATGGCTATTGAACCTTAGACTGACATATATATATTCCAAAAATAGTAATATCGAAGAGGAAGTAGACTGAGTTTATGATATACAAAGGGAGTGAACAATCCTAGGCTCACTCTACTTGATTGAATTCACAAGAAGCATATTTTGTTCAGTATTTTTCTTAGTTGTTATCAGCATATCTTTTAAATTTGTTTTTCTCACACTCAACACTTTGTTTTGATTCAACTTAATCAAACACATCAAACCCATTGTTTGACTAAATTGTTATTCAAATCCTCGAGGGAACGATCTCACTTATCACTGTATTACTTGACGCGATCCGTGCACTTGCGGTAGCGAACAGGCCTATACTTTTGTTCGCCACCGCAAGTGCACGGATCGCGTCAAGTAATAAAGTTATAAGTAAAGATCGTTCCCACGAGGACTAAGGCAAAAATGGATTAATTGTCATGATTATGCTATCAATTAGGTTGAGTAAAACCATTTAGAGAGTTTATATCCTAAAGATTATTTGAATTCAAGAAAAGGAAAGCAATTTGACTCAAACTAAATTAAAACTCTACTTCAAAACAAGAGGACCATAGGATTATTTCTAACCATTGCAATTCATGAGACTTAAATGATTACCACTCCATTAGTGATTAAATGACATTACATATTAGTCTAAGGTTCAAAAGCATTTGATTAAGCTTTCTCAAGTCAAAACCAAATTTATATCCTCAATTAACATGTACAACCTCTTGCTACAGTTAAGAGAAAATAATCATTAAGTAACAACCTTAATTTGACAATGCTAGGTTAGTAACTATATCTCTATGTTACTAACAAACCATCAATTTAATCCTAAACTTCAGGTCTAGCATAATTTTACCTAAGTTCTACAATTAAACTAACTTTCTCAAGCTTAATTTAATTGAACAAAACAATCCAAGTGATGGCCAGTCACATAGAAGCATTAGGAACGAGATAAAATTAACACATAATTGCCATTAACAATAAAAGAGAATAATAATAATAAGTCTCAATCCTTACAATGCTTTGAAATAATCCTAATGCAAAGTAACTAGCTACTCATAATTAACACCAACATCATCTCAGCAACATCCAACATCCAACATCCAGACGCAACAGCAATATGGAAATCAGAGGGAAATTAAATAAAGATATGAAAAACAACCCAAGATGAAGAACGCTGCCGCAGTGATTAATGTTGGTCTTCTCTCCTCTGACTCCTTGTTCAGTTCTGTCCTCCTTCTTAGTTGACAACGGCAGCTACTGTTCTCCTCTCCTGTTCTATCTTCCAAATCGTGACTGGGCTCCTCGCTCTCAGATGTATTTTCAACCTCCAACTCCCAGCTCCCTCCGATCCTCTCAGCCCTGTTACTCACAGCTCTGGTTCTCTTCTGTCTCGGGATGATGCAACTCGCCGGCGGCCTGTAGTGGTGGATGAGCCGCCGGCGAGAGAGATAGGAAAACGAAGGTGGAGCATGCGAGAGAAAAAATGAAGTCCCAACGCCTCTATGCTCTTTGGTGCGGCTCTGTTCCTCCTCTCTGTCTTCGGTTCTGTCCCTCTTTTAAATCACCTCAGCTAACCTAATTTCACAGCATAAAACGTAGCAGCTTTACTTGTGGACTAAACTGGTATTTTCCAAATTCGTAGGACCAAATGTCATTTCTGAAATTGAATCCCCAATCTGTCATTTGCAATTTTTTTTTCTACTCGTTATAATTTATTCATTCTTTAATCCAATCCTAAACTATTCCATTTTAGTTTAAAATTATGATACTTGAAATAAAATCCCCTAAATAATGTCCCAAATCGATATCTGATCACAATCTCCAATAAATCCCCTTTATTTTAGCATTAATGACTCCCAAAACATATCAAAATATATCTCAAATTATATAAAAAAATAGGGAGTCATCAACTTTCCAAATGACAATTTTCTTGATGCCAGCAAGGGTTACAGAGCGTCATGATGTTGGTTTAGTATTATAGCATTGCGCATTGGTAATGGAGCCTTTCATGCTAATAGTAAAGAAGTTGTCATTGGCATTATATGCCGTGACTTTCAGGGCTCCTTAAAATGGGCATTTCTGGATAAAGTTAAATCAATATCTAATTCATGACTGAGGCTCTAATTAAGTAATTATGAAAAGGGCCTTGATGATTGCCCAAGATCTGGTTAACAAGAATATTTTTACTCTTTTTTTTCTTTTATTTTGTTGCGAGTTTGTGTTTGGTCGTGTCTACTATATGTCCTTTTCTCTCTTCCTCTTTGGTTTTTCCTGGGTAGTCTGTCTGTATTACTGTATTACGTTTTAATTTGCTATCAACTTTGTTGATGTACGTGGTTATTTCTTTAAAGTAATGAAAGTATTCAGAATTGTTAAGAAAAAAGAGCTTTATATGAAATTAAAGGACTAATAAAGGTACAATTTTGCATTTATTTTAGAAAAAAATTGAGGAGAAAATCCCCCATTAAAAATTTTGTTGGTAAAAAGCATCTAAATCAAAGTACGGTACATTGAAATAACTATGGCAATGGGACCAGCGCCACTAGGCGCAGTGGTCACCTACGTGGTCTTAGGGCGCCACTCCTCCTACCCCCTATATGGGTTCAATCCCATGCCACTATGTAATAAAAAAAAACTATGGCAATGGAATTGTCAGGCCCATCAACGCAGCCACCTGGCTGGTAACCTTTGCCGTCCTTCTCCTCTTGGGTCGCCACCGGCACTACAACCTGCCATGAGGCACAAGGCCCTTGCCCATCATCGGCAACCTCAACCTCATAGGCCCGCTCCCCCACCGATCCATCCACGCCCTCTCACAAAAGTACGGCCCCATCATGCACGTCTGGTTCGGATCCAACCCAGTCGTCGTTGGCCCCTCCGCCGAAATTGCTAAAGAGTTCCTCAAAACCCAAGACGCCACCCTCGCCGGCCGCCCAAAGTTCGCCGCCGGCAAGTACACTGCCTACAACTACTCCGACATCACATGGTCTCAGTACGGCCCATCCTGGCGACAAGCTCGCAGAATGTTCCTCACCGAACTCTTCAACCCCAAACGCATAGAATCCTACGAGTACATCATAAGAGATGAACTAAAGGTTTTTCTAAGAGAACTATACGATTCAGCTAACAAAACCATAGCTTAAAATGATCGCCTCTCAACTTTGGGCCTGAACGTGATAAGCAGGATGGTACTTGGGAAGAAGTACCTGCATGATAAGAGCGGCCAAAACGGCGTCGTTTCGCCCTAGGAGTTCAAGAAGATGATGGACGAGTTGTTTTTTGTTAAACGGAGTTTCGAATATCGGAGACTTTATTCCGGGGATCAATTGTTTGGACTTGCAAGGTTATCTAAAGAGGATGAAGGCAGTGAGCAAGAAGTTTGATAGATTCATGGAACATGTTTTGGATGAACATAACGAAAGAAGAAGAGGGATTCATCCAGATAATGTGGCTTCAGATATGGTGGATTTGCACCTATAGCTTGCCAATGACCCTTCTCTCTACGTAAAGCAAGCGTTTACCCTGGTAATTTTTTATTTCTTTTTTATTTTTAAATTAAACTTAAATCAGTAATAAAAAGGGCCAGCACTTCATGGGCAAGCTAAAAAAAACAGTTAATTTTTTAGGCTTGACAGGGTTGGAAGCCCTTTTAACAACTTTGTACTATTTTTCAGCCTATTTTCAAAGAAATAAAATTATAATAATGAAAGTCTTAATTTAGGATATATATGTTATAAAAAAAAGGTGTAAACGGTACACATCATACAATAAAAAAATACGATAATTAAGTCATAATCAAAGGTAAATTATTATCTACATACCACATTTATAAATAATTAATGAGAAGACTTAACAAAATAAAAAACATTTCTTATAAATATATCTTGAAAAGTATAATTTTAACCAAATAAACCACATAAAATATGAACAAAACAATCTTTAGAAAATAAGTTAAAAGGAAAAGGAAAAGTAATAATGTAATAATGTTAGTCTCTTCGTTCATTTAAACGGCAACTTTTACTTTTCAAAAAATTATTGGCCTCTTTGTTTCCGTTTCCGTTTCCCTTTTTTTTTTTCAAAACGATTTTATAAAATTGTTTTTCAACACAAGTTTTGAAAACACAAAAACGAAAAAAAACTATTTGGATAATTATTTTAAAAAAATTGTTTTTAAAGTGACGTGGTGACGGCTGTCAGTAATAGTGATAAGACAATGGTCTGCGCTAGTAGTGTGGTGTCGATAGTTTATATGTAGCAGTCTCAAAAGATAAGAAATAGAAAAAAAAAAAAACACCTAAAAACTGTTTTTATTTTTTAGTTTCTAAAATCAACTTCTTTTTGTTTTTAAAAACAAACTTATTAAAAAAAGTTTTCCAAATAAATTTTTATTTTTAAAAACAAAATCAAACAAGGCCATCTTTTATTTTTCTCCTTATACATTTGTTATATTAAATCAACGGTAGGAGTTGGTTCTTCACTGGTTGAGCGAACAACACTTCATTGTTTGAGTTTCACATATGCTTATGAAATAGTAGTTCAGTAAACCTTAACAAGAAAAACCTCGAAGCAAATGGGATCTATAGTTCCATTCCAAGGTTTCCTTTTGTGGGTTTGGGTAACTATCAAATGCCTGGCTTGAATACATTTTTTTAAGTTCCACACCAAATTCACAGTTATATAGGAGTATAACGAATCAGCCCTAAATGTATGAAGAAATGGCCTCCAGAAAATTAAAACCATTAAGTAGTCTTCATTCATTAGTAGAATGTAGGATCTTGGCATGCAACACAGCAAAGTAATTTTGAAAGAAGTTGAAGTAGTCAAAATTTCAAGGAAACGAAAGGGCATCGCAAATACAGATCTTTAATTTGAAGAAGCTAGAAGTTTAATTTGAACTTGTCAAAACGAAAGAGACAGAGAATGTGAATCCAGTAAGCCTAATGGTTTCAAGTTTATACAATCCACATCCCATTTATTTACTCATAACATCATTCTCTCATATAACACATCATTTCAACACACTCATATATATATATTACATTCTCTCTCACTTGCTCCCAAAACCTCAAGAGATAATGAGATTGCAACCACCTCTCATGGGTTGACTTTGGAGTTGCATCTTCAGTGATTCAGAGGGCCCAACTACTTGTACCTCTCCTAAGGAATTCAGGGACCAGAGCTCATCTGGGAGAGCAGTCAACCTGTTGCAGCTTTGTATGGTCAAACGTCTAAGACATGGCATTACATCTTTACCTAATTCCCAGCTATAGAGATCAAACAAACGTTTCATTTGAAACACTTCTAGTTGGGGGAACCCATTACCGCAACAAATCCGTTTGATGCGTGGTGTCATTAGAATCATCTCGGAGAGCTCTACACATTGATGCCATTTGTTCAAGCAAAAGGCTCCATTCTCAAAGACCCAATTTTCAAGTTTATTTTCGGTCATCGATGTTTCGTCTAGAAACATGTTTAAATTCTCTTATTCAAACCAGATCAAGTATAGAAAAATCCCAGAAAGCCATAAACATATATCAACATATATGATTAAACACTTTAATTAAATCATACAATCATCCTTAAAACTAAATAACACGTGCACAACAGAAAAGTAAGTTTGGTGAAACCACAACACATTATCACAACCTCAAGAATAGCACGGTTTTGATACCAATGTTGGAAAATGAAGAGGGTGAAAGCATACCTGACGGATCCATATTCGAATCCAGGTCAAACCTCCAAAACTCCATGAGTTGATCCTCTGATTAACCCATGTAAAATATTACCCTAATTTGGACTATTAAAGAACTAGAGTCCAAATGATGTGGTAAAGCAGAACACCACACAAGAAAGAAATAGAGAGGAAGTGAGAGAGTTAGAAAACTCAATGACTAAAGTAAGTAGAACTGATGGGGAGGCCCTCTATTTATAATAGTGGGCTAAGGGTATTTGGGGAACTCAAAATACCCATGACGACCATCAGATGAGAAAATCTCTTAACTTCTCTTTTTTATGTTGTCAAATGAATATAAAATAAATAATTTTATTCATTTCATAACTGAAGTTGAATTATTTAAATATTATAAATTAGATTTCATATTTAATTTATATATTTTAAAAAAAATATATATATATATATATAGATATATATATATATAGCCGATCCCATTCATTTATTTAGTTGACTCATGATTTAGTCAACAATCTATAATTTTCTCATCCAATTAATTAGGATTTACTCTAATTTTCCAATTAATTAATCTGGCCCATCAAGGGTGGATTGGGATCCAAAAATTCCTACTAAGACAATCATGAAGGCAACAAAGGAGTTGGACAGAGTGATCGGAAGAAAGTGGTGGGTGGAAGAAAAAAATGTCCCAAACTTACCCTACATAACCACCATTGCCAAAGAAACCACTCCCCTTTTTTTTAGAAAATTGGAGTGTAATGGAATACCTATGCCAAAAAAGGGCTCCATTTAGAGCGGGGATTACGGGCTGCCCTGTTTAGGTCCGCTTCCAAAAAAGGTGAAGATTTCAGCGGCTCGGCCCGTTTAGTTCAAGACCCGTGGGCTTCGGGCCCGTTTAACATTTTTTTTCTCTTCCTAAATGCTTAAAAACTAAAATAACTAATTTGAAACATAAATATCATCAACACTAAGTTAAAACATCAAATGAGTCAACCACAAGTCCAATATATATATATATAATATTATTTAATAAGATTCACGTCATTTTCAGTCATTTTCCATCTAAACTTATTTTTTAAAATAATTATTTAAACAAGCTTTAGTTTCAAAAAAGGCACTTATACTATCGTCAATCCAAACATAAATTACATTGCATAATCTGACTTACTTATCCAATCTTAAGTTTGCAAAAATCTTATTCTAAAAAAGAGTAACTTTTACCACTGTTATTCCAAAACACACACCTAATAGAGTCCGTTCCTCTAATAAGAGATTGATGGAAACAAAGTAAACTCCATCATGCAAAACACACCGGTACAAATGATAAATTCAGAGACTTCATACATGGGAGATCATCCCCCGGTAACAATCGGTATCTATAGTCGATACATCTTAAAATTTACACGTCACTAGGCCCATCGATTCCCTTAGAAGAAAACACATTATTCTTGTTTCTTTTTCCTTCCCTTGTCCGTCCGAGGCAATTCCACTTGTCACAACCTTAACCAGACCTTCCATAAACAATATAAACAAAGACCAAGGGAAGAGGAAGAGAAATATATTTTAATAAACACGAATTCAAAAGATTACGTTGTTCGGATATTTCAAATTGTTTGGGAATGAGCCCCCAATACTCTGCCAGTGAGGAGCGTCGGCTAGGTTAATGGATATAAGGTTAAGTTAAGACGTTTAACTTGAGTCATATTTTTTTAAAAAAAAAATTAAACAGGCCTAAAATGGTTGGTCCTACAGGGTTAACAGGTCGGCCCTTTTAAGCTCGATTTTTTCTGAAGGCTCTAAATTATAAGTCTGACCTGTGATGGGCTTGAACCTAATCGGGTTTGACCCGATTTACCGGCTCTACGCTCCATTGGTGATATTTAACGTATAAATGTCCTTATTTCTATAAAAGTATCTGGAAATAAAAAAATCCTTATAGAAAATTTAATGGACAGTTGATAGTAGGTGAGCCGACACGTGGCGCGCTATGCATTAAATCATGAATTCGTGATCCCATGATCAATTTTGTACGTTTTTTTTTTATTGATTATTGATGATCGCGGAGACTTACAAGAAACTGTTATTATTCAAGTGAAACTCACATTATTTAAAAAATTTCATTTAATATAAAAACAAAAGTCTGATCTGAAGATGAATATAACACATTATTAATTATAATATCATTAAGCACAGGATGTGACATTATTTAAGTAGCTTTTGGGAAAAAGGGGACGAATATATACCATGGAAATTTTTGTTGTTGGCAAAGAAAAAATAATGGAAATTTTTGTGCAGACAATTTTTTTTTCCGGTTTTAGTGCTTATAAGTTCACCAATTTCTGAAATGGGTACAAATCTATGTGTAAGACAGCAAAGCATTCTTGACGCAGCTGGCTACTTTCCTATTCTGTATGCGAATTTTCTTTTCCAACATGGTAATTAACAGAGCGAAACTGATCTTTGTAGGATTGTGTATAAGAGAAATCACGGAAAGAAAACCTCACATGAAAAACTATAAACACTTGAGAGATTTTAGAGATCTTTGTAATAATGGCTACAAGCAGCAATATTTCTGCTTACCTTTTTCACTTTTCACAGGAGACAATTAAACTATCATGCATGTGATGTGGTCTGTGAAGAGGGAATCTGTTGAGTCAGACTTTGAAACTGCATTATATTGCTTAAAGAATTTAACCTTGAGTCAGCTCCAAATGTATATATAAAGAAACAGTCTCCGGAAAATTTAAACCACTAAGTAGTCTTCATTCATTAGTCAAAAGTAGGATCCTGGCATGACACAGCAAAAAAAGAAAAAAGAAAAAGTTTGGAAGAAGCTGAAATCAAAATTTCAAGAAAACGAGAAGACGACATAGCAAATACAGATCCTTAATATGAGGAAGCTAAAGAAAATAAAAGCGCGCCAACATCCACATCCCATTTATTTCCTCACAACATCATTCTCTCATACAATACATCAATTCCCAGTCACTCATAAATTCTATCTCCAGAGATAATGAGATTGCATCCATATCTCATAGGTTTGCTTTGGAATTGCTTCTCCAGTGATTCAGAGTAGAGCCCTACTACTTCTACCTCTCTTAAGGAGGTCAGAGACCAGAGCTCGTCAGGGAGGGCAGTCAACCGGGGACACTCTTCAATGACCAAACGTCTGAGACACGGCATTACATCTTTACCTAATTCCCAGTCAGCGAGAAGCCCCATTGAGGCCATTTGAAATACCTCTAGTTTGGGGAACCCATTGATGGAACAAAGCCGCCTCACGGAACAAAAATCTAGTTTTAAAATTCTGAGGTTGCTAAGACTCCCCAAAGTGTTCATCACATCGTCATTGAACTCGGTGCCTGAGATTGTTAGCTTGGTAAGATTGGAAGGAAAGGCGTTGACAGATGTTGGAATATCAGGAAAGTCAACAATCTTCAGTGTATTCAGATCATTTAGGTTCCGAAGATTTTCCCCCACTTGACTAACCCCCTTTTCTTCCCTGTCATAACACAACGTCAATCTCCTAAGGTTTGGGAATACACCTTTCCCAATTAGAGACAGAATGGCTGATTTTTTATTTATGACAACATTAGATAGGGTTTGTAGATTCAACATAGTTTTACCTTCTACATCTGAAGACTGCTCAGGCAAAATCATTAGTCTCCTTGCAACAAGATGCCTCAGTCTCTTGAGTTTGCAAATTCCACTACTGAATGATATGCCAAAATCAAAATATGGACCTCCCAATTCTAAAGTTTCTAGATTCCCAAGATTGCATATGGAGTTAATAAGCACAGATTGGAATTTCCCAAAAACGAAGCCATCTATATGTAATCTTAAGTACCTTAGATGCACTAACATGTTAAAATCGATGGGGATCTTACGATGGGAGGAAATTGGAAGCCTCAGACCCAACACTCGAACAAGCTTAATCTGTCTCACAAGCCCTTTTGACATGCTTGAATCAATGTTGTAGCTTTCGCTACAGTCAAAGCCGAGCATAGAACGAGTAGCTGAAAGGTCTTTGTTTTCTGAAACCAAAAAATCAATCATCTTATATTGAATGGAGATCCTGCGAGGTTTGTTTTGGTCCAAATTAGTGTCTGCAGCCCTACAAACTTCAAAAAATTTCTCCTTCTTGCCCTTGTATATGCAAAGTTCTCTCAGAAGATCATGGATACGGCATGTCTTGATTCCCCCATCGCTTCTTCTTCTCCCCACTTGGATTAAGCTACGATCAATGAGCTCATCCAAATAGAAATCTGCAACATCTTCTACAATTCTAGAATCACTACGAAGAATAAATCCTTCAGCAACCCATAGGTCGATCAAACGTCTGACAGAAATCTCGTCGTCTTCAGGAAACATACCAAAATAGAGAAAGCATGGCTTCAATCTTTGAGGCAAACTATCATAACTGAGTTTCAGTACTATATCGTGTACATTTGCGCCTTCTACAGCAAGATACGAATTAACATGATCCTTGATGTTGGACCAAACTTGGTATGACTTCTCCTTGTTTGCTAGAATTCCAGCAAGCACCACAATGGATAATGGTAAGCCACCACAACTTTTTACCATCCACTCACCTAGTGGCTCTAGATGAGATGGCACACCTTCTCCTCCTCGAAACACCCTTTTTGAGAAAAGCTTCCAACTCTTTTCTTGACTAAGAAAAGGAAGATAGTAGGGAGGAGATGAACTAGCATAAGAAGCGACCTCTCGCAAACGGCTAGTAATCAAGATCCTGCTGCTTCTATTGTCATCTGGGAAAGCAGATTGTATGTCATCCCAATGTTGAGGTTTCCATATATCATCCAACACTACAAGATACCTCTTCCCTTTTAAACACTCTCGCACCTTGTCTTTCAGCTCCTCCTCGCTCAAGCTATGAAAATCATCAGATTCAGCTTTGCCTTTGCCCTTTGATTTCTTCTTATGCTTGCGACTGCTATTGTTATTGTAATAGCTTGCATTTGCAGACGTTGACATCAAGTATTTAAGAAGGGCGAGTAAGAGTTCTCTAGGTCTATAGTCATTAGACACAGAAACCCAAGCAAAACACTCAAAGTGATTCTTGACATCATCACTATTATAAATCTTGCGAGCAAGAGTAGTTTTACCTAACCCGCCCATACCTATGATGGACACCACATTACAACGCGAACCCCCTTGCTCGAGGAGATTGATTACTTGGGCTGTGTCATGATGGAAACCCACCACGTCATCTTCCTCCACGTCCCTTCTTCGCTTGTGCAGTAGTTGTTCCTCCTGATCTGTTGAAGATCCTGCTTCTTCCTGAATGTCGTATTTGATTCTGTTCTCATAAATCTGATCGATAGTGACTTTAATGTTGTCAATTTTCTCTGCCACATGGTGCAGCAGCTTTGCGTGGCCAACACCATGGAGCATCTTGGACAGCCAACTTCTCCTTCGTTGGCTGACAACGTTGGCAACGAAGGTGTCGATGACATCCTCTGCTTCATGTGCGATGTCTGTGATCTGACGCACAACCTCTTGTTCGATCTCCTTCTTCGGCTGGATTTGGTTGCTGCTCTTAAGGTAGACCCTTATCATTCTGAGCTCACTCTCAAGGGACCTCACTTTGTCCTCCACGCCACATAGTAAATTGGCCTCGTGTGCCACAAGCCTAGACAAGTTCTCTAGAACGAAACTAACGGCGCTATCTGCCATCAAGTCTGCAGTATCAACACAAGAACACAGAAACAAGTGAAGGAAAATTTGAGGCACAGATCATTTGCGAGACGTTCAAGGATTTAAGTGCTAGCTAGTGTATTGGCAATTTGGCATCCCTCTTCGACGAAGTTGCCTCGAAGATTAGAGGTAGTTTCTTTATTGCTTCGTTACAATATGTTTTCTTAAAAAAAGTAAATTATATTACATATAAAATATATATATTCACATAATGATGCTGGCGCCATGGATATTGGAAATTGGGGGCAGGTTGGCACTTTCGGTGCCCACCCCCCTAAAATTAAAAAAACAAATAATAATGTGGTGGGTGGCGCGGGGTATTATACCACATTCTTAATTTTTTTAAAATAAAAATTAGGGGGGTGGGCACCGAAAGTGCTAACCTCCTCCAATTTTCCGATATTTCGGTGCCATCATCATTATATATATATATTATATGTAATATAATTTTCTTTAGGAAAAAATATTTTAACGATCCCAAAAATTATCCACTATATTCATTCTCCATGAATTATGATTTTATCCTAAAAATAAAAATAAAGATACTACATAGTTTCTGCAAATGAAGTGTGGAATCCGAGTCGCATATAAAAATTGGGGGCAGGTTGGCACTTTCGGACAACATTTCAAAATCCATTAAACTAGTTAATGGCACTTTAAACCCATAAAAAGGTGCCCAATCTAAAATTTATCCAAAAAAATATTTGAGGAAAAGATACTCAGTCTATATTTAACTCGCACGTAAGGAAAATTGTCGGATTTCCACTACATTTGTCTCCTAGTGGTTCGGTGTTGTGCACGAAAATCTACTCTTCCTCTTGACCTATTTACTAGCCAAAAATTACAAGTTGTAATATACGCACTTGTGTTGTCTTTCTTCACCTCTATATATATATATATATATCTCCCCGTTTGACTCACCCAGTTTTATCTTATACCTCCAACAATTATAACCTTTAAATTTTTGTTCAGAAAAATATATAATTTTATATATTCAATCTATACTCTCAACAAATGTGTTCACTGTTTGGGCATATGCTTGTTTCAAATTCAGAAGGTAGGATTTCCAAAATAATTATTTCTCTTATATCTCTCTCTTTTTTCATTTTTAATTTTAAATTTTTACGAAAAATATCTGGTTCTCAATATAACAAATACTTAACTAATTTGAGTAGATTAAATAAATAAAATAAGTTGGTAAATAAATGAAACAAAATAGGGACAATCTCTTTAAAAGGTATATGAAATACCTAAATTTAATTTGTGTCACTAAATTTAACAAATTGTTAACCAGATCAAATGGAGTAAAGTGGAATTTATAAATTGTGTAAAATTATCACCATGCCCTTGATTTATTAAACCATAAAACCTCCCCGCCAGTGAAAGACTATATTCGATTAAACCTTAAAACACAAAGTGATATACTTATACTACAAACTAAAAAAAAAAAAAAATTAACATAAAACAACAAAACATCAAAAGTTCGGAATATCTTGGTGACCATAAGCCATTATCGAAAGTTGCATCGGCGCTAATTGGAGGAAAAACGATCATTATAGGAGGCCTCCTTTGTATTCATACTTCTCTTTTTTTGTGGGTTGTTGGCAACTGGATTTTTATATCCCATGTTTTCCACTAATTAATTTTCTACTACATTTATCACTAAATTCAGTTATAAATTACAGCCAATACAAGAATGGAGGCACAACATTTTTTTTTTGGCCAAAAAGTATATTTTTATTAATATCAAAAAAGCATGCAAACGCCAATAACCAAGGACGCGGATTCTCTCTTTTTCTCGTGTCCGCTCCTATCCTTTTCTTTCAAATTATACCGTAGGTGTAAAATACATAAACTTTTCGTTTTTTTAAAAAAAAAACGAAATTCATTATTTTAAAATATGTTTTAAGTATCAATCAGTTCTTTAAGATAATTTTTTAGTATTATTCAGTACCATAAAGTATTTTTTTACTGTCAGTCAGTAGACAGTACTCTGAAATATTTTTGATGCAATATTTTAAGATGTTGAATGTACTAAAAATTAGTTCAGGACATTTGATAATACTGAAATATTCATAAAAAATATTTTAAAGTACTGACTGACACTAAAAAGATATTAAAGGATATTAAATAATACTGAAAAATTATTTTATGATCTTAAAAATATATTTTAAGATACTAAATGATACTAGAAAATGCTTTAAACTGATGAATATTGTACAATAAAATAAAGTAAGTAACCTGTATATATATTTTTTTTTTTCGATACATAGTAACTTGTATATTTTACACCTGCGGTTTGAGAGTAAAGGAGGGAAGTGGACGCGTCCAATAACCAAAGGCTAGAGTAAATCTCAAAATATGTTAACGACGCAACCTATCACACCTATAACCCTATAAAGCGTACAAAGACCAAACTAGTGTCCTAAGCAATCAAATAAAGTTCAATGTGACCTTTTGTCAAACAACAGCCAGCATATCCCCTCTTTTTCAACATCCAGCACATTCATTGGAGTACCGGCCCTTTGAAAAGTAATCAGGAGCCAACAGTTGTTAAATTCGATGGCCTGGATGAAACAAGCGTGTGGGTCCGCCAAGGGTTGGCTATGACGTTTCGGAGAAGACGTTGGGAGAAGACAAAGCAATCTCCGGCGAAACAAAACGACAAAGCAATCAAGTTTTGTTGTAATATTCATGCTTTATAATTTCATGAATATTTAATGGCTTTCTAAAAATACACTTCTTTGTTTAAATTGCATTTTCTTGAGAAAACAAATTCCACTGATTTGCTCTCTACTTGAATCTTTCATTACTTTGTTTAATTGTGTATTTATTGACGGCCGAGATCCATTGAAGTTTTCCATATTCTTTAGTAATGTTACTCTCTTCATTTAAACAGCAACTTTTACATTTCAAAAAATTATTATTTTGTGTACTTAATTACATTTCTCTAGAGTTGGGAATATGGACCAGCCCGCGGGTTGTGGGTTGGCCCGCACCAATCCGCTGCCCTCGTGGTGCGGGCCTGTTCGGGCCGCACATCTGCGAGTTGGCAAAATGCCAACCCTAATTCGCAGTGTGCGGGTTGCGGGTCATCCCGCGAGCCCGCATTTTCTTTTGAAAATAAAAATTCCTATTTTTTAAAGAGGATTAAAAATATGAGACACGTGTATATGAGTCATTAAGTTTACCTTCTTAGAGTCAATCATTTCTCTTATAAAAATTTAAAAATATAATCTACAATTTAAGAGATAAAGTTATCAAATTTATCAAAGTTTATAAACAAAACATAAACTCATTCTCAAGCAACCAAGATATAATAATTTTGTTTAAAGAAAAAGGGAAGATGATAAGATTTTTTCTCTTTGAATTGGGAGGTACCAAGATAAGAGTGAAAAAATTATAAATTTTATAAAATTATCATATGTAAAAAAAAAATTAAAAAATTTATGGGCCAACCCGCCAACCTGCGGGCTAGCCCACATCAATCTACGGGTTATGATGTGCGGGCATGTGCGGCCCGTATTTTTACGAATTAGGATTTTCCTAATCCTAATCCGTCAAAACCTGCGGACTTATAAGTTAGGCCCGCAGATTAGACCCATGTTACCAAATCTTCATTTCTCCTTATACATTAGTCATATGTTTTTGTAACGGTGGGAATTGGTTCTTCGCTGGTTGAGTCGAGTGAACAACACTTCGTTGTTTGATGAAGACAAGGAGTGACGTGTGGGGTATGACCTCTTAATTGTTTCTTGGTACACTGACTTTGGGTCCACATTTAAATTTAAGTTTGAAAAAAAGAAAGCCAATCTTTATATTTCATTTCGCCTTCAAGAATTTATTAGTCTTTTTCTCTCTGTAAAGAATTTCTGAGCTTTACTTTTTCTATAAGCTTTGTGACTGTGTCAACATTTTAATTAATTCAGTGTGAAAGATAAGAAAATAGCATAGTTTGGGATGTAGAGTGTGTTAACTGTTCAATAATACTTCCTCTAATCCTTAATATAAGATTCAGTTGATTAATTTATGGAGATAAGAAAACTAAATAATTATATAATTATAACATATATTACATGATCTTCCTGAAATACTTATATGTATCGTTAGCTTATATATCAATTTATAAGTCAAAAAAATTAGTTTAGAGAAAATGATAAATATAAATATTTTAAAATATTTTATTTAACTTTATTAATCTCCCCAAATTAATCAATTAGAACTTTATATTAAGGATTGGATTAGTATATATACAAGCAATCATATTTTATGCAATAACCTTTTAAGCTCAACAAATGTAGAATTCTTAGCCCAATTTTCTTGAGCCATGTATTTTTTAAAAAAAAAAAAAAATAGTTTCACATATACTTAAGAAATAGTAGTCCATAGTAAACATTGAAATTTATCACGACATGTCTAATATCATCCAATGGAGTGGACATAACTGGAGGGCAGGCAGGGGTCCCCATTTAATTTGAGTACATTATTATATGACTTGGAGATGAGAATTTTCTCAATCCTTTTTCTTTAATTTTTTGAGTACTTTTTATAGTTGATTTTGTTTTGAATTATTTATGATAGATTCTGTGTTGTTTTACACAGGAAAATCCTCAACGCAAATGGAATATATAGTTCTATTACAAGCTTTCCTTTGTGGGTTATTTGGGTTACTATCAAATGCCTGGCTTGAATACATTATTTGAGTTCCATACCAAATTCACAGCTGTATATAATATGACGCCCTGTTTCTGTAGTTAGATCCCACATAACAAATTACTAGAAATGGGGTTCCTCCTTAGTCCTTATCCATCCATCCATCTCTGTTCCATTCATATGCAAGGAATGTAAAACCGGAACGGATTGGTGGTCCAAGCGGTCCGATCCAGTAGGTTAAACTGGCTCAACCTTTTTTAATTAAAAAAAAAATTAAATTCAATTGTTTTTTATTAATTTTATTAAGAATTTCATATTAATAACCCTGAAATTTGTACTTCCTCACCGGTTTAGTCCCGGGTTAGCTCCGATCTGACCCATTGACCTTTGACCCAATACCCCAGCCGGCTCAGTGTCCAATCCAATTTTCAGTACTTTGTTCATATGACGTGCACTTTAACAAATTCATCAAATCCACGTATATGTCTAATTATGTTCTATGAGTGAAATTAATTAAGAATCACGTGACTCTCTAGGGACTTCACTTTTTTTTTTTTCCATCAAGGTTATAATCCATTTTGTAAAGAGTTTTTATTTCTCTCAATATGTACACTTTCTTGGATTTAAATTTATGTTCTCCTTCTTACAGGATAAGGCCACTTACCACCTCAACCAACAAATTTATTAGTTATAAGAACTTCACTTTGTCCTCCACTCCACACAGCAAATCAAATCGGCTTCGTGTGCCACAAGCTGAGACAAGTTGTCCAATGTCCAGCATGAAACTAACTATGTTGTTTGCTGTTAAGGCTCTGTTTGGTTTGAGGGGAGAGGAGAGGTTTTGCTCCCCTTCCGTTTTGATTGGCAGGGGGAAGAAATTTAGGAGGGGAGGGGAAATTTTTTGAAATTTTCCCCTCCCTTCCCTCAAAACCATCCCCCCAAGGATATTGGGGGGATTTGGAGAGGAGACTGAAATTATTATTGTTGTTGAATTAAAATGTCCATGCTATGTTGTGACAACCCAAAATTGCCCTTATTCCTTTTTATTCCTTATTCTTTCTTTGTGCTTTGTAGCTAGGTGAGAGCATTCAGAGTCAAGCACCAAGTAATCTATATCCTCATCTTTATTTTTGCTGTGCGAACACATTATTTTCTTTTATATTTGTTACGATTAATTTCAGATTTTCTCTCATTTCTTTATTAGATAAGATCGAATCCAAGATCTTGATTTTAGTTTTTTATTTTTTATTATTACATTATTTTTTTTTCTTTGGACTAGATCTGGGCAGTCTCAACCAAGGTATTAAAACTCGGATCAGGTATTGAGCCGATCGGGGTACTGGGTTAAGGGTCAGTGGGTCAGACCGGGACTAAACTAGAGCTAAACCAGGACCGAACCGGTGAGAACTTGAAGATTTTAGGCTTATTAGTATGAAATTCTAAAGAAAAAGTAAAAAAAGATGTAAATAGCAACCTGGACCGGACTGGTCTACTGGCCAGTTCGCCGGTTTCCGGACCGGACCGGTCGGTCCGATTCAGGTTCAACAACTCTGGTCTCAACAGTAAAATAATGTTATATATTTATATACTTTTTTTGGTAAGTGTTTATGTATATAAATTTGTGATTAGTCTTTATTTTTTAAAGAATTTTTTATTTTATTGTTTTCCATACTTAAACATACGTCCTTTTTGTTTTCCACTTGCAAGTTGCAACTGACAAGTTACAACCTCAAAGATATGCTGATCGCTGAATTTTCTCTCGTGGCATCAAATGAATAGTTTTTTTTTTTTTAATCTGTATATGATTATAGAATATTATTTACCGATAAAACTTTAAAACAGTTGTATGAATTTTAGTATACAACTCCATATTTCTTTCAATGCCATGTGGTTAGCATTTGATTACATTTGATAATAATTTAGGACATAAAAATTTTATTCATATTTAAACTTTATTATACATTTATCAGTTTAGAAAAAATCACTTATAACATAAAGGTAAAGTTGTCCATATGGAAATAATTTTCTTTCCCTAAACCAAACAAGATAACATTAAAATCCTTCCCATTCTCTTCCTTCCTTCTGATCAACCCAATCATAATATTAAAATCTCCTCCTCCCCTGGATTAGTTTTTGGAAAATAGTTTTTATGATTTATGAGGTAAGTATGTGAGAAAAGTTTTGTCTCGATTTACGGAAAAGGGATTTTAAAGCTATGGTTTGTGACTTACCCAAAAAACTAGAAATATTCTTGCTAAGAAGTTTCGCTGTAATATTCTTACTCAATAATTTCATCGAATATTTAATGGCTTTCTAGTAATAAGACACTTACTTTTTTTAAATTGCATTTTCTTGTGAAAAAATTCCACTGATTTGCTTTCTATTTATACCGTTTCTTTGTGAATTTATTGACGTCCAAAATCCATTAGAAGTTTATCATATTCTTTAGTAATGTTATTCTCTTCATTTAAACCGCAACTCTTACATTTCGAAGAATACAAATTATTAGTCGGTGTACTAATACATCGGTTATATTTATTTAATGGATGGAGTTGGTTCTTCACTTTTTTGTTTGATAAAGACAAGGAGGGGCGTGTGTCAACATTTTAATGCAATATGAAAGGTAAGGACAAAAAGTCTTGAAACCGGTGGGTAGCAGGGATGCTATCCTATAAATGAGAAGTCGTGGATTCAATCTCACCTATAATTTAAGCCGGCTACCTTCATAATTTAAAAATATAAAAGCTAAGAAAATAGCGTAGTTTTGGTTCCTGCAGTTACCTACAGTACTACTACCATGGCTGTCTCATTAAGTTAAGTCCCACTTGAATCCCTCCTTTCTTTTTGTACTAATGTGTCTAGAAATACAATCACAATGACTCAGCATCATTAAGCCGAGTATCTTGCTCGAAGCTTTCCTTTTGTGCACTTCAAGATATTCAAATGCTCGTACATGTTTAATTATGTTGTATGAATGAAATCACCAAAGTTGATATTAATTAAGAATCAAGTGATTCAAAAATTGAGATTATATATTTATAAGATTAGGGGCCTGTTTGGTTAGAGGGGAGGGGATGAAAAATGAACTTCTTATAAAAATTGGAGGGGAGGGGCCCAAAGAAAAAGAAAGGGCTCTAAATCCCTCACATCCTCTTATTTTTGTTCCCTCTAAACTAGGGGTTTTTGAAGTAACGGTAAAAGTTACTGTTATGTTATTCAATTAAGAGGTCATGACTTTAAATTTTGGAAACAATCTAATTATTTACAGAATAAGGTTATGTACATCTATCCTTTCCTAACTCTACCTTGAGTGTTGGGCCGCCCTGTATATATTTATTTTTTTTTTTGGCCAAAGCCCTGTATATATTTATGAGATCGAGAATTACAACGTTCCATTAAGTAGGGTCCATAATGAGCCCATTTCAAGGTGTCATATTTGCTCTATGCATTGAGAGAGACTGGAACTAATGGAGGCTTCTCACTGCAGATTTCACGGTAATGTCCTTCCTTCTTTTGTGACATGGAGACTTAATCATACACATTCGTGAGTTGAGTTCGGATTTAAATTAAAAAATGTAACTTTTTAATTTTACGATCAGCTTTATCTAAACAAATAAAGGTGTAAGATTGGTGGGTTTAATTTGGTTGTGTTTTTGTAGGGAATAATGACATCCGGGGAATAATCACAAAAGACAATCTTGTGTTTGTCTTGTTTATTACTCCAACGAACTTCATTCAGAGTATTTAAATCAATCCTAATTAAAGTTAGTCCTTCCCACTCTACCTCTTACCCTCTGAACAAAATGTCAGTTGTAACAATGCATGCATTCATTAGGTATTCAAAGAGTACAACGTTGACCACACACAGAGTGTTGCTTAATCACCGAGGCACCCGGATACAAAAACACAACCTTATCTCACAAGATGTTCAAGGATATACTACCCTCACTCCTTAATATAACATTTAATTGTTTTTTTTTAAAAAAAATATTAAGAAAGCTAAATAAATTATATTAAAGTATTTATATTTATCATTTTTCACCAAACTAATTTGCTTGACTTATAAACTCATATATAATCTAATGATATATAACATATATTATGATTAAGTAACTTATGTAGCTTTTTTAATCGTTTCAAAAAAAAATCTAATGACTCTTATATTAAAAACTGGAGATAGTATTAGATAAGATAGAAAAGAATGGCGAGTGGGATCTGAAAGTGACCAACAAGTGTGAGTCCACCCAAGTGTTAGCTTTAAAGTTTTGGAGAAGACTATGACAGAAGATTTAGTGCTCGTTTGGAATAGCTTATTTTTTGTCAATAAGTGCTTATAAATCATGATTCACGGTATACGAGGTAAGTATGTGAGAGGAATTTTATCTCGACTTACGTAATAAGGACTTATTTACCCCCCAAAACATGTTTCCAAACATAGCCTTAAAGTTGTGTCATTGCTTATGGAGAAGGACTTAGATGCGCTGATTATCTAGCTAGCCCCGTATGACTCAATGTGGACACACATGACCAGCAGTGTTGTCCAGCTAGTAGACTCCTTGTAATTCACAAGCTTTGATTGTCTTTGTATCCCAAAAAAAATAAAATAAAAGTTGTCTCCCTCCGACGGTATTCTTGTCCCTCTGACATCCTCTCTCTAGTCTCCTCCGGAATTTCGTTGTAATATTCTTTATCTATAATTTCATCGAATATTTAATTGCTTTCTAAAAATACACTACTTTGTTTGAATTGCATTAACTTTCTTGTGGGAAAAAAAATTACATTCATTTGCTTTCTATTTGAATCTTCCATTGAATTGTTTCTTTGTGAATTTATTGACGTCTAAGATCCATTAGAAATTTACCATATTCTTTAGTAATGTTATTATCTTCATTTAGACAGCAACTTTAATTTTACATTCCAAAAAATTATTACTCTGTGTACTTAATTACATTTTCTCCTGATACATAACTGTTTTATTTATTTAACGGTGGGAGTTGGTTCTTCACTGCTTGAGTAAACCACACTTCATTGTTTGATAAAAACAAGGAGTAACATGTGGGGTATGATCTCAAAAACTTTGTGGTCTAGACCTTTCAATTGTTTCTCACTACATTGACTTTGGGTCAACATTTAAATTTAAGTTTGAAATAAAATTAATTCAACTTTTATAATTAACTGTGTCATTACTTTCATTTCGCCTAGCTCAGGCCCTAAGATGAAGAATTTATTAATTTTTCAAATGCATGAAAACAATTTATGAGTTTTACTTTTTCTATAAGCTTTTGTGATGTGTCAATATTTTAATTCAATGTGAAAGATAATTAAATAGCGTGATTTGGATTGTAGAGTGTGTTAACTGTTAAATAATATGCATACAAGCAATCTTATTTTATGCAATAATTAATCTTTTAAGCTCAACGAACGTACAATTCTCAGCCCAATTTTCTTTAGCCATGTATGATTTTTTTTTTTTTTTGGAAAAAAAGAGTTTCACAGATACTTACAAAATAGTAGTCCAGTAAACTTATATTGAAATTTATCACGACATCTCTAATATCATCCCATGGATGGAGTAGACACAACTGGATGGCAGGGGGTCCTCATTTAATTTGAGTACATTATTATATGACTTGGAGATGATAATTTTCTCAGTCCTTTTTTTAAAATTTTTTTAGTACTTTTTATATTTGTGTTCCATGCCAAAATCACAGCTATATATCTAATGATCCCTGTTCCTGTAGTTAACTACCGACACCATTGGCTGTCTCATTAAGGTAAGTCCTTCTTAAATCCCTCCTTTCTTCTCCATTGAATCTCTTAAAATACTCCTCAAGTCCTTAATATAAAATATATTTACCTAATTTGATTAGATTGAGGAAGTTGGTTAAGTTAATTTATATGACATGTATGTATCTAAAACACCCTAGTCACTTTCCTTAATTCCCTCCTTCCCTCTCCTCCTTGATTATTATTAAACAAGCATCAGTAAGGGCAAACTAAAAGAAGGTTGACAAATATGAAAACTTTGTCTTTTATTCAAATATGTCTTTTATTAAGGATCGGAGGAGTACACTTTACCTAAAGTGTAGAGAAAGAGACATAGAGAGAACTTCACTGTCAGTGCGATTTTTTATCCCTCTACTAGGGTTTTGCCATATGTGTGATTTCCGTACGGTCGTATGTTTATCCAGCGGCGGCCGTCCCTGATAAGGGGTAGATTTCGTCAATCTCCGTACGGACGTCTCCCCCTGATGAGTAGCCCCATGTCGTGGCCAGTGGAGACACTAGTTGTGAGAGAAACCGGCGACGGTAGTGTGTGGGGAAGAAGCGAGGAGGGAGGCAAGAAGGCATTAAGGCCCCAATCCTCTGTGAAATAATTCAATGTGGATCTCCGGCAGGTTCCCTCGTGGCTCCCGTTGGTGAAAAACAAGTAGAGGCAGCGGACCTCTTTCCACCCTTGCGAAATGATGTGCACGATGGAGGCTAGCAGTTGGCGATTTGCAACCACGCACTCTGAGTAAACCTAAGGCAAGGTCACAGATGGACTCAAAGGTACCAATTTGTCGATCCGATGATAATGAGGTATGTGATTTGCTTAAGGTGTCATCTTTCCCCATCAACGGCCGATTAGGCTTGAGCTTTGATTCTGGTAGGACCGTTTTGCTTAGAGTTGATTCCTCTACGCTAAATTCTGTCTGCTGCTCTAAAGTTTTGATGATATTGGATGCAAACAAATTTTTCTTATATGATCGGGGGCTTTATTTTAGTTCACTTCTGGGCAGTAGGGATTTTATGTCAAATTCTAGTATTCATGATGCATTGGTCTTAATAGCAATGGGGTGGAAGGTTTTTGGAGGAAAAAGAGACCAATCGTCCGATCCAAACTCAAATAACAGGGCTTTGAAGTTTGCTTCAAATTAAACTCTGGTTATGCTTGGTCAAACCATACACTCTATGTTACTGATGATTTGGGTAGGGGAGTTGAGTATGGTAGTATGGCCAGATGTATTGCTCTGAATTCGTATATATGGTTTTTAGATGATAGAATTATCAATTTGAGTATAGTCAGTGGGCTTGTACACACTGTTTTTCGTTGGGTAGACATTTGCCTGTTCAGTGTTCTTCGAAATGCTGTTCACATTTGGTTTCAATGTGTACTTGTTCAATGGGTATGGCGATGATGTTCATCATTGGGTGGAAATTGTGTTTCTTTCATTTATTGCCATACAGATTGTGCGTTGTTTGCTAACATTTTTATTGATGATCTCCTTGAGTATTACCTTATCTCAAGGAAAATTGTCAGGAACCTCTTTTATAGATGGATTCTCGTAGAAGCAGATTTGGTGACCGAGTGGACTGCCAAAGCTTCTCTGGATGATCTTATCCTTTGTGTTGGGTATTTCGACCTCTGCTACAGTTGTGGTCCTTCTGGGCCTCTAATGTTGTGGATGATTTGTTTGTTTAAGTTTTATGTTCTTAATACTTTGAAGGACCTTTCTTGGCCTTATGTTTTTAGATTCAATGTCTGTTTGCTTCAAGTTTTAAGTTGTGTTCCTAGTTTATAGGTTGTTCTTTTCGGTTCCTAAGTGTTGTAGTTTTCGATGTTGTAATTTTCAGTGGAAATCAATATATTCTGTTTCGTTCTTGGCAAAACAAAAAAAAAACGGAGAGAAAGAGACATAGAGAGAGTTGCTAAATTGGATCATATATCCCACATAACAAATAACTGGAAAAATGGGATTCATGCATCCACAAAAAACGAAAGTTTCAATAAATTTGTAACCATCATATTTTATAATGATCTTATGGATCCAACAAATAATTAAACTTCATAAGGGATTCTCAAAACCTGAAATAAAGAGTCTGAAAGTGATACGTAAACCATCAAAACAAAAACCATAGAGTGTAGCAGAGTTGATTATCAGTAATATCTAGGGTTCAGATATAGGTTGAGATTATCGTGTAAGAACACAATTGTGCAAAATTATCAACATTGAATGGTCACAAACCAAATTCTTCGGAGGTTGAGGCCCCGAGGATAACAATGCTGGTTTAGGTGAACTTTGACAAATAACCCATTTGGACTACACCTTGGGCACAATGGGGTCCAATATGTCTGGCGTTATTCAAAATACTAGAAGCCATTAGATAACACTACATTGGATAGTATTTCATACCACCAAAAAAAATCTATAGGATCTCGCTCTAAATTTTAAGCTTCACAGACGTTATGGAACTAATTTCGGTGCTCATCACAATGATAAGCTCTAAGAGTTAATCACTACTGTAGATTGTTCAGATCTAATTTGAATGGGTTAGATTGATTTTTTTTTTTTTTACTTCAACCCTTTTTCCAAAAAAAAAAAAAATTTTAATGTGTACAACATCTAATATAAAGATAATCTTTTAACTATCAATTTTCTTAAAAAATGATTGTTTTATTTAAAAATCATTATTTGAAAATATTAAATCTAGATCATTTGAAGTTTGTTTGAACTATTTAATTCTCACCACGTTGATTTACCCAACGATGAGCACTGAAACTGGTTCTATAAACTTCTATAGAATGCCAGTAAATTTACATCCTTTATATGACATTTGAAAATTGTCGTAATAAACATGAGAATACTAGATACCATCTTATCTTCTTGTACTATGATATCTACAACAACAGAGAACACAAATGCCTACTCAATAGGAACAACAATGGATAAAAAAAACCAGAAATTTAACAGAATCAATATACTGATCAGCAATGTAAATAAAAGCAAAATGATTGTGAATCAATTTCTAAAACCTGAACAAGTGTCACACACACACACACACATATGGAGTTTGAAAAAGATAAGGAGTGGCCAAAAAAGACTTTATCTTTACACTTTTGTCGCTTTGTAGTTTGCTAACTTGCTATCATTTTAGAATTTGATTTAAACTTCATTTTATTTGCAATCAATTTAATTCTACTTTCAGTTCTTTAACAATTATAAGTCAACGGTCCAATTCAAAATTAAAAAAAAATTATTGGAAAAAAATTAAAAAAGAAATCTGAAAATTTATTCACAAAATTAAATTTACTTTTTAAAAAAATTTCACTTTGCGACGGATTAGCGACAGAATTCCGTCGCTAATCTAGACAATTTCGTCCCTAACTGTCAAATATTAGCGATGGAACATCAAAAATCCGTCTCAAATTTAGCGACGGAAATTCGGTCTCTAATCCGTGCCAAAAATTAGCGACGGAAATTCCGTCTCTAATCCGCCTCAAAAAAATAGCGACGGAATTTTAAATTAGTGACGGAATTTCCGTCTCAGATTAGAGACGGAATTTTCGTCGCTAATCAGTCTCTAAATTAGCGACAGAATTTGAAATTCCATCGCTAACAGAATTAATAACGCCCTTTTAAGGGACGGAATTTTTTCCGTCGCTAATATTATTAGCAGCGGAAATTCCGTCACTAAATTCCGTCTCTAATAACCTTTTTTTTTTTTTTTGTAGTGGTTATAGACTTCCTATTGCGAGGCTATTAGTAAGTTCATATCTAGTGATTTGGTACTTGGTAGCGCGTGCTTCATTTTGTTGCTGAGAAAATGTGGTTGAAGCGGTTTGGTTCTATATGCTAGGTATCTACTAAGCAAATCCTGTTGAAATTCCTGTCCGTTCATTTAAAATTGGAAAAATGTTAGTTAGGTCCCAAGCTAGGAAAAAAATGTCAAAAAAGTCCCTTTAAAAAGTCAACTGTCATTCTGACATGAATTCCCAATGACCATTTACCAAAATACCCACAAGCAATTTAACCACTGTCATTTGTTACAACATGTTATGCTATATTTACAACATCGTAAGTCATATTAACAATATAATCAGTTACGTTTACAACATGTTACATTATATTTAATGAGTTGTAAACGTAACTGAAGAGGTTGTAAACGCAAAACAATCACGCATTTTATATACATGTTGTAAACGTAATTTACGATATTGTTAATATGACTTACGAAGTTGTAAATATAGCATAACATGTTGTAACCAATGACAGTGGTTAAATTGCTTGGGGTGTATTTTGGTAAATGGTCATTGGAAATCCATGTTAGAAAAGTCCCTAGGGACTTTTCTGACGGTTGACTTTTCAAATGGACTTTTATAGTATTTTTTCTCTAGCTTGGGACCTAGCTGACATTTTCCCTTTAAAATTTGTCCCCTTTTCCAATTTATGCACGCGCTTAACAGTCTATTGCCTTATAATCCCGACTTTTTTCTTTCGCTAATAGAAGTATATATTAGTTTGAGTTTCATGGCAATACAATGAAAATTAATTGGAGAATTGATCTAGACGCATTATGAAATTATCCTTGAAAAACATGGAAGAAAATGTTTATATATAAATACCTGATGCATGGTAGCATATGTGTTGTATGAATATAATTCACACTCTGCCTCTTCCTCTGTCTGTCCTAAAATTTCTTGAAGGAACTAATTTGCAATGGAAATTTTTGTTGTTGGCAAAGAAAAAATAATGGAAATTTTTGAGCAGACAATTTTTTTTCCGGTTTTAGTGCTTATACGGTCACCAATTTCTGAAATGGGTACATCTATCCGTAAGACAGCAAAGCATTTTTGACGCAGCCGGCTACTTTCGTATTCTGTATGTGAATTTTCTTTTCTGAAATGGGTACATCTATGGGTAAGAAACGGCGAAACTGATCTTTGTAGGATTGTGTGTGAGAGAAATCAAGGAAAGAAAACCTCACATAAAAAACTAGAAACACTCGAGAGATTTTAGAGATCTTTGTAATAATGGCTACAAGCAGCAATATTTCTGCTCACCTTTTTCACTTTTCACAGGAGACAATTAAACTATCATGCATGTGATGTTGTCTGTGAAGAGGGAATCTGTTGAGTCAGACTTTGAAACAGCATTATATTGCTCAAAGAATCCAACCTTGAATCAGCTCCAAATGTATATATAAAGAAACAGTCTCCGGAAAATTTAAACCACTAAGTAGTCTTCATTCATTAGTCGAAAGTGGGATCCTGGCATAATACAGCAAAAAACGAAAAAAGAAAAAGTTTGGAAGAAGCTGAAATCAAAATTTTACGAGAAGACGACATAGCAAATACAGATCTTTAATATGAGGAACCAAAGAAAATAAAAGCGCGCCAACATCCACATCCCATTTATTTCCTCACAACATCATAAGATATACTCTTTCATACAATGGATCGATCCCCAGTCACTTTTTCAGTTTTTCCCCTTCTCTCTCTCTCTCTCTAGAGATAATGAGATTGCATCCATTAGGTTGCCTTTGGAGTTTCTCCTTCAGTGATTCAGAGGAGGACCCTACTACTTTTACCTCTCTTAAGGAGGTCAGGGACCCGAGCTGGTCAGGGAGAGCAGTCAAACGCTCGCAGTCTTCAATGACCAAATGTCTAAGGCATGGCATTACATCTTTACCTAATTCCCACTCACAGAGACTAATCATAAGCCTGATTTGAAATACCTCTGGTTGGGGGAACCCATTGATGGAACACAGCCGCCTCACGGAATAACAAAAACGTAGTTTTAAAATTCTGAGTTTGTCAAGACTCCCCAAAGTGCTCATCACATCGTCATTTAAGTCGGTGCTTGAGATTGTTAGCTTGGTAAGGTTGGAAGGAAAGGCGTTGACAGATGTTCCGATATCAGGAAAGTAATCAATCTTCAGTGTATTCAGATAATTTAGGTTCCGAAGATTTTCCCCCACTTGACTAACCCCCCCTCCTTCTTTGTCATAGCACAACCCCAATTTCCTAAGGTTTGGGAATACACCTTTCCCAATTAGAGACAAAATGGCTGATTTTTTATTTATCACAACCTCAGATAGGGTTTGTAGATTCAACATAGTTTTACTTTCGACATCTAAAGACTGCTCAGGCCAAATCATTAGTCTACTTGCAACAAGATGCCGCAGTCTCTTGAGTTTGCAAATTCCACTACTGAATGATATGCCAAATTCGAAAAGTTGACCTTCCAATTTTAAAGTTTCTAGATTCCAAAGATTGCATATGGAGTTAATAGTCACTAATTGGAATTTCCCAGAAACGAAATGTAATCTTAAGTACCTTAGATGCACTAACATGTTTAAATTGATGGGGATCTTATGATGGGAGGAAATTGGAAGCCTCATACCCAACACTCGAACAAGCTTAATCTGTCTCACAAGCCCTTTTGACATGCTTGAATCAATGTTGTCGCTTTCGCCGTAGTCAAAGCAGAGCATAGAACGAGTAGCTGAAAGGTCTTTCTTTTCTGAAGCCAAAAAATCAATCATCTTACATTGAATGGAGAACCTGCGAGGTTTGTTTTGATCCAAATTAGTGTCTGCATCCCTACAAACTTCAAAAAATTTCTCCTTCTTGCCCTTGTATATGCAAAGTTCTCTCAGAAGATCATGGATACGGAATGTCTTGATTCCCCCATCGGTTCTTCTTCTCCCCACTTGGATTAAGCTACGATCAATGAGCTCATCCAAATAGAAATCTGCAACATCTTCTACAATTCTAGAATCACTAAGAAGAATAAATCCTTCAGCAACCCATAGGTGGATCAAGCGTCTGACAGGAATCTCGTCGTCTTCAAGAAACATACCAAAATAGAGAAAGCATGGCCTCAATCTTTCAGGCAAACTATCATAACTGAGTTTCAGTACTATATCGCGTACATTTGCGTCTTCTGCAGCAAGATACGAATTAACATGATTCTTGATGTTGGACCAAACTTGGTATGACTTCTCCTTGTTTGCTAGAATTCCAGCAAGCACCACAATGGATAATGGTAAGCCACCACAACTTTCTACCATCCACTCACCTAGTGGCTCTAGATGAGATGGCATGCCTTCTCCTCCTCGAAACACCCTTTTTGAGAAAAGCTCCCAACTCTTTTCTTGACTAAGAAAAGGAAGATAGTAGGGAGGAGATGAACTAGCATAAGAAGCGACCTCTCGCAAACGGCTAGTAATCAAGATCCTGCTGCTTCTATTGTCATCTGGGAAAGCAGATTGTATGTCATCCCAATGTTGAGGTTTCCATATATCATCCAACACTACAAGATACCTCTTCCCTTTTAAACACTCTCGCACCTTGTCTTTCAGCTCCTCCTCGCTCAAGTTATGAAAATCATTAGATTCAGCTTTGCTTTTGCCCTTTGATTTCTTCTTATGCTTGCTACTGCTATTGTTATTGTAATAGCTTGCATTTGCAGACGTTGACATCAAGTATTTAAGAAGGGCGAGTAAGAGTTCTCTAGGTCTATAGTCATTAGACACAGAAACCCAAGCAAAACACTCAAAGTGATTCTTGACATCATCACTATTATAAATCTTACGAGCAAGAGTAGTTTTACCTAATCCGCCCATGCCAATGATGGGCACTACATTACGACGCGAACCTTCTTGCTTGAGGCGATTGATTACTTCAGTTGTGTCATGCTCAAAACCCACCACGTCATCTTCCTCCACGTCCCTTCTTCGCTTGTGCACTAGTTGTAACTCCTGATCTGTTGAAGATCTTGCTGCATCCTGGGTGTTGGCATATTTTATATTGTTCTCATGGAGGTAATTGAGTCTGGCGTTAATGTCGTCGATTTCCTTTGCAACATCATGTCGCAGCTTTAAGTGGCTGGCACCATGGAGGATCTTGGACAACCAACTTCTTCTTCGGTAGTTGGCAACGTTGACAACAAAATTGTCGATGACATCCTCAGCTTCATGTGCGATGTCTTTGATTTGACGTACAACCTCTTGTTCGATTGGCTTCTTCCGCTGGTTTTGTTCGCAGCTCTTAAGGAAGGCACTCATTATTCCGAGGTGATCCTGAAGGAGCTTCACTTTGTCCTGCACACCACGTAGAAAATTGACTTCGACTGTCACAAGCCGAGACAAGTTCTCCAGCACGAAACTAACTACGCTATCTGCCATGAAGTCTGCACTATCAACACAAGAACACAGAAGCAAGTGAAGGAAAATTTGAAGCACAAGACGTTCATTGGCAAGAAGTTCAAGGTCATATAAGAGAAGAAATGAATGGCAAGTGGGATCTGAAAGTGACAAAAGAAGTGCGTGGGTCCGCCAAGTTTTAGCTATGAAGTTTCTGAGAAGACTAAAAAATTTGTTCAAGTGTTTTTTGTGAGTTTTCAAGTTTTATGGTGTTAAAATTTTTGTCCAAAAAAAAAACTCATCAAACTAACTGAGAGGTTGAGTTTGGTTTTGAAAATTATTATGATTATTAGTACTAGATGATTATTGTTGGCGTTGTTTGTAATATCTATATTTTTATTTTCAGAATAAAATAATAAGTTAGAGATAATGAATGTAGTGGATAATTTTTGAGATGGTTAAAATATGTTTTTTTAAACAAAATTATATTATAATATATATATATATATATATATAATGATGGCGGCGGCGCAATGGCGCCATCAATATTGGAAAATTGGTGGAAGGATGGCACTTTCGGTGCCACCCCTAAAATTTAATTAAAAAAAAACTGCTTTCATACCAATGTATTATGTGCCTAAAGCAGTGTTTAGTGACCCTCCATTGTTATCAGCTATTCATATATTTCACTTAAGTCTTTATAAGAGTCATTGGTTAAAAAGGTTGAAAGACATAGACATGTTAGTCAATAAAAAAAATTATGATACAATCCGTACGAATTGAAAATGAATTTTTAAAAGAAATAAATATAATTCAGTTGGAGGATAAATATCTATTGAAACTTAATGAGGGATTAGAAGAAGGAGGAGTCGATTTTTAAATAGGTGATTATGGTATCTTGAGATTAAAAAGAAGGATTTGTATCCCTAATTTGTTTACTTAGGTATGTGTGTGTTATGTTAACATTGATATTTATGTTTGTGATCCAATTTGCATAATGTTGTGTAGGAATCTTGTGATTGAATTTATAACGTTATGATCAAATTGTGTTGGTGATTTGTGTTTTATTGTGCCTGGGGTGCCATTTGTATTGTGAAAACTTAGTTTTGATGTTGATGTTGCACAGGAATCTTGTGTTGTGGATTGTCATATTATTGGTTCATTGTGAATTTTGGGGGTAAAATTCTTTTTAGTTGGGGAGAATTATAATATTCTTATTTTTATTTTTAGGATAAAATAATAATTTAGAGATAATGAATATAGTGGATAATTTTTGTGATGGTTAAAATATGTTTTCTTAAAAAAATAAATTATATTACAAATAAAATATATATATTTACACATAATGATGATGCCGCCATCGATATTGGAAAATTGGGGGGAGGCTGGCACTTTCGGTGCCCCCCCTAAAATTTAAAAAAAAAAATAATACTGTGGTTGGTGGCGCGGGGTATTATACCACATTATTAATTTTTTAAAAAAAAAAATTTGGGGCACCGAAAGTGCCAACCTCCCCCAATTTTCCAATATTTCGGCGCCATATCATTTTATTTAAATATTATATGCAATATAATTTTCTTTAGGAAAAAATATTTTAACCATCCCAAAATTATCCACTATATTCATTTTCCATAAATTATGATTTTATCCTAAAAATAAAAATAAAGATACTACATAGTTCCTATAAATGAAGTGTGGAATCCGAGTCACATGTAAAGGCATTCGTTGGACAACATTTCAAAATCCATTAAACTAGTTAATGACACCAAATTAGCAAAAAAACAAAAAAAAATAATGACACTTTGAACCCATAAAAAGGTGCCCAATGTAAAATTTACCCAAAAAAATATTTGACAAAAAGGTACCCAATTCATATTTGACTCGTAGGTAAGGGAATTACCGGATTTTCACTACGTTTGTGGCCTGGTATTATACAACAAACCTATTCTTCTTCTTGACCTATTTACTAATCAAAAATTACAAAAAGTAATATATACACTTGTGTTGTCTTTCCTCACCTCTATATATATATATATATATATATATCTCCATTTGACTCACCCACTTTTAGCTTATACCTCCAACAATGATAACCTTTAAATTTTTTGTTCAGAAAAATATATAATTTTATATATTCAATCTATACTCTCAACAAATGTGTTCACTGTTGGGGCATATGCTTGTTTCAAAATCAGAAGGTAGGATTTCCAAAATAATTATTTCTCTTCTATCTCTCTCTTTTTTCATTTTAAATTTTAAATTTTTGCGAAAAATATCTAGTTCTCAATATAACAAATACTTAACTAATTTGAGTAGATTAAATAAATAAAATAAGTTGATAAATAAATGAAACAAAATAGGGACAATCTCTTTAAAATTCATATAAAATACCTAAATTTTATTTGTGTCACTAAATTTAACAAATTGTTAACGAGGTCAAATGGAGTAAAGTGGAATTTATAAATTGTGTAAAATTATCACCATGCCCTTGATTTATTAAACCATAAAACCTCCCCGCCAGTGAAAGACTATATTCGATTAAACCTTAAAACACAAAGTGATATACTTATACTACAAACTAAAAAAAAAAAAAAAACTTAACATAAAACAACAAAACATCAAAAGTTCGGAATATCTTGGTGACCATAAGCCATTATCGAAAGTTACATCGGCACTAATTGGAGGAAAAACGATCATTATAGGAGGCCTCCTTTGTATTCATGCTTCTCTTTTTTGTGGGTTGTTGGCAACTGGATCTTTATATCCCATGTTTTCCACTAATTAATTTTCTACTACATTTATCACTAAATTCAGTTATAAATTACAGCCAATACAAGAATGGAGGCACAATATTTTTTTTTGGCCAAAAAGTATATTTTTATTAATATCAAAAAAGAATACAAACGCCAATAACCAAGGACGCGGATTCTCTCTTTTCCTCGTGTCTGCAACTATCCTTTCTCTCAAATTATACTGTTTTGGTATAAAATATATAAGTTTCTCATTTTTTTTGTATAAAAAAACAGTATTCATTATTTTAAAGTATTTTTTAAGTATCAGTCAGTTCCTTAAAATAATTTTTCAATATTATTCAGTACCCTGAAGTATTTTTTTAGTGTCAATCAGTAGGCAATATTCTGAAATATTTTTAGTGCAATATTTTAGGATGTTGGATATACTAAAAATTAGTTCAGGACATTGGATAATACTGAAATACTGCATAAAAAATATTTCAAAGTACTGACTGGTATTAAAAAAATATTTCAGGATACTGAATAATACTAAAAAATTATTTTATGATCTTAAAAATATATTTTAAGATACTAAATGATACTTAAAAAAATACTATGATAAATATTGTATAAAAAATAAAGTAAGGAATTTGTATATTTTACCCCTGCAGTTTGAGGACGCGGCTTCTCTCCTTTGATATTACCGTCCGCTGCCCTCCTTTGCCTTTAAACTGCGCCGTTTTGGCGCAAAACACAGCACCCAGTTTTTTTTTTTTTTTTGAAAATCATTATTTAACATCCTGATGTATTTTTTCAGTACCAATTAGTTTCTTAAAATATTTTTTTAAGATCCTAAAATAATTTTTCAGTATTATCCAGTATTTTGAAAAACACTATTCAACATCATGAAGTATTTTTTCAGTACTAGTAAGTTCCCTAAAATATTTTTCAAGATCTTAAAATAATTTTTCAGTATTATCCAGTATTTTGATAATTTTAGTCAGTACTCTAAAATATTTTTTATCCAGTATTTTAAAGTATTTTGATAATTTCAATCAGTACTCTGAAATATTTTTACTGAAAAATTATTTTAGGATCTTGAAAAATATTTTAGGGAACTGACTAGTACTGAAAAAATACTTCATGATATTGAATAGTGTTTTTCAAAATACTGGATAATACTGAAAAATTATTTTAGGATCTTGAAAAAATATTTTAGGAGACTAACTGGTACTAAAAAAATACATCATGATGTTAAATAGTGATTTTCAAAAAAAAAAAAAAACTGGTGCTGTGTTTTGCACCAAAACGGCGCAGTTTAAAGGCAAAGGAGGGCAGCGGACGGTAATATCAAAGGAGAGAAGCCGCGTCCGCAGTTTGAGAGCAAAAGAGGGAAGCGGACGCGTCCAATAACCAAAGGCTAGAGAGGAATTTGTATATTGATTAGAAGTGATTTTGAGTACCTCATTGATCCTCAAATATATGAAAATACTCCTATCAATATTATTTTATACACACACATAAGCTCCAATAAGCTTTATTTTGAGGTTTATGACTTTTTCCAATTTATGACTTTTTTTACCTCAAATCCCATCGCTGAACCAAACACCCATATTAGCTTTTTTACTGTTCAAATCCGTTTACGCCACTGTTTAACTCCAATTTTACGCCCAAACGTCAAAACAAACGAGCACTTTGCGTGTGAAATCGGACTTGAACAATGGCAAAAACGAATTTGAATAGTAAAAAAGCTAAAGTGGGTGTTTGATTCAGCGATGAGATTTGAGGTAAAAAAAGTCATAAATTGGAAAAAGTAATAAGCCTCAAAATAAAGTTTATTGGAGCTTATGTGTGTGTATAAAATAATATTGATAGGAGTATTTTCATATCTTTAGGGATCAATGAGGTACTCAAAATCACTTCTAATCACAAAACTTCTTTTATGAAAAATGTTCTAAATAATTTTCTCTTTCTTTAGATAGTAATCTTCTGCTAATTAAATAATACTTTGGGATAAAAGTTTAGGCAAGTTTTGAGTTTTGTCAATATATAACTGTAGAAATGTAGAGAATAATTAATAATTAATTTTAATCAATTTATATTTATTATTTAATTGTTTTATAATTTTATAATTAATTTTTTTATAAACATGTCTTAATTTAGTTTCTATATGGCGTTTTTACCCATTAAATTTAGTTTAAATAATTTATTTGGATTATTGGATGTATTATTGAGGTTTTAATCGGTTTATTTTGTTAGATTTTGAGCTATGTGAAAATATGAGTTAGGATTTAATATTTAAATTAGAGTTTGATATAATTTATAAAATTTAAGCTTGAGGTATACAATAGAAAAGACTTTTGGAGTGTATCAATTTAAATTAGAGTTTGATATAATTTTATTTAAAATTGTACTATTGCCAAATTTTCAAAATTAATTTTTGAGAAAATTGTGAAAAAATCCCTCCGTGTGTGTAGATATCTTCCCAGGTCCTATTTGGCAATTAAGTTGCTAATGAGGTCTTTTTTCACAATTATCCCTTCATTTTTCATTTTTCATAATTTTTACAATTTTTTCTCTTAAATAATACAAAATTCATTTATGCAAAAGTCAAACCAAACATCATTCACTTTTACATAAGTTACTTATCCAATCGCCAATCTAAACACTCATCATTTTACCTAATCTAACTTTTTTCCAATTTTAAGATTCCATAAGTCTAAGTAAAAATAAGTCATTTATCCAATCGTCAATCCAAACACACCCATAATTATGTATTTGTGTCGTCGCTTTCATTTCGCCTTCAAGAATTTATTAGTCTTTTTCTCTTATTCCTGTCAAGGATTTCTGAGGTTTTCTTTTTCTATAAGCTCTGTGACTGTGTCAACATTTTAATTAATTCAGTATGAAAGATAAGAAAATAGCATGGCTCGGGTTGTAGAGTGTTTTCACTGTTAAATAATACTTGCTGCAGCCCCTAATATAATATCCAGTTGATTAATTTAGGGAGATTGATAAAACTGTATAATTATATAATTATAGTATATGTTACATGATCTTTTTAAAATACTTATATATATCGTTAACTTATATATCAGTTTATAAGTCAAGAAAATTAGTTTAGAGAAAATGATAAATATAAATACTTTAAAATAATTTATTTTATTTTCTTAATTTTTCTAAATTAATCAATGAAGCCTTATATTAAGGAATGGATTAGTATATATACAAGCAATCTTATTTTATGCAATAACCTTTGAAGCTCAACAAGTGTACAATTCTTAGCCCAATTTTCTGTAGCCATGCTTTTTAAAAAAAAAAAAAAGAGTTTCACATATACTTATGAAATAGTAGTCCATAGTAAACATTGAAATTTATCACGACATCTCTAATATCATCCAATGGAGCGGACATAACTAGATGGCAGGCAGGGGTCCCCATTTAATTTGAGTACATTATTATATGACTTGGAGATGATAATTTTCTCAATCCTTTTTCTTTAATTTTTTGAGTACTTTTTATAGTTGATTTTGTTTTGAATTATTTATGATAGATTCTGTGTTGTTTTACACAGGAAAATCCTCAACGCGCAAATGGAATATATAGTTCTATTACATGCTTTCCTTTGTGGGTTATTTGGGTTACTATCAAATGCCTGGCTTGAATACATTATTTGAGTTCCATACCAAATTCACATCTGTATATAATATGAAACCCTGTTTCTGTAGTTAGATCCCACATAACAAATTACTAGAAATGGGGTTCCTCCTTAGTCCTTATCTACCCATCGATCTCTGTTTATTGATCCAAAAAAAAATCTATCTCTGTTCCATTCATATGCAAGGTATGTAAAATCGGATCGGACCAGCAGTCCAAGCGGTCCGGTCCGGTAGGTTAAACCGGTTCAACCTTTTTTAATTAAAAAAATTAAATTAAATTATTTTTTATTAATTTTATTCAGAATTTCATATAAATAACCCTGAAATCTTTACTTCCTCACCGGTCTAGTCTCGGGTTAACTCCGGTCTGACCCACTGACCCTTAACCCAATACTCCAACCGGTTCAATGTTCAATCTGATTTTCAGTACTTTGTTCAGATAACGTGCATTTTAAGAAATTCATCAAATCCACATATATGTTTAATTATGTTCTATGAATGAAATTACCCAAGTTGATATTAATTAAGAATCATGTGACTCTCTAGGGACTTCACTTTTTTTTTATTTCATCGAGGGTATAATCTATTTTCTAAAGGGTTTTCGCCTCTCTCAATATGTGCATTTTTCGGGTTTTAAATTTGTGTTCTCCTCCTTATAGGATAAGGCCACTTACCACCTCAACCAACAAATTTGTTAATTATAAGAACTTCACTTTTTCCTCCACTCCACACAGCAAATCAGATCGGTTTCTTGTGCCACAAGCCGAGACAAGTTGTCCAGCATGAAACTAACTACGCTATTTTTCGTTAAGGCTCTATTTGGTTTGAGGGGAGGGGAGGGGAGGGGACTGGGGGGGTTTGCTCTCCTTCCCCTTGATTGGTAGGGGGGAAAATTTAGGAGGGGAGGGGTTCCTTCCCTCAAAACCACCTCCTCTTGAAATTGGGGGGATTTAGAGAGGAGACTGAAAATATTATTGTGTTTGGATTAAAATGTCTATATTATTGTTGTGACAACCCAAAATTGCCCTTATTCCTTTTTATTCTTATTCTTTTTTTGTGCTTTGTAGGTGAGAGCATTCAGAGTCAAGCACCAATTAATCTATATCGTCATCTTTGTTTTTACTTGGCGAACACATTATTTTCTTTTATATTTATTACCTATTAATTTCAGATTTTCTTTCATTTCTTTATTAGATAAGATCGAATCCAAGATATTGATTTTAGCTTTTTATTTTTGATCATTACATTATTTTTTTTCTCTTTGGACTAGATCTGGGTAGTCTCAAAAGTAAAATAATTTTTTATATTTATATATTTTTTTTGGTAAGTGTTTATATATATAAATTTATAACTAGTCTTTATTATTTAAAGAATTTTTTATTTTATTTTTTTCCATACTTAAACATATGTCCCCCTTTTTTTTTTCCACTTGCAAGTTGCAACTGACAAGTTACAACCTCAAAGATATGCAACCGACAAGTGGCATCATATGAATAGTTTTTTTCAAATCCGTACATGATTATAGAATATTATATACCAATAAAACTTTAAAACAGTTGTATGAATTTTAGAATAAAACTCTTTGTCCTGCTTCATATTTTTTTGAATGCCATGTGCTTAGCATTTAATTACATTTGATTATAATTTAGGACATAAAAATTTTATTTATATTTAAACTTTATTATACATTTATTAGAGTTTGGAAAAAATCACTTATAATATAAAAGTAAAGTTGTCCATATGAAAATAATTTCCCTCCCCTGAACCAAACAAGACAGCATTAAAATATTTTTCATTCCCTTCCTTGTGACCAACTCAATCAAACATAGCTAGTACTTACTTTTTTTAAATTGCATTTTCTTGTGAAAAAATTCAACTGATTTGCTTTCTATTTATACCGTTTCTTTGTGAATTTATTGACGTCCAAAATCCATTAGAAGTTTATCATATTCTTTAGTAATGTTATTCTCTTCATTTAAACCGCAACTCTTACATTTCAAAAAATTCAAATTATCAGTCGGTGTATTAATATATAAGAGGTAAGTATGTGAGATGAGTTTTATTTTGACTTACGTAATAAATACTTATTCTTAAAAAATAAGCTAATCCAAACATGCTTGTAACATCTGTTATATTTATTTAATGGATGGAGTTGGTTATTCACTTTATTGTTTGATAAAGACAAGGAGGGGCGTTTGTCAACATTTTAATTCAATATGAAAGGTAAGGAACAAAAGTCTTGTAATCCGGTAGGTAGCAGGTATGGTTGCTGTCCTATAAATGGGAGTTCGTAACTCGTAAGTTCAATCTCACCTGTAATTTTAAGTCCTTAGTTGCTACCCTTATAATTTAAAAATATGAAAGCTAAGAAAATAGCATGGTTTTGGTTCCTGCAGTTACCTACAGCACTACTACCATGACTGTCTCATTAAGTTAAGTCCCACTTAAATCCCTCCTTTCTTCTTGAATCTCTTAAAAAGTTAGTGGAGAAAGAAACATAGAAAGAGTTTCTAAGTTTGGATCATATATATTCCACGTAACAGATATCTATATCTCTTTCTATTCGATTGAGAGAAGTGTGCATGGTAGCATAAATCATAAAATGGCCCAGTGCACCCGATGGCTAACAATCAGATTATTTGTAACTGTTTAAGTTAATATCGGTTGTGTATTAGTTGAGTAACCACTTTCTGTTATGTAAAACTAGTCCACGTGTCTACCGTATATTACAGATCCTCTTGTACTAATGTGTCTAGAAATACAATCACAATGACTCAGCACCATTAAGCCGAGTATCTTGCTCGAAGCTTTCCTTTTGTGCTCTTCAAGAAATTCAAATGCTCGTACATGTTTAATTATGTTGTATGAATGAAATCACCAAAGTTGATATTAATTAAGAATCAAGTGATTCAAAAATTGAGATTATATATTTATAAGATTAGGGGCCTGTTTGGTTAGAGGGGAGGGGATGAAAAATGAACTTCTTATAAAAATTGGAGGGGAGGGGCCCAAAGAAAAAGAAAGGGCTCTAAATCCCTCACATCCTCTTATTTTTGTTCCCTCTAAACTAGGGGTTTTTGAAGTAACGGTAAAAGTTACTGTTATGTTATTCAATTAAGAGGTCATGACTTTAAATTTTGGAAACAATCTAATTATTTACAGAATAAGGTTATGTACATCTATCCTTTCCTAACTCTACCTTGAGTGTTGGGCCGCCCTGTATATATTTATTTTTTTTTTTGGCCAAAGCCCTGTATATATTTATGAGATCGAGAATTACAACGTTCCATTAAGTAGGGTCCATAATGAGCCCATTTCAAGGTGTCATATTTGCTCTATGCATTGAGAGAGACTGGAACTAATGGAGGCTTCTCACTGCAGATTTCACGGTAATGTCCTTCCTTCTTTTGTGACATGGAGACTTAATCATACACATTCGTGAGTTGAGTTCGGATTTAAATTAAAAAATGTAACTTTTTAATTTTACGATCAGCTTTATCTAAACAAATAAAGGTGTAAGATTGGTGGGTTTAATTTGGTTGTGTTTTTGTAGGGAATAATGACATCCGGGGAATAATCACAAAAGACAATCTTGTGTTTGTCTTGTTTATTACTCCAACGAACTTCATTCAGAGTATTTAAATCAATCCTAATTAAAGTTAGTCCTTCCCACTCTACCTCTTAGTGTAACACCCCAAATTTCAATTAAGGACTAATAATAATTATTGAGGATAATTATCAAATTAAAGTGGAATAATTATATATTTTGGTGGCAATATTAATTAATATGCCATAATTATTGAGAAATTGAAAGAATAGCCATAAAGTAGTAATTAATGGAAGAAATCAATTACTAACTAAGGAGAAATGAGATATGTAACTAAATGGCTAATTGAGGGATTAAAGTAACTAATTTGGTTACTTATTTTATAAGAGCCAATGAGGTGGAGACATGTAACAAGTGGTTAGGATGAGAGAGGATGTTGGAAAAGTCAAATGATCTTATTTTATTGTTTTCTCTCCCTCTCCCTCTCTCTTATGCGAATTGACATAGGCATGGGGGGCAGATTTTTCTGCCATTTTTCACCATTTCACACTCTCATCACTCTCTTCCTTCTCTCTCTTTAGTTCAGTCATGGCAGCCAAGAAGGGAGGAAATGCTTTGTGAAAAATGTGAGTTTTTGACCTTCTTAATGGCCTCTAATGGAAAAACTCCCTTCTATAAAGTTGTTCCCTGGGTTGAGAGCTTTACTTTCATGGTTTTAAATTTGACATTGGTGGTGTTTTGTGGCCACAAGGAAATCAAGAAGTTGGAGAACCAAGGAACTTCTTTGGGAAAGTTGTTGAGGTGAGTGAAACCTTCATTTTTATATAAGTTTTGTGGCCATTAGTTAGGCCTTGAATTTCTGGAATTTTAGCCCTAATTTTCATGATTTAGGGTCTTGGGGAGTATAATATGTTGTTGTCATGAAAATGGTGCATTGTTTGGTGTTTTGAAGTAATAGAATTGAATTGAAGCCTAAATGTAAAGTTTGGCACCTTTGTGTTGGTTTTGTGTATTGGACAAAAAAAGGGCATGTCAATGGGTTGTGATTTTGGTTATTTTGAGGTTACCATTGTGTTCCTTGTGAAAATCTATATGGGAATAGGCTTGATTGTTAATTTTGGAGCCATTGGACACTTTGGTAGAAAGTTAGAAAATCTGTCTTGTGTGAACTCTATCTGGGCAGTCAGTTTGCACGAACGTTTTGAATAACCAAATGATGTTGGAAAATTCTGAAACTTTTCAGTCTTAATGTTCACATCTCAAGCTTCAAAATTGATATATAATTTGTATCATTTCGTTTTGTTAACTGAGAGTTATGCTTTGACAAAGTTTGGGATAAAAACTGGACTCTGTTTTGGAGTAGTGTGGAGTTTTGGGTGATTCTGAAATTTTTTAGTGATTTCTGGTTAAGGTCCATATTTTTCTAGTAAAGAGGACTTAAATACCTTTCATTTGGCTTTGGAATCACCTCGTTTCGATTTTTCTACAATTAGTTATAAATTTTGGAAGTTCAGCCAAGAATCAGAGAATTTCTTGGCCGCAGCCCAAACCTTTCTGACCTGATTCTGGCCGCGGCCCATGGATGGCTGGCCGCGGCCAGTGACCTTCTGACCATATTTTGGCCACGGCCCAAGGGAGGGTTGGCTGCGGCCAACCCCTGTGTTCTAGCACTTTGAGTTTTCGAAAGAAGATCCCTAACCTATTGTTTCCCAACCTTTTAGGACTTTTATTAGAGGCATTGGTGGCCTCTTAAGAGTCAATCATGATAACCAAATTCAAGTGTTATGAAGTAAATTAAATCTTGGAATAGAGTATAACTCTTTGTCCTTAATTATGATTCTAGGATTTGACATTTGCCCTACTCGGGAGAGACCGGCGCTAGGACACGCCCGGAAGGACCAAGGTAGTGACTCTTCTCTCATATTGTGTATGATGTTTTGGTATGCATAACTTATCATTGAACTTTGTGAACTGTGTGCCATGGTCTATTACGGCGTGAGCACTTCAGCGTGAGCCGTATAGGGATTGACGCTGGTCATCTCTAAGTCGGCCGTTGAACTGCCATCGTAATCGACATGGACTTTTGTGTATCCGACCCGTGGGGCGGCATTTGTGAATCCAACCGTAAGCTGTGTGTTGATCTTGCCTGTATGGCTTGTGTTATGAAATGCTTTATATGAATCCCAGCTGTGGTGAAATATATTGTGTGGATTGTTGTGATGCAATGCAGCGTGAGCAATCGTAAGGGATGACATGTGTCATACTAACCATTGCCGTTGTAACTATTGTTGTAGTTGCTTTGTGTGTATAATGATTTGATTTCATGCCTTATTGTTGTACATACTATGATTGATTTGACACTACGGGGATTCCTTAGAATCTCACTCTCCCAAAAACCAAATTTTTAGACAGGGCAGAAGGATCGAAGGGAAAGCGGGCGACGAATAGCAGATAGAGCTCCGGTTTAGAAGTATATTTTGGGTTATTGGTCATCATGTATTTGGATGTTTTTAGGAAACAATTGTATATATTGGGATTAGTGGTATAGTGTTGTGTAATTCCCAAGTTAAGGGTAATGAATTGTGGGCTTTGTGCCTTTGTAAAACCCTTATTAATGAATGGAACCCGAGTGTGTCGAAAATTTGCATTATACTGTGATATTTGTAAATGAAACCAACCGATACAGGCCATTTAGTATTGAAATGTGAATATGAGACCGTCATGAATAAGTTTTGTAAAAGTTTTTGTAAGCCATGATTTTGGAAAGTTTGATTTTGTTTAAATCCCAAAATCATCTAAGGTCTCTAATTCTACATCAATTACGTGTTTATGAACTAAATCTCGATCTATAATAAAAGGGGGTTACAGTTAGCCTCTAAACAAAATGTCAGTTGTAACAATGCATGCATTCATTAGGAATTCAAAGAGTACAACGTTGACCACACAGAGTGTTGCTTAATCACCTAGGCACCCGGATACAAAAACACAACCTTATCTCACAAGATGTTCAAGGATATACTACCCTCACTCCTTAATATAACATTTAATCGTTTTTTTTAAATATTAAGAAAGTTAAATAAGTTATATTAAAGTATTTATATTTATCATTTTTTTCCAAACTAATTTGCTTGACTTAAAAACTGATATATATAACATATATTATGATTAAGTAACTTATTTAGCTTTTTTAATCTTTTCAAAAAAAAAATTTAGTGACTCTTATATTAAGAACTGGAGATACTATTAGATAAGATAGAAATGAATGGTGAGTGGGATCTGAAAGTGACAAAACAAGTGTGAGTCCCCCAAGTGTTAGCTTTAAAGTTTTGAAGAAGACTTAAGGTTGTGTCCTCGTTTACAGAGAAGGACCACGCTGATTATCTAGCTAGCCCCGTATGGCTCAATGAATTAACCAGGACTACGTAGCGCTAGGCACATCCACTGATATGTTGTTTTGGTCTTTTTACAGTGGAATGTGGACACACACACACATGACCCCAGCAGTGTTGTCCAGCTAGTAGACTCTTTGTAATTCACAGGCTTTGCTTGTCTTTGTATCCCCAAAATAAAGAAAATAAAAGTTGTGTCTCCCTCCGACGGTATTCTTGTCCCTCTGACATCCTCTCTCTAGTCTCCTCGGGAATTTCGTTGTAATATTCTTTATCTATAATTTCATCGAATATTTAATTGCTTTCTAAAAATACACTACTTTGTTTGAAATGCATAATTTCTTGTGAAAAAAAAAATTACATTCATTTGCTTTCTATTTGAATCTTCCATTGCATTGTTTCTTTGTGAATTTATCAAGGTATTAAAACCCGGACCGGGTATTGAACCGGTCGGGGTACTGGGTTAAGGGTCAGTGGGTCAAACCGGGGCCAAACCGGAGTTAAACCGGGACCAAACCGGTGAGTAATTGAAAATTTTAGACTTATAGTATGAAATTCTAAAGGAAAAAGTTAAAAAAATTTTTTTTTTTTTTTTTTAATTTGGGACCCGGACCGGACCGGGAACCGGACCGGTCTAGTGACCGGTCCGGCAGGTTCCGGGCCGGACCGGCCGGTCCGGTCCGGGTCCCTGAACCCTGGAATTTATTGACGTCCAAGATCCATTAGAAATTTACCATATTCTTTAGTAATGTTATCATCTTCATTTAGACAGAGACTTTAATTTTACATTCCAAAAAATTATTACTCTGTGTACTTAATTACATTTTCTCCTTATACATAACTGTTATATTTATTTAACGGTGGGAGTCGGTTCTTCACTGGTTGAGTAAACCACACTTCATTGTTTGGTAAAAACAAGGAGTAACATGTGGGGTATGATCTCAAAAACTTTGTGGTCTAGACCTTTCAATTGTTTCTCACTACATTGACTTTGGGTCAACATTTAAATTTAAGTCTGAAATAAAATTAATTCAACTTTTATAATTAACTGTGTCATTACTTTCATTTCGCCTAGCTCAGGCCCTAAGATGAGGAATTTATTAATTTATCTTATGCCTGAAAAGAATTTATGAGTTTTACTGTTTCTATAAGCTTTGTGACTGTGTCAATATTTTAATTCACTATGAAAGATAATTAAATAGCGTGATTTGGGTTGTAGAGTGTGTTAACTGTTAAATACTGTAATATGTATACAAGCAATCTTATTTTATCCAATAATTAATCTTTTAAGCTCAACGAACGTACAATTCTCAGCCCAATTTTCTTTAGCCATGTATGATTTTTTCTTTTTTTTGGAAAAAAAGAGTTTCACAGATACTTACAAAATAGTAGTCCAGTAAACTTATATTGAAATTTATCACGACATCTCTAATATCATCCCATGGATGGAGTAGACACAACTGGATGGCAGGGGGTCCTCATTTAATTTGAGTACATTATTATATGACTTGGAGATGATAATTTTCTCAGTTCTTTTTTTAAAATTTTTTTAGTACTTTTTATATTTGTGTTCCATGCCAAAATCACAGCTATATATCTAATGATCCCTGTTCCTGTAGTTAACTACCTACACCATTGGCTGTCTCATTAAGGTAAGTCCTTCTTAAATCCCTCCTTTTTTCTCCATTGAATCTCTTAAAATACTCCTCAAGTCCTTAATATAAAATATATTTACCTAATTTGATTAGATTGAGGAAGTTGGTTAAGTTAATTTATATGACATGTATGTATCTAAAACACCCTAGTCACTTTCCTTAATTCCCTCCTTCCCTCTCCTCCTTGATTATTATTAAACAAGCATCAGTAAGGGCAAACTAAAAGAAGGTTGACAAATATGAAAACTTTGTCTTTTATTCAAATATGTCTTTTATTAAGGATCGGAGGAGTACACTTTACCTAAAGTGTAGAGAAAGAGACATAGAGAGACCTTCACTGACAGTGCGATTTTTTATCCCTCTACTAGGGTTTTGCCATATGTGTGATTTCCGTACGGTCGTATGTTTATCCAGCGGCGGCCGTCCCTGATAAGGGGTAGATTTCGTCAATCTCCGTACGGACGTCTCCCCCTGATGAGTAGCCCCATGTCGTGGCCAGTGGAGACACTAGTTGTGAGAGAAACCGGCGACGGTAGTGTGTGGGGAAGAAGCGAGGAGGGAGGCAAGAAGGCATTAAGGCCCCAATCCTCTGTGAAATAATTCAATGTGGATCTCCGGCAGGTTCCCTCGTGGCTCCCGTTGGTGAAAAACAAGTAGAGGCAGCGGACCTCTTTCCACCCTTGCGAAATGATGTGCACGATGGAGGCTAGCAGTTGGCGATTTGCAACCACGCACTCTGAGTAAACCTAAGGCAAGGTCACAGATGGACTCAAAGGTACCAATTTGTCGATCCGATGATAATGAGGTATGTGATTTGCTTAAGGTGTCATCTTTCCCCATCAACGGCCGATTAGGCTTGAGCTTTGATTCTGGTAGGACCGTTTTGCTTAGAGTTGATTCCTCTACGCTAAATTCTGTCTGCTGCTCTAAAGTTTTGATGATATTGGATGCAAACAAATTTTTCTTATATGATCGGGGGCTTTATTTTAGTTCACTTCTGGGCAGTAGGGATTTTATGTCAAATTCTAGTATTCATGATGCATTGGTCTTAATAGCAATGGGGTGGAAGGTTTTTGGAGGAAAAAGAGACCAATCGTCCGATCCAAACTCAAATAACAGGGCTTTGAAGTTTGCTTCAAATTAAACTCTGGTTATGCTTGGTCAAACCATACACTCTATGTTACTGATGATTTGGGTAGGGGAGTTGAGTATGGTAGTATGGCCAGATGTATTGCTCTGAATTCGTATATATGGTTTTTAGATGATAGAATTATCAATTTGAGTATAGTCAGTGGGCTTGTACACACTGTTTTTTGTTGGGTAGACATTTGCCTGTTCAGTGTTCTTCGAAATGCTGTTCACATTTGGTTTCAATGTGTACCTGTTCAATGGGTATGGCGATGATGTTCATCATTGGGTGGAAATTGTGTTTCTTTCATTTATTGCCATACAGATTGTGCGCTGTTTGCTAACATTTTTATTAATGATCTCCTTGAGTATTACCTTATCTCAAGGAAAATTGTCAGGAACCTCTTTTATAGATGGATTCTCGTAGAAGCAGATTTGGTGACCGAGTGGACTGCCAAAGCTTCTCTGGATGATCTTGTCCTTTGTGTTGGGTACTTTGACCTCTGCTACAGTTGTGGTCCTTCTGGGCCTCTGATGTTGTGGATGATTTGTTTGTTTAAATTTTATGTTCTTAATACTTTGAAGGACCTTTCTTGGCCTTATGTTTTTAGATTCAATGTCTGTTTGCTTCAAGTTTTAAGTTGTGTTCCTAGTTTATAGGTTGTTCTTTTCGGTTCCTAAGTGTTGTAGTTTTCGATGTTGTAATTTTCAGTGGATTTCAATATATTCTGTTTCGTTCTTGGCAAAACAAAAAAAAAACGGAGAGAAAGAGACATAGAGAGAGTTGCTAAATTGGATCATATATCCCACATAACAAATAACTGGAAAAATGGGATTCATGCATCCACAAAAAACGAAAGTTTCAATAAATTTGTAACCATCATATTTTATAATGATCTTATGGATCCAACAAATAATTAAACTTCATAAGGGATTCTCAAAACCTGAAATAAAGAGTCTGAAAGTGATACGTAAACCATCAAAACAAAAACCATAGAGTGTAGCAGAGTTGATTATCAGTAATATCTAGGGTTCAGATATAGGTTGAGATTATCGTGTAAGAACACAATTGTGCAAAATTATCAACATTGAATGGTCACAAACCAAATTCTTCGGAGGTTGAGGCCCCGAGGATAACAATGCTGGTTTAGGTGAACTTTGACAAATAACCCATTTGGACTACACCTTGGGCACAATGGGGTCCAATATGTCTGGCGTTATTCAAAATACTAGAAGCCATTAGATAACACTACATTGGATAGTATTTCATACCACCAAAAAAAATCTATAGGATCTCGCTCTAAATTTTAAGCTTCACAGACGTTATGGAACTAATTTCGGTGCTCATCACAATGATAAGCTCTAAGAGTTAATCACTATTGTAGATTGTTCAGATCTAATTTGAATGGGTTAGATTGATTTTTTTTAACTTCAACCCTTTTTCCAAAAAAAAAATTTATACAACATCTAATATAAAGATAATCTTTTAACTATCAATTTTCTTAAAAAATGACTGTTTTATTTAAAAATCATTATTTGAAAATATTAAATCTAGATCATTTGAAGTTTGTTTGAACTATTTAATTCTCACCACGTTGATTTACCCAACGATGAGCACTGAAAGTGGTTCTATAAACTTCTATAGAATGCCAGTAAATTTACATCCTTTATATGACATTTGAAAATTGTCATAATAAACATGAGAATACTAGATACCATCTTATCTTCTTGTACTATGATATCTACAACAACAGAGAACACAAATGCCTACTCAATAGGAACAACAATGGATAAAAAAAACCAGAAATTTAAGAGAATCAATATTCTGATCAGCAATGTAAATAAAAGCAAAATGATTGTGAATCAATTTCTAAAACCTGAACAAGTCACACACACACACACACACGGAGTTTGAAAAAGATAAGGAGTGGCCAAAAAAGACTTTATCTTTACACTTTTGTCGTTCTGTAGTTTGTTAACTTGCTATCATTTTAGAATTTGATTTACACTTCATTTTATTTGCAATCAATTTAATTCTACTTTCAGTTCTTTAACAATTATAAGTCAACGGTTCAATTCAAAATAAAAAAAAAATTATTGGCAAAAAATTAAAAAAGAAATCTGAAAATTTATTCACAAAATTAAATTTACTTTTTAAAAAAATTTCACTTTGCGACGGATTAGCAACGGAATTCCGTCGCTAATCTAGACAATTTTGTGGCTAACTGTCGAACATTAGCGACGGAACATCAAAAATCCGTCTCAGATTTAGCGACGGAATTCCCGTCGCTAATCTGTGCCAAAAATTAGCGACGGAAATTCCGTCTTTAATCCATGTAAAAAATTAGCGACGGAAATTCCGTCTCTAATCCGTATCAAATATTAGCAACGGAAATTCCGTCTCTAATCCACCTCAAAAAAATAGGTACGGAATTTTAAATTAGCGACGGAAATTTCTGTGTCAGATTAGAGACGGAATTTCCGTAGCTAATCCGTCTCTAAATTAGCAACGGAATTTGAAATTCCGTCGCTAACAGAATTAGTAACGACCTTTTTAGGGATGAAATTTTTTTTGTCGCTAACAGATTATTAGCGACGGAAATTCCGTCGCTAAATTCCATCTCTAATAGCTTTTTTTCTTTTGTAGTGGTTATAGACTTCCTGTTGCGAGGCTATTAGTAAGTTCATACCTAGTGATTTGGTACTTGGTAGTGCGTGCTTCGTTTTGTTGCTGAGAAAACGTGGTCGAAGCGGTTTGGTTCTATATGCTAGGTATCTACTAAGCAAATCCTGTTGAAATTCCTGTCTGTTCATTAAAATTTGTCCCCTTTTCCAATTTATGCACGCGCTTAACAGTCTATTGTCTTATGATCCCGACTTTTTTCTTTCGCTAATAGAGGTATTAGTTTGAGTTTCATGGCAATACAATGAAAATTGGAGAATTGATCTAGACGCATTATGAAATTATCCTTGAAAAACATGGAAGAAAATGTTTATATATAAATACCTGATGCATGGTAGCATATGTGTTGTATGAATATAATTCACACTCTGCCTCTTCCTCTGTCTGTCCTAAAATTTCTTGAAGGAACTAATTTGCTTTTGCAGGTAATTTGTAGTTGTGAATGATGGATCCAAGCAATTATTCACCTGTTGATGGCCTTGAAGTGGTTCATCAAAATTTCTTTATTGATTTTTGACTTAAATGAATAGTTCTAATTTCTGTTAATTTTCATTTTAATGATAGTGCGACTCAGACATATAGAATCCTTGGCGGATCACGTGAGGGTAAAGTTATTAGAGACCCAAAGTGGTTTTATCCGAAAGTAAGTAGTTTCAATTCAAGTTCTTTCATTGATGGTCGTTTTAGATATGCCTTTATTGATTTTAACCATTTGGGTTTGATTTATAGTGCCCTCGACAACCTCGCAGCACTAAATGTGGATACTATGTTATACTTTATATGTATAACATCATTCAAAGTGGAATTACAAGCGATTTTGAATAGGTAATCGTTTTTTCATTCTCAAATGATAATATTTTTGGTGTTATAATTGAATTGCTAATTAATTCATTCACTTGATTCATTTCATCTAAGTTTATTTTCTAATTTGCAGATTTTTGACGATGAAGATGCCTTCTTTATATGAAGACATTAATTCGATCAGAAACCTTATGGCTGGACATCTTCTTCAACATAAAGATCAATAAAGTTTTTATTTATATTAGTTAGTAGTTGTGTATAGTAATAGACAACTTTTTAACATTTTGTGGTTGTTATTGTACATAGTATTAGGTTGCATGAGATGTTATTGTACATAGTATTAGGTTGTGTAAGTTAACAATTTAATTAGCTAGTACTGGATATTTCCTTATCATTTGTAAGGGGCATTGTAGTTTATGAATCATTCTTCGTTCTTGTTTCTGCAGTTTTAATTTGTTAGGCAGTGAAGAATATAAATAATCATTTTTTAAAAAAATAAAACCTTTTAATGTCTATAAAGCAAAAGGGACGCTTAAAGTGTCTATACTTACACTTTAGACATCTCTTTTTAAAAAAGGGACGTCTAAAGTCTCTACACAGACACTTCAGATGTTCTTTTTTAAGAAAGGGTTGTCTAAAGTGCAGGGAAGTCTAAAGTCTGCACTTTAGACGTCCCTTTCTTAAAAAGGGACGTCTAAAGTTTCAGTGTATTACTTTAGATGTCCTTTTAAAGTGTCAGTGTAGCACTTTATACGTCTCTTTTTAAGAAAGGGACATCTAAAGTGTAGACTTTAGACGTCCCTTTATTTACGAACGTTATTGTCATAATTTACTATATGGTTCACATAGGCGTTCCCCTATTTTCAGACATTAAAAATGCTAAAAAACAGACATTAAAAGCGTTTTCTGTAGTAATAATAATAATAGTGACACATGGACCATCAAAAGAGACCCTACAATGTGGCAAAACCCTAGCGACTTTGAGCCAGGGTTATATGAGGGATGGAGTACTGTAATTTATTAATATATATGCTGATGAGAATTAATGTACTGAATTTGCTTGAATTTTCTCCCACGTGAAATGACAACGTTGGAGTTTGTTATTTGTTTTTTTTAAAAAGATACAAATAATCGAATTACATTTAAAGACTATAAATACGAGATTATCACATGATTTCTTGCAGAAGTACTAATAGTTAAGGATATGGACTTGAAACGCACAAGACAACTGTGATTAGTTTCGTACGGTTTTATATGTTATTGATTATTTTTATTCAAGACAAAACTCACGTTATTTATAAATTTATTGTGTGTGATCCGAAGGCCCAAAAAAAACTTGTGTGTGATCCATATCTAATTTAATATAATATAAAAATAAAAGTCTGAAAATGAATATAACACAACAAGACATCAATTAATATCTTTATTCAGTCACTAAATGTAATGCTGCAAAATATAAATTTACGTTCTTCTCTCATGATAGAAAGCACACCCCTCTTTTTTAGAAAATTGGAGTGCAATGGGATCTTGAAGTGAACAGGAGAAGTCATTATTTCAGTGACGTAGATATAAAGAATATAAAAGGAATGCTGTAACGAGTACAAAGGAAATGGGTCTAGATGGGCTTTCGCCCAAAGTTGAGCATTCACGTTTGGTAAAGCAAGAAGGAGCTGAAGAGTGATAATTGGAAGACGATGCAAACATATAAGAGGGAAAAAGTTGTTAGAAATGGTGTGAATGAATTTAGTGAAGTCTCTCCTCTCTCCTACGCCTGTCTTCTTCTTGGCCGTCATTGTCTCCCTGTGACTGGATTCCCTCTTCCTTTCTGTTTCTCTCTTGTTCTATGTTTTCTCATTTTTACTGTGTCAGAGCTATTCTATTTTCCTTTATATTGTTGAACCTATTATATGTATTTGAACGTGGAATTTCTATTAAAAATGGTTCAATATTATTGAGTTGAGTTTTATTATCTGATGATTGTTTGGGTGATCGTTACAATTGGTGCTTTCATTGAGTCAAACTAAAATGGCTGACGAATTTGATTATGAGGAACTCGACAAGCTTGAAGATGCGATCAAACGATCATCCGCTCATATGCAACAAGTTTTTATTGGCGGTTTTGACCGATTAGAAGCCTCTCTTCGCACTCTTACCCAACGGATTGTAACTATGGCACGAGTTATTGATGGCTTATCTTCATTTCCCAGTTCGACGAGCACCGTCGACCACCCACAGACTACAACATTAGAGAAGGAAATCAACCAAGGAACTCAAGAGTGTTTAGTGTTCATGGCTGAAGAAAATAAGACCGACGAACGTAGCGGCTCACGTCTTCCCCACGATGGTTCTATTTCTGGTGTGCTTGATTCATCGATGGCTACTAACGTTTTGATGCTGCCTCACATAAATGAACCAGCTGATGCTTCTAAATTTACTGGCAATTTCCCGTATTCTAGGATAATGACACCATTGAGCAACCCTAAACTAGACAACTCCGTCAACAAATTTTTCCCAGGGTTTGTGGTGCTCGATAATAGTGCCAATGGTCGCTTGAAGGATGACTTGCTCCACGATGCCCTCTGCCTCATACCGTTAGTAATCAAGCCCGTGGGTCCTGCCCCGTCACTACCTTCACTTCATTGTTCTATCAAAGATTATGCATATATTGGTCTTCTTATGGTTAGACCTTGCTTCCTTGATATCGACTTTCTACAAGTTTTCTTTCCTCATAATTGGGTGCAGGTTCAGCACTTTAATTGTTATCCATTGCCACATGGTTTGATTTTCGATCCTGGTATAGGTTACTATACTCCAATGACGGGGTCTCAGTTGGATTTCCATTCATTCACACATGCGCCTCTGTTAATTATATGTGAGAATATTCTTTATGAATTCTTAAATTTACTGCAACACAGTTATGCTCTGTCCTTGTACTGTTGTAGTGGTGATAAATTGGATTTATTTCTTTGGGTTGTGCATGGGATGCTGTTGAGATTGGTTTTTGATCCTAGTACCTTCAATTCAATTAAGTTTTATTATCTGAATTGCAGAGTTGTAGTGGATACTGTTTGGATATACGATGATTTCATTACTCACTTCTTTTTGGGTAGACATTGCACTCTTGCTTCAATCTTGGCGGAATCTCATGATCATTACTGCCCAACCCATTTTCCTACTCTTAAGGTGCATCTTAGCTGCTTGATAAATTACTCCCTCATTGTTTTGAAGTTACCCATTACACTCTGCAACTTCTGTCTTAATATTCCAACATTGTACTTAAGTTCAATCAAGGGATTTGATTTGAGAAATGCAAAAGAAAATTGGAGTCTGACTTTGGATGACACACCCTGGCCAACTTTGCTTTTACAAACTCCAAATTTTGATCAAGCTCTAGAGTATGCAGGGCAGAGGACATACGCTATTGTAAAGGTCTCTCTTGCTATTTTCATATTGCAGCTTTCTCTCTCTAATTTTGTTTTTCCTTTCACATGCACATGTAGAGAAGCTCTACTTACTAATGATCAGAGTAAAATGGATTTTGGGAGAAGGTTGCTGGACTTATTTGATAATATTTCCATCAGGCTTTGGAAAATGAAGTTGAGCACAAAACCGAAATACATTCAAAAAGATGGTTTTGTTGGTTCATTACTTTTGTTTTGGGGTCAGCTTTGGTGTCCAGAAAGCCAGGGTTGAACTTCAGGTTCATTTATGATCCAGGCGGTGTCATTTCTATCTTTTCCACCGAATACATCTTTCAATTTTGTCTCCTTCAAGAAGTTGTTTCTCTTGAGCTACTATACATTTGTTTGTCAAAATGTTTCACTTCTTTTGGACTGGATAATTGTATTTGGGCCAATTGTAGCAAAAAGATCAAATACTGCCTGACACTTTCTAGCTCCAAGTCTGATACCCTCTATTTCAGTGGTAGTTACTATTACTGGGCAAAGGTTCAGCTGGGCATCATCATTCTTGGTCCTACAACAGTTATTATAACTTTTGAAATTGTTGGTGGTGCTTATGAATGGCACTGTGTTGCACTACAGCCTTGTGAGAATTATATACGTGCTATGCTTGAAAGTGTTGTTAACAAGGGGTTCTTATATGTTGCCTCCTCACCATTGGATGTAAGCTCAATATCTACTATATTGTTGACTAGGATGCCTTACATTGATAGCAGTCAAAATTTTATTAGCTTTGTTGAGCTACTGCTAGTCCACTCACGTTGGTTCCATGCTGTTTTTGTGGACAATAAATTCCAAGATGTTGGTGTCTTCATATGGTTTCCATTATGGGTTTTAAACACTTATAGGGTCTTCCATTGTGGAGCTTGTCTTCTTGGGAATGTATCGCAGATTATGTACACAAAAAGCTGCCAAGTTCAAACACTTGTCCTTAGTTGTTCTCATTTTATGTCTAAGAGAAAAGGAGAATTGCATTTCGTTGTTCTTATTCTGGTGGAATTCTCGGGCCTTTCACATGTCATCGACACAGTGGCTCCTCCAACAAATATTAATGTTATTTATCCATCCAGGTATATGGCATTATCAAGTGGTAAATGGGAATGCAACCTACTATTGTTGTGCACCCACGAGAAACAATTCCACGACCTTGAGGACAAGGTCGCTTTTAATGGGGGGAGTAATGTAACGAGTACAAAGGAAATGGGCCTAGATGGGCTTTCGCCCAAAGTTGAGCATTCACGTTTGGTAAAGCAAGAAGGAGCTGAAGAGTGATAATTGGAAGACGATGCAAACATATAAAAGGGCAAAAGTTGTTAGAAATGGTGTGAATGAATTTAGTGAAGTCTCTCCTCTCTCCTACGCCTGTCTTCTTCCTTCTTCCTGGCCGTCATTGTCTCCCTGTGACTGGATTCCCTCTTCCTTTCTGTTTCTCTCTTGTTCTATGTTTTCTCATTTTTACTGTGTCAGAGCTATTCTATTTTCCTTTATATTGTTGAACCTATTATATGTATTTGAGCGTGGAATTTCTATTAAAAATGGTTTAATATTATTGAGTTGAGTTTTATTATCTGATGATTGTTTGGGTGATCGTTACAAATGCCCATGCCAAAAAAGGGGTCAATGGGTGATATTATTTTTTAACATATAATTAAGACCCGTTTAAGTTAACATTTGAAAAGTATGTCACGTAAGTTAAGATAAAACTCCTTTAATATATTTACCTCGTACACCGTAAATCAAGTTTAAAAAACAGCTTCTACTGCTAATCAAAATATACACTTAATTGTCCTCATTTCTATAAAAGTATCTGAAAATAAAAAAAATCCTTAGAAAATTTAATGGGCAGATGATAATATGATAATAGGCGAGTCGACACGTGGCGCTATGCATTAAATCATGAATTCATGATCCCATCAGGTGGGTACAATTCCAAATATGAACTTATCACATGCTGATCATGCATGATACGGACTCAAAACACACAAGACAACTAGGATCAATTTTGTACCCTTTTTATTGATTATTGATGATTACGGAGACTTACAAGAGACTGTTATTATTCAAGTGAAAACTCACATTATTTAAAAATTTTCATTTAATATAAAAACAAAAGTATGATATGCAGATGAATATATATAACACATTAATTATAATATTATTAAGCATAGGATGTGACATTATTAAAGTTGCTTTTGGCAAAAAGGGGACGAATATATATAATGGAAATTTTTGTTGTTGGCAAAGAAAAAATACTGGAAATTTTTGCGGAATTTTTGCGGACAATTTTTTTTTCCCGGCTTTAGTGCTTATACGTTCACCAATTTCTGAAATGTTTCTGCTCACCTTTTTCACTTTTCACAGGAGACAATTAAACTATCATGCATGTGATGTTGTCTGTGAAGAGGGAATCTGTTGAGTCAGACTTTGAAACTGCATTATATTGCTCAAAGAATCCAACCTTGAATCAGCTCCAAATGTATATATAAAGAAACAGTCTCCAGAAAATTTAAAACACTAAGTACTCTTCATTCATTAGTCGAAAGTAGGATCCTGGCATAACACAGCAAAAAACGAAAAAAGAAAAAGTTTGGAAGAAGCTGAAATCAAAATTTCAAGGAAACGAGAAGACGACATAGCAAATACAGATCTTTAATATGAGGAAGCTAAAGAAAATAAAAGCGCGCGAACATCCACATCCCATTTATTCGCTCACAACATTATACTTTCACATATTCTCTCCATCTCCCTCTCTCTCTCTCTAGAGATAATGAGATTGCATCCATCTCTCATAGGTTGCCTTTGGAGTTGCTCCTTCAGTGATTCAGAGAAGGGCCCTTCTACTTTTACCTCTCTTAAGGAGGTCAGGGACCAGAGCTCGTCAGGGAGAGCAATCAAACTCCCGCATTCTTCAATGACCAAATGTCTGAGACATGACATTACATCTTTACCTAATTCCCAGTAAAAGAGACTCGACATGAACACTTGAAATACCTCTAGTTTGGGGAACCCATTGATGGAACAAAGCCGCCTCGCGACAGAACAAAAACGTATTTTTAAAATTCTGAGGTTGTCAAGACTCCCCAAAGTGCTCATCACATTGTCATTTAAGTTGGTCTTTGAGATTGTTAGCTTGGTAAGGTTGGAAGGAAAGGCGTTGACAGACATTAGGATATCAGGAAAGTCATCAATCTTCAGTGTATTCAGATCATTTAGGTTCCGAAGATTTTCCCCCACTTGACTAACCCCTTCTTCTTCATCGTCATAAGACAACCCCAATTTCCTAAGGTTTGGGAATACACCTTTCCCAATTAGAGACAGAATGGCTGATTTTTTATTTATGACAACATCAGATAGGGTTTGTAGATTCAACATAGTTTTACTTTCGACATCTGAAGACTGCTCAGGCCAAATCATTAGTCTCCTTGCAACAAGATGCCTCAGTCTCTTGAGTTTGCAAATTCCACTACTGAATGATATGCCAAATTCAAAACCTTGACCTTCCAATTCTAAAGTTTCTAGATTCCAAAGATTGCATATGGAGTTAATAATCACTAATTGGAATTTCCCAAAAACGGAGCGACGACCTATATGTAATCTTAAGTACCTTAGATGCACTAACATGTTAAAATCGATGGGGATCTTATGATGGAAGGAAATTGGAAGCCTCATACCCAACACTCGAACAAGCTGAATCTGTCTCACAAGCCCTTTTGACATGCTTGAATCAATGTTGTCGCTTTTGCTGCAGTCAAAGCAGAGCATAGAACGAGTAGCTGAAAGGTCTTTGTTTTCTGAAACCAAAAAATCAATCATCTTACATTGAATGGAGATCCTGCGAGGTTTGTTTTGGTCCAAATTAGTGTCTGCAGCCCTACAAACTTCAAAAAATTTCTCCTTCTTGCCCTTGTATATGCAAAGTTCTCTCAAAAGATCATGGATACGGCATGTCTTGATTCCCCCATCGCTTCTTCGTCTCCCCACTTGGATTAAGCTACGATCAATGAGCTCATCCAAATAGAAATCTGCAACATCTTCTACAATTCTAGAATCACTACGAAGAATAAATCCTTCAGCAACCCATAGGTGGATCAAGCGTCTGACAGGAATCTCGTGGTCTTCAGGAAACATACCAAAATAGAGAAAGCATGGCTTCAATCTTTGAGGCAAACTATCATAACTGAGTTTCAGTACTATATCGTGTACATCAGCGTCTTCTACAGCAAGATACGAATTAACATGATCCTTGATGTTGGACCAAACTCGGTATGACTTCTCCTTGTTTGCTAGAATTCCAGCAAGCACCACAATGGATAATGGTAAGCCACCACAACTTTTTACCATCCACTCACCTAGTGGCTCTAGATCAGATGGCACGCCTTCTCCTCCTCGAAACACCCTTTTTGAGAAAAGCTCCCAACTCTCTTCTTGATTAAGAAAAGGAAGATAGTAGGGAGGAGATGGACTAGCACGAGAAGCGACCTCTCCCAAACGGCTAGTAATCAAGATCCTGCTGCTTCTATTGTCATCTGGGAAAGCAGATTGTATGTCATCCCAATGTTGAGGTGTCCATATATCATCCAACACTACAAGATACCTCTTCCCTTTTAAACACTCTCGCACCTTGTCTTTCAGCTCCTTCTCGCTCAAGCTATGAAAATCATCAGATTCAGCTTTGCCTTTGCCCTTTGATTTCTTCTTATGCTTGCTACTGCTATTGTTATTGTAATAGCTTGCATTTGCAGACGTTGACATCAAGTATTTAAGAAGGGCGAGTAAGAGTTCTCTAGGTCTATAGTCATTAGACACAGAAACCCAAGCAAAACACTCAAAGTGATTCTTGACATCATCACTATTATAAATCTTGCGAGCAAGAGTAGTTTTACCCAATCCGCCCATGCCAATGATGGGCACCACACGATGCGAATCCCCTTGCTTGAGCCGATTGATTACTTCAGCTGTGTCATCCTGAAAACCCACCACGTCATATTCCTCCACGTCCTTTCTTCGCTTGTGGAGTAGTTGTAACTCCTGATCTGTTGAAGATCCTGCAGCTTCCTGGGTGTTGTCATATTTTATTTTGTTCTCATGGAGGTAATCGAGTCTGGCGTTAATGCTGTCGATATTCTTCGCCACCTGACGTCGCAGCTTTGCGTGGCTGGCACCATGGAGGATCCTGGCCAGCCGACTTCTTCTTCGGTAGTTGGCAACGTTGACAACAAAAGTGTCGATGACATCCTCTGCTTCATGTGCGATGTCTTTGATTTGACGTAAAATCTCTTGTTCGATTGGCTTCTTCCGCTGGTTTTGTTCGCAGCTCTCAAGGAAGACACTCATCATTCCGAGGTGACTCTCAAGGAACTTCACTTTGTCCTCCACATCACATAGCAAATTGGCTTCGTGTGCCACAAGCCGAGACAAGTTCTCCAGCACGAACCTAACTATACTATCTGCCATCAAGTCTGCAGTATCAACACAAGAACACAGAAACAAGTGAAGGAAAATTTGAGGCACAGATCATTTGCGAGACGTTCAAGGATTTAAGTGCTAGCTAGTGTATTGGCAATTTGGCATCCCTCTTCGACGAAGTTGCCTCGAAGATTAGAGGTAGTTTCTTTATTGCTTCGTTACAATATGTTTTCTTAAAAAAAGTAAATTATATTACATATAAAATATATATATTCGATGCTGGCGCCATCGATATTGGAAATTGGGGGGAAAGTGCCCACCCCCCTAAAATTAAAAAAAACAATTAATAATGTGGTGGGTGGCGCGGGGTATTATACCACATTCTTAATTTTTTTAAAACAAAAATTAGGGGGGTGGTGGGCACCGAAAGTGCTAACCTCCCCCAATTTTCCGATATTTCGGTGCCATCATCATTTTATATATATATATATATATATATATATATTATATGTAATATAATTTTCTTTAGAAAAAAATATTTTAACCATCCCTCCATGAATTATGATTTTATCCTAAAAATAAAAATAAAGATACCACATAGTTTCTGCAAATGAAGTGTGGAATCCGAGTCGCATATATTATAAAGGCACCCGTTGGACAACATTTCAAAATCCATTAAACTAGTTAATGGCACTTTGAACCCATAAAAAGGTGCCCAATCTAAAATTTATCAAAAAAAATATTTGATAAAAAGGTACTCAGTCCATATTTAACTCGCACGTAAGGGGAATTATCGGATTTCCACTACGTTTGTGTAACCCTACTTTGATAATCAGGCCGAGATTAACGTTTGAACGTGTTTAATAATTGAATAAGAGATCTAGAGTAAATAAAAACTTTTTAAAACATTTCTTGATGACATAAGCCATTATCGAAAGTTGCATCGGCACTAATTGGAGGAAAAACGATCTTTATAGGAGGCCTCATTTGTATTCATGCTTCTCTTTTTTGTGGGTTGTTGGCAACTGGATCTTTATATCCCATGTTTTTCACTAATTAATTTTCTACTACATTTATCGCTAAATTCAGTTATAAATTACAGCCAATACAAGAATGGAGGCCCAACATATTTTTTTTTGGCCAAAAAGTATATTTTTATTAATATCAAAAAGAATACAAACGCCAATAACCAAGGACGCGGATTCTCTCTTTTCCTCGTGTCTACTCCTATCCTTTTCTCTCAAATTATACCGTTTTGGTGTAAAATATATAAGTTTCTCACTTTTTCTTTTAATAAAAAAAATAGTATTCATTATTTTAAAGTATATTTTAAGTATCAGTCAGTTCCTTAAAATAATTTTTTAATATTATCCAGTACCCTGAAGTATTTTTTTAGTGTCAGTCAGTAGGCAATATTCTGAAATATTTTTGATACAATATTTTAGGATGTTGGATGTACTAAAAATTAGTTCAAGACATTAGATAATACTGAAATACTGCATAAAAAATATTTCAAAGTACTTACTGATACTAAAAAAATATTTCAGGATATTGAATAATACTAAAAACTTATTTTATGATCTTAAAAATATATTTTAAGATATTAAATTATACTTAAAAAAAATATTTTAAGATGATAAATATTGTATAAAAAATAAAGTAAGGAATTTGTATATTTTACCCCTGCAGCTTGAGAGCAAAGGAGGGAAGCGGACGCGTCTAATAACCAAAGGCTGGAGTTATAATCTCAAAATATCGTACCGACGCACCCGATCACACCTATAACCCTATAAAGCGTACAAAGACCAACCTAACATCCTAAGCAATCAAATAAAGTTTAATGCAAGGTATTAAAACCCGGATCGGGTAGTGAACCGGTCGGGGTACTGGGTTAAGGGTCAGTAGGTCAGACCGGAACCAAACCGGAGCTAAACCGGGACCAAACCGGTGAGAAATTGAAAATTTTAGACTTATAGTATGAAATTCTAAAGGAAAAAGTAAAAAAAAAAAAATTTTTTTTTTAAAAAAAAGGGAACCGGACCGGCCAACCGGCCGGTTCGCCGGTTACCGGGCCGGACCGGCCGGTCCGGTCCGGTTTTCAGAACCCTGGTTTAATGTGACCTTTTGTCAAACGACAGCCAGCATTAGAGTCGGGAAAACGGGTCGAGTCCGTCGGGCCGGTCTTTTTAGGCCCTGGTCCTTTAAGGACCAGGCTTGTAAATTGTAGCCTCAAAAGCAAGTCGGGCCTAAAAGGACCGGCCCTGTAGGGCTCGGGCTTAAAAGGGCCGGCCCTGGAGGGCCTCGGGCCGGCCCTTTAGGCCCGTTTATTTTTTATTTTTTATACTTGGAAAGGAACCATATTACATTTTTGAATTACCTTATTGAATCTATATGTCACTCTGTCCTCATATTGTATAGAGTATGATTTTTGAGTATATTGTTATGCATATTTAGACTAAAATCATATTATATACTATTCTGCCTGATAGAGTATAATTTTTTATGGAGGTTATAATTATTTTACTATTTGAACCTACTGCTCAAAGTGAAACACAATCAAATGTCCTTGAAATTGATGATAGTGGCGAAGAAGGTGAAAATGATAGTCGTCATACTCATGTTGTTTATATTTTAGAGTATTTAGCTTCTTGCCTTCTTATACTTTGACATTTGTGTGAGTTATTTATGGACATGATTTTACCTTTGATTATACATTAGTAACTGTGTTTGTTTGTTGTAAGAGACGTGTTATTTAAACCTTAATGTTGACAACATTTATGTATTAAATTAGAACCTTAATCGTTGTTATTTACTAATTATATCCCTCTGGGGAAAATATGCAGGAAAAATAGTTAAATATTGTGAAAAGGATTTCTCAGCCCTGCGGGCCGGGCCTTAAAAACTGTAATTTTCCTGACTCCGAGCCCTTTAGGGCCGGCCCTGTTAGGCCCTAGCCCGTCAAGGACCGGATCGACCCTGATTCCCAGCTCTAGCCAGCATATCCCTTCTTTTCAAAGTCCTAATCAGCACATTCATTGGATACCCTGCCCTCTGGAAAGTGATCAGGAGCCAACAGTTGTTAAATTCATTGGATACCCTGCACATTCATTAAATTAAATTCGATGGCCTAGATGAACCAAGCGTGTGGGTCCGCCAAGGGTTGTCTATGAAGTTTCGGAGAAGACGTTGGGAGAAGACAAAGCAATCTCCGGCGAAACAAAACGACAAAGCAATCAAGTTTCGTTGTAATATTCATGCTTTATAATTTCATGAATATTTAATGGCTTTCTAAAAATACACTTCTTTGTTTAAATTGCATTTTCTCTTGAGAAAACAAATTCCACTGATTTGCTTTCTATTTGAATCTTTCATTACGTTGTTTAATTGTGTATTTATTGATGTCCATGATCCATTGAAGTTTCCATGTTCTTTAGTAATGTTTTTTTTTTTTTGAATTACAGAGACAAGAGAAAAAACTCTTGAGACCACTACGGGCCATTACATTAGGTTGCATACATAGAAATACTACTGAAATCAAATATTAGCTGAGATCAGCTAACATTTGGAATGCACAAAAGTCTGGCGGGTGTGCCAAAATAGACAGTTCGTTGGCCGAGATCAGCTAAAGTGGATAAGCCCTTTAGCTGAGATCAGCTAACATTTGGGAAGGATGGTGGTTTGCATTTGGTGATAAGAGAACGTGGAGAGAACGGAATTGATCAGTACAGTTCGCCCTGCCATGTTAAGGAACCTGCCCTTCCAATTTGAGAGTTTCTTTTGAACTTTCGTAACAAGGGGAGCATAGGTTAACTTCGAGATTTTCTTATGCAGGATAGAAACCCCCAAGTATTTGCCAAGGTCAGCAGAGATGGTGATTCCAAGAGTTTGACCTAGTTCCATAGCTCTGTGAAAATTAACATTTCTGGAGGCAAAAATCTTGGATTTAGTAAGACTTATACGATGACCTCACACATGACAAAAGTGTGCCATCAAATCTCTAATGTTCTCCATCTGATCCAAAGAAGCCTCGCTGAACAGGAAAAGATTGTCAGCGAAGAAGAGATGGGATAACTCAGGCCCCAATTGACTGAGCTTGAGCGGTTTCCATCTTCCTTCATCGACTTCTCGGTTAATGAGCTGGTTAAGGCGTTCCATACATAGGATGAACAGGAAGGGGCTCAAAGGGTCTCCTTGCCGCACTCCTCTAGTTGGATGAAATTGGGATGTTAGATCACCATTCCATATAACTCTCATAGAAGCAGAGGATACACACATCATCAGAAGTTTCACAAAATGATCATTCAGACCAAGACTCTGGAGATTAAATTTCAAGAAGTTCCAGTCCAGTCTGTCAAAAGCTTTCTCCATGTCAACCTTAATGGCGACATAACCTTTCTTTCTCCTGATTGTTCTCATAGTGTGAATGGCTTCCTGGGCCAGAATGATGTTGTCACTGCTTTGCCTACCCCTGATGAAGCTACACTGAGTGGGATGAATTAGCAATTCCATCACAGGCCTTAGTCTATTGGCCAAAACCTTGCTTAAAATTTTATAGGTGACATTGCAAAGGGAGATAGGACGAAACTCTTTGAGGGAAGTGGGCTTATCCACTTTAGGGATTAGGGTAATATGGGTTTGGTTGATATCTTTAACCTTGCAAGGGTCTCTAAAGATAGAGAAGACGAGGTCACAGATTTTAGACCCAACCACATTCCACTGCGACTGAAAGAAGTGGGGCTGTAAACCATCAGGCCCAGGAGCTTTGAAGGCCTCCATCTCGAAGGCGGCATTTTTTATTTCAACAGCAGACACCTCTTTCTGGATGAGGCCCAGTTGAGAGCTATTGAGAGCGAGGAAGTCAGAAGGCCAATTAGACACATTTAAAACCTCTTGATCCGAGGAATAGAGGTCCTTGAAAAAGGAAAGAGCAGAAAGTTTTAGCTCCTCTTGGTTTGAAATCCAGACGCCCTGATCGTTTTGAAGGGACTCGATTCTGTTTTTTTTCCTTCTGATCACTGTCGAGGAATGGAAGAAGCTTGTATTTTTGTCCCCGAATTTGAGCCATTTACATCTTGACTTTTGGTACCAGAGAAGCTCTTCTTGGTTGACCACCTTCATGTATTCTTTCCAGAGCTTCGCTTCAAGCTTAAAGAGACCCGCGTGGGGGTGAGCAGCGATTTCCCGATCGACACCTTCTAGACGCTTAAGCAGGCTCTTCTTCTTTCTAGGAATGCTGCCAACCACGTTCTTATTCCACCACGATGCTTTATTCTGAAAATCCTTGTAGCCATTGGCCCAATCATTAAGATGCCGGGTAGTACTTACTAAGTCAGAGAAACCGTCTTCGAGGCACCATGCTGCTTGATAACTGAATCGAGCTTTAGAATTAATTGCTTGCTTGTCCCCAGCAGATAACACAAGAACTCTGTGGTCAGATTTGTAACGGAGATGATGGAAAATTTTGTGATTTGGATGAGCCAATTCCCATGCAATATTACAAAAAGCCCAATCCAGTCTTTCCCTAATATCTTTTCTGAACCAAGTGAAATTGTCTCCAACCACAAGGAGTTCTAGAAAGTCACAGTCTTGGACACAATTGCGGAAAGGATATAAGGATCTATCATGAACAGCATCACCCCCAACCTTGTCCGTTGGATAAAGGAAGGAGTTAAAGTCGCCAAGAACCAGCCAACCGTCAGATACATTGCTAGCTAAATACCTAAGTGAAGACCACAGGTCCTGCCTATAGCTCCATCTAGGGTCCCTATACACAAATGTGACACAGAAAGTTTCGCCCAACTTTTTATCAGTCACGCGACAGTGTAATAGCTGGGTAGTGGAGAAAAGATAATCCAAAGCGACGTCCAAATCATTCCACAACACCCAAATGCCACCGGCATAACCAGTAGCTTCGACTCTAAGCCAATTATGGAAGCCAAGCTTACGCACCACTAAGTCAGCATGGAGACCACTGACTCTAGTTTCTAATAGGCACATAACAGAAATCTGATGCTTATTAACAATATCACGAAAGATACGGGGGAAAGAATTGCTACAGGTCCCTCTACAATTCCAACTAGAAATAATCATATGGATAATAATCAAGGACAGAATAAAGAACAAGACTACTTAACTGAAGGGACACGCCCAGAACTCGACCTGCTCCTGTGTTTGGCCTCTCTCACATTCCTATTTGTTTTGCCTTGCCCTTTAAGCTTGAGATCAGCGGTTAGAGGTTCCTGATTTAGAGTTTGAGTCGAATTGGAATTTTCGGAGAGAGGCAAATCCGAACTAGAAATTCCAGAAACGGTATTAGAATTTGATTCCAAAGCGGGAGTTGAGCAAGCTTGAACCTCAGCCTTCTCATTCTTCTCATGAGTTAATTGCTGGTCACCCACGGAACCAGAATTAAAAGGGTGAGCCGAATTATGGCTCTTAGTGTTGAGAACACTGGAATGAGGTTGGGCCAAGGAGCCTACTACAATTTGGTGAATTCTGGGCTGTGTTTTGTCATTATCCGCGCTTCTTTGTTGCTTGATATGAACCAAGTGGGCTTGATCAGGTAGTTCGTCCGCAAGGCCCAATGATGGTTTGGAGCCCAAAGGTGGAAGCACGTCATTGAGGGGATGGCCCACGGAGCAGCATGGAACGTCTGAGACAAGATCTTTGCTTTCCTCACCTCCTTTGTTTTTAATTCGAAATTCTTGCCTTGGAGTTTGTGTCAACTTGGACTTGGTCAAGCCATTACTTTTACCATTCAGATTTCTTCCTTTTTCATTCACAGTTCCCTTCCCTTTTCCTTTCTCTGGCACGACGGAAGCATACTCACGTGAGTTAGGAGGCTGCGCATTTTCAAAAAACCCATCGTCCTCCAGGTCAGAGATCGCTTGGAATTTTAAAGCTTGAAATTTCATCCCCATACTTTTGTCAGAGTGATGCCCATACCTTCCCCCTGCAGCGCCGTCTCTGCGGTTTCCTTTACTTGGGAAACGAGAACTTTTCTGAGAATTTTTCTGAGATCCCACCAGCATCCAGGGGCCGAAGGGATCCAATTCCGGCGTCACGTCGTTCTCTGGCGCCTTTTGCTGGGTTGTTTTTACTGATTCCTTCTCAGAATTTTGTGTACCAGATGACTCGGCTTCCTTGATTTTCCATGAGCAGCGGTCTTTCCTGTGACCATATCTCCCACAGGAGAAACATATGAGGTCCAAGCCCTCATATTCCACGTTGAAAATGGTTGACGCCAGTATGACTCTGGGCACAAGGCTTTTTTGGAGGTCCAGCTCAACGCATAGTCTAGCATATCTTCCCCTAGTCACAGAGCCTGAAGGATGATCTTGATGGTTTAGTGTATGCAAGTCAACTTTGAGTGTCTTCCCTATCATATTCCCTAACCTTGTGATGAATTTGTGTGAGTAGTAGATAAGGGGAATATTAGGGATTCTGACCCATGTAGCGATTTTTCCCAATTGGTTCATGAAGGGTCAAAGTATGGCGTCCATTGTTGAACCAGAACTGCATGCTGAGCTAACACCCACGGACCTTCCAGAAGTATGCGCTTGTAATGGGAGCTCCAGTTATCCTGGTTAGTAAATCTCACAACATAATAATTGTTGGGCAAATCAACTAAGTCAAATTCATTGAATTTCCACATTCTGCACAGCATCTCTTTGAGTCTATGTAGATAGAAATGGGCGCCCAACACTGTGATAATGAGAGAGTTGTTCCATGGTTGGCAAGCTTCATTATATTCTTCCTCTGATATTTCCATAGTAGGGTAGACATTCATGAGGTTTTTTGTTTCATCTGAAGGCTCTGGAATTTTCCAATGTGTGCTCTGTAAATCCGACGTCAGAGAGTCTTCACTTGATGAGCTCTGTCCATTCCCAACCCCATTAAAATCTGACTTGTTAATCCCAATCAATAGATCTTTATAGGAGGGGGGGTTCAGAGAAGTCGCAGTGCCTGAAGGGATCCCCTGTTTAGAGTTCTGTTCTTCAGGAGCCAGGATTTCAAGGATCTCAGGCAACCTGGTTTCAGAATTACTTCCGCTTTTGATAGAATGATTACATTTGCTCTGGTCTGGAGAAGTTTCCATCTGATTGGATTCCTCAAGCGGTCTATCCGTCGAGATGAAGACAACCGGAGGCCTGTCCGACGGAACCTTGACGGAGTCAACTTCTTCCATTGAAAGGCGGCACGAGTTCCAAGAGAGAGAGTTCCAAGTTGCTTTTTCCTTTTCTTCTGGATTCGTTGGCAACTGGATCTTTATATCCCATGTTTTCCACTAATTAATTTTCTACTACATTTATCACTAAATTCAGTTATAAATTACAGCCAATACAAGAATGGAGGCACAACATATTTTTTTTGGCCAAAAAGTATATTTTTATTAATATAAAAAAAGTATACAAACGCCAATAACCAGGGACGCGCATTCTCTCTAAAACAATACTTCAAGAGTATAAATATTATATAAAAAATAAAATGAGGGGTTTGTATATGCTACACCTAAACAGGGCAGTTCGAGAGTAGAGGGAAGTGGACTCGTCCAATAACCAAAGGCCAGGGTAAATCTCAAAATATCAAGGTATTAAAACCCGGACCGGGTACTGAACCGGTCGGGGTACTGGGTTAAGGGTCAGTGGGTCAGACCGGGATCAAACCGGAGCCAAACCGGGACCAAACCGGTGAGAAATTGAAAATTTTAGACTTATAGTATGAAATTCTAAAGGAAATATAAAAAAAAAAAAAAAAAATTTTTTTTTTAAAAAATGGAAACCGGACCGGGAACCGGACCGGCCAACCGGCCGGTTCGCCGGTTACCGGGCCGGACCGGCCGGTCCGGTCCGGTTTCCATAACCTTGCAAAATATCGTACCGACACAACCTATCACCCCTATAACCCTATAAAGCGTACAAAGACCAAACTAATATCCTAAGCAATCAAATAAATAAAGTTTAATGTGACCTTTTGTCAAACAACAGCCAGCATATCCCCTCTTTTTCAAAGTCCGAACCTGTCCTCTGGGAAGGGATCATGAGCCAACAGTTGTTAAGTTCATTGGATACCCTGCACATTCATTAAATTAAATTAAACCAGCGTGTTGGTCCGCCAAGGGTTGGCTATGAAGTTTCGGAGAAGACGTTGGGAGAAGACAAAGCAATCTCCGGCGAAACAAAAAGACAAAGCAATCAAGCTTCGTCGTAATATTCATGCTTTATAATTTCATGAATATTTAATGGCTTTCTAAAAATACACTTCTTTGTTTAAATTGCATTTTCTTGAGAAAACAAATTCCACTGATTTGCTTTCTACTTGAATCTTTCATTACTTTGTTTAATTGTGTATTTATTGACGTCCAAGATCCATTGAAGTTTTCCATATTCTTTAGTAATGTTACTCTCTTCATTTAAACAGCAACTTTTACATTCCAAAAAATTATTATTCTGTGGACTTCATTACATTTCTCCTTATACATTAGTGTTATATTTATGTACCAGTGGGAATTGGTTCTTCCCTGGTTGAGTGAACACGTTTTGGGGGTAAATAAGTCCTTATTACGTAAGCCGAGATAAAACTCATCTCACATACTTATCTCATATACCGTGAATCACGATTTATAAGCACTTATTACCTAAAAATAAGCTATTCTAAATGAACACATAATTAGGTATTTATGTCGTGGCTTTCATTTCGCCTTCAAGAATTTATTAGTCTTTTTCTCTCTGTAAAGAATTTCTGAGCTTTACTTTTTCTATAAGCTTTGTGACCGTGTCAACATTTTAACTAATTCAGTGTGAAAGATAAGAAAATAGCATGGTTTGGGATGTAGAGTGTGTTAACTGTTTAATAATACTTGCTACAATCTCTAATATAATATCTAGTTGATTGATTAAGGGAGATTAATAAAGCTAAATAATTATATAATTATAGCATATATTACATGATCTTTTTAAAATATTTATATGTATCGTTAACTTATATATCAGTTTATAAGTTAAAAAAATTAGTTAAGATAAAATGATAAATATAAATACTTTAAAATAATTTATTTTATTTTCTTAATCTTTTTTCTAAATTAGTCAACTAGGCCTTATATTAAGGACTGGATTACTATATATACAAGCAATCTTATTTTATGCAATAACCTTTTAAGCTCAACAAATGTACAATTCTTAGCCCAATTTTCTTTAGCCATGTATTTTTTTTATTTTTTTTTAAAAAAAATAGTTTCACATATACTTATGAAATAGTAGTCCATAGTAAACATTGAGTACTTTTTATAGTTGATTTTGTTTTCAATTATTTATGATAGATTCTGTGTTGTTTTACACAGGAAAATCCTCAACGCAAATGGAATATATAGTTCTATTACAAGCTTTCCTTGGTGGGTTATTTGGGTTACTATCAAATGCCTGGCTTGAACACATTATTTGAGTTCCATACCAAATTCACAGCTGTATATAATATGAAACCCTGTTTCTGTAGTTGGATCCACATAACAAATTACTAGAAATGGGGTTCCTCCTTATGTACCTATCTATCTCTGTTCCATTTATATGCAAGGTATGTAAAATCGGATCAAATTGGCGGTCCAAGCGGTTCGGTCTGGTAGGTTGAACTGGTTCAACCTTTTTTAATTAAAAAATTAAATTAAATAGCTTTTAATTAATTTTATTCAGAATTTCATATAAATAACCCTGAAATTTTTACTTTCTCAATAGTCTAGTTTAAAGTTAATTCTAATTTGAGTCCAGTCTAGTCCAAAGTTAGTTCACAGCAAATCAAATCAGCTTCGTATGCCACAAGCCGAGACAAGTTGTCCCCTCCAGCACGAAACTAATTATGTTATTTGCCATTAAGGCTCTGTTTAGTTTGCGGGGAGGGGAGGGGATGGACTTTGCTCTCTTTCCCTTGATTGGCAGGGGGTAAAATACAGTTTGGATGGACCAACACGCTTGTTATGCTATTTGCCATTACAGCGAAACTTCTTAGCTTTGAGTCTTCTCTCCCAGTCTTCAGAATTTCATAGCCAGCACATGGTGGTCCCCACAAGCTAGCCTGTGGGGTCCGCCATGTGCTGGCTATGAAATTCTGAAGACTGAGAGAGAAGACCAAAAGCTATGAGGTTTCGCTGTAATATGGTTGCTCTATGATTTGATCGAATATTTAATGGTTTTCTAGTAAGGCACCTACTGTTGGTTTAAATAATTTATTTTTTATTTATAAATATTTATAAATCATAATATACAATATATAAAATAAATATATGCGAAAAATTTCATTTCAACTTAAGTAATAAATATTTATTTCAAAAAAAAAACTATTTCAAACATAACTTTACTTTTTGTTAGATTGCATTTTCTTGTGAAAAAATTCCATTGATTTGCTTTCTATTTATACTGTTTCTTTGTGAATTTATTGACCTCTAAAATCCAGTAGAAATTTATCATATTCTTTAGTAATGTTATTCTCTTCATTTAAACCGCAACTCTTACATTTCGAAGAATCCAAATTATTAGTCGGTGTACTAATAATACATCTGTTATATTTACTTAATGGATGGTGTTGGTTCTTCACTTTATTGTTTGATAAAGACAAGGAGGGGCTTGTGTCAACATTTTAATTCAATATGGAAGGTAAGGACCAAAAGTCTTGCAAACCCGTGGGTAGCACGTATGGATGCTATCTTATAAATGAGAGATTGTGGGTTTAATCTCACCTGTAATTTAAGCTGTTAGTGGCTATCCTCATAATTTAAAAATATAAAAACTAAGAAAATAGCGTGGTTTTGGTTCCTATAGTCAACTTCAGTACTACTACATGGCTGTCTCATTAAGTTAAGTCCCACTTAAATCCCTCCTTTCTTCTTGAATCTCTTAAAGGCCCTATTTGGTTGGAGTGGAGGGGATGGGAGGGAAGGAAAAATGAGTCCCTCCCCTCATTTGGTTTGAAATTTTGGAAGGGAGGGGAGTAAAAATTTGCTTCTCTCTCCCCTCCCCCCCTTATTTTGATTCCCTCCAAATTGGGGGGTTTTGGAGGGGAGCCAAATATTATGACTAATTTGCCCTCATAATCTTTGTCATATCCCATCAATGCCCATGGTTGCAACTCATGCCCTCTCCGCTGTTATTGCTCCTAGTCTCTTGCCCTCAATTCCCTCCCTCTACTTTCTGCCAAAAACATAAATTTGGACTTTATTTTTATATTCTCATTTTTTGCACAGTAACATATAAGAAATCCTGATGGTTGATAGTTTCATCTTCACAAATCCTGATGCACATTCGGCTCAATAAATTTTGTCAGCAATTGAATTTTGAGAACCACGTTATAGGGTGATCTAAATAATTTGCATTGTTGCTAGTCATTTTTGGCTAAAGCATTGTTACCGGAGTCATCTTTTTTTAGAGTCAAATTAGCCCTTCGTTGAAAACATAGTTTAAAACAAAAATTATTATATCAGTTGTTGTAGACATATTAAGGTGAGAGTAAGTTTTCAAAAATTATATAATTTATATTAAGGTGTAAATTAATTTAAATAATTTATATAAGTAAAAATATATAAACTAATATATAAGGGTAAAATAGTAAATTACATATTATCTCCCCTCCCATTCCCTCTTGAACTAAACAAAAGATCATTAAAAAACCTTCCCCTTCAACCAAACCAAACAAAGTAACCTCCTATCCTTCCCTTCCATCCCCTCCCCTCCATTCTCTCCCATTCCATCCCCTCCCATTGAACCAAACAAGCCCAAAAAGTTACTACCTCCGGTTCTAATTATAAAATAAAGTTAATTTTTTTTGGAGAAATTAAGGAAGTTAAATAAGTTATTTAATCATATCATATATTATGTATCTTTAAATTATATATTAATTTATTAGTCAAACTAATTAGTTTGAAAAAAAAATTAAAAATAAAAATACTCTAAAGTAATTTAATTAACTTCTTTAATTTCTCTAAAAAAATTAATTTTATCTTATAATTAATATCAGAGAGAGTAGTAGAGAAAGAAACATAGAAAGAGTTTCTAAGTTTGGATCATATATATCCGACGTAACAAATAACTAGAAATGGGATTCATCCTTTTCTATATCTATATCTCTTTCTATTCGATTGACAGAAGTGTGCATGGTTGTATAAATCATAAAATGGCCCAGCCCATTAAGTAGGCCCAGTGCACCCGATTAATATCGGTTGTGTATTAGTGGAGTAACCACTTTCTGTTATGTAAAACTAGTCCACGTGTCTAGCGTATATTACAGATGCTCTTATACTAATATGTCTAGAAATACAATCACAATGACTCAGCATCATGAAGCTGAGTATCTTTCTCTCTCTCTTTTTTTGCCGTGAAAGCTGAGTATCTTTCTCGATACTCCGGATTCTCCGTCCATTCAATGCCGAGCGAAGATAAACGATGGACGGAGGATCCGGAAACCGTCGTAAGTGGAGGGTCCGGTCGTATTGGTGTCATAATTCCTTCGATCGATTGTTTAGGATTTTGGGTAAGGTATTGGTGTCATTTTATAATTAATATATATTTATTAAATAATATTAGTAAAATCATTCCCTCCAATTACCACCTCATACCAAACATATTTTTAAAGTATCAAACACAATCCTAATCCCTATCCCTATCCCAATCCCAATCCCAATCCTTATCCCAATCCATCAAAATTCAATACCACGTACCAAACATAGCCTTAGGGCTTGTTTGGTATGAGGGGAGGGTAGGGAAAGTGGGCGGAGGGAAAAATTTTTAGATGGATTTAAAAAAATGAAAGAAATGGGGTATAAAGTTTTTAATTAAATTTTCTTACTCTTTAATCTGACATATTATCTATATTAAAATTTTATAACCACATTTCTCCAATTTTCTTAAATTCAACTCATAAAAATTTTCTCTCCCCTCCCTTCCCCTCCAAATCCCTCATACCTTAGGGTCTGTTTGGTATGAGGGATTTGGAGGGAACAGAAGAGGAGGGAAAGGAAAATTTTTATAAGTTAATTTTAAAGAAATTGGAGAAATAGGTTATTAAATTTTGCAAAAAAGAATATGTAAGATAAAAGAGTAAGAAAAATTAATTAAAAAATTCTAACCCCACTTCTCTAATTTTTAAAAATCAACCTCGAAAGAATTTTCCCTCAGCCCGCTTTCCCTCCCCTCATTCCAAACAACCCTTTAAAATACTCCTCTGATCCTTAATATGAGATATATTTACTTAATTTGATTAGATTAAGGAAATTGGTTAAATTAGTTTATATGACATATATTTTCTAAAACACCCTAGTCACTTTACTTAATTCCTCCTTCCCTCTCCTTGATTATTGATTATTCTAAGGACTATAAGTTTCAATAACTTTGTAACCATCATATTTTATAATGATCTTACATATATCCAGCAAATGATTTGACGTCATAAGGGATTCTCAAAACCTGAAATAAAGAGTCTGAAAGCCATACGTAAACCATCAAAGCAAAAACCATAGACTGTAGCAGAATTGATTTCCAGTAATATCTAGGGTTCACATATAGGTTGAGAGTATCCTGTAAGAACACAATTGTGAAACATTATCAACACTGAATGGTCACAAACCAAATTCTTCAGAGGCTGAGGCCCTGGGGATAACAATGTTGGTTTAGGTGAACTTTGAAAAATAATTAGCACTGGGAATTCGACCCAGCAACCCGGCTGATGTAGCTCGCCCCTTCGCGGGCTGGTCAAATGCCAACTCGAGCCCAACCCGCCAACCTGCCTTTTTTATTTAATTATTTCACTCCTTTTTTTAAAAAAAAAAAATCCTCACTCCCTTTCTCTTTCACCCACTCACATCACACTTCTTTTCTTTTATACATTTTTGTTAGGAAGTCAATTTCATTCTTTTTTTTCCTTTTTTTTTTCCATCTACTCACATTATAAAAACGCTAAACACATCTCTTTGAAATTTAATAATAGTAAAATAAATAAATATAATATGAAAATAAAAGTGTCAAATGAAAAGTATGAGGAAGTAGTTAAATAAAGCATCAAAGGAAAGGCGATCAAAGTATTTAGATTTATTTTATAAAAAAAACTAAAAAAAAAAAGCAAGCTAGCCCACTGTAGCCCGTGGGCTGAAGTGGGGCAAGCTGCACCTTGGCGAGCTGCAAGTCCAACCCGTTTTACTGGCTATACAAATAACCCATTTGCACTACAACTTGGACACAATGGTGTCCAATATGTCTAGTGTCATTCAAAATACTAGAAGCCATTGGATAACACAACTTTGGATAGTATTTCATACCACCCAAAAAATCTATAGGGATCTCGTTCTAAATTTTAAGCTTCATAAACCTCTGGAACCAATTTTAGTACTCATCACAATAGACACTAAGAGCTAATAACCATTGTAGACTATTCAGATTTAATTTGAATGGGTTAGATTGAATTCTTTTTTACTTCAACTTTTTTAAAAAACAAAATATTTTAATGTGTACAGGATCTAATATAAAAATAATCTTTTAACTATCAATTTTTAAAAAATGACATGTTTTATTTAAAAATCATTCTTTAAAAATATTAAACTTGAACCACTAAAATTATGTTTGAACTGTGTAGATCTCACCACATTGATTAGGTCTTAGTGCTCATCGTTATGATGAGCACTAAAACCGGTTCTATAAACTTCTATAGAGTGCCAATAAATTTATATCCTTTATATGACATTTAAAAATTGTCATAATAAACATGAGAATACTAGATACCATCGTATCTTCTTGTACTGTGATATCTACAACAACACAGAACACAAATGCCTAGTCAATAGGAACAACAATGGATTAAAAAAACCAGAAATTTTAGAGAATCAATATACTGATGAGCAATGTAAATATAAGCAAAATGGTGGTGAATCAGATTTCTAAAACCTGAATAAGTCATATATATATCTGGAGTTTGAAAAGGATAAGGAGTGGCCAAAAAAGACTTTATCTTTACTAGATAATCAATATTATATAGGACTTGCAAACATCCCCAAGAGTATTATAAAGGAAATTATGAAGTATAAACAATGCCTCATTTCATGTACCCAATCTTTACAGAGTACAACAACTAGTAAAAGAAGATAAAGCAACATATAGAATTGCACTAAGAATGCGCAATAAAATCAAGCAACTTGACACCATTGAAGCATATGATAGCAATAAGTCAAGACTAAAGAACACTATCAAAACAACTAAACATTCATTTTGGATAAAGAAAGAAAATTAAATATGTATAACTAAAAAAGGCAAAAGCTATCGTTACTATGATACAAAGACTGAATGCTTAAAGTATAAAGCCGAGAGAGAACACACTCGATCTGCTACAGATTTACCCACTATACAGCAACCATCATCTTCTTCACACGCACATCTAGTTTTGTTTTATTTGGTTTTGTGTTTTGTAAAGATGTAACAAGATTGGTGGGCTTCAGTTGGTTTTGTGTTTTGTAGGGAATAATGACATCTGGGGAATAATCACAATAGACAATCTTGTTTTTGCAACTCCAACTTCATTCAGAGTATTTAAATCAATCCTAAAAGTTAGTCCTTCTCAGTTCTCACTCTACCTCTTACCCTCTAGACAAAGTGTCAGTTGTAACAATGCCTACATTCAATAAGTATTCATAATACAACGTTGAACAAACAGTGTTGCTTAATGACCACCTAGGCAACCCAATGTATAAGTAACACAACAACAAAGCCTTATACTACTAAGTAGGATCGCTACATGAATCTACAGTATTGTTGTGTTTTATCAATAACTAAATCTTTAGATAAATTGTTTATCAGAGAAGATCTGCTTAATAATTTTGTTGAGTATTCTCTTCTGTCTTCCTCTACTCCTTTTTAAAAAATTCCATATTGCTTGATCATATCCTACCTTATCGGCACATCCAATAGCATTCTTTGTACATATTCAAACTGATTTTCTTAAAATTTCCTCTTAAATAGAAGTCATTACAACTCTTTCTTATGTATGTTCATTTACAAATATGATCCTTTCTTGTATAACCATGTATCCATCTCACCCCACGTAATATGTTGTTCCTTCACAAAATACTTGTTTACCAGTCTTGCAGTATTCCCAAGATTGTAATCACCAAACCGTAATTTCCATTCCTTGAACTCTTCTCTCCACAACGTTATATATATAACTGCACGATTCCAATACAAACATTGTTCAAGTGCCTGGCCAATCAAAATAAGTGACATTTTACACACACAAGAAGCCATTTTTCTTACTACGTGATACTATATTAATAACAATTTCTGTTTTGTGTTCATCTGTTTCAATAGTAAATGTCAAATTCTACTCTTATGACGGCAATTTTGTTGTCAAAACCTGGCATAGAAATGATCTCATATTCATATCTGATATATAAATTAAAAACACAAAAACAAGGGGTGCAAATCTGATTTAAACTTGAAATATTAATATATTTAATCACATCATTTTTGTTACATCTAAATTGGAGGGTTTTAGAGGGAATGAAAAATAAGCCCCTCCCCTTCCATCCCCTCCCTTTAAACCAAACAGGTCCTAGAGGGTGAGCCTTGAAGTAACGATAAAAGTTACTGTTATTCAATTAAAAGGTCATAACTTTAAATTCTGGAAACAACCTTCCTATTTGTAGGGTAAGGCCACGTACATCTACCCTTCCCCGATCCTACCTTGAGTGTTGGGCCGCCTTTTATATATTTATGAGATAGAGAATTACAACGTCCCGCTAAGTAGGGTCCATAATGAGCCCATTTCAAGGTGTCATATTTGCTCTATGCATTGAGAGAGACTGGAACTAATGGAGGCTTCTCACTGCAGATTTCACGGTAATGTCCTTCCTTCTTCTGTGACATGGAGACTAATCATACACATGCGTGAGTTGAGTTCGGATTCTAATTAAAAAATGTAACTTTTTAATTTTACGATCAGCTTTATCTAAACAAATAAAGGTGTAAGATTGGTGGGTTTAATTTGGTTTTGTGTTTTTGTAGGGAATAATATGACATCTGGGGAATAATCACAAAAGACAATCTTGTGTTTGTCTTGTTTATTACTCCAACGAACTTCATTCAGAGTATTTAAATCAATCCTAATTAAAGTTAGTCTTCCCACTCTACCTCTTACTGTAACGCCCCAAATTTTAATTAAGGGATAATGATAATTATTGTGGATAATTATCGAATTAAAGTGGAATAATTATGTGTTTTGGTGGCAATATTAATTAATATGCCATAATTATTGAGAAATTGAAAGAATAGCCATAAAGTAGTAATTAATGGAAGAAATTAATTACTAACTAAGGAAAAATGATATATGTAACTAAATGGCTAATTGAGGGATTAAAGTAATTAATTTAGTTACTTACTTTATAAGAGCCAATGAAGTGGAGACATGTGACAAGTGGTTAGGATGAGAGGGGATGTTGGAAAAGTCAAATGGCCAATTATTTTATTGTTTTCTCTCCCTCTCCCTCTCTCTTATGCGAATTGACATAGGCATGGGGGGCAGATTTTTCTGCCGTTCTTCATCATTTCTCACTCTCATCACTTTCTTCCTTCTCTCTCTTTCATTCAGCCATGGCAGCCAAGAAGGGAGGAAATGCTTTGTGAAAAAGGTGAGTTTTTGACCTTCTTAATGGCCTCTAATGGAAAAACTTCCTTCTATAAAGTTGTTCCCTGGGTTGAGAGCTTTACTTTCATAGTTTTAGATTTGCCATTGGTAGTGTTTTGTGGCCACAAGGAAATCTAGAAGTTGGAGAACCAAGGAACTTCTTTGGGAAAGTTGTTGAGGTGAATGAAAGCTTCATTTTCATATAAGTTTTGTGGCCATTGGTTAGGCCTTGAATTTCTGAAATTTTAGCCCTAATTTTCGTGATTTAAGGTCTTGGGGAGTATAACATGTTTTTGTCATGGAAATGGTGCCTTATTTGGCGTTTTGAAGTAATAGAATTGAATTGAAGCCTAAATGTAAAGTTTGGCACCTTTGTGTTGGTTTTGTGTATTGGACAAAAACAGGGCATGTCAATGGGTTGTGATTTTGGTTATTTTGATGTTACCATTGTGTTTCTTGTGAAAATCTATGTGGGAATAGGCTTGATTGTTAATTTTGGAGCCATTGGACACTTTGGTAGAAAATTGGAAAATCTGTCTTGTATGAACTCTGTCTGGGCAGTCAGTTTGCACGAAGGTTTTGAATGACCAAATGGTGTTGGAAAATTATGAAACTTTTCAGTCTTAAATTTCACATCCCAAGATTCAAAATGGATATATAATTTTTGTTATTTCGTTTTTTTAACTAAGAGTTATGCTTTGCCAAAGTTTGGGATAAAAACTGGACTCTGTTTTGGAGTAGTGTGGAATTTTGGGTAATTCTGGAATTTTGTGGTGATTTCTGATTAAGGTCCATATTTTTCTAGTAAAGAAGACTTAAATACCTTTCATTTGGCTTTGGAATCACCTTGTTTCGATTTTTCTAGAATTAGTTATAAATTTTGAAAGTTCAACCAAGAATCAGAGAATTTCTTGGCCGCGGCTAGTGACTTTCTGACTATATTTTGGCCGCGGCCCAAGGGAGGGCTGGCCGCGGCCAACCCCTGTGTTCCAGAACTTTGAGTTTTCGAAAGAAGATCCCTAACCTATTGTTTCCCAACCTTTTAGGGCTTTTATTAGAGGCATTGGTGGCCTCTTAAGGGTCAATCATGATAACCAAATTCAAGTGTTATGAAGTAAATTAAGTCTTGGAATAGAGTATAAATCTTCATCCTTAATTATGATTCTAGGATTTGACATTTGCCCTACTCGGGAGAGACCAGCGCTAGGACACGCCTGGAAGGACCAAGGTAGTTACTCTTCTCTCATATTGTGTATGATGTTTTGGTATGCATAACTTATCATTGAACTTTGTGAACTATGTGCCATGGTCTATTACGGCGTGAGCACTTCAACGTGAGTCGTATAGGGATTGACGCTGGTCATCTCTAGGTCGGCCGTTGAACTGCCATCGTAATCGACATGGACTTTTGTGTATCCGACCCGTGGGGCGGCGTTTGTGAATCCAACCGTGGGCTGTGTGTTGATCTTGCATGTATGGCTTGTGTTATGAAATGCTTTATATGAATCCCAACTGTGGTGAAATATACTGTGTGGATTGTTGTGATGCAATGCAGCGTGAGCAATCGTAAGGGATGACATGTGTCATACTAACCATTGCCGTTGTAACTGTCGTTTTAGTTGCTTTGTGTGGATAATGATTTGATTTCATGCCTTATTGTTGTACATACTATGATTGATTTGATACTACGGGGATTCCTTAGAATCTCACTCTCCCAAAAACCAAATTTTTAGATAGGGCAAAAGGATCGAAAGGAAAGCGAGCGACGAAGAGTGGATAGAGCTCCAGTTTAGAAGTATATTATGGGTTATTGGTTATCATGTATATCATTTGGATGTTTTTGGGAAACAATTGTATATATTGGGATTAGTGGTATAGTTTTGTGTAATCCCCAAGTTAAGGGTAATGAATTGTGGGCTTTGTGCCTTTATAAAACCCTTATTAATGAATGGAACCCGAGTGTGTCGGGAATTTGTATTATACTCTGATATTTGTGAATGAAATCAACCGATACAGGCCATTTAGTATTGAAATGTGAATATGGGACCGTCATGAACAGGTTTTGTAAAAGTTTTTGTAAGCCATGATTTTAGAAAGTTTGATTTTGTTTAAGTCCCAAAATCATCTAAGATCTCTAATTCTACATCAATTACGTGTTTATGAACTAAATCTCGACCTATAGTGAAAGGGGGTTACACTTACCCTCTAAACAAAATGTCAGTTGTAACAATGCATGCATTCATTAGGTATTCAAAGAGTACAACGTTGACCACACACAGAGTGTTGCTTAGTGCGTGTTTGGAATGACTTATTTTTGTCCAAAACGTGCTTATAATTCGTGATTCATGGTATACGAGGTAAGTATGTGAGAGGAGTTTTTTCTCGGTTTGCGTAATTCGAGCTTATTTTTTAAGCTGCCGTGAAAACAAACAAGCCCTTAATCACCTAGGCACCCGGATACAAAAACACAGCCTTATCTCACAAGATGTTCAAGGATATACTACCCTCACTCCTTAATATAACATTTAATTGTTTTTTTAAAAATATTAAGAAAATTAAATAAGTTATATTAAAGTATTTATATTTATCATTTTTCTTCAAACTAATTTGCTTAACTTATAAACTAATAAATAAAATATATTATGATTAAGTAACTTATTTAGCTTTTTTAATCTTTTCAAAAAAAAATCTAGTGACTCTTATATTAAGAACTGGAGATAGTATTAGATAAGATAGAAATGAATGGTGAGTGGGATCTGAAAGTGACAAAACAAGTGTGTGAGTCCCCCAAGTGTTAGCTTTAAAGTTTTGAAGAAGACTTAAGGTTGTGTCCTCGTTACAGAGAAGGACGCTGATTATCTAGCTAGCCCCGTATGGCTCAATGAATTAACCAGGACTACGTTGCGCTAGGCACATCCACTGATATGTTGTTTTGGTCTTTTTACAATGGAATGTGGACACACATGACCCCAGCAGTGTTGTCCAGCTAGTAGACTCCTTGTAATTCACAAGCTTTCCTTGTTTTTGTATCCCAAAAAAAAAGAAAATAAAAGTTGTATACAAGCAATCTTATTTTATGCAATAATTAAACTTTTAAGTTCAACAAATGTACAATTCTCAGCCCAATTTTCTTTAGCCATGTATGTTTTTTTTTTTTTAAGAAAAAAGAGTTTCACATATACTTACAAAATAGTAGTCCAGTAAACTTATATTGAAATTTATCACGACATCTCTAATATTATCCTATGGATGGGGTAGAGACAACTGGATGGCAGGGGGTCCTCATTTAATTTGAGTACATTATTATATGACTTGGAGATGAGAATTTTCTCAGTCCTTTTTTTTTTTAAATCTTTTTAGTACTTTTTATATTTGAGTTCCATGCCAAAATCACAACTATATATCTAAGGATCCCTATTAAGGTAAGTCCCTCTTAGATCCCTCCTTTCTTCTATATCGAATCTCTTAGGGCTTGTTTGGTATGAGGGGAGGGGAGGGGAGGGAAAGTGGGCGAAGGGAAAAAATTTTTTAGATGGATTTAAAAAAATGAAAGAAATGGAGTATAAAGTTTTTAATTAAATTTTCCTATTCTTTAATCTTACATATTATCTATATTAAAATTTTATAATCCCATTTCTCCAATTTTCTTAAATTCAACTCATAAAAATTTTCCCTCCCCTCCCTTCCCCTCCAAATCCCTCATACCTTAGGGTATGTTTGGTATGAGGGATTTGGAGGGAAGAGAAGAGGAGGGGAAGGGAAATTTTTATAAGTTAATTTTAAAGAAATTGGAGAAATCGGTTATTAAATTTTGAAAAAAAAGAATATGTAAGATAAAAGAGTAAGAAAAATTAATTAAAAATTCTAATCCCACTTCTCTAATTTTTAAAAATCAACCTCGAAAGAATTTTCCCTCAGCCCGCTTTCCCTTCCCTCCCCTCCCCTCATTCCAAACAGCCCTTTAAAATACTCCTCCGATCCTTAATATGAGACATATTTACTTAATTTGATTAGATTAAGGAAATTGGTTAAATTAGTTTATATGACATATATTTTCTAAAACACCCTAGTCACTTTACTTAATTCCTCCTTCCCTCTCCTTGGTTATTGATTATTCTAAGGACTATAAGTTTCAATAACTTTGTAACCATCATATTTTATAATGATCTTACATATATCCAGCAAATGATTTGACGTCATAAGGGATTGTCAAAACCTGAAATAAAGAGTCTGAAAGCCATACGTAAACCATCAAAGCAAAAACCATAGACTGTAGCAGAATTGATTACCAGTAATATCTAGGGTTCACATATAGGTTGAGATTATCCTGTAAGAACACAATTGTGAAAAATTATCAACACTGAATGGTCACAAACCAAATTCTTCAGAGGCTAAGGCCCTGGGGATAACAATGTTGGTTTAGGTGAACTTTGACAAATGATTAGCATTGGGAATTCGACCCAGCAACCCGGTTGACTTAGCTCGCCCCTTCGCGGGCTGGTAAAATGCCAGCTCGAGCCCAACCCGCCAACCTGCCTTTTTTATTTAATTATTTCACTCCTTTTTTAAAAAATATTCTCACTCCCTTTCTCTTTCACCCACTTACATCACACTGCTTTTCTTTTATACATTTTTGTTAGGAAGTCAATTTCATTCTTATTTTCCTTTTTTTTTCCATCTACTCACATCACAAAAACACTAGACACATCTCTTTTAAATTTAATAATAATAAAATAAATAAATAAAATATGAAAATAAAAATGTCAAATGAAAAATACGAGGAAGTAGTTAAATAAAACATCAAAGAAAAGGCGATCAGGGTATTTAGATTTATTTTATAAGAAAAACTTTTAAAAAAAAAAAAAAGCAAGCTAGCCCACTATAGCCCGTGGGCTGAAGTGAGGCAAGCTGCGAGTCCAATCCGTTTTACTGGCTGTATAAATAACCCATTTGGACTACAACTTGGACAAAATGGTGTCCAATATGTCTAGCGTCATTCAAAATACTAGAAGCCATTGGATAACACAACTTCGGATAGTATTTCATACCACCCAAAAAGTCTATAGGGATCTCGTTCTAAATTTTAAGCTTCATAAACCTCTGGAACCAATTTTAGTACTCATCACAATAGACACTAAGAGCTAATCACCATTGTAGACTATTCAGATTTAATTTGAATGGTTTAGATTGAATTCTTTTTTACTTCAACTTTTTTAAAAAACAAAATATTTTAATGTATACAGGATCTAATATAAAAATAATCTTGTAACTATCAGTTTTTAAAAAATGACTGTTTTATTTAAAAATCGTTATTTAAAAATATTAAACTTGGACCATTAAAATTATGTTCGAACTGTGTAGATCTCTCCACATTGATTAAATCTTAGTGCTCATCGTTACGATGAGCACTAACACCGGTTCTATAAACTTCTATAGAGTGCCTTTATATGACATTTGAAAATTATCATAATAAACATGAGAATACTAGATACCATCGTATCTTCTTGTACTGTGATATCTACAACAACACAGAACACAAATGCCTAGTCAATAGGAACAACAATGGAATAAAAAAACCAGAAATTTAAGAGAATCAATATACTGATCAGCAATGTAAATAAAAGCAAAATGGTGGTGAATCAGATTTCTAAAACCTGAATAAGTCATATATATATATATATATGGAATTTGAAAAGGATAAGGAGTGGCCAAAAAAGACTTCATCTTTACTAGATAATCAATATTATATAGGACTTGCAAACATCCCCAAGAGTATTATAAAGGAAATTATGAATTATAAACAATGCCTCATTTCATGTACTCAATCTTTACAGAGTACAACAACTATTAAAAGAAGATAAAGCATCATATAGAATTGTACTAAGAATGCGCAATAAAATCAAGCAACTTGACACCATTGAAGCATATGATAGCAATAAGTCAAGACTAAAGAACACTATCAAAACAACAAAACATTCATTTTGGATAAAGAAAGAAAATTAAATATGTATAACTAAAAAAGGCAAAAGCTATCGTTACTATGATACAAAGACTGAATGCTTAAAGTATAAAGCCGAGAGAGATCACACTCAATCTGCTACAGATTTACCCACTATACAGCAACCATCATCTTCTTCACACGCACATCTAGTTTTGTTTTATTTGGTTTTTTTTTTTTGATAGAAAAGGAGAAAAAACATAGCCCTGTCGGCTCTATTCTACTAAATCATTACAAATATATTGGTTCGCAACATCTTCCATGATCAGACTTTTGACTTCATCAGGTTCTCTGTCAAGCACAAGAAAATCCACCGTCATATTCCATACTCTTTTTGCCAAGTAATCCGCCACCCTATTCGCCTCCCTACAACAATGTAATATCTCCACCTCCCAGTCACGTTCCAGCATCGATTGAATTTCTAAGATTAAAGTAGCATCATGATGTTTATCGGGAATCATTCCTTGAATAAGATCCAGTACTTCGCTGCAGTCACTCTCAACAATAATATGCCTAAATCCTCCTTCCCAAGCTAATTTCATACCCCACAAAATTCCCCAGGCCTCTGCTGTGATAACCGATCCGCTCCCAATCCTAAACATAAACCCTTGAATAAATCCATTTTTTTCATCCCTTATCACCCCACCACAGGTACAGCATCCCGTCGCTTCATTCCTGGATCCATCTGTATTAATTTTAACCATCCCAGCAGGTGGAGGCCGCCAACCCCTTCTTGTTGCGGTATAAGACTTAGGTTGCATGTGGGTAGACATACCCCAAGACAACACAGAACCAGTACGTGCCAGTAACTCCTGCTTACTCCATTGTTTGTTGTTGAAGATACGATCATTCCTTGCCAACCAAATATGCCTGCATAGGACCGTAAACCAATGTCGAAACTCGTAGCCATACACATGATCACGACGGCGTAAACACCATGTTAACCAAATGTTTTTATCAGTTGAGCCAAAGAAATGCCGATGCCATGAACTAGGTAATGACTCACTTCATATATCTTTAACCATCACACAATCTCGAAGTACATGCATAATTGATTCAGTCTTGTCTTGACAAATAGGGCACATCTCATTTGTGTGGATTCCCCGTTGAACTCGTGCCAAATTAGTCAGTAAACGACCATGAGCGCATAACCACAAAAACATTCTGTAACGTTGAGGAACCTTCAACTTCCATATAAGCCTCCATCCGAACAAAGAATTGTTTTCGCCTTGCCCAGCTATCCTCTTGTACACGGCTTTTAGTGCAAATTTACCATCAGATGTCCATCTCCAAATAGGAAAATCACCACTAGTATTGCTGTTAATATTCACTCTTTGGATTGCAACCACGATATCTTTTGGTAACAAATGCCCAAACTTATCTAGATCCCATTGACCCGATGGAGTAATACAGTCGGCCGCCTTCCATTCCCTTATTTCATCTGTTAATGGTTGAAGTGTCAAACTCTTCAATCTGTCAAAATGGGGGACCCATAGATCATGCCAAAAAGACACCGAAGTTCCATCAGTAATCTTCCAAGCAGTACTATCAGTTACAGTTTCCCAATTTTGTCTAATCCCCTTCCATGTGCTTGATTATGACCTTCTTTTTTCTACTTCTGGCACCAAATCACTACCCGTCTTGTACTTCTCCCGAAGAAAACGAACCCACAATGCATCTCGTTTGTGTATCAAGCTCCACCCCAATTTCGTCATGTAGGCCTGATTTTGAATCCTTGCCTGTCTTAAGCCTAGTCCACCATCATTCTTCTGAGAACAAACACGACTCCAAGCGACCAAGTGTGGCTTACGACTCGTGGATGTACTTCCCCAAAGAAATTGCCTGCATTTTTTGTCTATCTCATCACAGGTACCCAATGGGAGGGGTATAGTTTGCATTGTATAGGATGGCATAGACGACATGACTGATGATACAAGAGTATGTCTAGCTGCCATCGATAACATGTTTGGTTTCCAGCTTGCTAGTCGAACATTCATCTTATCAAGAATAAATCTGTATGAGGACTTAGTACTTCGCCCATGCAAGATTGGCATTCCTAAATATTTTCCCAGGTTGGAAGACAGGGAAAAATTCAAGAACTCATTAATGTCCTTTCTTCTCGTATTACCCACATTCTTGGAGAAGTAAATGTGCGATTTTGCATTATTTACTTTCTGACCAAATATATCACAGAAATCATCCAGTATGACTTTCACCACCCCGGCTTGATCCATATTTGCTTCTGCAAACAGAATAAGGTCATCAGCGAAAAAGACATGAGAAATAGCCGTACCTTGCCTGGACAACTTAAAAGGTTTCCAATCTCCATATTCTACTGCAGTCTGGATTAAATGCCCCAACCTCTCCATCATAATAACAAAGAGATACGGTGAGATAGGATCTCCTTGACGAACTCCTCTTGAAGGGAAAAAAGATTTTGCAGCACATCTATTCCAAAGTAACTGCATTTGCGGAGTAGATACACAAGCTTTTATGACATCACAGAGGTACTTAGGAATCCTCAGTTCATTCAAGCATTCGAAAAGAAAACTCCATCTGACTCGGTCATATGCTTTCTCCAAGTCAATCTTTATTGCCATAAATCCTTGCTTCTTCTTCATGCTCCGCATAGAGTGAATGATTTCCTGCACTAGAATAATATTATCAGTACTTTGGCTCCCCTTCACAAAACTACATTGGTTCGGGGCCACAACCAATGGCATAATAGATTTAAATCTATTTGAAATAACTTTTGTAACAATCTTATACACTACATTACAGAGGCTTATTGGCCGAAAATCACGGAAAGATTGTGGATGATCAATTTTAGGAATAAGTACAATTTGAGTATCATTAATATTATGTACCCAATCCGGATTAGAAAATACCCTTTTAACCAAAGATGTCACAGAAAGACCAATCGTATCCCATTGGCTCTGATGAAAAAGAGGATTTAAACCATCTGGACCCGGAGCTTTTAGAGAACCCATATCGAACAAAGCTCGTTTAATTTCCATTTCATCAACCTGTCTTCCCAAAGCACATCTGTCAATTGTGTCAATCTTAGGATAAGTACACCCAAACACCAAGGACCCCTGGTACGTACTCATTTCCGTATATAGATCTTCAAAAATATTACTGCCAAATTCTCGTATTTCTTGCTCATCATAAGACCATTCTTGAGAATCAAGTTTAAGAGCTAAGATCCGATTCCTTCTTCTTTGACCATTTGCTTTTGAATGAAAATATCTTGTATTTCGGTCACCCTGAATATACCAAGTAGCACGAGAGTATTGGATCCACATAATTTCCTCCTGGGCCAAGATTTTCTCAAGTTCCTTCCATAATTCACCTTGCAAATTCTCTAATCTCACTGATGGCCCAACTCTAGCAATTGTGGTATTAATCCCATCAAGACGTCTATAAAGCTTGTTCTTCATATAAATTAAATTCCCAAATACCTCTTTCTTCCAAATTTTCAGTTGCTCAGTAAAATTCTCTAAAGATCCACTCCAATCTTCCTGAACATTCCATTGTTCCTTAACAAAAGCTGAGAATTCATCATGCATAACCCAAGGGGCGAAGAAACGAAAAGGCCTTCGTTTATTCTCACCATGCGCTAATTTGTCAGTATTAACCAGAATGGGGCAATGATCTGATTTGTACTTTGGTAGATGAAGCACCGAAGCATTTGGAAACTGCGCATGCCATCTGCCATCCACCAATGCTCTATCGATTCTACTTTTAGTAGACGACGTTCCCCATGTAAATCGAGGACCACTAAAGCCAATATCAATTAATCCAGTATCAGTAATCCACTCTCGGAAAAATCTGTCAACCCCACTGGTTTCCCGAATTTTCATGCTCCATCTATCCTCAGGACACGAAACAGCATTGAAATCCCCAACTACCAACCAACCCCCACGAACAACCTGGCTAATGTCTCTTAATGAAGACCAGAGCAGACGCCTCGGGTAAATATTAGGATGTCCATAAACAATTGTAAGGGACCATTCATTATCATTTCCTGCATTGACCATTTCATGGATAAATTGCTCACCCGCCGAAATAATCGAAAAGTTGCAACTTGAATCCCAAAATAACCAAATGCCCCCACTAAATCCTCGTGCATCAACCACATGCATATTAGACCATCCAATCTTCCGAGCTAATACCTTTGCCTTTATTTCCGCCTGTCTAGGTTCCAATAGTGCAAATAGATTAACTCCTTGTTTATCAATAATATCACTGATTAAACGATGAGAAGAGGCACCACCGGCACCCCGAGTATTCCATGTCATAACTATCATTAAACAAATAATGAAAGATAAAGGATTTCCAACATTCTGGAAAACACTACTGGGACGTAGGCCCGTAAGCTCTCTTACCTGATTCCTTCATAACAACATCACCCACCTCACTTGGGGGATTGATATTAGTAGAATAGTTAATCTTTCTCCCTGCACCTGGATCAATAGGGTCAGAAGCACTATTTCTATTAGATTTTGGTGTTTGAATTTTGACACCTTCTAATTTTAAAGGCGTCCCCGAATAGACCTTAATTGGTTGCAATTTGGAGGATCCGGCGACACTCTTCCTTCCTTCATTCAAACCTTTTGCCAAGCCCCTAGCATTATGAACTTTTCCACTTTCTGAGGTCAAACTAGAATTATCTTGGTCTACCATTTTATTCTTCACTTGTTGATAATGTTCCATTGGGTTCACCAAATCCGTCTTACGTTCCACCACCTTTTCTTTAGTCCCAGAATTAATCACCACAAGCTTCTTCTTATTATGCAAGGACCCACCTGATTTAATTATTCGGACTGATGAAGATTCTGTAGCATCATGTGCCGAATTATTTGGTGCCATTAAAGTGATTTCATTTCCTTTCTCTTCCGTATTCTCATTTGTCAATGCTGCGAATCTTGATCCTCCACCATTATTGTTTCTATGCAAATCACGTCCCCCTCCCCGTCTGATATTCAATTCTCCCCCGGTGCCACGCTGCATCCTTCGACGTCTGGGTGCCACCATCCATTCACCATAGGTCATGGCTTCTGGGTTATGGTTAGTTGACGTCAAATCCGCTGTTTGCCTATCACACTCAGTCTCCGAACTTTGAACTCCCGAAGGTCCAGATTCTTTCTTTCGTGAGCAATGTTTGGATCCATATCCATACCTCCCACATGAAAAACATATAAGGTGTAGACCCTCATATACTATTTTTTTTCCTTGCCATTAATCATAATTGATGGGAGCAGTGGGGAATTCAGGTCTATTTCAACACATAATCGAGCAAAACGACCTTTTGTTTGTTTCAATGTATTATTATCCACCTTAAGCACCCTTCCAATTTGACTACCCACAACGTATAAGATACCCTTATCATAAAAATCAACTGGAAATTTTGGTATACGTACCCATGCAGTGATCTTCGGTACCTCCCCAGCATCAGGATCGAACTCAGGTTTCCATGGCTGTACAGCTAGGTAATGTTCCATGTATAACCATGGGCCACCAGTCAAAGCAAACTCATAATCCTCCTCACTTGTTAGACGAACCAAGAAATATCCAGAACCAATTTCTATCGTTGTTACCTCACCCCTTCGACCCCATAGTTGCTGTAGCTTTCTACCAAGTTGTTCTTCACGAACCATACGTCCCAGAAGCCTAACAATCAGAGAAGTCCTCCATTTCTTTGCTAGTTTTTGATGGAATTCCGGTGAGACAACAATATTTGGACCTTTTTGAGTGATCTCAACCTCAATTCTTAATTTCCATCCATCCCCATGCCACCATTCTTCCTCCTCATCAGACATATCTCCCGCCATCGGTATATCAACACAAGCTTCCTTGTAAGATTTCTTCTGTTGTGTAGAAACCTCCTCCACCACCTCTGCATCATTCATCCAATCCTCCACCCTTGGTACAAGGGATTGGTGTTCAGAGAACTCATCCTCCCCATCTCTAATTTTCTTTCGGCTTCTTACCATAGCATCTTGTTCTTCTGATGTCGGCACCGGAGGTACTCTCTCACAACTTCTATCCCGTTCACGTATATTGCTTTCCATTTTGTTCTCAAGTTACACACAAATCTCCGAAAACTTTGGAAAGGCAGTAAAACGTTTCATTCCACAGATCACCGAGGACTGAAACTGAAACTAGAAGCCCAAGATCAGCGTTCTTCAAACAATAAGAATCAGTGTCGACAACTTACTGAGACAGAAAAACTTCCAATGTAAAAACAAAAATAAACTAAAGCAATATGAAACCAGATCCTTCTCCTCTGCTCTCGGTAAACGCTGAAACGAAAGAGAAATACAGCAGAACAAAACAGAGCCTAATCCCAAGAGAAAAGACAGCAGACCCACACTGTGATCGTCGACGTTGCTTTGCACTTTTGTAGGATCGGTCAAATGCTCTGGGTAACTATGGAAGAAAGCAACTCAACGGCTAATAGCAACAGGCTGACTGAATCAGCTTTACAGATCCACAGATCCAGCTCAGAAGCACAACAGCAATGAAAACAGATCAACGGAAAATCAGAATAGAAACACCAGAAGAACAGATCGGCGTCTCACACTCAAATTCACCTTCAGAACGTTTACGGCGGCAGACACAGATCGAAGAGTAAGCCAAACAGATCCAGCAGAAACGGACCGGAGTCGGAGACCGTTGCCGATGCAACGGTCAAGAAGCTCAGAATCGCGTCTCAGAGAAAACGAACGCACTGTTCACAACGGTCTCGGGAAACCTCTTTTTATTTGGTTTTGTGTTTTGTAAAGATGTAACAAGATTGGTGGGCTTCAGTTGGTTTTGTGTTTTGTAGGGAATAATGACATCTGGGGAATAATCACAATAGACAATCTTGTTTTTGCAACTCCAACTTCATTCAGAGTATTTAAATCAATCCTAAAAGTTAGTCCTTCTTAGTTCTCACTCTACCTCTTACCCTCTAGACAAAGTGTCAGTAGTAACAATGCCTACATTCAATAAGTATTCATAATACAACGTTGAACAAACAGTGTTGCTTAATGACCACCTAGGCAACCCAATGTATAAGTAACACAACAACAAAGCCTTATACTACTAAGTAGGATCACTACATGAATCTACAATATTGTTGTGTTCTTTAAGTAAATTGTTTATCAAAGAAGACCTACTTAATAATTTTGTTGAGTATTCTCTTCTGTCTTCCTCTACCCCTTTTTAAAAAATTCCATATTGCTTGATTATATCCTACCTTATCGGCACATCCAATAGCATTCTTTGTACATATTCAAACGATTTTCTAACATTTCCTCAAGTCATTACAACTCTTTCTTATGTATGTTCATTTACAAATATAATCCTTTCTTGTATAACCATGTATCCATCTCACCCCACGCAATATGTTGTTCCTTCACAAAATACTTGTTTACCAGTCTTTCAGTATTCCCAAGATTGTAATCACCAAACCGTAATTTCCATTCCTTGAACTCTTCTCTCCACAACGTTATATATATAACTGCACGATTCCAATACAAACATTGTTCAAGTGCCTGGCCAATCAAAATAAGTGACATTTTACACACACAAGAAGCCATTTTTCTTACTACGTGATACTATATTAATAACAATTTCTGTTTTGTGTTCATCTGTTTCAATAGTAAATGTCAAATTCTACTCTTATGACGGCAATTTTGTTGTCAAAACCGTGGCATAGAAATGATCTCATATTCATATCTGATATATAAATTAAAAGCACAAAAACAAGGGGTGCAAATCTGATTTAAACTTGAAATATTAATATATTTAATCACACATCACATATTCATATACATTCATCACTATGGTCAAATACTTTAATTTCTAGAATTTTAAAGACCAATGTGCTTTATTGATATATCAAAGCATTGCTTGTGAATAGAGAAAACCTCTTCAACTCTGTCAATAATAAACTGTCAATAAATTATTAATAACTAACAAATTAAAACACGGTTTCAACTTTCAATGAGGTAAGCTTTTCTTTTTGGATATATAATTGGCTCATCTTAAACTCTTAAAGTACAAAGGGTATAAGTCATATTTTAGTTATTTTATTAAAGAAAATTAAACTCTCGTCAAAATGAAAATTATAGAGAGAATTTCCCTAACTATTAATATAAGACATCATCTTTATCCACAATATAATAAGCATACCAAAACAAATAGTTGATGCCTTTAAAGTATTTCAAATTTTTAAAATAACCCTTCATCATTTTTTTTTTTGGCCAATTCATCAAGTTAAATTCATTTTTCTTTCTTAATGAAAAAAGAACCAAATTAATTAATCATGAAGCCAAGTAATCCTTTATTTATGTTAGGAATATTTTTTAGGCAGACACATTAATTACTCTTAACATTTTGTGAAGTAAATTATGAATAACGAAGCATAAAATCATTCTAAAAGATTACTTATAAAAGCTAACAAATGGGTTATTAATATTATTTAATCAGTTCCGGTTTTTACTTGCTTTTCTCCTTTTAAGAAATCATTTCATGTATAATTCTAATGTGCGGACATTTTTTATAGTTTAACATTAGATAACTTACTATGGTATCCTCTATAGCGAGATAATTAAATAATATTTTAATTAGTGACTTAAAATAATAATATTAAGAGAAAGAGAAAATGAAAAGATGAATAGGAATAAAGAAGACATAAAGCATGCTCATACTAATTCCAAAAGTTAATTATTTTCCCCAAAAAAAAAAAATTGAAACTTTGTCTTCTTTTCAGGGCTAACGTAGTTAATATTCATGCCTTCCTCATAAACCAAAAAGACCTCAGTCAATTTTTTTTCTGAAACAATTATATGCTTCCACCGATTTCTATGCTACTAGTGTATATTGATTTCTTACTTCCTGATCATCACCTTCTTTTTCATCTTGTTTTGGTGGAATTATTCTTTAATTTTTTTTCTTCTTCTTCTTCATCTGACACCAGTATATATGGCTAGGTTAAGTGATAGCAGAATTAAAGTGAGGGATGGTGTGAAGAGTATAGTATTAATGGTGATAGTTCAGATTTTATATACTGTGACGAATATATTGTACAAAATAGTAGCAAATAATGGAATAAGCATGACTGTTATCGTTGCCTACAGATTTCTCTTTTCAACCTTGTTCATTGTTCCTCTTGCTCTCTTGTTTGAAAGGTGAATAATACTCTTTTGTACAAAACCACTCCGTTTTATGACTGCAAAATACTACTACTATAATATAACGTCTCTCTCTAACCCTACATGCATTAATATATATATATATATATTTGCTGTTGTTTTATATGCTGATAGTTCATATTTTATGCTGTTGTTTAACAAAGGGAAAGCCTCGATGCAATCAATTGGACAGTTCTTTTCCAAGCTTTCCTTAGTGGGTTATTTGGGTATCTTTCTGTTACCCTTATCTATATCAAAAGTTTGGTTTAATTTGAATACATTATTTGATTAGCGCTCTTATATACTTTGATATAATAATGAATTTACATTATTTAAACTACAATGACAAACTTTTTGAGTTACCACTCATCACTTCATATCTCTAATTTCTAAACTAAACATTATGATATGATCATTTCAGGGGATCCTTGCTACAAAATTTGTTTCTTCATTCCTTGACCTTCGTATCAGTATCATATGCCACGGCTATAATGAACCTTGTTCCTTTAGCTACTTACATCATGGCTGTCTCATTTAGGTAAACTCCACTTAAACCCCTCTTCTCTCTCACTCAATTCTTAAACTTTGAATCAATGCAGCTCAATTCTTATAGTTTTAAGTCAGTTAAAACCCAATCCCTTAACTTTAATTCGTTGGAACTCACTCTCAATATGAGTTTTAACCAGTTAAAAGTTTAGTACATAAACTCACTGAAATATATAATATTTTAAATTTAAACTACAGGGTACGTTGAGTCAAATTTTAGAAACTGAATTGTTATCGAGCCAAAACTATAAATATTGAGTTGCATCAAGTTAAAGTTTAAAGACTGAGTTGTAATTAACGAAGTTAAAACTATAAGAACAAAAATAATAATTTTAATAAGGGTTAATATAACTTTTGGTCCCTGAAGTTTGATCCGATTTTGGTTTTGGTCCCTTAAGTTTGAAATCTGTGGTTTTGGTCCATGAAGTTTCACCCGATTTTGGTTTTGGTCCCTCAAGTTTGAAATCGGTGGTTTTGGTCCCTGAAGTTTCATCCAATTTTGGTTTTGGTCCCTCAAGTTTGAAAAGGACTTGGTTTTTTTTTGGATCGGGTCAGGTTTCAAAAACAAGTCGCCAAGTCCTTTTCAAATTTGAGGGACTAAAACCAAAATCAGGTGAAACTTCAGGGACCAAAACCACCGATTTCAAACTTGAGGGACTAAAACCAAAATTAGATGAAACTTCAGGGACCAAAACCACCGATTTCAAATTTGAGGGACCAAAACCAAAATTAGATCAAACTTCAAGGACCAAAAGTTATATTAACCCTTTTAATTTACTCCATAAAAATTTGCCAGATTGGAGAAGATGAATTTAGGAACAGCAGGAGGGAAGGCAAAGATATTAGGGACCCTCACAGGAATCGGTGGAGCCATGATCCTTACTTTCTGCAAAGGCAAAAGAATCCAAATCTGGACTACTCATGTTAATTTGGTGCGCCATGTGGCAGTATCAAACGGCACCTCCAGCACTACTTCGACTATTTGGGGCTGCATGATTGCTTTTGTTGCCTGCCTTAGTTACTCCTTGTGGTTGATACTCCAGGTCATTATAAGTTGTGAATTTTTTTTTTTCTTTCTTGGGTTTCTTCTTTCTTTCCTCAATATCTTCTTCTTTGTGTAACATTTAAAAGCAATTAAACAGGCAAAGATGGCACGCAGATTTTCATGGCATTACTCAAGGACAGCTTTAATGTCCATCATGAGCTTATTTCAAAGTTTGATCTTTGCATTTTGCGTTGAGAGAGACTGGAATCAGTGGAAGCTAGGCTGGGACCTTAAGCTTCTCACTGGAGCTTATACAGTAATGTCCTTCTCCTTCTTTTGCGACTTGTTAATTACTACCTCTGGTAACAAAATCATATATTAAGGACCAGAGGTACTAATTAGTTAGACCTAATCATATATATATACATACATGACTTGAGTTTGTATTCGAATTGTTATGAGTACCTTGTCGGGAGCCTCACAATTGAAGTGTAGTTTATATAAGTTCAAGGGCTCTCTTACCCTCCCAATAAGTTAGTCTTTTAAGATTAGGTTTGGATTTGTGTTCATTAGCCATATCAACAAAATATAAATCTTTTGAAACCATGGTGAAGTATAAAAAAATGAAAACGTGACAAACCAAGGTTCGAATCCCTATTCAGAGAGGTGCCTACATTTAGTATCTGATAATGCCTCGAACAAGATTGTCTCCAATAAGAATATATCTGTGCCTAGCAAAAACAAAAAGAAAGAAAGAAAGAAGAAAGGATAAAATGGCGAGTCTTGTCACTGTGCTTACCCACTATTTTCGTCCTATACACTCACACACACACACATGTATATGTAAGTGTCACCTCAAATAATGCCAGGGGGTAAAAATCTGATGATTAATAATGGTGGGTTTGATAAATCTGGTTTTGTTGCTTTTGTAGGGAATATTTTCATCAGGGATGGCATTTTCCATAGTAGCATGGTGTGTGATGAACAAGGGACCTTTGTTTGTGGCTATTTTTAACCCTCTTATGCTTGCCCTAACCGTCCTTGCAGGCCCTATACTACTTGATGAAACTGTCTATATTGGAAGGTGAGTTTAATTAATAGTGTCACTTCTCCATTTTGTTGCTTTCTTTGAAGATATACTGTCATATTCTCAATATATCAAATTAATTAGGATTAGTTATTGTTAATTAATGTGTATATATATGATAAACTGTGGTGGTTACGTTGTGCATGCAGTATAATAGGGATGGTGTTGATTGTTAGTGGATTGTATATTGTGTTATGGGGTAAAAGAAAGGAAGCATCACAAGATCATTCAAGAGCCTCTTGTCCATCTGAATCCAACCAAATTACATGTCAAACAAACTCATCACCAACGAGTAGTCCTACAGAATAAAATGATTCTTCTTCCAACATTCTATTGTATTATTCCTTCTATTTAATTTGCCTCTCTATCCTTTGCGAATAGTACACATTATATTATATTATATTATATTCATATTTAAAAAATTAATTATTACTTCCTCCCTCCATTTCTTATTATAAGAAAATACCGCCACTCATATACTCGATTCCTATATATAAGAAACATTCAGAGAATGTCTTAATTTTTGTTTGTTACATTCTCATTTTACCACTATTTAATTACCCATATTTCTCACTCTCTATCACTGGCCATTCTCTTTCTTCTACAATCATATTTATTACTACAAAATTAATTTTCTTATTCTCTCTCTTCTAATATAATATTTATTATAATAATTTCCTTATTATCTCTCTTATTCCCTATCTCTTCATAAATAAGAGTATTTTTGTCAAAATGATAACAATTTTTACATATTATATATTATCCTTAACCGCAACTTTAATCTACATTATTTGATTAAGTGTTTCTTATAAAAAGGAACCAAGGCATCAAGTAGTTTTCAATATAGAAGTAGATTACATTTAGGCATTCCCGAGTTCAATTTGCAAGTTCCATTAACTTTTTTTTTTGTGATAAAAAAAAAAGAAAATATCACTTAAACTTCAAAATTTTAAATCAGTGATTTTCTACTAAAATAAATATTTAGTTGTTATACTCTTGTAGAAACAATAAGACTAATTTAAGATTTTGAAGTTCAATTGGTATTTTTTTTATCTTTTTCTCTATTTTATTTCCATCCACATCGTTCCAACACTCGACCTTGTTGTATAGAGGAATAGAGATCTTTTATAGTCCACCTAGTAATTATTAATGAATTGAATTTGATCTTTCAAAGTATAATAGTTTGTTTTTTGTAAAATAAACAAACTTTGTATCTATTTTGTTCAGATTATAAAGACCGCAACATTATCTCCATTATCAAAACCTATTCTGACCTATGTTGAAACGAAAAATGGACAAAATTGAACCCATATCGAAATATTATATACTATACTATTCCTCCTCATTTCTTTTAAGGGAGAATTGCTAAAAAAAATCTCATTGGTAACTTATTTGTCAAATGAGACCTGAGAAGATAACTGCACATGGAGTGAAGGTTTCTACACACGTAGGGAAAATTTTTGCACACACAGGGAAGATTTTTGTATATGCATAGGGAAGAATTTTGCACACAAGGAAGATCATCTGCACACCAAGAAAGATATTATGCACACGAGGATGATAATCTACACACGAATATCCCATTTGGCAAATAAGTTGCCAATGAGGGATTTTTTCATAATTTTCCCTTCTTTTTATTAGGTACCTATATAGCTCCTTAGAGAATACTTACTAGTGCAAAACTGTTCTTTAACGTAATTTAATCATATGTATTAATCAATTCACCGTTGTTAATACATCAAAAATTAATTAAAAGTCATGATATAATCGCCAACAATTTTTTTTCGGTTAATAAGAATATGACACATGCATAACTTCCAAGGTAAATCATGAGTTTAAATCTTACTCTGAATATGAAAACTTTGTTGATGGGCCATCTATGAACACTTTTGTAAGCGCTCTTTGATGACAAAGGCACACCTTAACCCCTAGCTAATGAGCCCCCTAGATCCAATTTACCTAAAATTTCATTGTAAAAATATTATTATATAATTGAATTAAAAATTTTATACTTTATTTTTCTATAACAATCTCACCCTACATTTCTATGGGATTAAATTCTACTTGAAATATGATAAGTGATATATTACCCGATAAGCCATTTCTTGGCACATAATATATTCAAGAAAATTAAACACAATATAAAATAATTATCAGTGATTTATGAACCTTGTTTTTTTTTCAATCTTATCCAGCTATATATAATATCAGATTAAAATGCTTTATTAATGATAATGAAATTATTTATTGTAACCTAAAATTTTGTGTATTACGGTTCATGTATTTCAAAAAGGTAAATGTCATATTATCCACTTATGACAGGAATATTCTAGTCAAAGCCTAAGAATAAAAATTATCATATTTATCTTTCACATGTAAAGCATCAGGGCGATCTCAGTCAAACTTTGCAATTGATTTAGTCTTTATCTACGTTTAAGTTATTTACATTTTTTTGATTTTATCTCAAAGTTGAATAATCCTTTACATATTCATCTATAGGCTTGTTTGTTTAAGCTTTTTCTACAGTAAAAACGCACTTATTACGCAAGCCGAGAAAAAACTCCTCTCACATACTTACCTCGTATACCGTGAATCACGAATTATAAGCACGTTTTGGACAAAAATAAGCCATTCCAAACGCACACTATGTCTCTAATATACTCCTCCGATCATTAATATAAGATATATTTATTTATTTTGATTAGATTAAAGAAGTTAGTTAAATTAGTTAATATGACATATATTTTCTAAAACACACTAATCATCTTCCTAAATTCCCTCATTCCCACTTCTCTTTGATTATTGTTGACGAAGCATCACTAGGAGTAAATTAGGAAAATGGTAACAAATATGAAAATTATGTCTTATATTTAGAACCAAAATCAACTCCTTAAATATGTCTTATATTAAGAACTGAAGAATAATCCATGTATAGGAGTTCATTATTAGATAATTTCCATAAGATATCCTATATATATATCTAGCTAACTAAAACTGAAATCCACCTCTTTTATTTATCAATTAATCCACGATCCTACAAACTAATCATTGATTCATGTCAACTTGCAATACGTCTTGAAACTTAAATAAAATTAATAATATTAAAAAATAGAGATAATGAAAGAAAGGAATATAATATTATATAAAGACAAAGCAAGCTTATAATAACTTCAAAAGTTTAATTACTCTCCCAAAAAGCTTAAAGCCATTATGGCTCGCCTTATCTGTCAGGTTTTCCTGCCTTCCTGATAAACCAAAGAGGCCCCTAATCAATTTTTTTTCCCTTCAAAAATTATGTATTCATCGTAATTTCTATGTACTACAAATAAAAAAATGCCTTTTTCTTAATGGTTGAAATAAATTTAAGAATTCACATATACGTATATATCAGAAGTCAGAGGTTGAAGAAACATCATGGACATCTAAAGAGCAGTTTCTCTAATATTACTGAGTCCTATCTATATATTGATTTCCTCCTTCTTGATCTTCTTCTTTTTCTTCTTGGATCATCTCAAATATGGATAGGTTATTAAGCAATAGAGATAGAGTGAGGGATGATGTTAAGGGAACAGTACTAATGGTGATAGTTCAGATTGTGTATGCAGTGGCGAATATATTGATAAAAATGGCAGCAAATGATGGAATGAGCTTGACTGTTCTTGTTGCCTACAGATTCCTCTTCTCAGCTACCATCCTCGCTCCTCTTGCCCTCTTCTTTGAAAGGTCTTCTACGTACTTTTCATAATTCACACACTCTTGAATTCTAATAGGGTTAAGGTGAAAATTTGTCCCCCTAAGTTTTTGCTTAGAAACAATGTAGCCCCATGGAGTTTTTTTGAGTTCAATATCACTTTAGAAGTTTCAAATATAACAATGTTGCCCCTACTCCATTAAAAAACTAGCGTTGATTGTTAATATTTTTAATGGTAAAGGGTATGCAGCATTGACCCATTTTAACTCTTGTGAGAAAATCTTAAACAAAAAAAATTTTCCAAGGCGACATATGCTCCCAAGTGAAAATTTCTAACCTAGGGGCTAATTTGCACATTAACCCATTCTAATAATGTTGCTATTTTTTATGAACAGGGACAGCCTCCAAAATGTTGATGGCATAGTTCTATTCCATGCTTTTCTTTGTGGCTTATTTGGGTATCTTGCTAAGCTTCTATATATGGCCATTAACTCTTTTACTTCTTAATTCATGTTCTATGAAATATATCCCTCTGTTCCTAGATGTATGAGCTTGATAATTAATTTTTAAATTAATTATTTGCACACAAAAAAAGTTGGTTTCCTTAGAGTCCCCCTTCTAATCATTTGCAAGGGAAAATGCTCCCTCTCAATGAAAAACTCTTCATACTAATATATACCATCAACAGGGAGAGCTGAGTAAACAAATTATAAAGGGTTAAGGTGCAAATTTACTAACGAAGTTTTGTCCGAGGAGCGTCTAGCACAAATATCTTTTAGAAGGAGCAAAAATACCAATGAACAATTAAAAAGGGGCATCCACCACAAAAACCGTTAAATCCATACTAACAGTGTTAAATTATAAGAGAAGAAAACCCTAATGGTGTTAATACGGATTTAACGGTTTTTGTGGTGGATGCTCCTTTTTAATTGTTCATTGGTATTTTTGCCCCTTCTAAAAGATATTTGTGCCAGACGCTCCTTGGATAAAACTTCATTGGTAAAATTGCACCTTAACCCAATTATAAATTTGGGAGTGAGGTCTTACATTAAAAACCAAAACAAACTCATCTACTAGCTTTTACATTTAGGATAGAAAATGAGTGTATATTGTAGTAATATAATGTACTCCCTTCCACCATTAATATAAGGCATATTTGGAGAGTTAATCTTGATCATAAATATAAGACCAAATTTTTAAATTTGTCAATCTTTTTTTTTAATTTACCCTTATTTATGCTTTCTCAACAATAATCAAGGAGGAAAGGGAAATAAGAATTAAAGAAAGTGACTAGGTATTTTAGAAAATACATATCAATATGTTTATTAATTAACTTAACCAACTTGCTTAATATAATCAAATTAGGTAAACATACATGTCTTAAATTAAGGACTGAATGAGTAATTAAAAAAGAAAATTACCACACTTAATGGTTCAATTTCTAAACAAAATTATCATTTTTCAGGGGATCTTTATTACATAATTTCTATGCCCGATCCTTGGCCATGGTATCCGTAACATATGTCACAGCTATGTTGAACCTTGTTCCAGCCACTACCTACATCTTGGCTGTCTTATTTAGGTGACTCCCACTTAACCCTACTCTACATATATATACCTACTCCTTTTAGTCTATAATATAGGTCGCTTCTAAAAGAATGGCTTGATTTATAATACAAGTTACTTGAAAAGTAATTAATATTTATTTATCAATTTTTCCTCTATAATTAATATTTAAATATTATTTTTCTCTCTCTTCAATGCCTTATTTAATATAGATAAAATTAGGAATTTCATTCAATTTAAGATGAATTTAATGAGTTAACTATCATTTCTTGATTCTAATAAATTAGTTAAAATAGTTACCAAAATTGTGGACCGCAGGGAGTATCATTAGTTAATCAAGAAATTAAGTTGATACTGAAAATCATGTACATCATATATATATATATATATATATATTGAATGTCAGGTTGGAGAGGATGAGTTTTAGGACAAAAAGAGGGAAGGCTAAGGTGTTCGGGACATTGACAGGAATCGGTGGAGCCATGATCCTTACTTTCTGTAAAGGCAGAAGAATCCAAATCTGGACGGATCATACTGACCTGCTGCGCCACGTGACATTATCACATTCCTCCTCTGCCTCTTCTCGCTTGTGGGGCTGCCTTCTTGCTCTTGCTACGTGCCTCAGTTACTCCTTGTGGCTGATCATCCAGGTAACATGCCTGCATGCACGCACGTATGTAACCTCGTACCTTAGTTTCTTTTGTTTCTTGTTTCTTCTTCTTCATGTACAACATACTCATATATATATATATATATATATATATAAGAGTGGGTTGATTGTTTTTGGAAAGCACGTAGAAGTTAAATAAGTTATTTAATCATAGTATATATTATGTATTCTCATATTATATATCAGTTTATAAGTCAAACAATTATTTTAGAGAAAAACGATTGATATAAATATTTTGGGTTAATATAAATTTTGGTCACTGAAGTTCGATCCAATTTTGGTTTTGGTCTCAGTCTCTCAAGTTTAAAATCGATGGTTTTGGTCCTTGAAGTTTGACCATTGGTCCCTTTAGTTTGAAGTTTTTGTTTTAGTCTCTCAAGTTTATTTACTCTATTAATAACTATTGGTTCCTCAAGTTTGAAAATGACTTGGTGGAAAACCGAACTGAACAAGAAAAAAACCGAACCGAACTGGAAAAAAACCGAACCAAACTGTAAAAAACCAAGTCATTTTCAAACTTGAGGAACCAAAATCAAAAATTTCAAACTTGAAGGACCAAGGGTCAAACTTCAGGAACCAAAACCACCGATTTTAAACTTGAGAGACCAAAATCAAAATTGGATCAAACTTCAGGGACCAAAAGTTATATTAACCCAAATATTTTAATATAACTTATTTAGCTTCCTTAATTTTTCCAAAGAAAAGTCAGCTGACTCTTATATTAAAAACCGGAGGTTCTACATGTTATTTATCTCTGAAAGTGCAAAGCAAACAGGGGAAGATGACACAGAGATTTCCATGGCAGCACTCAAGCACAGCTTTAACGTGCGCAATGAGCTCATTCCAATCTGTTGTGGCTGCACTTTGCATTGAGAGAGATTGGAATCAATGGAAGCTTGGCTGGAACATCAGGCTCCTCACTGTAGCTTTTACAGTAATGTCCATAATCTTTCTTATTCTTGTTTGCTACTCCCTCCGGATCTCAATATTGTAGGAGCTAGTTAGAAAATTTACTTTGGTTTTAAATGACCCTCAATAATCCACTTTATCTGTCAAATTAATAATTTTTTTCTTCAAACTATTCTTATTAATTTTACATATTAATTAGGGAGGTTTCCATCAAAGAGTAGTAGCTCCAATGCAAATTATTTAAGAGGGTATTGTAGAAAACCAACACATATTTCTTATAAATAACTAATTTTTTTAATATGTGCCAGTTATTTATCTAGCTCAAATATTAAAAAAAGGAAAAAGTATTATAGAACCACGAGCAAGTCCCGCATATGCAAGAATTGGGGGAAAACATTAATTAATCATGTTTTGAGTTGGTGAGAGAGATTAGGCCTTATAATATACTCCCTCTAGTCTTTAATATAAAATATATTTACTTAATTTGATTAAATTAAGAAAGTTGATTAAGTTAGTTAATATAATATATATATATATATATATATATGTAATTTGTAAAATACTATAGTTATCTTCCTTACTTCTCTTCTTCTATCTTTTTCTTGATTATGGTTAAGGGAACATCAATAGGGGTAAATTAGAAAAATATTGACAAATATGAAAATTATGACTTATATTTAAGACCAAAATCAAATCTCCAAATATATCTTATATTAAGGACCGGATGAGTACATATTGAGTGCTCCAAATATATCCTACAATTAAAACTTTATCTACTCTACCAACAGGAGTATAATTAGCTGAAGGGGCCACTTCTTCATAACGTGGCGAATTACTATTCGAATTCTTACTAAGAAGAGTACTCACATTTAGTGTCAAACCATGCCTCGAATAAAATTTATTCTAAATAGAAGTATGCATGTGCTTAGTTTAAGAAGGGGAAAAAAAGACTTTATCTACTTTTATTCTATCAGGCGTGCCAAATAAAAGAGGCCTTAAATTATGTATTTTGTAGGGTATATTGACGTCAGGGGTGGCTTATACCCTAATAGCATGGTGTGTGATGAAGAAGGGACCATTCTTTGTGGCCATTTTCAATCCTCTAATGCTCGTGCTAGTCACCCTTGGAGGTTCTTTCATACTTGATGAGCCTCTCTATGTTGGAAGGTGAATTTATTTTTATTTAATTATAAATGTTATATTGATGAAGTTAGGGGATCAAATCAATCATAAACAAAAAGATGCATATTAAAGGGGTAAGACGTATCCATATTATCATATTTTCTCAGTGAGACTCCGTATCATAAACTAATTTGTGATTCATCCAACAACTTAAAGTATTTGTTTTCAAGAGTACCCATATCCTAAAGTATTTGTAGTGCAATTTTGCCCTTAAAGTATTTTTCTCAATAACAATAAGCACTCCAAACTTAAGATACTGACTTGCTACAAGAAAAATACTTTAGACTATTGGATGCCTAAAAAATACTAAAAAAACATTTTAAGATACTAAATGCTATCGAAAAAATACTTAAATTAAGCGGGAAGATATGACATAAATGAACCATTCTCTTAAACAATAAGAATTCCAGTGTCATTAATAACTTTTCAGTAAAATCTTGTCAAGGACATTTTTCAGTGTAATCAATCAAAGATTAGAATTATGGTTTCATATATGTGTGTGTGTAATTCATTGTGAAAGCTATTTTACATGTACTTATACTTTTCCTCAATTTTTAAATTTGGTACCTATATATACTTCTTTTCTTTCTATATTAAATCCTTTAATTTTGTTTTGTTAGCACTATTAATTAGCTCTTAGAGTGGGGTTAACAATGCTAATAGAGTAAAGTTACAAAGGCTAACAATACTAACAAATCTAAATTAAAAGATTTAATAAAAATTAAAAAATGTACCATACTAAATTAAAAGTTGAGAGAAATTAATATGGTTATACAGGTAGAATAGTCTTCCCTAATTAATATATATGCACATAATTAATTGTGGTAATTAATTTTGCAGTGTAATAGGGATAGTGTTAGTGGTGTTTGGATTGTACATGGTGTTGTGGGGGAAGAGTAAGGAAACAAACAGAGAGGCATCATCAGAGCAATCAAGGGCCTCTCTTCCAAGCGATGATGATCAGTCCATCCAAATTTGTGATGAACAACTTCATAGCAATTCGAGTGTCGTCCCACAAATAAAAAACAACCTAGCTAGGTGATTGTTATATAATGCCTTTGTAATTAAATATAGTAAGTATTATATGGATTAAATTTTTATTTTTCCATTTTTAAAAAATAATTGATTAATTTGTATATTTAATCTTCCAAAATATAATCTTTTATTATCAAAATTAGAATTTTTGTTTTGCTCCCTCCAATGATATATAGACTAGTATCAGTTTCCGTTTTGATATATAATTTAATATTCTTAGAAAAATAATCTCTCTTAACTAACACAAATGTTTATATGGAAGTTTTTTTTCAAATTAAAAAAAATAATTATTAAGTACAAGTTTGTAGAAAATGAAATATAATTTCAATAGGCAAACGTACCATCCAAGTCTGGGTGGTGTAGTTGGTTATCACGCTAGTCTCACACACTAGAGGTCCCCGGTTCGAACCCGGGCTCAGACATTATTTTCTTTGCTATTTTGATTATAAGCCCAGCCCAAGGTGTGAGAACACTTTTATTTTCTTTCTTTCTTTCGTTTTTGCCATGAGAACACTTTATTTTCTTTATAAGCCCAAGTTGTGAGAGCACTTTTATTTTCCTTATAAGCCCAAATGTGGGACCACCGTAGAGAAGGTAGGGAGAGGAGTAGAGGTAATCATAGGCTCAGAAAGCGGTAGGCTCTAAGAAGGTTCAAGGCGTCCGCATTCTCGGCCCATTAGAGTGATGAGGAAAAAAATTTTCCTCACCAAAAGGATGCAATTTTGACTTAAAAGAGAGATTTGAATCGTTGATACAGAAATAATCAAGACTGTTTGTGATGTATTTAGTATCTTAAAATATTTTTTAAATAACATACAATATTCTAAAATAATTTGTAGTACTTTTAACTAGAGGTGGTAATATGGTCCAGCCCGGTGGGTTCAGGCTAACCCGTCACGGGTTGGGACCATATGGGTTCGGGCTTAAAAGGACCGCATGTCAACCCAACCCATAACCACTGGGTTGGCGGGTTGAGCGAGCCAACCCATATTTTTTTTTTCAATTTTTTTAACAATATACTAAGAGTTTTTTTCTACACACATAAACCATAAAAAAATTAAAAATACATTATAAATTAAACATTCATCACAAATTCACACATAATAAAATAAATATAAATCCACAAGCCATTAGTATAGCTCAACAATAATAAATAATTAGTTAATATTAAAGGTGTTTCAATTTGAAGCATGATGTAAAACTGTATCTTAAGCTCGATCACTTTACTTTTGCACAAGTAAATCCGCCACTGCTACAAATAATAAAACAAGGTGAAAGATAATATTATGCTAATTTTAAATAAATGAGTAAATATAATTATATTACCATCATCAATAACATCTTCCGCTGGGAAACTAAGCATCCAATTATACGTACAGATAAGGGTTTGAACATTATCAGGAAGAAGAGAACTTCTATACCTTGTGAGAACTCGTGAACCAATACTGAAAGCTAATTCACTAACCACTGTAATTATTGGAATGTTTAAAACATCAAACGCCATCTTTGAAAGACAAGGAAAATGAGCAGAGTTAGTCTTCCAATAATCCAAAACTTCTATGTCTATATATCTTACCTCTTGACTCTTGCTCTTAGTTTATATTTAAAAAAAAAATGGGCCGGCCCGCCAACCCTATGGTCCAACCAGTCACGGGTTGGGACCATATGGGTTCGGGTCTAAAAGAACCGCTCCCAAATGATCCCAGAATTTTAGAACCCAACCCGTCACGGGTTGGGACCATATAGGTTTAGCCCACGGTCTCAACTCATATTACCAGCTCTACTTTTAACCCTTCAAAATATTTTTTCAGTTATACCCCGTGTATTAGTAAACTGATTGTAATTTTATCCTTAATGTATTTTTTCAACTCTAAAAATTACTTTAAAATATTAGATGCTACTGAAAAATATTTTAGAGTGGGTGAAAATCAATAAATCAGTATCCTAAGTTTTCAGTACTTGTTACTACTAAGAAAAATACATTAACTATAAAATTGAAGTCAATCTCTTAAAACACTAGGTATAACTGAAAAATTATTTTAAATGGTTAAAAGAACAAAAAAATATTTTAAAGTAATTTTTGGAGTTGAAAAAATATAGTAAAGTTAAAATTGCAATAAGTCTACTAGCACATTGGACACAACTGAAAAAATATTTTAAGGGGTTAAAAGCAGTAAAAATTATTTTTGAAAAAGAAGATAGAATTAAAAAATATTTTAAGATATTAGATACATCACAGACGGTCCTGATTATTTCTATATCAACCACTCATATATCTCTTTTAAGTCAAAATTGCGTCGTTTGGTGATGAGAATTTTTTTTCTCACCACCCTGATGAGCGGGGAATGCAGACGCAAGGTTCAAGGTTAGTTGAAGGGTGAAGCGGTGTCAAAGTCAGACTCTTACACGCTTAAAGGCCAGCAGGTCCCACCTGCAAAGCAAACCACTCTAATAATATAAGCATGTTTGGATAAGAGATTGGATGATTTATAAACTGCTTTTCATATAAATTAAGATAAAATTTTTCTTATATACTTATCTTGTATACTGTAAATCATAATTGAAAAAATGTTTTTAACAACTACAATCACTATTCTAAACATACTCATAATTGTATATATAAATCTTACATATCCTGTGGCAGTTTGTGACATGGCATAGGCATGCCATGTGGTGTGGGTGTTACCTTTGTTTCATGGCGTTTCCATGATGTTGGTCGCTTTTCTTTTTTTTTTCTTTTTTTTTTTTTTGAAGTGATATTTTAGTCTAAAACATTATATTAATGTCCATGGTTTTTAAAAAATAAGAAAATAGTCATAAAAATCAATTCTTGCACATAGCATGTTACTGGACCAGTTTAAGAAACAATCCAAACAGTGATGGGGAGATCAATGGTTTAAATTGCGGTTGATTTGGTGTAGAACTAAGTCATAATTAAAATATCAACAAGTAAATAGATACTATTCTGATCTTATTTATAAGTCTTTTTTAACTAATTCTCACTTATCAAAGAAAGTTAGTTTACTCATTAACTATGGGCTAAATTTTCAATTTCGCCCTTATTTATAATTAGTTTCAAAAATCAATATGAATAAATTTTTTTTATTTAAATAAAATAATTTATTTAAAATGCTTTACTAAAACAAGCAGGAAATTTTGCTTAGAAAGTAGGTGGAAGTTTTTTTAATTTAATGTCACCGTGAAAGTATTAAAATATGAGTAATGTCAGTCTACTTTAACAAGGGGCCAAACGCACATATCCTACGTCAGACTTTTATATCATGTATGATTCCACACTAGTATGACTGTACTTTATTCTTTGGTCTTCTTTTACTTGAAAGTTTTCTTTGATGAATAATTTTAATTCGGAAGAGCAAAAAAAGATAAATGTCACCCAAATTTAATAGTGAAATTAAAAAACATAGACCTATAAAGACATCTAATGAAGTGAATGATTGTGGCTTTTTTTTTTGACCGGGAATGATAGAGACGGTAAAGCATATACTCCCTTCGATCCTATTTATAAATAATTTTTTTTTAATTGCGTAAAACAAACTGATAGTTAAAATTAATAATTGTATAAAAAATGTCATGTTTTTTTTTTCATATATGTGCCTATTTATGAAAAGAGTATAGAAACGATAATAAATAAAAAGTATGAGAGATAATGAGTATTTAATAAAGGTAAATTAGTAAAAAGAAACTTACATTTTCATACAAAAAGTGAAAGTTGTTTATAAAATAGACCAATCTTAAAAGAGAGAAAGTTACGTATAAATAGGACCGAAGAGAATAATAAACAAACACCAAAGAATATAAGGTAAAAAGCATACGCTAAATAACTCTCTACATGATGATGCTCCCTTTTGAATCTTACAATTAACATCTAAGAATATTGCATTTTCGTGAAAATTTTCAAAGTGAAAATGACTAAAGAAGAAAGTATGTATAGTCATGCCTTCATATAATCATACATGACATAAGGTCCAGTGTAACAAACATTCGTTTGACTAACGTTAAAATATGGCAACATTGCTCATGTTGTAGCACTTTTGGGGCTACGTTCTGGATACTCACAATTATTATGCAAAAACTTTTAAAGAAAAAATGGACCTTAACATTTTTTGTCTTTTAAGTTAAGGTACGAATTTATTCTGAAAGTTTTCACTGAGGATCAATATTGTCCTGAAAGATTTTTTAAGTTCAATGTTGCCCCAGAAGTATTAAAATAAAGCAATATTATCCTTTATCGTTAAAGAGTTAACAGTTAACATCAATTTTTTAAAGATTAACATTAGTTTTTTAATTGTATATGGTAAGATTGTTACGTTTTGAAACTTTCGAAGTGACATTAAACTTAAAAAAACTTCAAAGGAAACATTACTCCTAAGTGAATACTTCCGAAGCAAATTTACATCTTAGCCCTTTTCTTTTTATCATATTTTTTATTTTTTTTGTTCAATACGATTCAAAATCAATTCCTTGTAATTTTTTTTTTCCAATTAAGAATCTGACAACACTGTAAGGATCTGATTAAAAAACAGGGATCTAATAAAAATTTATATGAAATTATAAGGACTTGCATATTAATTTTTCCAAAATTTAATTATATTAACTAATTTTCTTATTTAAACGATAAGTTCATCACTGATACAGTTTATTTATGTGGGTATCCCTAGAGTTATTAAAAGAATGTTCACTTTCAAGCCGACTGTATCGGCAGGAAATTTTTATTTTTAATTATTGAGTTTTTTAGGACAGCACGCCATTATATATATAAAGAGCAAAATAAATTTGATTATTTGAAATGTGTTGCGGAAATTTTTAGGGAAAATCTTATATAAAGTTGCTTAAAATTGATAAATTCTAAATTAAGTTGTTAAACCCAAAAAATCACTGATTAAGTTATAGACTTAATTTAGGATTTTAAAATATAGGTAAATTGATTTTATTGCACTCTCCTAATCTTCTCTATCCTCTTAAAAGAGTTTGATTGCTCTTTAACTTAGTTTTTTAATAAGTTTGTGTATCTATTAATATTAATATATAATAAAATAAAACATGATTCATTTAAATTAAAGGAATTTTTATGTTCAAGAAGAATGATTAAGAATATTTCGATCCAGAAAAATAAAAAGAAAAGCGTAACCCCGATATCAATGAAACGTTTTTATTTAAATATTTTTAATAAAAAAATTTATTTTTGAAAGAACTTGAATTAATGTTTTTTTCAATAAAAAGAAAATCAAACTTCATTAATCACATAATTTTTACTTGTGTGATATACAGTTTGTTTTTTTTAAGTTAATAAATATCTTTTTTTTTTTAAAAAACCATTAATGAAAACCTTTGATATGCAATCTGCACAAGTTATTTTTTATTAGCATAGTTAAATTTTTTTCTCATTCAACAAAAAATCATGTAAGAAAATAATTTTTTTTATTCTTAGTATTCAACTTGAAATCATTTAATTAATATTGGGGGCTATACTTTTTTTTTCTTGGCTTGAATTATTCATGATGATTCTTCCACAAAACATAAAATTTATTTGATTTAAGTTAATCATATTTTATTTTATTATATATTAATGTTGGTATATATCTACACTTATTGAAAAAATAAGTTATAAAGAATTGAATGACCATACTTACATCGCGTTCCTTATATCTATTACGTGTCTTTTTTTTCATATGAGTTTATAATTAAATTATAATAATTTAAAAATAGGACACATGATTATATGTGATTAGAGAACTTGACGAAATTGATATAAAGAACTTGACTTAAGTATTTTCCAGCATTGAAACCCTTTTAAGAGGAGGGAGGAGACTATGAGAAGGCAGTAAAGTCATTTAATCTATATTTTGAAATTCTAAATTAGATCGATAACTTAATTAGGGATTTATTAAATTTACCAGCCCCATTTAGAATTTCCTTATTTCAAGCAGTTTTATATAGGATTTTCTCAAATTTTTATATTTGCTATTATAATAATTATTGCAGAAGTAGTCATCCGATGTCTTACAGACACATCCATTCAGTTGAATAATTGCATTCATGTGAAACCATCTCAATAATTGTTGACATTTAATTGGAGCATGAAATTAAAATATTTTTCCCTTTAAATAGATTAAGTAAATTTGAAGTAATTAAATTTATTAAGTACATCACGTAGGGATATTAAAAGATAAACCTTGTCCCACTTAATTATACAAACCAACTATAAGATTGCTTTCTGTTTAAGCCAGTTTTATATAATTCCTATTCCTATTGTATTGTATTTGTATGATCTGAAATATAATATTTTGTTATTATATGCTGTTGGGTTTAATGATTATCTTTTTCATGGATTTGTTGGGCTTAATTATTACTACGAGTTAGTAGAGTTTACCTTCCCATCTAATTTGTAGTCTTTTTAAAAGAAAATTAGCTATTTTTAATTTTTATTACTACCTCATAATGAGAAATGGACAAATACATAGATGAATAAGTTAGGTACATAACCGACCCCAAAAAAAAGTTAGGTACGTAACAATGGCATCATTATTTAATGAAACTCGTTATACCAATATTTTCATGTTTTATATCCTAAAAAAATATTTTCACGTTTTTTATAATTAATTCAATCTATATAATTATATTATATAATTTGAGGATACTTAAACTTTATAAATTTTGGTAATTTTGAAAAGGGAAAATCCTAATTAAATCCAGTCGAAATAACAAATTATAAACTCAAATCGTGTAACAAGCTCTTAATTAAGCCTACAGAGCTAATTGGGGATTTCTGAATTTGGTGATTTTGCCTACATGCCCTTGTCTCTTTCAATTTATGTCTTGGCATCTGCATTCACCGTATGAATCTTTTTAAAAGATAAGTATTTAAGAAAAATTTTGTTTCAATTTACGAAAAAGTGCTTAAAAAAACACTTTTGAGAAGTTTCCAAATAGGCACGTAACCTTATCATCTTTTACCCAACTCCTTCGAGCAAGGAGCAAGTAGACGAGCCTAATTTATAATCTTAAATTTGTTTGTAAGCTTGTTTTTTTTTCCTACTTACATGGTGGAAATTGGCCTCTGCATCATTTTTGGATTCATAACTGAATGTTGACCTCATATTGCGATGAAATGTGCTTTTTTTTTATTTTTTTATTTTGCCCAAGGACAATCAAGCACCCAAAGGGATCAATCTTCATCTTCACCACGGTTAAATACCAAAAATCAGCCTCCAAGAGTAACGAAGATAGGCTGAAGATCAACGGAGGCATTTAATTTAACCAATATACACTTGGAAGGGATTTGTTGCCCTTTTCATGTCCTGACAAAACCTAATGCCTCGTTCAGTACGTTGGAATTGAAGTGATGGAAATAGAAATGAAATTAGTTTGCCCAAGAAAAATGAAAATGGAATTAAAATCCATGTTCAATGTCTCTTTGGTTTGCATGAATTGGCCTCCATGTAGAAATGAATTCCATCAAAATAGATTTAATTGAATTCCATACCCAGACTCATAGAAATGAAATGGGTTCCATGGAGGCCATATTTTCAAACAAAAATATTCTCAGTTATGAAACTTATTGACACTTTAACCCCTAACTCAAATGGTCGGCAGTGAGGCAATGGCGAAGATGGCAGTGACAGCAATGGCAAGGATGCGACGGTGATGGCATCTTCGACTTATCCTCTTCGTAGATCTTTGGCTTCCTCTTATTTTCGGCTTTCTCTTACTATCACCTTCGGCTCCGACTCATCCTCTTCTACACGAAGCTTCTTTTGCAGCAGTTGAAAACTGTGACGACAACACTTTATTGGAGGCAGCTCCTAAATTGTCATTCAATTCAAAGGGATCTTCCAAATCCTCTCTGGTGACATGTAGATCCTGTTAGCAACATCACTTACAAATAAGAGTTGATTCGAGTAGTGCCATGACACTATCCTTAATAGCTATTCTATAACCACCAGTCAATAAGAAGCGACACTCCTTAAGATTAAACGAACCCTTCCTGCAAAATAGAGTGAGTAGAATTATGGAAGATAATAGAACTCAGCAAGGTAGAACACCAAAGGAGAATAGAGAAATTGCTCGAAAGCTCAAACACCGAGTGCTTGGACCTGCGGTCTCATACCCTTTTATAGGTTGTGGATGACAAGAGAGCATTAGGCACTTAAACACAATTAAATGTCAATTACAAAATCATTAACCTGCTTAATACATATGAATAGAGAGGTATGAATAGGGAGGTTACTAACTGTAAGGTCATTAAACACATTAATGTGTTTATGATCCATTAAGGTAGCAATAAATCATACAAATAAATATTGTATTTTCATATAAATATTTTTTGGTAAAAATGCCCAATACTGCATTTAATTCACACATAAGGGAGGGGGAAATTGCCGGATTTCAACTACGTTTCTGGTGACCCTTTGTCTTGCGAGTAAGCATAATCTTCCTCTTAACTCATTTACTAGCCCAATATCACTTGTTAGTACTTAGGCCCACAATCCTATGCAATGTGGGACTCTTTCTTTAGCACACCTACACATATTATTTACAATAAAATTTAGAGTAAAATACTCTAACCTCCCCTCTGTTTTACCTTAATTACACAGACCTCCCCTCTATTTTGGAAACTCATATAAACCTCCCTTAAAACTAAAATATATGTTACATAAACCTCCCTTATAGTTTGAGATTCTATTTCCATCCACCCAAACCATTAGTTGACCGTTAAGTTTGACTTTTAAACTTTTTTTAATCAAAATGCCCTTCTTCAGTATTAAAATTATATATATATATATATATATAGGGGCTAACAAAAATTTATACAACCATAAATTTACTATATTAGATTCGCTAACTTTCTAATTTTTTTTAAAAATTATTAATTTTGATATTATAAATTATTTTTGACTTAAAATATATATATTAAACACATATTTTTATCGAATAGAATAAACTATATAAGTATGAGATTGTATGTGCCATTTAAATTTATAATTTAATATTTTTTCCACAAATATTAATAAATACATTTGATCAAGCATATTTTTATTTAAAATCTTACTTGAATATTCAACGTTTGTGATATTTACATTAACCAATGCTAAAATCATCAAACAGATAACTACTTGTAAAGATAAAAATAGAAATTAAGGAATAGATAAAAAAACTCTTAAATTCTTTAAAACAACTTTAGTCAAAATTTGCAAGAAAAAATAAATTTAATTAAAAAAATATATTTTTGGAATCTTTTTAGAATATTCTTAACGGAGTTAACTGTTTGGACTTAAGTGTATGTTTTTAAAATAGAGGGGAGGTCTGTGTAATTAACGCAAAACTGGAGGGTGGTCAGAGTATTTTACTCTAAAATTTATTAGATCTGCAAAAATTGCAAGCTTGATTAGATCAGTGCAAAAATCACAAGCTTCATTAGATATAGGTTTTCGATTTCACCTTCATATAACACAAAACCTTGTTTCAGGCACATCAATGGCATTAAATCTGTAGAAATTGCAAACCTCACGACGTTACCGATCTGATCTCTTTCTCATTAACCAATGGGGGCAAAATGATAAGGATGGGTTTTGTGATTTGGTTTCACATCTCTAAAATGAAATATTCATAATTTTGTACCTATTGTTGATTATGATGGTCGTTGGTGGTTAGTGTGGTCATTAGTGGCTCCGGGGAGATAATCATCGAGAGGGGAGGTAGTGGTGTCTATGGGCTTTTTGCCTTTTCTAATAATAAGGGTATTTTGGACTTTTGATAATACAAACATATAAATTTAATTAAAATTATATAAAAATTTTATGTGCATACCAAACATACTTTTAAACCATATTTCTATTTCCATTTTCATGCCCATATCCATTTTCATTTCTATCAAAATCATTTTCAACATAGTAAACAAGCCTTAAGGAATCGAGGACGGACATATCAATGGGAGAAGCATTAACCCTAAACCTATATAGATCCATACCGAAAAAGGGAGAACCTAGTACAAAATTGGGAAGATGAACAAGAAATGAACAGAGAATTGCAAGTAATCTTTTATGCTTATAGCAGTCAATGATTGGGCTCAACGAAGTAGAGAGATTCTACATTGGTGAAAACAAAAGAGAAATTGATAAAAGCAACAGGTATAGGATTAGATATTTGAGGAGAAACGAGCAAAGTAGTACTTGGGTTAAAAGATTTTAGCTATAAGGTTAAAAGTATATGAGAATTTGCAATATAAAAATCATTTTTAACTATAAAAGGATATTATAATCTTATAACAATATTCATAAATCTCTAACAACTCGTTTGGTACAATGGAATTGGGCACATGGAATTGGAATTGGAGCCAAATTCCATATATTGAGCATGTTTGCTAGCATGAAATTTGAAGCAATTCCATTTCCATATCCATCAAAACATATGCATTTAGCTTCCATGTTGTGACTCAAAGATTTCCAATTCCATGTCCTTATTTCTATTTCTAACCTCTGCCTCTTCCCTTTCAACTTTCACAGTTTCCCCAACCATCTCCTCTCCCCCGGCCTTCTACTACAGGCGAGGTCCACCAATGACCTGTGCTTGCAAATCCGGCGGCGGCAGCGATCTTCTTTGATGATGAAGGCCAGAGATCGTCTTCAAGCACACAACCTTCCTTCAAGCACAAATCGACCTTGCAACTAGCAACCACAATGGCAAGCTAGAGATCATCTTTGATGGCGGTGACTGTCTTCGAGGGCCAGAGATCGTCTTCAAGCGTGCAACCTTCCTTCAAGCACAAATCGACCTTGCAACTAGCAACTACAATGGCAAGCCCTATATCGTCTTTAACGACAGCAATCATCTTCGAGGGCCAGAGATCGTCAGCGCACAACCTTCCTCCAAGCTTTAATAGTTCCATATCCTAATCTTTCTTTTGCTTCAATCCGACCTTCTGAACCATTTCAGATTTACAATAGAAAGAGTTTTGTTGTTATTCATTTTAATAGTTTGATGGACATGATATATTTTTTTGTTGCTATTAAGATTGAAACAAAATTGTTTTAGGGGGGCTTCGTTCGATTTTTGACGTGGCTGCTTTACAGCTATTTGGGGAGATGAGTTTGATTGTCCATAGATAGTTTTTTTTTTAACTTTTTAATAGAAAGGGTATTTTGGTCTTTTTACAGAGGAATTAGGTCTCATTTCCAAGACATACTGAACATACTTTTAAACCTCATTTTTATCTCCATCAAAACCAATTCTGCGTATCAAAAGGTAAAAAATCCTATAAGCCTTATTAAGAATTTATTGAAATTATAAGTTAAATTTGGATTTTGTTATTTCAAATAGATTTAATTAGGATTTCTCCTTTTGAAGAAAAGGGAAAAAAATATAGGAATAAGATCCTTTATATTTCACCCAAAAAAAAAGACTATAAAATTTATCACACTGTCACGCCAACCAAATTTACTTGCTCGGTATCTTATATACATAGTGAGATACAATAGAAATAAAAACAAAATCCATTTTGCAAATAAAATTGTTTTCCATCTTTCCATATTTTAAATAACAATAATAAAAATAGTGGGCAACTCAAAATTTTTGTCAAATAAAAAAAAATAATTTTTACAAAATTTAATCCAAAGGAGTTTTAAAATTATTTCATTATGCTTTATTTTTAATTATATGCTGAAATTTTGAAATAAAAATATTCTAATAAAAAATTATGCAACACAAGAGAAAAATGCAGACATTTTATAACATGGAATGCTTAAATAGATACACTATTTATTTATTTTTCCATGAGAAGATACAATGTTTATAGCAATGACAACTGCAACCAATAAAATAAAAATAATTAAACTATAGATTAAGAATTATTAGCAGGCAAGCAGTTCTTTTGGTAGCAATTATACTAACTTAACCAGTATAGTTTCAATTTTGAATTATGCATAAATGTGTTAAGCATTTGTAAAGAATTTTGTCATTATCTGGTTTGATTTGAGTTAATTAAAATTCATTCTATTAATGTCCTAGAGAGTATGAAAGTCTCGTTTCTATCCGTTGTGAACAGTGCTAGTTTTCTCTGAGAAGCAGATTCTGAGCTTTTTGACCGTTGCATTGGCGACGGTCTCCGGTTCCGGTCTGTGTATGCTAGATCGGGGTGGCTTACTCTTCGATCTGTGTCTGCGACGCCGAGTGTGCTGACGTGAAAGTTTCTGAAAATTTCTGAAGGTGAATCTGAGTGTGCGACGCTGATTTCCGTTCATCTGTTTTGCTCACTGCTGTTGTGCGTCTGAGATAGTTCTGGGGATCTGGAAATTGCTTCGGTCGGCCTGCTGATATGAGCCGTCGGGCTGCTGTCTTCCATAGTTGCCCAGGTTTGTTTTCGTGATTCCGGTGATCGTTTTCTATTTTCTGTTGAACTGAAAATTCCAGTCGTTATTCTGTTCTGGTTCTGTGGATCTGGAAGTCTGGTTAGTTGCCTTGCTGCTCTTCCGTCGTTATTCTGTTCTGGTTCTGTGAGTCCGGTGATCGTTTTCTGTTGCTCTGTTTGTTGCTGTAATTCTGGTTTTTTCTATAATTCTTTTGATCAGTTCTGGATTTGAAAAGGATAAAGGAGGAATTTGCTGTTGTGTTCTCTCGCCGCACCCTCCGTTTTGACGGCTTGGGGCTGCGGCTGGGGAAAGTGTCAGTGGTCTACTGCAGTTTAAGATTAGTTCCTTTAATCAGAATACAAATGATGAGTGAAAGGGAGAGAGATCGGAGCCGCGAGAGAATGAATTCATCTCCAAGAGTAGATAAGATTGAGGTCTTGGAGCGTAATACGAAGAAAATTAGGGATGATGATGTAGAATTCACAAATAAACAATCTTTAGCCCCACGGGTAGAGGATTGGATGAATGATGATATTACTGGAGAGGAAACCATTACACCAGAGTTGCCGAAAAGGTCATACAAAGATGCATGCACCGAGGATCAGACATTAAATGATGTTTCAGATGAAGAAGATGATTGGTGGAAAGGGGATGGTTGGAAATCAAGAATTGAGGTAGAAATGACGCAAAAGGGACCAAATATTATTGTGTCTTCTGAATTTAAGAAGAAGCTAGCACGGAAATGGTCGACATCGTTGATCGTTAGACTTCTTGGAAGGATGGTGCGGGAGGATCAATTGGGTCGTAAGCTACAACAACTGTGGGGACGTAGAGGGCAAGTCGAAACTATTGAGATAGGGTCCGGGTATTTTATGGTTCGTATGAGTAATAAGGAGGATTATGAGTTTGCGTTGACAGGTGGCCCTTGGTTATACATGGATCATTATCTGGCTGTTCAACCATGGAAATCAGAGTTCGATCCTGATGTTGGCGAGGTCGCAAAGATTGCAGCATGGGTAAGAATTCCTAAGTTTCCTGTTGATTTTTATGATCAAGGTATTTTATATGTGGTGGGTAACCAAATTGGACGGGTTTTAAAAGTGGATACAAATACTCTTCAGCAAACCAAAGGGCGTTTTGCTCGTATATGTGTTGAGATTGATTTGAATGCGCCTTTACTCCCGTCTTTGTTAATAAATGGGAAAGAAAAGAAGATTGTTTACGAGGGTTTGCATTTGATTTGCTTCTCATGTGGGCGATATGGTCATGATACTGAACATTGTCTTAATAATCAAACAAAAAACACGTCAAATTCGTCATGTATGGCGAACCAGTCGGTTTCTACAGATTCAACACCAGAGCATACCGATGGAATGTATGGTGAGTGGATGGTGGCACCGCGTAGGAGAAGGGGGCAATGGATCTCAAATTCAGGGAACAATAATAACGGGCGTGAGTCTAGGCGTGATTTACGTTTTCGAAATATGGGAGGAGGATCACGTTTTGATGCTCTTATTGCTGAAGATATGGGAACTGTTGATGGAGGTCATGATGATAGTATAAATCAAGAGAAGATTCGTGCTAATTCGAAGATAGGGGAGAGATCGCGTGTATCAAAGGTTAAATCTGGTCAATTATCTGAATCAAATAAAGGGAGTAAAGGGAATAATGGATCGGATATGTTAAATGTAGGAAGAAATGATAGAATTTCTGATGCTGTGAATAATGTTGGCCCCTTAAAAAAGTTGAATAAACCACGTGGGATTCAGGCAGATAAAAAGAAGGGGATCGAAGAAGGAGCTTCCCAAAGACCTTATTTGTTGAATTCTCATCTGTCAAATCAAGAATCTGGACCGTCGAGTAGTTCGAGTGGGGAGGTGGGGTCAATAATTAAAAAAAATGCTGTACAAAAGAATTCCATTTCCCCCACTATTCGTATTCAAGAGTCCAATCCGCTTGACCCAGGAGCAGGAGGAAGGGAATCTAATGAAACTCAAGTTAATCTACTTGGTGGCATTGATGACGTGATGATGCATGGTGTTGATTCTGTGCAGGAGGATCATATGCCTCAATAATGCCTGGTTTGGTTGTGTTCTTTTTCCTTTGCATTAAGTTTTTAATGATTATTATGACTTGGAATACCCGAGGTGCCGGTGGTGCCTCTTTTTTCAGGTTAATTAGCGATGTTGTGGCCAGGCATGGTGTGAATTTTTTTGCTTTGCTAGAACCTAGACAGGCTGGGATGAAAGCGAAGCTCATTGCTAGGAAGCTGGGTTGGACGAATATGCACGTTGTTGAAGCACGAGGATTTAGTGGTGGTATATGGCTGTTCTGGGACTCTACATTATCTTTCTCTGTGATTTCTTCAGGGAATCAATTCATTCATGGAATGATTAATAAAGGCTCAACCGATGAGTGGTCGCTTACAGTGGTTTATGGGCATCCAAATATGGTTATTAGACGCCAACTTTGGCAATCTCTTGAGGATATTCAACAGTTGGTTGTTGGAGGATGGGTAGTAATTGGAGACTTTAATGCTGTTTCATGTCCTGAAGATCGCCGGAATAAAAATCATAGGGTCAATACTGGTATTGATAGGTCATACCGTAATTGGCTTTTGCGTAGTAATTTAATTGATATTGGTTTTACTGGTCCTCAATATACTTGGGGTAATTTGTCTAGTCAGAGCAGAATTGACAGAGCATGGGTGAATAACAGCTGGTTTATTAATAACCCTAATACCACTGTCACACATCTGCCTAAATATAAATCCGATCATTGTCCGGTGTTGGTTGATACTGAATCCCATGTTCTTACGGCTAAGAATCGGAGGCCTTTTAGATTTTTTGCCCCTTGGGTTATGCATGATGATTTCAAGAAATTTGTAGAATCTCATTGGGGGGTGGATGATGACTGGTGCGGATCTGTTAGTCAGTTTACTGAGGATTTGAGGTTATGGAACAAGGAGGTCTTCGGTAACATCTCTTACATGAAAGACATATTATATAAAAGACTAGATGGGATTAACGCAAAAACGGCTTTGGGAGGTATTTCGCAACATCTTGAAAAGTTACGAGGTGAGCTGTGGGGCGAGCTTGAGAAGCTCTTGGCAAAGGAAGAAGTCATGTGGATTCAATACTCTCGGGCTAACTGGTATGTGGATGGGGATAGAAATACTAAATATTTCCATTCTGTGGCTAATGGGAGACGGAGAAAGAATAAAATAGAGGCCTTGAGACTTGACTCTGGGGAGTGGACTTATGATGCTGCGGAAATTATGAGAATGGGAAGTCAGTTTTTTGAAAATTTGTATAAAGAGACCTACATTTATAATGGATCATTGGTATTCAGATGCACTTACCCTGATATTGATGATGTAAACTTGCGGAGCCTGGGGAGAGCGGTTGCAGATCACGAGATTAAACGGGCTTTGTTTGATATGGGACCTCTAAAAGCGCCAGGACCTGACGGTTTCAATCCGTTATTTTACCAGAGCCAATGGGAAACTGTGGGAACTTCTGTTATTAGCTTAGTTACAAGAGTCTTTGATGATCCTTTGTGGATTCGACATATCAATAGTACTCAAATAGTCCTCATTCCAAAAGTGGACCATCCAGAGACAATTCGTGATTTTCGTCCCATAAGTCTTTGCAATGTTGTGTATAAGATAATTACGAAAGTTATATCAAATAGACTAAAGGCTGTCATGCCTTCAGTAATTGCCCCGAACCAGTGTAGTTTTGTTAAAGGGCGTCAAAGTTCGGATAATATTATCCTAGCTCAGGAGATTATTCATTCTATGAAGTCTTTAAGAAGGAAGAAGGGCTTCATGGCCATTAAAATTGATCTGGAGAAGGCTTATGACCGTGTGAGATGGGATTTTATAACCGACTGTTTAAGGGACCTCAAGATTCCTGATTATCTTCTTAAAGTTATCCATGCTTGTATGTCGACATCTCAAATGCAACTGCTTTGGAATGGAGAGGCTACTAATATGTTTTGTCCTTCCCGTGGTATTCGACAGGGTGACCCAATATCACCGTACCTTTTTGTTATCATGATGGAAAAGTTGGGGCATCTTATCCAAACGGCAGTGGAAGAGGGTGACTGGCAGCCGTTTAGGCTATCCAAACGAGGTACTCCTGTCTCTCATCTCTTTTTTGCTGATGATCTATTTTTATTTGCAGAAGCAGATCTGGATCACGCAGGAATTGTGAAAGCCATTCTGGATGATTTTTGCGACATTTCAGGACAGAAAGTGAATGCTGGCAAGTCAAGAATTTACTTCTCACGGAATGTTAACCACATCAAGAGCAAAGAAATCAGTGATTTCTTGAATTTCACTCAGACATCAGATTTAGGGAAATATTTGGGAATGCCTTTATTACATAAAAGGAGTTCAAAGGCAACGTATAATTTTCTACTGAAAAAGATGGATGCTCGTCTGGCTAATTGGAAATCCAACATGTTATCGATGGCAGCAAGACATACCCTTATATCTTCTGTAATGTCGGCTATGCCATCTTATGCTATGCAGACAGTGCCTCTTCCATTAGGGACTTGTGATGAAATTGATAAACGATGTCGTAACTTTCTCTGGGGGAGTAGCTCGGCTAACAGAAAGCCTCATCTTGTTTCCTGGGATTTGGTGTGTGCTAGAAAGGATGATGGCGGCTTGGGTCTTAGAAAGGCTCGTTTCCAAAATCAGGCATTCATGATGAAGCTTGGATGGAGTATGGTTAATAGACGTGACTCGTTATGGGTCAGGTTTGTGCGTGAAAAGTATAAAGCTGGCAAAGATATTATTCCTAAAGTTGAGAAGCGTCGGGCAGAGTCTAGTACGTGGAAGGGTATATGTAAAAGTTGGGAGAAGATCACAGATAGTATTGCATGGAGAGTCACTGATGGCAGGAACATTTCTTTCTGGAAGGATGTTTGGGTGCCACATTTGGATAAGCTTAATAGTTTAGCAACCCAAGCATTACCAAGGGATGTTATTGAGTGGAGAGTAGCTGATTGTATCACTCCTTCCGGACAGTGGGATATGAGCAAGTTTGATTATCTACTTCCAGGATATGTATGTGCAGCTATCAGACGTGTCAATATCTGTCAGTTAAATGGGCAAGATTTCCCAGTATGGAGATGGTCTTCTGATGGAATATTTTCCATAAGCTCTGCTTATAAATATCTTATGGGTATCCCGCGGTCTCAAGCTAAATACAGGTGGAGATGTCTTTGGAAGATTAAGGTTCCTCAAAGATATCGTACTTTTTTGTGGCTGTGTTTTCACGGGCGTTTAATGACAAACATGGTACGGTTCCAGCGTGGTGTTCATCCCACAGGTAATTGTGAAATTTGCCATAATTCACGTGAGTCAATTCTTCACGTTCTTCGGGATTGCCCGGTCGTTTCTGAGTTCTGGTATGGTTTTCTACCGCTATCTTGGCATGAGCAGTTTTTTGATATGTTGGATACGAATGATTGGCTTGCATCATGTATAGGGAGTAAGGACATAATTCAGGGATTTGAGTTTCGTCTTTGGTTTACGGTCCTATGTCGATATATCTAGTTGGCTCGTAATGAACGCTGCTTTAATAACATCTCTTGGAGTAGTAAGGCCATTTTAGCCCGTGCTCGTGCCTGCTTAGCATGGGGGAATATAAGCCTGCTTTGAAAATATAATGTGGAAGGAGGTCGTATCTATTGGAAGCCACCTCCTACTGGATGGGTGAAGATTAATACTGATGGATCTTGGAATGAAAACCTAAGGAAGTGTACCTGTGGAGGTGTGTTGCGGGATCACAACGGGGATTTTTTGCTAGGATTTATGTATCGGATTGGTCATGGGTCGGTGGTCTCCGCTGAAGCTTGGGGTGTATTGTGGGGACTCAAACTTGCATGGGATAGAGGATATAGAAGACTTCTTGTTGAGTGTGATTGTAGTGAAATCTTGGAACTTATTCAAGCCACGGTGTCTCAGGAACATCCAGATTTTCATCTTATCATGGAAGTTCGCACGTTGATGGACAGAGATTGGGAAGTGGAGATGCTTCATTGTAACCGAGATGTTAACACAGTTGCTGATGCTATGGCAAAGGAAGCTTGGAATATGGCAATGGATCTCCATATTATCGATTCGCCACCTACAGCTATTATGAATTTGTTATTTACTGATAGGAATAGTTTAAGACTGGTTGTTGACTCAGGAGGATAATTCCTGAGGTTATTTTTTTGTAGTATTTCATTTTCTATCAAAAAAAAAAAAATTCATTCTATTAACCAACATAGAATTAGTCTAGCAATGTAAGGTTTTATTATATTTCTTTATATTTCAAGTTTGAATTCCAAAGGAAACATTAATGTTGGGAGGAGATGCTACGAACCCCTAATTGTATGTCATATAATATTATAAAAAATGAATTAATTAAAATTCAACTTAATTTTAAGATATTAAACACATTGGTAAAAAAATCTACCAATAGAGGATTACATTAAGATTAAAAATCCTATAATTTGAGAATAGACAAGGAATGAACAAATCCGTAGAAACAGATTGTAATGCTGGGCTGAGTCAGCGTGGGCGGTGGGACAGTTTGATCCGGCAATGTGTCCACTACTGTCTACTTGCAAAATGCGAGCTTTGTTCGTGGAGTCTCATGGAAATGTAAAAAAGTCAAACCCCATTGGTCATCAGCATTCATTACCATGTGGGTATATTAAATTAAATCCGTCCGAGTAAAAAAAAAATATAATCTTTTTCAATGTTTTCAAGTTAAACCCGAGGAATATTAATGTACACTCAAATAATGATATCCCATGTTAATGAATTAATTAATTATTAATAATTCAACTTCTTAAAAAATCATAGCTTTTCTCCCCTGGTTCGTGAACTCGATTTAATGCAGCATTGGAGTCCGGTTATGAGAGAGAGAGAGAGGAGGGAAAAGGAAAAGAGAATGAGCTGAGACAGAGAAGGGATATCTATTCGGTGAAAGAAAATATATTTTATGATTTTGACCAAAAGGCTCTTGAATCTCTCTTTTTCTCGTTTGATACTGCTTTTAGGTTTCATATCTGTAAGTGGTGATTTTGCTTCAGCCACAGATCTATTCAATCTGGGTATGTTCATCTTCCTACCCCAAGTTTTCTTTTTCTCTTTCTTTTCAACTCAACAGTCTCTACAGGTTTTTGCTTCGAATCTGAACTTTTTTTTCTTTTGCGAACTGGTGTTCTGTTGAGAATGCTCGGCGAGGACACTTGATTTTTGGGTTTTTTTTCTGAGCCTTTTTATCTGAGAAGTGGATTTCTTACCGGAGGCAAATCTAGAATGCGATTGTGGTTTTTTTATCTAAAGAGAGCTTTTGAGTTTTGAGATTTATGATTCTGACATTTTCTTCATATTTGCAGGTAAATAGCGCCTTCTGGTCCTGCCATGGAGATTTTAGCAGCTTAAGTTACATTTACATCTGGGTCTTCAGAGGTAGTATCAGTCTCTCCTAAATCTCTGCTACTTGAGTTTTTTTTGGGGGAAAATAGCCTAGAATAGAGAAGATGTGGAAAATATTGTTGATCCGTAATTTTCTTAATTTGACTTGCTTAATAGTAGCTCTAAAATGTTTATTTTTGGGAAATAATTTGTGTGCGCAAGAACAAATCCTATAAAAAACCCTAACAGGAATTTAGCTATAGGGTTGCATTTGAAGATAAAAGAATAAGATAACAACATTTAACACTGTTTTGCTTCTGTGTTTGTTACTGTCATCATGCTTATCTTCTATTGAACTGTTTGATGATAATAGGTTATTCCAACATTAACTCCTGAAATTTTATTAACCTCTGTTCTTTGCTCATCGTTTGGGTATATGAATTTTTAAACGGATTTTCACGATATTAAAATGTTTATCAGAGGAAGTGATGGTAGTTAACCTGGATTCTGAATTATAAGTGATTATATTTGATAAAAAGATGAACGACAGAGTAAGAAAAAAATGTTATTTATATTTGTGTTGAACTGAGTCTCTCTTTTCTGTGGCAGCCATATGTGCATGGTGCTCATATATAGTCCACCAGAAATTCTTAGAACAGATATATAGTGGTTGTCTTTCTGGGACTGTGCTGCAAGATGTCATTCCGAAGCATAGTTCGTGATGTGAGGGATAGTTTTGGGAGCTTATCTAGGCGGAGTTTTGATGTCAGGCTGACTGGCCATCACCGAGGAAAGTCTCACGGATCTTTTCAAGATTTGCATGATCAGCCTCTAGTTATCCAAAGTAGCCGCTGGGCAAGCCTACCCCCAGAATTACTGTATGATGTTATTAGAAGGCTAGAGGAGAGTGAGAACACGTGGCCTGCTCGAAAGAATGTCGTTGCGTGTGCTGCAGTTTGCCGATCTTGGAGAAATATGTGCAAGGAAATTGTGAAAAGCCCAGAATTCTGTGGAAAGCTTACTTTCCCCGTGTCCCTGAAGCAGGTTTGCCTCTTAACTTCTGCATAAATGATTTGTTTTGGTTGATGTATCGGTTACATTTCTGTGGAAGTAATGCTTTTGGTTGAAGCAAAAGCCTGATTCTTTTTTATTTATTTTGACCTTTCAGCCTGGACCAAGAGATGGAATGATTCAGTGTTTTATCAAAAGAGATAAATCTAACTTAACATACCACCTTTTCCTTTGTCTCAGCCCTGGTAAGCCTTCCTTTCTACACATTTGACGTTAAGTCTTTTATCAAGGTTTTTGACTCAACATGGTCATGAACTGCTTTGATTCAAACTCATTCTGTTACTTCTACCTGATGCCTAAAATGCCATTATTTGGTTTCTGAAGCAATTTTAAGTGTTAGGAAGAGCTCTGAATGTGTCTGATTTCTCTCATGTTTGAGTGTGTGTAACATTCTCTCTTCTATCGGCAAGCACTCATGTCACTGAACATGAGAATCAGAGAAGGCTTGAATATGTCTGTATTTAAGGCTATATTAAATTAAACGGGAAGTAAAGTGGAATTTAATATTACCTACCGTATTTTATTGCATGATGAACTCATTACGTATTCCTTTTCTTTCCTTTCTTTAATATTTTCTTTGTTTGATATTCATTACTGCAGCCTTGTTAGTTGAAAATGGAAAATTTCTCCTATCTGCCAAGAGGACGAGGAGAACTACTTACACAGAGTATGTTATTTCCATGGATGCTGACAACATCTCCAGGTCAAGTAGCACTTACATTGGAAAGCTGAGGTTAGTTCACTACTCTTTGAAGTGTTTAGCATCACCAGGCTATTCTGTTGAAAACCCTTTCCTTGACTTCCATAAAAGGAAGTTCTAATGGATTTAACCCCATATATGATAAAAGTGGTAATATTGAAAAATCTGTTATTATGTCTTGTGAGTTATGACTCAAGATGATCTTTCGTTTGGATACTATCATGTGTATAAAGGGAAGTTTAGGACATTTTAATTGCTGTTTTCAATAAATTCTTTGCCAATTTTTCTAAGATTTGTTTATTAAGCATAATCATGTTTGTTAAGCATTTGTCATTCTGATTTAAAATTGTTGGTTCCTCACATTGATTGAGAGTTTCCTTTTACTTTCATTTGTCAGATCAAATTTTCTTGGTACAAAGTTCATAATATATGATACACAGCCACCATATGCTTCTGCCCAAATACCCCCTCCAGGGACCGGGAGGACGAGCCGAAGGTTTTATTCCAAGAAGGTCTCGCCAAAGGTCCCATCTGGTACCTACAACATAGCTCAGGTGACATATGAATTGAATGTGCTGGGGACACGAGGTCCAAGGAGAATGCACTGTATCATGCATTCGATTCCGGTCTCTGCACTCGATACAGATGGCACGGTTCCCGGCCAGCCAGAGCTTCTTCCCTGCACCCTTGAGGATTCGTTCCGTAGCATTTCCTTCTCGAAGTCTCTGGATCACTCTATTGAGTTCAGTAGCGCACGGTTTTCTGACATAGGGGCATCCTACAGCAACGATGATGAGGATAACAAGATGAGACCCTTGGTTCTGAAAAACAAACCTCCAAGATGGCATGAACAGCTCCAATGCTGGTGCCTCAACTTCCGTGGACGGGTGACAGTTGCTTCTGTCAAAAACTTCCAGTTGATCGCTGCCACTCAGCCAGCCGCCGGCGCGCCCACACCGTCTCAGCCGGCCCCACCAGATCATGATAAGATAATCCTGCAGTTTGGTAAAGTTGGGAAAGATATGTTCACCATGGACTACCGATACCCTCTATCCGCATTCCAGGCTTTTGCTATATGCTTGAGCAGCTTCGACACCAAACTGGCCTGTGAATAGACAACCAATCAAATCATGAGGCAAAGCCTGATAACAGAGATGGTATCCTTCCCCTTCCCTTTTCTTTTATTTATTTTTATTTTTTCCTTTTTTCTTTTCTTTCCCCCTCATTGTTATCAGAATAGGCCATTGTTGTCACCCTCTGTTGTATTATGACTCCATTGTTGTTGTGATAGTGCAAGCCCTGATGATGATGTAGCAAGCAGGGTTTTAGATCATTCTTGACTCCAAAAAAGTTTCCCTCTTTAATCTCTGGCTCTCTGCGAACAATGTATCGGAAATTGATTTTAGGTTGTGGTTGGTTCCTTTGCAGTCATGATGATGTGAATGAAACACTCGTTGAATATTAATGTAGGCTCGCTTGTGACTGTTCCTTTTACTCTTTTTGTGAGTCTTTAACTGACTCGTCAGGAAGTTTCAAATTATGATCAAATAAATAATGCATGGGGGTACGTGTAGGAGAAGTTTAAAGTGTTGAGGTTTTTCTTGGAAATTGCTATGGTTTGGAAATTAATGATTGGATGGAAATTCATATAGACTTTCCAATGTTGTGCAGATGAAGTTTTGAATTGGACTCTGGACAAAATCTAGGCTGTTTTTATTTATTCGTTTTTTTATATTTTAATATGCTACAATGATCAGTTTTTTATACCACTGGCCTTATTTATAAATTTCTTTTAATTAATTTTTATATACCAAGGAGAGTTAGTTAATTCATTAATTATAGACTAAATTTTCAATTTCGTCCTTATCTTTGATTAGTTTCAAAAGTTAACATGAATAAATTCTTTTTGTTTATTATAATTAATAGGAGTAAAAATGTACAAAATGCATTTACTACTTTGAAACTGGACTTATAAATAGGATCAATTTTTTTTGGTAAAAAAGGATTTATAAATAGGACTAGAATGGTCCACTTCTCTATATCTTTTTATAGGTATAAGAGTGTTTACAAGTCATATCATTAATTTTTTATATATAAATGTATGATTATTGTGTATATTTAGTATTGGGAATTCAGCCTAGCGCACTATAGCGCAGTTGGTACAGCATGAGGCCTATGTGCCTCAACATCCCGGTTCAATCCCGGCCTGCACCCAATAGGGTGCTACTCAAAAAAAATAAAAAATAAAAAGTATTGGGAATTCAAGCTGCCCGACACAGGTTGCAGGCTAATCGGGTCGAGTTGTATTTTGGCAACCTGAACCCTAGTCTGCCAGTCACTTGCTTTTTCATTAAAAAACCAGCGGGAATTCAATTCAAGCAATGCTCATATGATATTCTAATGCAAATTAAACTTAAAATGCATCCAACCAAGATGCTAATATACAACATCTAATTCCCTCCATTTAAGTCTTATCAAATCAAAATAACTATAATACATGGCAAATATAAAAGGGTATGAGGGATATAACAAGAAGCTTATGATCTTTCTCACTCTAATCTTCAATGCAACAAAAAACTTCTAATTTTCCTCTTTTGTCAAAGCCACAGTGTAAGGACCCACTCATTCAGATTTCAGAGTCACACTCATAATGACTCCTTGGAGGCTAGGATGTCGAAGACTGGAGAGGGGAAAGGAAAATCGCTCTTCAATGCTTCACAATCTAGAGTCTTGAGAGGGAAAACAGACTAGGATCACTAGCATCGGTGACATCGTGAGAGACAGTCGTCTTTGAGATCATGGCATCACGCTGATCGTTGGAGCCACAAGTCGAGCTTGACTGTGAGAGTGTTCGGCTGTGCTATAAATTAGTTAAGTTAATTAACATTATATATAGATAAATTTATTTCATTTTTGGTATTAATTATGATCTTTAATGTTAAATAATGGATTAAGATGCATCTGTTTTAATACCGCTAGGAGTTTTCTTCTCTTATAATTTAAAAAATTTTGGACAAATTTATTTCATTTATTGTAATTATTATGCAATTTAATGTCAAATAATACTTAAAATATAATCTTATCCTTTATATGTAATTATCATAAAGGTTAATGTCCTTTTTAGTCATTTGACCATGAAAAAAGCTATTCTGATAAAATCATCCAAACACTCTCATTTTATCAAAATCACTTTTTCCCATAATCTATTTTCCTATAATCTATTCTGCAAAAGCTATTTTCTCAAGAATCTATTCTCCAAAAACTAACAAGAACACACCCTGTATCTTTGAGAGTGGAGAGATTCGTGAGGAGCAGAGGAGGGTTAGGGCTCGGGTGAGAGGAGGAGGAGGGTTATGGACTTAGGGTTTTGGAGTTTAGTCGAGTGAGTGTGGGAGTCAAAAGACAAAAGCAAGTAAAGTTTATTTTTTCAAAAAAAGAAAGCAAATATTTAATCTGGCTAATCTGTCAAACCCTAGTGTTAACCCAATTACCTTGCGGGTTAAACAGGTTGAACCCGTTTAACCTGAAAACAAATAGGTTTCATTTTCCTTGCCCTGAATCTGATTATTTTTCTGGGCTAACGGCTCAAACCTCCAGCTTGGCCCAAATTATCAGCTCTATCAGTATATTGTTATGTTTTTTTAAAAAAATGTATATATTAAATTAGGTGAAGTTGAAAATTTATTAAAATTTTAAGACAAAGTTAATGAGATTTGATATTTTTCTTAATAAAATGTTGAAAGGACCTGTAAATAGGACCATACAAGTGTGTGTGTGTGTATTACTTTGGTTTTTATTATAAATCACTTGCAACTCATTCTCACATATTAAGTAATACATTAAATATGTTTTAAATTGATAAAAAATTTTAAGTTTGCCTTGTTAGATTTTTTTTCCTCTCTATATTTAAAATTCATTCTCACATCTATCCTCTTTCTCTTTCTAACCGAAATGAAATAAGGGAGTAATTGAAAAAAGATCATTAATAATCTTATAAGTGGCTTATATTTAGGACTTACGTTTTCTCATACAAGTGACTTATAAGGACCGAAGTAGTAGCTTCAGTGTGTGTTTGGATTAACTTTTGAAAATAGTTTTTACAATTTATGAGATAAGTGTATGAGAGGAGTTTTATCTCGATTTACGTAAACCTAAGTTTAAAAAATTCTCAAACACTCACTCATAATCATGTACGGGCTTTATTATAATGCTTCTCTAACTACATCATCAAATTCAAGAAAAGTTTGTTAAGTCATTAATTTTAACAAAAAATAGAAAAGATCTTTTAAATTTACCTGTTTTTTTTGCCAATATTTAAATTTACCTATATTTAACATCATAAATTAAGCATAAGAAATCATAAAAGTTGTAATTAATGAGATTGAAATAGGGGTAATTTTTTTTAAAAAAAAACATAATTAATATCTCACTTACTCACTTAAATAAAAACTATATTTTTTTAAAAAAATATATCTTATAATAAAGATTATACTATCTCTGATCCCTAATATAATATTTCACTTATAGTGAAAATTGCATCAGTGAGATCATGTATTTTTTTTTTTTTTTTTTATACATAAAGTTGGAAACTCTAAGAAACTCAGCCTATATCAGTAGGAATACAATGATCCAGCTCTAAAACAGCTGATAACTCAGGCATGGAATACAAAATCGGGTGAAACCCCGTTACACATGAAATTGCCTTTTTCGCAAGGAAGTCGGCAACCCTATTTGCGTTTCTTGGAACGAACCTCAATTCAATCCTCCATTCTCGTTGCAACATGGAACGAACTTCTGTTATTGTATTAGCGTCCGGATGATTCTGGCAATTCTCACAATTGATCAGATCAATAACTTCTTTCGCATCGGATTCTAATACCACTCTACGCTTTCCCTGATCCCAAGCTGTCTTCAATCCTAGAAGAATACCCCATATTTCAGCTGTAACATGATCACCCAACTCCAATCTGTGCATAAAAGCCATAATAAAATTCCCGTTAGCCTCTCGAATAACGCCTCCGCACCCAGCACCGGTTTTCCCTGAAAATGCTCCATCTCCATTTACTTTAGTCCATCCTTCCTCAGGTGGCATCCAAGTGGCCCTTCTATCCGTAACTGATGTGCCTTGTAAGTTGATTCCGACGAGTTTTTTACTTGCCATTTGAATGCTAGATATAATAGCATGAGCATGATTCTGTAGGCTCTCATTACTCTGATTTTTCTGCTCAAAAAGACGTTCATTTCTCCTTTTCCAGAATAACCAGCATAAAGTTGCAAACCAGTCACCCCAATCCAAGCGCCGAATATTAGAGTTCAACCACTCTTTAAGATTAAGCTCAAAGAAAAAACGATCTCTTGGCAAAGTTATCTTTTCCATCCACAAACGTTTAGCTTCAGTGCAGTCCCGAAGTACATGCAGCACCGTTTCTGGACCCTTCTTACACCAACCGCACACATCATCAGCACACATGCCTCTTCTATATCTCTCCACGTTGGTAAGAAGCTTGTTATGAGCAACTAGCCACATAAAAGTTTTACACCTTGGAATAGTATTCAGCTTCCAGATTTTCTGCCATAATACTTCCTGGTTCTCTTCTTCATTTGCAATAACTTTATATGCAGATTTCACCGTGAATTCTCCATTTCTTGTGTGTTTCCATCGAACAAGCTGTCTCCCCTGCTCAACTTCGGAACCCTCCTGCACAAAACTCCATGCCGCCTTGATCCCTGCCCATGTATTCGATCCTATCCTCTGCATATCAATTTGAGGCATTAAATCATTTCCACATTTATATTTGCTTCTAATAACTCTTACCCATAAGTCATCCTTTTTCTTGATAAGATTCCATCCTAATTTGGCCATAAATGCATGATTCTGGGTTTTAACATGTCTCAATCCCAAACCACCATTACCCTTTGACTTGCACACCGTATCCCAAGAAACAAGATGAATTTTCTGCTTTTCCTGCGTTGTACCCCACAAAAAGCTTCGATTTTTACTCTCGATCATATCACATGAACCAAGAGGTATTGATGCCGTTTGCATTGTATAAGCTGGAATAGCTGATGTCACAGCCCCTACCAAAGTAGCACGTCCAGCTAGAGATAACGAATTAACTTTCCAGTTAGTTAATCTCTTCTTCACTTTATCAACAACCTCACTGAAGCTCTCCTTAGTCACCCTTTTATGATGCAGAGGAACTCCCAAATATTTACCAAGATTTGCTGCCATTTGGAACCCCAGAATATTGCTCAACTCAGTGCGCCGATTGTGATTCACATTCCTAGAGAAGAAAACTCTAGTCTTCATAGCATTGACCTTTAAACCTGAGCTTGCACAGAATTCATCTAGACAAGCCTTAACTTCATTTGCCTGAAAAACAGAAGCTTGACCAAACAAAACAATATCATCAGCAAAAAATAAATGAGAAATAGGAGGCCCATTCTTGCATAACCTTATTGGGAGCCAGTTCGTTGTTTCCATCCTATCTTGAATCATGTGAGCCAGCCGTTCCATGCAAATTACGAATAAATATGGAGATAAAGGGTCCCCTTGTCAGTGAGATCATGTATTAAGAACTTGAGTTAATATAAATTAAATTGAGGGTCATGTGAAGAGTTGAGAGGTGAGTCTCTTTTTTGTTTTTTTATTGGCCCATGAAAGGTAAGTCACCCACTCACTCACCCTTTATGGATTATGAAGGATGACGTTTTTTAATTTTAATATTACACATAGGTGTTAATATAGAGTTTTTTTTAACAATTTAACGTCGTGGTCGGATAATTATGCTATTAAAATATCCCAATCAATCTTTCCACGCATGTTTGGATCATTTACTTTTTTTAAGGGAATTAATCGTGGCAAAATAACATAATAAATGTGAATATTTCTCCAAGTTAAATTTTTCCAGTTTGTCATTGTCCAAGCTTTTGAAGAGAATCTGAATTCAGTTTTTAGTTTGACGAAGTCTCTTCTTCTTCTTCTTTTTGGCTATTGCACCAAGGTTATGAAACCCGGACCGGTCACTAAACCGGTCGGGGTACTAGGTCAAGGGTTAGTGGATCAGATCGGAGTCAAATCGGAGCTAAACCGGTGAGGAAGGGAAGATTTTAAAATTATTTATATAAAAATTTGAATAAAATATCAAAAAAATTTAAAAAAACCGGTCAAACCGTGATAAAACCGATCAAACCGTGATAAAACCGATCAAACCGTGTAAAACCCGATCAGACCACCGGTCCGACGGTTTCATGATCGGACCGGCCGGTCCGGTCCGGTCCGATCTTGACAACACTGCATAACACAAATTTTTCCCATTTGAAATTTGAAACACATGTTCATATATGATTCATTCGATCTAGATAAAACTTTTGCAGCCTTTCTTCATATAATAATCATCACCAACATGTCAATTTATTGAAGTTTGGTCTCTGACAGCAACGTGTATTTTTTTAAATAAAAAAATTAATAATATATTCAATTATTAGATAACAAAGATTTAGATTCTAATGGATGAAATTTTCAGCACAACTTACATGTATTGTTAGCTAGGATTGAAATATTTGTGGTGCACTTGAAATTATGAGGAAACTTTTTTAGAAATATTTTATATAAAAAATATTTAAAATGACAACAATTAAAGAAAAAGGAAATAAAAATTGGGAGAAAGTTCTCTTTTTAAAACTTTATTAGCAAGGATGACCTAATAAGTTTTTATACACAAAAAATACCAGTGTTTTACAAATTTTGTGCACAAAGAGTATGTACTTTGATTTAGATCTATTTCCCCAATAAAATTTTAATGGGGGATTTTTTTTCCAATTTTCCGAAGGAAATTATCATAATAAAAAACCTAGTCTAATCTACAAAATTAGGAGTCGGGCTGAGTATCTAGGCTCTTACCAAGTGGTTGGTGAGCAATCAAGGAACACATAAAATAATTCAATTCAAAATTTTAATTGGTTAAACAAAAATAATTTAACATTGTTACTAGTACAAAGTTCATTGAGATTGGAAATTGCTGAAAATTCCCTCTTCAAAATCTATTACCCTAAATACTAAAATCTCATGTCTTTAAAAGGGTGTAATTTTTCTTTAGTTATATGCAATGTTCTTCATTTTGCGCATAATTTCAAGCTAGGCGGCATGCAACTAAATTAGAGTTCCACATGGGTCCTTAAAACAAATTTTAGGTACGTTTAGGTAATAAATTTTGCAGTGAGAGACTTTTTAAGTAATTTTCCCTTAATGAGGCTTGCTTATTCTATTTTTTAGACAAAAATTGAAGAGGATTCTTGAATATTTTGGACTTTTTTTTCCCTAATGCACATGTATCTTTCGGCTGACCTCAATTCTTTTTGGAAAACTATCAACCACAAAATGTGAATATTTTTCTTAATAAGGATTTAAACCTTAATTCATCGTGTTATGTTGTAAATTATGTTGTGAAGAGAAACTAACTATTTTAATAATGATATATGGGCCTATCATAACCTAATGCTTTTATTTCTACTCGAATTATCCAATTGATTTAGAAAGAATTTGCGGCTGCCTAGAAAAAAATCTATAAATATTTTTGAAAAAACCTGAAAATTGGGAAATGATAAATCAATCATTTTCTAAGAAAAAAAGTTGAGAATTCCTTATCAAATCAACTTTTGGTAAAAAATACTCATATGCCATTTTTTAATTTTCAGGTTCTTTTTCAAGGATTCTCCCAAATATTTTTATCATCAAATTTATTCAATTGAAATAAATAAATAAATTTGATTATATATGAATTTTAAAAATACTAAAATAATTATTGCAAAGGAATGTTGATGGAAACCTGAGACAAATTCATAATTGATGTCTCTTGGTTTGGTTGAAGAGTCAGGAGTTTGTGTCTGCCCGGGACTGGCCTGCTTGATAGCAGCATCTTCTTCCTTCCGGGATAATGTTTCACGCAATCCTTTTTCAAAATAATAAAATTAAATTCATGACTCAAGTATCTAGAAGAATTTTTTATACTTCCCTCTAATTTTATATTTTCCAATCTTATCTTATTTAAAATATTCTTATTATTTGTATTTTGATTATTTATTTACGTTGTGACGTGTTAGTTGACTTGAAATTTTAAAACATTTTTATAACGGTACTTGCATCAAACATACCATATTTAAAGTTTTGGTTGGTTTCACTATTGAACTTCATTCCATAATTTGAGCGAATTGAACATAATTTATGCTGGCCAAAAAAAAAAAAAAAGAATTGAACATAATTCACAACTAAGAGGTTTACCTTTTTAAGTATAATTACTTCACAGTCCAAAAAATTTAGGTTTGATGATCCAGATGATTTATTACTACCTTTTCATAATTTACAAGCGAATTGCATATGATTTCCAATTAAATTTCCCAATTTAGAAATCCATTATCCATGATTTACAATTGAATCTCCTAATTTAGAAATACATTATTCATGATTTACAATTTAAGCTTATATACAGTACTATATTTTGTCAAAAAAGGTTTCTAAAATTTAAAAGTGCATTGTTTATAATTTGAGGTTATCATTTTCATCTTAAACATGTTTTTTTTTTTAAAAAAATTACTAACCAAATAGCAAACTGAAAAATTTATTAATCAAAAGATACCCAAAATATGTTTGAGGATTCAGATATTACATATCTTCAACAAATGCAATTCTTCTTCAATCATATGTAATCTATTTTTAACTACATGTAAAGTGTAAGGCATTTACCAATGGGCACTCGGTCGAGTTGGAAAGGACTCAGGACAAGGTTTCGAATCCTGGGGGGTGACAGTCGTGATAATTAACGCAGTCTCAAAGAGGTTGTCCCATCGGTACCGACCTACCCCGGTAAGGGCTCCTCGGTTGGGGTCCGGAGGCTCCTCGGTTGGGGTCCGGATTAGTTGGAGGGCGGGCAATGAACCCAGAATACCCCCAGATACCGGATGGTTTATACCAAAAAAAAGTGTAAGGCATTTTTGCAAGCAACTGAACATATGCTACACACATCTAAATAAGAGTTGCATTGCACTCACTTAAGGGCCTAGGTTTTTTGGTACTTTTGTATAATAAATTTTGCAATTGGAGATTCTTAACAATTATTTATTCTTTTGAGCTGAGGAGTAAAATGCTTTGGTGTAATTCCTCGAATTCGAATTTCTTAAAGTGTAAGCAAGTTTGTGCCGAGGCCCTCGAGGGTGATTTTCCCATTAATAATACATTGAATCACCCAAAAAAAAAAAAAAAAAAAAGATTTCGGTAAAGATAAGTATGGACATTATGAACAAAATAATTTAGTGTCTTTTCCAACGTATTAAAGCCCGGACCAGGTACTGAACCGGTCGGGGTACTGGGTTAAGGGTCAGTGGATTAGACCAGGGGTAAACCAGTGAGAAATTGAAGATTTTAGGCTTATTAGTATGAAATTCTAAAAGAAATATAAAAAAAAATTTTAAATTGGAAACCGGACCGGTCTACCGGCCGGTTCACCAGTTTCCGAGCCGGACCGGCAGGTCCGGTCCGGTTTCCATAACCCTGATTTTTTCATCATCTTTTTTTTTTTTAAATAATAAAAAGATTATGTTTCAATGGTCAATGATGTTCCACATCCCAAGTGCTGCATCTCTCTAATTATTATGTCTCATTTTCCATCTAATTATAATTATTATAAAATACTAACAGAAGATGGTATATGAATTATGACAGGCCAACAACTTCTCATGTTTTAATTTATTTTTAAGACTTTGAATATAAAATGCAGTAATTGAATTTTCGTCGTCATGTAGATATATGAATAAATAAAAAATATATCCAAAGGTATTTTGATTATGATAAGTTCTATAATTTGTACATCATATTTTATCATAAAAAATTAATGCTGTAGATATTTTATTTTTTGTTTTTAAAAAGGAGAGTACTCATTTTCAATAAAAAGAGCCTTGTAATTGGAATATATGTCTTTTAATAAAAAGAAAAATTACCTCAAAATAAAAGTACACATTTTTCTATAAAAAAGATTAATTTTTCCAGAGCTGATTATATTATATATGTTACAACTTACAAGGATGTTCCAATTCAAACTTGCAAGTCACGCACATTTTCGGCTGCATTATAAATGGGCGCATTTTAAGGCTTATAAGTATATTAATTCAGCAAAATTTGAAGTATAAACAATTAAAATATATTATCATTTGCTTATTGATAGTAGGAATGTAGGATGATGTACACATTTTTTTAAGGAGAATTTGGGTCACACTGTAAAACTTGTTTAGTTCAGCGTTTTCTTAAAAAATAAGTTCTTATTACGCAAGTCGAGATAAAACTCCTCTCACATACTTACCCCGTATACCGTAAATCATGATTTATAAGCACTTATTACTAAAAAATAAGCTATTCCAAACGAGTACCACTTATATCCCTTCCTATTCTTGTCACATGAATTGATTTCAAGTAACTATTTGTAAGGTGTTCTTTTTCTTTCTTTTTGTGGTTACAAGGACGTGCACTAACCAACTTAAATTATAAGCGGGATCAAATATGTGATCTTTCTTTTACAAAGGAGTATACATACTACTATACTACAAGACTATTGATTGGTAAAGTTTTTTTTTACTGGGCTCTGATTAGGAAATTTAATTTAGGTTTTTTATCCAATCTTATCCACTTTTTCAGTTATTTAACCTTTGAATGTTTAGTGCATTAAGGATTTTTATTGTTCTTAGAGTTTCAATGGGCGTTGTTTTATAATATATATATATATATATATTATATTTTTTGGTTATTCTAGTCTTAGTTAAGAATTGTGTTGTAACCAGTGTTATCAAAACCGAACCAGACCGGTTGGTTTGGGTTGGAAACCGGTCAGCTGATGGTCCAACCGATACGGTTCATTATGTTTGACCGGTTCAATTTTTTAAAATTAAAAAAATGAAATTAATTAGTTTTTTTTAAAAAAATTATGCATAATTTTATATAAATAATCCTGAAATTTTCATTTTTACAACTGTCTAACTCTAATTTAATTTTGATATGACCTATTAACCCTTAACTCAATATTTTAACCAATTCAACTGCGGATCTAGATTTGATAACATTAGCTGTAACCAGCACAAATTCTTGACATTACCACACTCCAAAAGCTGATCTTTGAAATTAGTGAACCCGGGACTTTTTATAACCCATCTTTCATGTGAGACTTACGACGTGTCTTCGTGCATGTTCGAAAATATTATTTTTTGAATATGAATATTTATTACGTAAGCTGAGATAAAATTCCTCTCACATATTTACCTTATATACCGTAAATAACGATTTATAAGCACTTATTACTCAAAAATAAGATATTCCAAACAAACCTCATCGTCAAAACTCATGTGAGTCCTTTTCATTGATTTTAGTTCTACACGTGTTATCTCTGGAGTGCTTAATTTTTAGTTGCGGTCCTTCTCTTCAATTCTGTCATTGCGGGTTATTGCCCATTTGGGTTTGCTCTGTCAATACAGAGATCTCTTCACCATGTTAGTTTTTGTATTTAATTTCCTTTATTCTTCAATCTAATGGAATATTTGGCTTAGCCTTTTTAGTGGATTTTCTTATTATGTGGTGTTGTTTTTGTGTGTGTAATTTCTTTATACTAACTTTTTTTATAGGATATAATTAACAACTTTATAAAAAAAATTGTCATTAAATTCACATACAGATTCAAAAATATAAACTTAAGGATCAAGGCTCTCTCATGCATCAAATTAATTAATAACTTAATCAAGCCTTTTGAAATTAGAGTTTGATTACATAGATATTTAATCTAGGACGAATGTGCAAAAATACCCATCTACATATGTCACATGTGCGCCTGGCACCATTTACATTCCTTCGGGTACAAAAATACCTATGATCATTAAAAAAGTGGACAAAAATGCCAGCTTCGTTAACAAAGACAAACGACCGTTAATTTCTGATTTTGTGAGCCCACTTTAATCATTTTTAAATAATTATTTAAAAAACTCTCACCCTCTCTCTCTCTTCCTACACACCTTTCCCTCTCACTCTCCTTTCCCTCTCCCCGTCCAAACTAGAGCCCCACCTTCACACCGGTAATAACTCTCTCCGACCTCCCACATGGTCACCGCCTTTATACTACCCGCTCCCTCCAAATGCTCTTCCGTAGTTCATCATCAAAACTTTTCCCTTCATTAACGAAATTAGAAATTAACGAACATTTATCTTCATTAATAGTGATGGCATTTTGTCCCCTTTTTTAATGATCATAGGTAATAATTAAAAGCTATGATCATTAAAAAAGCGGACAAAATGATAATAGGTATTAACTAAAAGCAACATTTTGTCCACTTTTTTTAATAATCATAGGTATTAATTAAAACCTTAAAATACCTCTCTACATTAAGCTTTTAATTATTACCTATGCTATAATCATTAAAAATGGGGACAAAATTCCAGCTCCATTAATGAAGGCAAACATTCATTAATTTCTGGCTTCGTTAATAAGGGGAAAAGTTTCAATGATGAACTATGAAAGGGCATTTGGAGGGAGCGGGTAGTATAAAGGCGGTGACCATGTGGGAGGTCGGAGAGAGTTATTACCGGTGTGAAGGTGAGGCTCTAGTTTGGACGGGGAGAGGGAAAGGAGAGTGAGAGGGAAAGGTGTGTAGGAAGAGAGAGAGAGGGTGAGAGTTTTTTAAATAATTATTTAAAAATGATTAAAGTGGGCTCACAAAATCAGAAATTAACGGTCGTTTGCCTTTGTTAACGAAGCTGGCATTTTTGTCCACTTTTTTAATGATCATAGGTATTTTTGCACCCGAAGGATATGTAGATAGGTAATTTTGCACCTTAGCCCTTAAAATAAATAATTAAAAAATATTAAAGTGGGGCCCATAAAAAAACTTAACGGTCGTTTGCCTCAATTGACGGAGCTGGTATTTTTGCCCCTTTTTGTAAAAATCATGGGTATTTTTGCACCCAAGGAATGTAAATGGTGTCAGACGCACATGTGACATATATAGATGGGCATTTTTGCACCTTCGCCCTTTAATCTATATAATCTCTTACATTTATGCATCTCATGTGCAAGTGTTAGTTCACCGAAAAACATTCATGAGTTGGCTTAGGCCAAGTATTGACCCACCTTGCAACCGTTTTTTCGGTTGTTCAACCTAATTTTGTACATTAAAACTAGTGAAAATCTCGTGCCACACGCAATGTGAAAAAATAAATTATTATTATTATTTATAATTTATAAATTCGATCACTTGTTAGAGCATATATACCTTATATAAATTATAAAATTAATTATAAAAAAGTGTATGAGTTCTTGTAAATTATATTTTTTAAAAATATTTGGTATATAATACTACCTTCGATCCTTAATATAAGACTTACTTTAATGAATAAATTAAACTTTAAAGTGAATTTTATATTAAGAACATGATGTAATATTATTTAACTAGATTTGAGCATTGTTGGGCTGATTAAAGAAATTGTTCTTGTAAATCGTCTTTTTTTTTTGGGTAAAAACGTAAATTGTATTTTCTATTTGGTTTAGGAAATTAAAATTAAAATTATACAATTATGATTTTATTTTTTTTATTTTGATACAAAATAAAAATGATATTAAAACATACAAGTTTTATAAGTTATATACAATTGTAGTGAGATTAAAAAGATTATACACTATTTTTCCTAAATTCATGGTGTTACAGCACGTTGTGCTTAGTTGTGGTTGGCTCAACTTGATCACGTGGCATGTGGCCTGATTTGTCAAATAATATATCTCATATTAATATAAGACTTCAGTATATTTTTTATAGGGTATGTTTGGTAAGATGTTTAAATTGTTTATAAGTTATTTTTTACGTAAATTAAGATAAAACTCATCTCACATACTTATCTCATATATCTCGTAAAGCATGATTGAAAAGCTATTTTTAAATATTTTAATCGTTATTCCAAACAAGCACTATGTTTGTTGAAAAAAATATACTCGTAATTTGTATAAAAAAATTTACAAAATTTCCTTAAACCCTCCTTATTCATTTCACACATTAAATGAATTTTCCATCAAGAAGATAATTTCTAAAATAAATGATTAAAAAGAGTATACGAGAGAAACTGACCCATTCTTTTATAAATAATTCATTTAACTAATTTTATTAATATCTACATATTCACCATGACTTTTATATTTGGAATTAGGGTAGTACTCCCTCCGGTCCTAAATATAGGACAAAGTTTGTAGTGCAATTTGCACTATAAATTTTGTCCTATATTTAAGACCGAAGGTAGTATCATATATTCTATATGACACTATCTCCTATCCTTGATATAAGAGCTATAGAAATTGTTTTAAATTCTAAATAGAACTTCAATTCAGTTTGCCCAAATTTATAACTTTCACTCTCAAAATATTCCTATTAATTACATATTTAAATAGGGCTTTTATTTAAGGTAGTTCCAATGAACATGATTAAGGATAATGCTCTAATGGATCCAAACCTCATTTAATTTAAATAACTAACTTAACTAATTTTTCTAATATTTATAAATTATTCATTAGATCTTAATTAAATGCCACCTAATATTAAGATTTAAACTTTTTTTTTTGCCATAGATTTAAACTTTATTAAAACATATCGTATCAAACATCGTGCTTCTAACATTTATTCCATCCAAACTGATGCTGTAGTTTCTGTACAGAATGTTTATTCTATGTCTAATTCTCTATCAGCAATGTATCATTTTCTTAAAAACATATTTTAATACTTATATTATTATAAAATTAAACAACTGCAACGGATTTTTTAAATAAAAAATGATTGGAATTTTTTTTAAATAAAAAACATATGCACGACCCAATTATTTTATTTTTATTTATCAACTAGGAGTCTAGGACCGCATCATACCGTATCACAGAATATTTAATGTCAATTTCACTTGCTTTTTTTAGAAGAGAAATAAAATACTTTTTGAGGAACAGTTTCACATTAGCAGTTGATGATTTTTTTTATATATAAATTATATTGATATTGATGATTTTATTTTTATTTTATTTTCGTGTTTTCCGTTTTCTTATTATTTTCGTTTCCTTACATCAGTTCCTTCAACTGGCGACAACCAAAGCGAGGGCTTAGGTCCTTCGCTAGGGTTTGCGAATCTGCCATTGCCCATTGTTATACGTTTTACGCTTGTTACGATTACTTTTTACTTGTACAAGCTTCAAAGTTCGTATTCTGAGCTTTCCCTTTGTACTCGATCCTTCCGAAAGACTCATGTTCTATGTGTTCCCTGTACCTGATTCGAAGTTCAAAGGTAACCTTTTATTCTCCACTTCTAGATTTTTTTAATCTGTGTTCTTGCCCTTTGTAGTTTCCTTACATGGTTTTCTGAAAAGAATCTTTCGTTTATTTGAAGCATGTTTGAATTTGCATCTGGGTGTTTGACAATTCTGAGGTTTTCAGGGAAAAGATTCGTTTGGTAGTTGGGACTGTTTCTTCCCCCAAAATCAAGTCAATTACGAAGAAATTGTTTGATCCTGAGCATGGTTTTGCAAATTCTTATGTTCGAGTTTGAAGTGATGGAGGGCATATGATTGGAAGGTAAGATATTTTGTGATTTGGGTTTGGCTTTCGGGATTGGAATTCGATCAATCTGTTGATCGGATCCACTGTGAAGTCAATGAATTTGACCAATTGGATATTGAGTATTTAATCGTATGATGAATTTAGATGCCTTCGCATCAGATGCATTTGAATGAGAAAAAGCCGTTTATGATGGGTTTCTTATGATCTGGTGGTTTTGGACATTTTGGTACAGAATATAGAGGATCTTTGAGGAGGGTTTTCTCTGAAGTTTAACAATGTCGTCTACGGATAGTCAGGGCCCCTCAACGCCATTTTCCTCCTTTGGCCGTTCATTATTTGGTATCCGGCGAGAGCAGGTTCATTCTGTGGAAGTGAGCCATGAATCTGGATCCCATGATACAGGGCTTGAATCATTCCAGAAGCTGGTTACGGATAGGTTCCATGAACTTTGTGGGGTCAGTGATGATGAATTGCTCTCTATCCAATGGATGCTGAAGCTCCTGGATGCATTTCTCTGTTGCCAAGAGGAATTCAGAGCTATTCTGCTGAATAAGAAAGAGCAGATCTCGAAACCCCCTCTTGATCGGATCAGTTCTGAGTTCTTTGAGAGTTCGGTGAAGGCACTTGACATTTGTAATGCAAGCCGCGAAGGGCTTGAGAGGATTCGTGTGTGGCAAAAACAATTGGAGATTGTCATGTCTGCATTGGATTCTAAGAAGAGAGCATTAAGTGAAGGCATGTTTCGGAGAGCAAGAAAGGCATTGATTGATTTGGCTCTGGCAATGCTTGATGACACTGGGTCCACTTTTTCTCAACGCAACCGATCTTTCGGGCGTCATAACACAAGCAAAGATAAGCATCATCAATCAGGGCATTCTCGTTCTCTTTCTTGGAGCGTGTCTCGCTCCTGGTCTGCAGCCAAGCAGCTGCAATCCATCGCAAATAACTTGGCCCCACCTCGTGCAAATGAGATTGCTGCAACCAATGGTCTTGCTATACCTGTGTTTACAATGTACTCTGTTCTGTTGTTTGTCTTGTGGTCTCTTGTAGCGGCGATTCCTTGTCAGGACAGGGGTCTGAATATCCACTTTTCAGTCCCCCGGCAGTTCACGTGGAGCACTCCCGTAATCTCACTTCACGAACGAATCTTGGAGGAGTCTAAGAAGCGCGATCGCCGGAACTCAAATGGCTTGTTGAAGGAAATATATCAAATGGAGAAATGTACCCAACGCTTGACAGACTTGGTGGATTCAGTCCAGCTTCCATTGACAGAGGAGCAGAAACTCGAAGTTGAACAGGTTACAAAGGAGTTGAATTCGATTTATGAATCTTTTAAGGGCGGTTTGGATCCGCTGGAGTGCCAAGTGAGAGAAGTTTTCCGGAAGATCATGACTTGCAGAACCGAGGGGCTGGAATACCTGAGTATGATGAACTTTACAGAATAAAGAAATCGATGAACTTGTTACAGAGGAGGATCAAATGTAAAAATCTGTGAAGTGTACACATTTTGTATTCTGCTTTTTGGAAGGAGGAGGAGTTTACCCAAATGCGTTTATACTATAAACTATTTAGCTGCCTTGTATTTATCTCAGTACTTGTGGGAAAGAACATAATGTTCTGGTTGCTTTCTAAATGTCTCATGTCTTTATTTACTCATATAGTTTATGTATTGCACTTGTCTTGGTAAATTTGTAATACAGTAAAGTTTTACAATGAGGAAAAAGATTACATTCATGAACTTTGAGCCATTCTTTTGTGATGATACTGCTACTAGTATTACTACTCCAGTGATGCCCTTCTATTACACACAGAAGAGATGGAATGTATTCCTATATTTTGGTTGTGGAAAATGTGATCTTCAATAGTTTGTTTTTGCTTGAAACAGTCAAATGAGATATTATAGGTGAGTCATGGTGCCTTGCTACAAAAGGGAAAATTACATTTTATTTCTTCAATCATTGTCTAATTACAAATTTGATAATCAACTCTATAATTTGTGTTTGATTTTGGTGTTTAATCACAATGGAAGTAATTAGTTGTATATTTCAAGTGGCTAGAACGTTATGTTTTTGGAAATGTATTCTATTCAAAATAATGAGTTGTTGGTAACCAAAAAAATAATGAGTTGTTGGTAACTTGACAATGAGATCAAACGTATCAAATGGTTAGCATTTCATGATCCACAATATGCCTGCCGGAATATTGAATTTATTTGGAACAATAAATATTTTAAGGATGATAAAACTAAGGTTAGGTGTTTTATGGTCAGGTTCCCCTATCACAATTATTATTTTGCTATTGTTAGTTTTTGAACTGTGTGTACACTTGTAATATCCATTTTTGAACACTTGTAAATTTTTGTATTATCTTTTGTAAAAATTTGTGAAGTTTTATATGGACTAATATTGTTTGTTGTTAAAATTAAGCTTTGTAAATTTTTATATGACACTTGTTATTTTATTATTGTTAGTTATTAAAATGTGTGTGTATACACTTGTAGACACTTATGAACATAATGTATATAAGCAACTTGATTAAGTTTTATACTTTTAAGACACTAACAGGGGTGTGAAATCTTGAAAAATGGTCAGCTAATTTACCAACTCAATCTTACATTTTGATAGCTATCTCACTCACAAGTAACAATATCATAGCAGTTTTTTTAAAATTAAAATAGAACATAAGTTTATTGAAAATTCTTCTAAATCCAACTGAAAGTATATCTAAGAACTAGTACTTTCTAATAATTTTTTGTTATCACCCTGCAAGGGAAGTTCTTAAAAAATGCATTAGGGTTTATGTTTATAACCGACAAGGCCAACTATGGCAGATGACTTTAATTATTACTAATGACCACTAATTGGTCATCAAAGTTATCTAAAAAATTATTAACATTTTAGTCTGATTAAGTTGAATTGGGTGCTTTTTTTCTATCTGGCTTTTCAACTATCGTATAAAAAAGACGCAGGTTTTCATTATTCCTTTAATATGGGGTAAGCTCAAGACTGGAATTCTATTTTCTTCATTTTCAAATTCAAGATGCTTGTGCAAACATCGCATATACTGTATAATTATTATTGTGAAAGGACATCCGTTTACTTTCTTTTCAATTGAATAAAGTCAAAATTTCTTTCTTTGTTGTTCTGCTCATTTCTTTTCTTTTAAAATAAAGTTAAGGGGTAAATCTGTCCAAAAGCATTTATAAAAAAGTAATGTTGTCTTGGAAATTTGTTTGGTCTCAATGTCATCTTGAAAGTCTAAAATTATAGTAATATTACCTTTTTTTTAAACTTAAAAATGATCAACTTAACATTTTTTATAGGCTGAAGATGCTAGTCTGTGAAAACTTGATCATCTATATTTGAAAGCTATCTCACTCACAAGTAACTATATTGTTTTCTAAATAAAATAGACAGTAACTTTATTGAAAATTCTTCAAATCCCATCCGAGAATGTACAACATTTTCTTCTAGCTTCTAAGCCTATTGAACTAACATCACCTAAAAACTTGCAACCGATATTCTACACCTAAGCTTCTGTTACTTGCACACCAAGTAATATAGCAAGCCTTACTAAGCAACACTGCTAACCCTTAATAATCAGGTGCTTTAGCAGAGTCAAGTAGAGACTACTAGCATAAAAGGTGCATCCCTATATCTTGTACAATGAACGAGAAATTATATAAAACAGGCCAAAGTCTCATGAAAAAAATGGCTCTACTCACTATATGCTCTTGTAAAAGAAAAATGGAGCAAAATTTGGATAAAGGTAAGAAAGGGCTCCACCAATTTTTGCCGGACTATACCCAATTGAAGGAGTTTTGACCTTCAAATGACTTGAACTTAGCACCTATGAACTTTCTTGATTCCAATGTAGGAATCAGTTAAACAGGTTCAGAAATCCTGTGCCAAAAACCTTTGCCAATTTTCAAAATGAACTGAGTTGACCGACGACTTCCATGTAGATTTCTGCACGATTAAGTGAAGAGCTCAGGAAAAGGCCACATTATGAACTTAGCAAAAATGTCAGACTCCAAGAACTCTATATGAGCCGCCCGCCCAATGAGCGTGTTTAAGTTCTTGCCATATGAGGAGGTATTGAAGTTGACGTCACAGCGCATGACCATACCGTGGTCAGCAAGAGCATTGATTTGGTACAAGCAATTATTTAGCATCTCATGGAAGACTTTCCCTTTTTTAGAGTAATCCAAAGAAGCTGATGGACAATGTTCAATTCTGGCAGAATGGTAAGGGACATAACCATCCTGAAATCGAATTAAAAGGAGGCACAATGAAATACTTTAACAAATAATAGAAAAGGGCAATTAAATATTTAATAAAACGGTGCTATTGAATTTTCAATTTTACCCAAAAGCATATCATCAGAAGCAGTTGATACCTCTTATAAAACCAATACAAAATGTGTAGAAGCGCATCAAATGCAAATATTTTCAAGTAAAGGACCATTGCAGCAAAGCAGATTGCAATTATGCATTATTGAAAGTCCTATATCGGCAAAAGGAAAAAAAAAAGTTCCCATCGAAGCGAGTTTTCCACCTGGTATATTTCTTTCAATTCAGTGCAGGTTTCCCTTCTTGATCCATTGGTTTCAGATATATACTCTCATTCAGAAATGACCAAATAGACAAATGCAAGCTCTTGGGATGGAATTCAGAAAAACGTTTGCTAATGAACGGGCCTTGTCAAATTTCAAGCTATGCAAATTCTCATCATAAGGATGCCAAAAAGGTTACCTGAGGTGAGGATAAAAGTATTATGTTCCTGAAGTTCACCAGTGTCTTCTTCTGCAGTAAAACAATAGATGTTATTTAACTCCAGCAGCTAAAGACTAACAAAATGGCACTTATTTCCCTTCATCAAAATACACCAACTAAATTGAACGGCGAAGAAACGATCAGCCACGAAGATTCAAAAGAATAAATAAACCACAAGACTCATAAAGACACCCCCCACAACAACCCAAAAATATTTACTATACATCAAAAGAAAATAAGCATGCATAACAATTCAGTACCTTGGAAAGATTGTAGATGAAGGTGTTTTCAAGATCAGGATCATCTGTCAATGTCAGCTGATGGATGCATTTTATGTCCTTCAGCTTCTTCAAGAGCCACAACCCTGAATTGAATACAGAATTTGAACTATACATATAACCCAGGTGAGGACCCGATATTGAAACATACGTATATAGGTGTCTTAGATATGGCTCCATGATGCTCTCTGCAATTAAAAAGAATAATTCTTTTAATTAATTTATTTGTGATCAACACTATTTTTCTAAGATTCATGCCTGCATACCTGCTAAAGCAGTTCTGATAATGAGATTTCCAATAGAATGTCCAACAAAGCTAAGCTTGGTATCTTTCAGGTGTCCATTTCTTGAAAACTTGTCCATCTTCCTTTTGATGAAAGAGACCACCTCCTCTGCAAGTCGTAAACCCATTTCTCTCAAGTCTCCAGATGTTTTGTCTTCATTAGCCTCTGACATAAGGAATTGTGTCTTGGGGTCTATCAGTAGCCATTGATTCCGAACAAGACGTAAATCCAAATGATGTCCCTGTAAGAGTTCAAGTGATGGTCAAATGATTAATTAATAGAACAATAAAGGAGGATAAGACGAATTCTATGACTACAAACATTAAAGTAGGAATCCCATCGGCTTAAATATTACATATAACAATCAGTAAAAGCCACTAGCATCTTTTGAACACAACGTGATTTATGTTAAAATAATGGGAAATGCAATAACAAATCAGTAAAAAGGCAAGCAAGAATATTGCAAAGAAATAAGCTGGATAGGAAACTACAATGCAAACAACAGTATAAAGGAAAATAAAAAAGCCTGTTGTATTCCATATCTCTATGTGTACTGCTAACTATGAAGGGGATATCCACATGAATAGTCATTGGTTTTGGCGACTGATTGACTTATACTTGAAACTGGAAAGTACAACAGGCTGAAGTTACCCTTTAATTTCGCACATATTCCAGAGAACAGGAATATGTGGGGCATGAACTGAGCAAACAAAAAGATCTAAAGGGAACTGAAAGTAATTTAATAGAGGGAGAGCTCACGTGTAGAAAACATATGCATGAATGCATGAGTATGACTGTCCCCAATATAACAACATAAAATGAGGTTTAAGGCACATATATAGAAGAAATTAGGATGGATGGATCCCATCTGTATCAATAACTTTTTTAATAAAATAAAGTGTCTGGCACGATTAATTCAATGTTAAGCTTCTATTAGGACAGCAAAACTCATCTGTAGGACAATCAACAAAGGATCAAAGTTTCTAGTAGCGTTCATGGCTACTTTGTTATAACCATCTCAAGCTTCAAATAAAAGAATAGAGCTGTCCTGATGTCACATGGCTATAGTGGTCAGATACAATGACTAAGATAAGAAAATAGATTATATTCATTAACCTGAAAATTTATCTACAATTATTCAATGGGATATGTCAACATGTTCAGCAGTAACTGCTCATTTCAAGATGATAAGGCATATAATAATGCGCCTCAAAGTCTATTGCTAATGGTTAAGGTAAATGATTCGATGATTCGTCATTCTATACTAGAGGTTCACTGTTGTCAAAAGGGTTCATAGAAGTAGTCACACTCACACCTATAAATTTTTTTGGACTACTGTGGTTGTGCAACAAGTCATTTGAACATATTTTAAAGGATACATTGTATATGAACCTTTACAAGGTATGGCGTTATATGGACCTTAAGCTCTTCCACGAGCTAAATTGTGGAGTATGATTCTCTTAAAGGCCCACATCAATGTATCAAGGACTTACACTACCCCCCATTCTCTACTTCTCTCCCATGTTTTGTTCTCCCTTCCTCTTCATCTCTCCTCTTCTTTTGCATGCATGTCATTGCCCAGGTTTAAGAGTCTTGGAGCTAGGATGTGGAGCATGGTGGAATTTTGGAACCTATTGCAGGGGTATCGGACTTGAGTCTCGCTTGTTGGACCTTGAAGGAACTAGATTCTGTTCTGAACATCTTAAAGGTTTATATCATTGGCAAATTGGTATAAGAACCTTCTACAACCCTCTATTTCCATTCTCTCCCATAAATTTCTTCTGTTCTCTCCTTTTCCTCTTGCCCATGTGTTGAAGTCAAGTTTAGGAGCCCTCTTTTCACTTCATCTCACCCATGGGTGAGCCCCACATAAGAAATATGGGATCCGGACATGTGATTTATATGGACCTTAGGCTCTTCAATCTTATGCTCTGGCTTTTGAGATATGGCTCTCCGAACACAGAAGCTAGCTGTTAGGCTATGGCACTCCTAAAGATTAACATCCCAGAAAAATGAACCGACTAAAATGCTCCATGTTTATAAATAAATAAATTGGCATTTCCCTCAGGTCAAAATGTGAAGAAAACTTAGTAGTCTTGAACCAGTATTTCGCTCACATGAAAATGTGAAAAAGTTTATGAGCTGATGAGTGAAATCATCCAATGCTAAAATGTCCCCACAGATGATATTTTTCTGCCCCCAGTACCCAGCTGCTACGGTGAGAAAACCTTAGGAATGATGAACCGGCATGATTTAAAAAAAACGTCTCTGTAAACCTTGGTAATCTAAAGGAAGGAGGCAAATCCCGCACTTTAACCTAGAATTTGGAAACACCATAGAAAAACATAGACAAGATTCTAATATGGATACAAAATTTGATGTCTTTAACATACAAGTTATCCATTCAGGTCCAACATGTTGAGTGGTCGAAGCTATATGCAGAAAATTTAGAGATTTTTCATTTTCAGTTTAATACTAGATGATAAACTGTCCCAAAACAAATGAAGGTACAAAGCAGCAAGAAATGTAAGAAGAGATGCCAAAATAAATAAAGGGATGAAGGCAACTGCAAGAACTGAAACATGCCTGAAATCCATGAACGAAAACAACTACCCTCAAAACTTGCCCATTTTGTTGTGGGCTACTCCCAGACTTGTTTGTGGCTCTAGATCCATTTTCCAAGAAAAGATTTGCTTTTGCCCCCAAAGGACTGAAGTAAGTATTTAAACTTGGAGAACAGTCCATGTTTGCCATTCGTTCTATTATAATAATAGGAACGCGCAAAGGATCCTCAAATATAAACATGTCTTGAAGTGACCGATTGTTGATCTGCATTTGTCACAACCATTTTGTATAAGAGAAGCATACATCACAGTTTCCATTCAGTAGGAAAAGGAAAGATTATAAAGCATTCTAGACAAGCAACGACTCACCCTCATTTGTGCTATACCTCGCCTATGAAGTTCAGCACGCATTGTTGCAGTCTGAGCGGGCTAAACAGAAAAAGAGAGACACCGGATTCAAAGAAAAAGGTTTAGCTAAGCAAAACTCACATGCAGACAATTTAATGATTAATCTCAAATGTAACAGAGGATAATCAAGTTTATGATTCCTGAACAAAATATATTAGATATTTACATAATCAGTTAACTTCCTCGAATTTAAAGATCCTCCATGCATGCCCCAGCGCATTAGTGCTCCTTCAACTCGATTACTCACATTCTGATGGGGCATCTCAACTATGGAGTGCACCATCCATATTGACCATTCGGACCTTCGATCAGTAGCCCATGAATGACGTAGAAATTCGAGTATCTTTGTTTTGTTTTCCCTGTGTCACAAGAAAAAAATCACGCTAAGACTTAATTTTCCTAATAAGTGCATCACAATATTCATAAACCAAAAAGCAGCTTCATTCAGAAGAAGCTAAAACTCTCTTAGCCTGTATATCAGGCTCAAGCTTGGCTGATAAAATTAAGGAGACATTAGCCTTGACATCAGGAAAGAAATTGAGGAATAACTTTTCTAAATACAATAGAGATCAGAATAGATGCAGGAACATAGGATTAGAAATAGGAGCAACTATAAAGTTGCCACACTTAAGATAATTAGTATACAAGTAATTACTTCACTAATATATGTCAACATACCTATGAAATTTCAGAAATGTATTCCACAGCTGTAAGTGCTGGTTCCCCATAGACTGGTAAGAATTTAACAGATCATCCCAAGATATAGACTGAAACAATTTGTAAGTATGCATATTAATATAACCAGTAGCTTTCTGCTGAAGGAAAGGTTGAACTACTACATAAGCAGTAAGTGTGAAAGATCAATAAAAGGAAGAACCAATAACAAAGTGTCTACACTGCAGATCTTCTACCTCAGCACTGCCTTCTGAACTGGTAGACGGTTGCTGTGAAAGCCTACTATCTGGACTGTCCAAATGTACCAGTGGAGAAGAAATAGAAAATTTTGTATGGTCAATTGTGGAAGCCATTTCAGTAAGATCAATAGCTTGGTTGATTCCCTCGCTTATTCTTCTCAGATCTTCAAGGAGGATATCATGGGCAGCCATTAATGCTTTGATGAGTTTAACCTGTTTTGAGATCTGCCAGTCAGTATAATTACTATGGCAATAAAAAAGGATTTCAAGAAAAAATGTTTAATAAGTTTAGCAAATAATATAAATCACAAGCTCATGATAACAGCATCTTTATAAAAGAAAGAATACTATTGAATAAAAACATCAAGCATAATATAGATCACATGAAATTAACTGTGGTATCACATGCCTTGTTTGACTTGATAGAATCTTCATCATGAGCGCCTTCAGAAGACCCATAATCACTGGCATAATACAAGTAATCAATTATTAGAGCAGCAAAGTATCTAAGAAAGTAAAAGGAATAGACTCTAAATTATTAGGATGCAACAGTGACCAGGATTATTATGCAAGCTTCTAAAGTTGAAACTCTGACAAACCTGGGTACCTTCTGTCGGCTTGTGTGATAGCTAGCTTTTTGCAAACTGACATGAACACTTGTATCAACAAGGACAGCATGTGAAACATCAAAATGGACAGGACAATATGAATGCAACCCGAGAAGAGCTTTAGGGGGAATTCTATACTCATGAACTGAAGCAGAGTAAACATCTGGAAATGCCGGCATCTCAGCTCTGCACAATGATGCAAGTAGTTCAAAGGTTCACATCTTCCAATTGACAATATTATTAACAAGAATATAAACTCCACTTCAATAAATATCCATGTTTTAAATGTCATTTGTTAAATATACCAAGATGTGGAAATGGTATGATTGACTAACCCGATATCAGATGTAAGGGCCTGCATAAGTTCAAATTTCAAGATAACAGCAGATGATTTTGCCTGAGAAAATAAAATCAATCAGCCAATATATTAGAACTTGAGGGAAGAGACATGTCCATACATACAGCAATTTTAAAGAAACATCAGCGAGCATAATTGGAATTGATACACTTTTATAAACTAATTTTGACACATAATTATGATATACTTAAGTTATTTCTTGTTTATTGCCTAAGTTCATGTTTGTTTGATTTCTTTTCTTTCCTTGCTCTGTGCATTATTTATGTTTTCATTATATTGTACATGCTAAGGGGCCTTTTCCACTTCTTTCAAGAATTTCGATATTCAATTAACTGTGACACTATATTACTATATCGAATTTATAATAATTCAGGACATTTTTAGGCCTTTCGGTCGGCCATGTTGGAAAACCCCAAAAGGCCAAGCAACCACCAAAACATCATATGAAGCCTTAAACATATCCTTTTTTTACTTTTTTGGCGAGAAAAAAATATCATGCTTTCAACAAGCTTCTCTCTATTTTATCTGTTTTTGGGTGTCAGCTACGTGGTTGATTCATACAACATAAAGAAACCCTCTCAACTACCTGCACATATATATATATATATATATATTATAGGTCGTATCAAACTATCATGGTATAAGACAATTACAGACCTCATATCCAGCAAAAGAAAGGTAGAAGGAGATCATAATGGAAAGATTCACATCCTGCCTTGCATATTTGATTCGAAATGGTGGTGTCGAAAAACTGTTGTCTGCATCATCTATTTTCCAAATCGTACATAAACTGTCATAACCCACTTCAGGAGCTGCAGCAAAAGATCAAGATGGATTCTCAGATTTCACTCTACATTAATCAAAGATAAAAGATAGAAAAGCATCTGATGGACCAAGGTACTTCAAATCAAACACATTGGTGTCACTGGCCTATGATGTCAAAAGCATATATTAGTTATAGATAGTAGGCTTTAAAAGCTTAAAAAAATTTTCAAAACATGAAAGGTAAAAATTTTGACTTAAATTCAGATTATGAGAATTTCAAGTCCTTAAAGTTTGGACAGTAAAAATTTATTCATACCCCCCAGGGGCAAAAATATACTGATAATAAAAGAAAATATTGGTTAATAAGCTTGAAATGACACATGGCAATGGCAAGGTGAAGTTTGGTCTATCTTTGACATTAAGAAATGGGAGACTTCGGCTTCAGGTCACATAAAATTGGCAAAAGTCAATATCATTGCATGGTCCATGATCTGGTCTAGACTGAAAAGAAGAAAAGTGATGACAAAGAAACAGCATTATGAGGATCACATCATGACTCATGATACAAGCTTGCCTTCTGAGCCCCTAAAATTAAGGTTTTCTGTCGTTTGTTTCCACATTCCATCTATTCACAGAAAACACACACAAACACACACAGAAGAATACCAAAAAAGCCATTTATAGAACTCCTATTAATCAGACGAGTACCTTTTTTGGGGAAAAGGAAGTTTAAGTGACTACTGACACAAGAAGTATGATCATTCTAGAAAACTAACCAAAGTCCCAGAAAGTAGAAATAATGTATGAATACATGTTTTGCATACAATTTTTAAAGGCCTGATAAACCTAGTCAAAATCATATTAAAAATAAAAATTTAGAGAGCACCTGCATTTCGCGAATAAAAAAGCAAAGCAATTCACTCTTTGAGCCTCATCTGTTAAAAAAATTGATTGGCAAGCTCATTGTAAGCTTCAAGCTTGTAGCTAACTACTTGATAATAAAAAGAACTTGTTCATCATATGTTGCACCTAAGAACAAAATTGCATGGAAATCACGAACACACTAATCAAATAGGCATAAGTTCTCAGTGAACCTGAACTTGTAGCTCTATGAATTAATTATGTCTAACTACAGAGAAATAGCTGAAATGAATCACCAATGTCTCAAAAGATTGTAAATACATTCACCTTCATACTGAACTACCCTTGCTGGAATTCCAGGGTAGGAATCATCATCGTCCTCCCATCTCAAAGTAACCTTGATTTTGTACCATCTACATTACATGACTAACATTGAAAAATCAAAAGGAATACAGAAAATATCTGAAACAACATCCATCAGAATGGGCCAATTCTGCTGAAACTAGAGCTTACCCTTGTTCGAAAAGGTCCAGATTATGAAACCTATGAATGTAAATGGCAACTTCATGAACAGCATCCATTATAGATACTAGATTTGCTCTTGCAGAGCCACGTTGCTCGACATTGGCCAACCTTTTGGTCGACATATTCCTCTGATCCAGACCCATAAACCATCGTAGTCTCCGAATCCCAAACATCAGTGGCACTAACAGATACAGTGATACTAAAACCCAATTCCCAAACTATCATCCCTAGTCGTTTCAGTGGAAGTTGAGCAAAACCCACAACTCCTGAACCAGAATGAACCCAAAACTAACCTTCACACACCCCTTAGTTTCTATGCTCACTAATCCCATCAGAAATAACCAAAACCCAATTTTTTAATGTCAGATTGCAGAGCACATCTGTAATGCAGGTTTTGGGTTGAAGCGATTGAAGCGAAAGAGTTAGGAAAATTTGGGAAGAAAATGGAGGAAAGGTAGAGGAAAGGCGTGGAAAGAACTAAGAACGAAGACGGACTTTTTTGTGCAATCATTCTTGTTCCTCGTTGGCACATAGCAGGACCCAACCAAGAAAAAAAAATTAAAAAAAAATCATTTTTTCCTTGTCAAACCCTACAGGAACAGGTGATGATGATGGCATTAATGATAGTTTTTTTATCTCTCTTAAAGTTTTTTAATTAAATTTCCCAAAAAGATGAAAACGGGAACTTTGAAAAGTGCACCTCGAGGGGGAAGAGCATGTCGTGTCAGTATAGTCGCGGCCATGTTCAGCTCATATTGTTGTGTTGTGACATTTTAACCGTAAAGATCGAAAATCACGGGTCGTGAGGTGTGACTCTTGTCTTCTTCATCATCATTCATCTAATCATCCCTTGTTCGTTGATAGATAGATCCCTTAACAGTGCAGGCGAAAAAGTAAGCTTTTTTTACTTTACTATTTGATGCCATGGAAAATTGGCTCAAGGTAAATCCTAGTCCTGCTCTATTATGCCCCGTATGACTCGGTGAAATTTCATAGATTCTCTCAAAAAAGGAAATGGAAATGGAAATTATATTCCTAATGTTTTGTTGATATTAAAAAAAAATCTTGAAAAGCTAATTTTCTATCAAATTGGGATCCAAGTTCAAACATATTAAAAAAATCCATATTTTTCTGAGAAATTAATTTTGCTGACTAAAATCCCCCTGGCAATACCACCCTTCAGTTCTTTGACTTTTTTCATTTTTCATTTCCATCAACAAGATTCCAACAAGCCAAACGAGGCCTTAGTCTTTACCAGTTTTCCAATGAAAAGTAGTAATACATTTTCTTCTCTTCTCTTCGCTTTTTTTTTTTTTTTAATTTTAGTAAAATAAACTTCTTTTCTTATAACTGGAAAATAGACTTTTTATTATTCTTTTTTCTTCTCAAAAACTTTTTGTTATCTTTAACAAAGCAAGATAAGAGATCTTTTGAGGTGATAATTTTGTTTATAACAAACAAAACATTGTAAATAGAATCTCAAGATACATCAAATACTAGTTTATAAAATCCATTCCTCCACAATATAGATTCATGTGGGAGAGATGCTACTTAATCAAAGTTCTTAAGTTTATACTAATTACTTTTTAGCCTGAAGTTTATACTAATTACTTAAAATTTGATAAAACCACACTTGATATTCTGTTTGTTTTTCTTAAGAAAATATAATTAACTTATTTATTTATTTTTTTTCTCAATAAAATAATTATTTTACTTCACTTGATTATGTCTTTACCTTTTTACTGGCTCAAATTGACTTGACCATACCAAATAAACACCTCAAGAGGCATGAATCCGGATTCTCTCCCTGATGTTTCCCATCCTTTGCCTTTCTCATACTCAAAATGACACCGTTTTGGGGTGTAAATGGGGAGGATGTTCCATTTTTTTAAAAATAACATTGAAGCCCTTCAAATATTTTTTTTAGTGGTACCCAATGTTCTAAAAAAAATTTTTGTCCATTATGTAATATAAATTAATTTTTCAGAAGCACCCAGTATTTAGCAAATTACACCGTGAAGTATTTTTCCAGTAGCATTCCATATATTAAACTAATTTTTTGCACATCCAACACTCAGTATCCTAAATTTATGGTGCCCATTGCCATTAGAAAAACATTTTAAAGGCTTCTAGTTGCAACTATAAAAATATTTTAGGGTATTGAATGTGATAAAAATAAATTTAAGACACAGAGTGTCAGTGAAAAAATAGTTCAGGTTTGCAGCTTGTCAGATACTGGGTGCTCTTGAAAAATTATTTTATGCTACATAATGGACAAAAAAATATTTTAAAACATTGGATACTACTAAAAAATATACTTAATGGGCTTCAATGTTATTTTAAAAATAAATGGAACATTCTCACCATTTACACCCAAAACGGTGTTATGAGAGAGGCAAAGGATGGGAAATGCCAGGAGAGGAGAGAATCCGGATTCCAAGAGGCATTAGTCATTATTTGTCACTACAAAGCCATTTGAAAAGATGATTGACTTGGTAACAAGTTTACTAAAATTGAAAAAGTAAAAAAAAAAAAATCTTCTTACACTTTGTTTTAGCTATTTTTCTTTAAAAAAAAAGTAATAGTTACATGTCTATCATAAATAAATCCATAATTAAGCATTATTTTTGTTTGTATGCATGTCATGGCCCCAATAGATTGTATGATTTTTTTCTAATCTACCTTCATTTGACAAAATCACTTATTAGAACATCACAATTCTCATTCATTAGATCAAGAAAATTTTGTTAACTTGTTTTTTGGGTCATCAACTTTAATGCTTTTTTGGTAATGTAAATATTACAATGTATTACTCATTTTCACCGCAAAAAAAAAAAAAAAGGAAAAAAAAACAAAACAAAAATCGCCCTAGTATGAAATTGAAATTAGTCGGTAATATCATGGACACTGAATAGTTCATTTTATGAAATAAAATTGGGTTTATTTTTAAATATTATTATTTTTATGTTTGAATAGTTTAGTTTTGCAAACTCTAACGCAAGTTGCCTTTAACATGATACTCTCTCCTCTCTATTAAGAATTTTTTTGGGACTAAACTATTATGACCTACTTTATAGTTTAATTTTTTTAAATTAAGGTGTATTTTATATTAAGGAATAGAGGTAATATTAGGGTGCTTTTGAAAAAAAACAAAAAGACTTTATGATACATAATTGTGAATTTGTAGTTGAGTATAGGGGTGAAACCTTGAACCTTAAGAGTTAAAAATAAAGTAAAAAATTTTAATTATTTAATAATACTCTATTTGTATCTCTACTTTATATATAGTTTATAATACTACGTACCTTCGGTTATAAATACAAGATATAGGGCATATTTGTTTTAGCGATCCGATTGCTTATAAGCTGTTTTTCACGTAAATCGAGACACAACCCCTCTCACATATTTGCCTCGTATACTGTAAATTACGATTGAAAAGCTGCTTTTAAGCATTCCAATCGCTAATCCAAATGAGCACACAATTTGTAGTGCAAAATTGTAATGAAATCTAGATTTTATATTAAAAATAGGAGGTAGCACTTTCTTGGCAAAATTATACATATCAACCAAGTCCATTAAATAAAATTTAAAATTTTAATTTCACTAAAAATACATATAAACTTTAAAAAATGTCCTTCAAAAAAATTAAAACAAAATGTCCTTCAATTAATATAATCCTATCCTAAACTTACATTTAATTTTTACGCCTTTGTCGGCAATTTTAGAATAGGTTTATTAAAAAAAATTATTTATATTTTGAAAAATCTAAACACTTTAAAAACTGTTGTGTAATATGAAATAGAGGGAGTAACAACAAAAATATCATTCTAATCCTATTTATAAGTTCTTTTTGACAAAAAAAAAAAAAATTGATCCTATTTATAAATCCATTTTTAGGGTAGTAAATGCATTCTGTATTTTTTTACCCCCATTTATTGTAATAAACAAAATGAATTTATTCATGTTGACTTTTGGAACCAATAATAAATAAGGGTAAAATTGGAAATTTAACCCATAGTTAATTAGTTAATCAACTCTCTTTGGGATGTAAGAATTAGTTAAAGAGGATTTATAAATAGGACCAGAGTGGTATAATATAATATCCTTTTCTTCCTCCCATGCCAAATGGGAGACATAGAATGCATGGAATAATTAAAAGTATTTAGAATACTTAAAAATAGTTTTTCAATCGTCCAATTGAATGAGATCCGATTGGCCCACTGAATCGCCTGATTGGGCCCTCAATAGACAATTTTAGAATGCCTAGAATGAGTTAACCAAATGGGAGACATATTTATGCTTATTTGAAATAACAATTCGAATACTTAAAAATAACTTTTCAATCATGATCTACGGTATGTGAGAAGAATTTTATCTCGATTTACTTGAAAAATAACTTATAAGCAATCCAAATGAAATACCAAACATGCCCAAATGTAAAATTCAAGCAACAAACAATTAATACTTGTTGTTATTTTTAAAATAGTTATTATATATTTAAAAACATATCAATTTATCTATGAAAAGTTGTTAAAAATTCACTATTACAAAATTAATTATCCAAAGGTACCTGAACTTTTATATTTGTCTAAAAACTCATTTACAACTTATTTTTAACAGGTGTAATTCTTCTTTAATTGTATGTTGCTTATCTTCAACTATATGTAAAATGAAAGACATTCACACATAATTAAAGATATATCGCACACAGGCGAAGATGAGTTGTATTTGCTCAAGAATTTGAGTTCTTCAATTTTTTGGATAATAAATTTTACAATAAGAGATTTTTCAAAAATTTGGCCATTTAATTATGGCAGATTGGACCATAGTAAAATCATTAAATGGTGAACTAACCGCCAACTCAATAATTGATATAACTGGGGAGATTATTTTTATCCTTTAGTAAATCGGATATAACTTATTGTTAAAATTTAAAATTAACTTAATTTTCATTATTGTCAAATTAAAAATAAAATTACATTTCAACCAAAAAAAACTATATCAAATTATAAAAAAATTGATAAAAAATAAATTTAAGAAGAAAATTATTTTTGTCACAATTTAAAGGGAAAAAATTTGTACCTAGCTACATTTAAATGTTAAAGCTTGTAATTAAAAAAAAAAATTCTTAGAAGAGCAATCTCTGACTTAAATATGTTATTACAAAAATTATAAAAAAAAAAAATAAGGTTTGAGGTTTATCATTGTTTAATCATTCCTCCAATGACACATCAAACAGTGTTTAATCATTTTTTTAATTTTGTCACTGATGGCCTAAAAAAATAAATTACTTTATCTCCTCTTTTAAAATTACGTGACTTTGATCCTTATCTTAGTCAAAATCAACGTAGACTTCACAAAAACAAGTAAAAAAGGAAAGTAATTGATAAACTACCAATATCCTACAAATAAACGGAAACTAATTAACATGTGGGTAAAAAAGAAAGGAAAGTAATTGATAAACTACAATCCTACAAATAAAAGGAAACTAACTAATTAACATGTTGGCAAAATAATAATAATAATAATAATAATAAGGAAAGCAATTAATAAAACAAGTTATATGAATCAGAAGTTTCCTAAAACGCTAAGAAGGAGGCAAACCACTCTTATATATATAGTAACCCTTCATTAAACTCAACACTCATAATATTCTTCTTCTTCATCATCGATCAAAGAAACCAAAAACCTCACTGATCTCATAATTCTTCTTCTTCATCTCCAATGGCGTCTGATCATCATCATCATCTTCCTCCTTCCACTATCACCATTGAATCTCTCCCAAACCATGTGTTATCAGAAGTGTTAGCCAAAGTGGGGTCATCATCCATGGATGATCTGTACAAACTCAAATCTTGCTCCAAGAATTTCCTTAATCTCATCGAGGAAGACGACTACATCTACGAGCACATTAACATGCAGAAACTTCCCTACGTTCCATGGTTCATCAAGCCCCAAGAATCTTCCTTCTTGGCCCGTTGCAGACAATGCAGAAACCCAGAAAGCTTGTACAGAGAAGGAATGGCCAAATACTTCAGCTTCAGCTCTAAAATAATGGATCTTGATGATGGTCTTGAAATATTGAAGGAGGCTTCGATGAAGGGTCACGTAGAAGCAAGATATGTGTGTGGGATGATTCTTCTGTGTAGCAAGGTTGAAGAACAGAGGAAACAGGGCTTTGAGTTTCTGAGATTTTTTCTGGGGAAGTTGAGGTGCGTGAGGACATGTAGGAACAAGGTGGAGGCATGTTTAAGGATGATGTGGAAGAACGATATTGTTCGTACGATGTTTAAGGATCATCGTCGTTTGTGTGGTTTCGACATGTGCCTTGGGTTGCAAGAAACCGCAAGATTGGAAAGAGGATGGCCAGTTCTTGATGATGATGAAGAAGAAGATGAAGCTTCATTAATCTCATGCGAGTTATGCAGATGGGATTATGAGTTGCATCAGTTTTCTAAGATATGTTGCTGAATCAAATTAGTGGGTCGTCAATCTTTATTAGAACTTAGAAGGTTTTGATTCACTTTTTGGTATTAATTAATGATATTATTGTTTGTGCTTTGATCGAATATGTTTGGTCTTAGGTGATTATTGGATAAATCTGATATGTGATCCTTTTTTTTTCCGGTAAGAAAAGAAAACGAGAAACTCTGTTATTTTGTTTTCTTGGAACAACTAAATTCTAGTCATTTTGTATTCTGATCAGTATTAGAGTAAAAATCTTGTGTTTTTATGATTTTTTAAGGAATCTCAGACATATTAATAAAAGATCAGTTCTTGGTGGCTCAAATTTATATTCTTGAAGTCAAATTATCAGCTCAAATTTTTGTTGTGCATATTTAAAATTTTTCTTCATGTGCTTGTTCAAATTAAGACCAGAGAATTCGACCGTTAAAGAAAGTAATGAGGAAGCTTAATTATAAAGAAATTGGAATTATGTTTCAGGATATCAACGAGCGCTAAGCACATTGAGACTCTTAATAAGAACTTTAACCGATGAATATTGAACTATTGAAGGGTGTTTTAATTAGATTATTATTTTTATGTCAGTGGATAGTTAAAAATGAAAAATTGTAAACAGAACAGAAAAGAAAGCTAATAGATAATTTGATGGTATTTAAATTGGATCATAGAACAGAACCGGATTTTTATAAAGTTTTAATAATGAATTTGGGCTTTAAGATAAAGGCAACTTCCTAATAGAAATAAATAAACCATAATATAGGTTTTTAAGGCAATGCCTCTTGTAATTCCCAAAAAAGCTGCTATCTTTAACTCATTTAAACTTTTCAAAAATGGTTTTCTCAAAATATATCTCTTGAATGCATCTGGACTTTGAATTACTTGATGACATGACATACAACCCATAAATTGGATCAGGTTGTTGGGTGCCACATGTCCTGTCATATATGACTCAATCACCATGTAGAATGTTATAGAATATAGGAAGAATTTAGAAGACTAACGAAATATTGAGAAAATTGCAAAAGAATTTGATTATTAGTAATGAATTACAAGTAGAATCTTTAAAGTCACTAAATGAGTAGCAATATCATTTCAGATCAGTCCGGTTACAAATAATTTACTGTCAAGGCTCTCTGAGGGTAAGGTAAAGATTCTATCAACACCTGCAATACTTGTAAGAAAAATAATTAAACAAAAAAAAAAGTCTAGTCCAGATCAATCAGCCTCCCCTTTCACTCAATATCAAGAAGCAGGGGATAATTTACTGGACCATGAGCATAATTACAATAACTTTAACTTATTTCAGCTTTATACCAACAGGGCCCATCTTCTCAGAATCCACCATAACCATGGATCTTCCACAAGCAATGAATCAATAATGACCTTAACCTCTATCCATTGTACTTGCATTATTTGACTTGCAGCTAATTTCTTCTATACAAGGTAAGCTCCAAGTGCCTCTGAAAGATAACCAGCTATGGGATCAAACTCTGAAACTGTTCCCCCTTTTTCCCTAAAGTCATCTTGCTCCATTTGATTACTATCTACAGGCCGCTAAAGCCAATCCATCGGATCACAGGCTACATACAGAGATCAGCACTGGACCAAGTTCACTCTCACAAGGCCATGGAAAACCGATCTGTCCGATGAAAACTGCTGATCATATCACCACTGGGCTGAATTCACTCTCCGAATCTTTCGTTGTGGTCTACGCATCTCCACCACAGGAATAAGGTTTTCCATGAGCTGCAGGCAAAGTTACAGGAGCTTCAGGTTAGATTCCATTGTCAAGATACTTAAAAGGAAACATATTGCTAAAACTAAAAGCAAAAATCAGAGCCCCATGACCCTAGTATCAGTTGGTTGTAAATGCTGCTTAGGAGGGTGAGGCTTAATTTCCCAGGCGCGTTCACCCCAAAAAAACAAAAAAACAAACCCACCAGGGGCATGAGTACAAAAGCCTAACCCATCTCCCTGAAACTCTACCCTTTAATAAACCAAATGGGAAAGATAAAATTAGCACGGTGAGTTTGCCATTACTCCAGGTATGAGTGTTGAACAGTTTTACTTTAGAGAAATATCCAACCATCAAGAATATGTGTTATGAAGTAAATTTCAGAGTAGGAGACTATTAAAAATGAAAAGCTCAGCTGACAAAACCAAAGGATGTAGACAAGAACCTATTTGATTTCTCAAATATACAAATACAAGGTTCAGCGAATCAAAATACTGGCAGATACAATCACGGGGTTCCTTTCTCATTGAATATGGAAATTATACTCATAAGGTCCAATTCAATAAAAGTCTGATAGAGCTGGAGACTCACGGATTAACAAATCATTCCCTGAGATCTACAGCAGAAGATTCAGGAAAAGGTGTAGGAAAGAGTAACTCATGGCCATAAGGGTAAAGAGGTGGTGTAAGATTGGGTTTAGGTGTAGCTTAGGGTGGGAGGTGTTTGTTAAAACTTTCTGGTCTATAAAAAGCATCTCCGGCCAAAGGGGTCAGGGGATTAGTCCTTTGAAAGTGCAAGTGTGGCTTAGGAGAGTTCTGATCTCTCAAAAGCTAGAGTCACCGCCGTGTCTTCTATCTTGTCATTTGGGTGTCAGTGGGATCATGGTTTTGGCTAGAATCAATGTCAGCCTTGTGGAACTGATTCAGTGTATTTTGTCCTGGGGATGTCAAAACCCAGAACCCTCTATTTCTTGCTGTTGCTGCTTATTTTGCTTCCAATTTGACAAAGTTTGCACTACCAACTTGGTATCAGAGCATATCCATTAATGGGCGTGAGGAAGAGTGAACATGTGGAACAGGAAGACCAAGAGGTGATAAGATTGAAGGAAGTGTGGAGGAGTTGAATAGGGATATTGGGACCGTTAAAGAGTGGATTTTGGGGATGAAAGAGGCATTAGCCGCTCCTCCTTCAGAGTATCATATCAATAACATTACCATTGCGTGATAATTTTGAAACTTTATATGTATGACTTGTACAGCAATGGAACCAAACAGAATTGGCAGCTAGTTCACTGGGTGCATCGACTAGTCCACTGTGGTTCCTATAGCATTAATAATGAACTAGAAAACAAGGGCAAAAACATACAGAGAGCCAGTTCAGATCTAGAATAAAAGTCTGCCATAATATAATTAGTATAGAAGTGAGCTAGTTGACAAGCAAAATACATTCTTAAGAATATGATTACCATTTACTAGAAACAAGATATCTCCTTTTATATCATAGTTACAGCTATAAATAAAAAGGGGGGGAAAATCATTTTCTTTATTTTAAGTGAATTAGATACACTTTGATAACTCCAACATGAAATGATTTTGACATTCTGACATGCATTTCGGGCCTGCAATTTCAAATTCCAAATATGCACGAAAGGCAGATTACATTTAACACAAACACATTACAATGAGTACTTAAGAAACTAACAGTATGATAATAGCTATAACGAGTATAATCCTAGGAGAATAATCCAAAAGATTGTATTCAAAGGCGCTCAAGGAAGGCACTGCTCAAGGCTAGTGCCCAGTAGAGGTGCTGCCTTCAACAAAACACTTCTAGACGAGTGCTTTTGGTGCTTTTTCCAGCTTTCTCGAAGAGCACCTTGACCTTAGGCCCTTTTGTGTGTTTAAAACAAAGAAGTTAACTCATTAGCTTGGTTCATAAATTTAAAAAATACTGATGGGATGAAATAGGAAACTACAAAATCTCTCAATCTTTAGCCTAGCCCGAGACTTAGATTTAAGAATAGGGCAAATAGTTGCAGTTATTCTTATTTTAAAATATTTAGATTATTAGGTTTTAAATAAAGCCACCACCCACAAGCGACCACAGACACGCAAGCACTTTTGGTTACCCATAGAACACACACACAATCGACATAAGGCTAAAATTATAACTTTATAAGCGCATATCATATAATCTTGAGTTATGACTTAATGATTATTACGCTTGAATAGTTAATTTATGTCATATGTTATTCCAACTTTATATTATCTAGTTTTTGTTTGTAAAGTATATATTTTCCTACTTTAGCATTATGTTTTGCTTGGTCATGTGCCATTCTTCTAACACCACACACATGCAAGGCATTGCATTAGCACCTTGTCCCAGCCTTTTAATTTTGACTACTTTGATCCTAGCCTTTGATTCACATGTGTAATAAAGATTTATTTTATTCCCAGCAAAGGAAGAGATGATCCACATACCTGCTTGTACCTCTGCTTCTTCTTTTCAGCCTGCATTCAAATCCAAATATTTCAAAAACAATTGCAGAAATCAGATTAACCAGCATAAAAGCTATAAAGGAACGTGAAATTTTCATTTAATTAGTTCAGTCTTTAACTCCAGGAAGAAAGGTTGAAAATTTGTCACACAAAGGCTCCCAAAGAGCCAGCTTAATGGGCACAACTGTATTTAGAAAACATAAACTGTGACTAGCACCTCATCTACGACAGTGTTAAAAAATATGAAATTTTAGTGATGCTCAATCATGGATGAGAAATATGCATTTAACAAATTGCCTCTCTTCTAACAAAACTGCATACAAAATTTTCAAAAGGAAAATAACAAAGCAGCACTTGAAACTGCAGAGAGCCTATGGACAGAGTCTACATAAGACACATGACTGAAAATATTTTCAACTTGTACAAGCATACCATATCTCTCAATAGTTGTGCATTCTCAGCCTCCAGTTGTGTTACCATAGTCTCTAGTTCGACAGTGTAAGCCTGTAAAGAACGTTGCTGATCAGCTTTTACCAATCAATTACCACTGGGGAAACAATCTGATAATAAAAAGGGGAAAAAACGGAAGTTCAAACTAACATAAATCAAATCAGGTAAAAAAAAAAAACACCTAACATAAATCAAGAAAGCACAAAACACTCAATTCAAGAGGTAGCTCCCCGTTATGTGATGACTTAACAGAATTATCAATCAAACCATCATATCAACGCAAACGGATGAAGTAACGGCATGCGAATGCAAAAACTTATGTTCCCATTAAAAAAACATCAATTTAATTAAATTTAAATAAGAATCATATCACTTAAGAGAAGACAGGTAAAACAGAGAAGGTGCAGTAACCTGCTTGCGTTCTCTGGACCTGGCTGCAGACTCTCTATTTTTTATCATCCTTCTCTGCTTCTGAAGCGTAGCCTTATCAACAGGTTCCTCCACAACCCTCCGCTTCCCTCTTCCCGCTGATGCAGCAACTCCTACTACTGTCCCGTCAATCCCATTTCCAAAAACTTCCATGGACGACCCTTCCTTAACTTGAACCGACCGCGGCATCGAGAACTGAGCGCCACCGTTGATGGCCGCCGCCGCCGCCGCATCCACACGGAAACTCGCATGGCCAGGTACTACGGTAGGAACCCCTCTGACATCTTCCTCTCTTACAGCGCCAGCCTTGGCCAAGAAATCCTCCAAAGTCATGGCCTCCAAACCCTCCCCTGCACCCATCCGCCTCTGATCACCACCCTCCACCATTCCCTGCCACACCTCCTCCGCGGTCCTAGTGCCCAACTCCGCCGCAGCCGGGTGGAAATTGGGGTCTGTCGCGAGGTGCGCCGGGTTGGGATTGTTATTGGGATCGGATGAAGAAGAAGAGTAAATAGACTTGAAGAGATCGTCCATGCTCATAGAACCCAAGGCCTTGGAAGGGTCGTCGGCGCCAGCGTTTGATTCGTTGTGGTTGTTGGTGTTATTGGTGTTGCTATTGGCGTTGTTAGTGTTGTTCTGGAGATCAGCGAGAATAGAAGAAAGGGAACAAATAGAAGATTGGCGTGGTAGATCCGGATTCGTCGTGACCAACTTCGACGACGCCATGCCGGTGCCGGATTTCTAGGGAACCCTTACAAGTTAACTCCTGAGATTTCTCTATTGTAAAGTTCCACTCTCACTGTATGAGGTTGTGAGAGAGTAAAATCGCTGCTATTTCGGGGTTGGGTGTCAGAGAAAGAGATAAATAGCTCAGAGAAGACGACTCAGGAATAAAAAACAGCTTTGGGGGAAAAACTGTGGGAAATGAAAAAACGAAAGTTGAAGCAAGGTATGAATCGGTGACCACATATTTATACTGGCAAAAAAGAAAAAAGAAAAAGTGAACTCATATTTATAAAAAGAAAAAAGAAAGTGATGGAGCAGGAATTTTATATTACACTATTATTAGCATTTTAAAGGTGAAATATTATTATTTTTTACCATGGAAATATTTATTACTTTAAAGTTATACTATCTTATCTTCGGTACTAAATATAAGATCCAGTTGTTATTTAGATATTAAAAAAATTAAATAAATTATTTTAAAATATTTATATATATCATTTTTTCTCTAAATTAATTAGTCTAAACTTATGAATAGTGTGCGTTTGGAATGACTTATTTTTGTCCAAAACGTGCTTATAATTCGTGATTCACGATATACGAGGTAAGTATGTGAGAGGAGTTTTTTCTCGGCTTGCGTAATAAGTGGCTTATTTTTTAAGCTGCCGTGATACCAAACATGCACTATCCTATAAATAAGTAATATATTTAGTTTTTTTAATATTTTCAAAAAAATTAACTAAATCTTATAATTAGACTCAAACCAGAAAATTACATAAAAAAATCAATAGATAAACTACACGTTTTTAGTGAGTCTCAGAGTTTCTGAAATAGAAGTTCAGAGAAAAATTATTCTTTTGACTAACGAGAGTGGAATTTGCTGAAAAAAAAGGACTAGCTAGGGTGGAAAAATATTGCATCAAGATAAACTCTGAGGTAACTTTTTATTAAAATAATAATAAATAAATAATTGTCCTTTAATTGATAATCAATTGATTTAGAAAATTTTTTAACAAAAAATGGAGCTTGCTTTTACCAGATTTATGCATTAAATTAATATTTAAATAATTAAAATTTAATAAGAAACACCGAATTAAATATAAGAATAAGGAAAATATAATAGATTTAGATGAGGGAGATGGTCAGATGAAAAAGATGAACGAAAGTTAGAGATAAAAAGCATGTTTGCTTCAACTTAAAAAAACTTATAAGTTGCTTTTTACGTAAATCGAGACACAACTCCTCTCACATACTTACTTCGTATACCGTAAATCACTATTAAAAAGCAACTTATAAGCAATCGAATCGCTCAACCAAACATACACAAAATATGCCGGAATCCTCATTCAGTGTAAGTCATCCCCTATTTATAATAGGGAAAATTTCATTGCTCTAAGGATGTAACATAATTTCAGTCTAACTCAAAATTTTTTAAAATTTCATTGTACGCTATTATTAAAATGAAATTAAATTTTGTTAGTGAAAAAATAATAATACCCATCTCTTTTTTTTTTTATAAGAGTATTTATAAGATAAATAAAGGTATTTACAACATAAATAAAGAGATTCAAATGAACCTAGAGAATTAAAAACATTTTGGCATTTACAAGATAAATATGAAAATTCACAAAACAAATATGAGCATTTACTAGACAAATAAAGATATTTACAAGATAGATAAATGGATTCAAAAGAACATAAGGAATTAAAAGTATTTTGGTCATTTACAAGACAAATATGGAAATTCACAATACAAATAGGGGTATTTGCAAGACAAATAAGATAAGGACATCATTATCTTTTTATCCCAAAACTTAATTTCATTTTGATTCAAGGGGTGTAGTGAGATTTTAAAAAATTTTAGGGGTTGATTGAATTTTTTTCACATTCTTATGGGTTAACTGAAATTCTCCCTTTATAGGGAATAGGACTGCAATATTGAAGATTAGCCTAAAGCGCTACAAATACATAAAAAATAGAATCAAGTAACATAATTTTATAATTGGAGGTTATATGGTATAAATACAAGAGACCCTTCTTCAATTTTGGAGTTCTTATGTATGATGACATTAACCACATGAGATGGAATCCAAACAGATTATGGGGCTATGAACATCCACATATCATAATATTTATAACACTCCTCTTGATGTTGATAAATAGATATTGTGGCTCATTAAAACCCTAGCAAAAAATAAGGATAAATGTGTATCTAGCACCCTGATATATTTTTGGAGGTGTAATCAGCACTCTAAAGTATTTAAGGGTGTAATCAGCACCCTAAAGTATTTTTGGAGGTTCAATTAGTACTCTAATGTGTTTTTAGAGGTACAATCAACACCCTGATATATTAAAAATAGAGCAATTACACCTCTTCACTAACAAAATACTAACTCCGTTTGCTGACACACTTTTTCCTTTCCTCTTTCATTGATCTTCAACATGTTCATCCCTTCTTTTAGCTTTTAAGGATGCAATTTTGCCTCTAATGTATTAAAAATAGAGTAATTGCACCCATTTACTAACAGAATATTAACTAAGGTTTGGGGTTTAAGATCGATGAAAGAGGAAAGGAAAAAGTGTGTCAGCAAATGAAGTTAGTATTCTGTTAGTGAAGGGGTGTAATTGCTCCATTTTTAATATATTAGGGTATTGATTGTATCTCCAAAAATAGTTTATGGTGCTGATTGGACCCTTAAATACTTTAGGGTGCTGATTGCGCCTCCAAAATAGATCAGGATGCTGGATGCACCTTTACCCAAAAAAACAATAGGACAAAAACTTAGTGGAGGAAAAAGAATGCATAATATATATTGAAGCCGCTTCATTAAAAACCTTATTAAAAAAATCTTGTGGGATAAAACCTTGATTAAGGAAAAAAGTACAATATGATTTTTTCTCCCCTGATGATAATATCACGTATACTTCTCCTTATCACAAAAATCACTTTTACTCCCCCATGATAGCATCATTATGTCATTTTATCTCATTAGAGTATAAAGAGAATTTGACTGAAATTTGAGATCTAAAGGGATCTAACAAGGCTTTATACTGCTAGATTAACTCTATGTTGATTTTTTTTAAATATAACTACATATAATATTTAGTATTATAGAATCATATTTAAATATTATCACACTCAATTAAAAATTACACAAAAAATTCAAAACTAAAAACTTAGTTCAAAACTATAATTCCTTCTATTAGTGGCTAAAAAGCAGAATTTTGAAGACCGGACCCGATCGGTTGGTTTGGGTCAAAACCTGCCAACCGGTGGTTCAACTAGTCCGATCTGATAGATTGGATTGGTTCAACCTTTTTAAAATTAAAAAAAATTAATTCATTTTTTTATTTTATCAAGATTTCATATAAATAACCCTGAAATATTTACTTCCTCACCAGTTTAGGCTTGGATTAGCTTTTGTTTGACTATGATCTGATCTAATCCATTGACCTTTGACCCAATACCCAAACCGTTTCAATGGCCGATCTGAATGTCAAAATATTGCTAAAATGTAAACATCTCTATATTGAATACATATTTGACACAATACGCATATGTGTGTGTGTGTGATTATGTTGATAGATATTTAAAAAATGAACCATTTTCACAATATTCGAACATTTTTAGCTACGTATGAGTATATTTTGAATGTGTGTACGTGTATCAACAATATCAGTCCCATGTTCTACCTTTGGTGTATAATATACTCCCTCCAATCCTAATTATAGGATATATTTACCTAACTTTAGAGAAATTAAGGATAGTAGTTAAATTAGTTAATTTTATTTATTTTCCAAAAATACCCTTATTTAATAGGGGTGATTTAGGAATACTACATGAGTCTACCATGAGGCAATCCAACCATTATCTAAATTAGTATTCTCTCTCCACCTCTCTGTGTTTACTTTCATCGTATTTTATTTGGTGTATGTTTGATACTTCATGGTATCGCATGTCAGACGAGGTAATCCAACCATTATCTAAAGCAATGAGGGTATTTTGGGAAGAAATTGATAAAAATTAAAATTTTATCCTATAATTAGGATCAAAATCAACTCTCAAATGTTGTCCTATAATTAGGACCGGAGGGAGTAGTATCTCATTTACAGGATAATCTATATTACAAGCGAGATCTTAATATTAAGGATAAAAGGAAATATAAATTATTTTCTTCTCTTAGTCACTCACTCTATCGATACATTGCTTACCGTGTTATGCGTATGTAATCATCTATGGTACAGCCATACATGTTACTATGTTTGGGATTGAATTAGGAGGTCTCAAAATCAGTTGAGACAAAAAAGTTAAATGTATGGGGAAAAAAAAGTATATTTGTGACGGTGGCAAAAATAAATGAGCTTTTTAAAATTTTTTTAACAAATCACATTAAAGTTCAAGCAATATTCTATGGCTTCTGACTTTATCTTTTGGTTTTTCTTTAAATTTAAACATTTTGAAATTGGTTTTTCAACATCTCATCTAAAATGTTTAGATCAAACTTATTAGCATCTTTTTAGAAGCATATTCAAACATAAGTCATATTATTTTAATTGATTTTTATCTTAACTTCAGTTTATATGATAGTTAGTGAGTGTTTGGAAATTTCCCAAACCTAGGTTTGCACAATCCGAGATAAAACTTCTTTCATGTACTTACCTCGTAAATCGTAAAATCTATTCTCAAAAGTTAATCCAAATACACACTTAGTTGAAATGAAAATCATCTTATAACCCTTAAATCCAAAAGATCTGCAGCTCATTCATTATAATAGATACTTGGTACTAGGATTTTAATTTGAAGAGTAAGCTTTTTTTTTTTTTCCAAAAAAAATATATACAATGGAAGGCAAATCTTAGAATTAAGAGAAACCAGCTATTCTCAGGCTTAACCCTTAACATATCCCAAATCAAATTAAGTCACACATGATCTTTGTAACACATATACTTATCCTATATATCATAAAATTATTTTAAAAAACCAATCCAAACACCCTCAAGGAGGCTCTCTAACAATCATTTCCACAAATTAAAATCATGCCATGTGAGGCTAGCACAATGAGTAATTTGCTTGCCTCAATGTAATCACAAGAAAAGTTCTTAATTTTACATGGTAAAACCCTCTTATCTCTAATGCAATATTAAAAGATAGATAATAGTAATTTGTCTTTTTTTTTTTTGTTGAAGTAAGTCAGATGTATTCCAAAGAAAATGGCAATTAGTACATAATAACTCTTTGGCTCACATATAAGCGTGAACAATGATGCAAGAGTCTAGGAAAACATCAAAGTTTACATTTAAATGCTCTACTACAAAATATGGGTGTTCAACTCCCGGGACGGGACCGAGATCACCCATTCCCGGGGGGTGGCCGGGACTTGGATGTCATTCTCGTTCCCGGTCCCGGTCTTGGGAGATTCCCGGGACAACCGGAACCGGGATAGGGAATTCCCGGTTTTAATAATATAATTATATTAGTTAAATTTTTTATAATATAGTGTTTAAAGTGATTATTTAACACCTAATAAAGTCATAAAAATCACACAAATTGAGCTAGAATTAAAGAATAACATATTATTATCATATTCATCATTTTTGTTATTATCTTTATATATTATATAGTTAGGATTTATATCACGATATATACGATTTAACTCTAACTAAATATGTGATATATATTTTATTAAATGATAACTTAATTTATGGGGTAAAAAATACAAAAATAAAATAATAACTTATTTTTTAAGAAAAAAATAAAAAAAACCGGGACCGGGAATTCCCGGGATCACAAGATGTGATCCCGATCCTGGCTGGGACGGGAAATTCTCTGGATAAAATATCTGGGATCGGGCCGGAACAACCAGGATCGGGATACTTTGAACCTGGTTAAAAAGAAAATGTGAAAGAAATTTGTCAACAGTGGAATAATATGTTGTACATGGTTAAAAAAGAGTTGACTATACTGAAGATAAGTTATATCTAAATCTTTAAATGAATTTTAGGTACTCTGAGTAATAAATTTTTTAATGAAGAATTTTTCCTCACACTACTTTATTTTTATTACCAATTATGACTCTTTATTGAGTTAGAAGTTGGGTGTCAGGACAAATATGTCATTATTTATTGGATCCCAATTATACAGATTGATTGACAACGTCAAAGATTCTCATTTCATTATTTGTTTTTTTTTTGTTTTTGTTTTGGGGCCAAACTGCCCACGAGATCATTAACTGTTGAGTTATTTTAAGCGAAGGCTGTGAAGTAAGCACGGCGTAAAATTTTTTAAGAAAAATCTGTTAAAAAAAAACTTTTTAAGAAAAAATATTAAGCTAGAGTTTGGTTGACACGCGCTAAGTGGGAGAGTAGGAACGAAGATATCTCTTCAAAATGACCTAAAGATTTGACTTGGCTTCGTTGTAGATACCTTTTTTATGCCCGTGCCGTCTGGAGCCGACACGACACAACGCGCTTTAAATAAAATAAAATTTTAAAAAGAAGAAAAAGAAGAAGAGCAATTATTAGTTTATTAGTATTACTTCTATCCTGCTATTTTAAATATAAAATTCAGTTAATTTTTTTAAAATATTTATGTTTATTTTTAAAAACTAATTTATCTATTTATAAACTGATATTTTATTTAATTATACATATATATAATGTAATTAAATAATTTTTTTTTTAAAAATCAATTAAATTTTATATTTAAAAGGGAAAATCCCTTAAAAAGACCAGCGAAATACCATAATCCCGGATCCGTATAGAAAAAAAATGAAAAATCTCGGTTCAGTGCTGTATCAGTACGAATGAACAGTGCGGGTATGCGAAAAAATGATTTTTCTCTTTAGCCCTCCCTTTAGCCACTTCAGAAATAATAGCACGAGTCTCTTAATTAACAACTCGGGATTCTTGATTAACAACTCCAATTTCTTCTTTTTATTTTTACAATAAGAACACATGTCTTGTTATTAACAACACCATATTCTACATTAACAATTCCCATTTCTTGTTTCACAATTTCATAATTTAAGTTTCAAAGCCAATAACAACACCTCTTTTTTTATTAACAACACTGTATTTTACATTAACAACATTATATTTTTGATATACGAATATGTGAAAGAATAAAGCGGAGTTATTAATAAAAAATCCGGAATTGTTAATTAAGAACCTCATGCTGTTATTTCTAAAGTGGCGAGAGGGAGGGCTGAAGGGCAAAATCGTCTTTTCGCATACTCGCGAGGGTTAAAGGGCAAAATCGTCTTTTCGCATACTTGCACTGTTCATCTGTACTAACATAGCATTGAACCGAGATTTCTCATTTTCGCTGCACTGATCCGGGATTATGGTATTTCGCTGGTCTTTTTAAGGGATTTTCCCTATTTAAAATTGGAAGTCGTATTAATTGTTTAAAAATAAATTCGTTTCCCAGTCATACCTTGTGTTGACAGGGCAACGAATTAGTCAGATTACAGGTGTCCTTTTTTGCTGGCTTTATAGTTTATAGTTTATCCAAAAACAAGGACATGGCCGGCTGACCGGCTTCATGCAACTTTCTTTTTTTTTTTGGTCAAAGCTTCATGCAACTTTCGGTCCCAAGAGTTTATTAGTAACTTTTTTTTTTCTTCTTTTTTTATTTTTAATGCAAATTAACCCATTTTTCTAGATCAAATCCCCATTAAAATATTTTTCTAAATTACGTGTTTTTTTGTGGGGTTAAAATTCAATTCTGAATCAAGCTGGTCATACAAATGAATTAGTGAACTATTCTCTTGTCTGAAAAAAAAAAAAAAGAGAACTATTCTCTTAACTGGTCCAATTAAGAGTTTTAATTTGGTTAACCAAAGTGAATTCTGAGCATCTAATGATGTTGTTTTCAATTAAAGAAAAAACAGCAGTATATCATATTTATGCTATGGTAACTTTTTTTTATTAACTTATATTATAAACAAATGTTTCATTAAGTCATGAATTAATGCCTTCACCGACTTTTTGTATTTTTTTTTAAAAAATATTGGAACCCTTTGGGTCATGGCAAGCTTCTTATTGTTGGTTTGTGTAATTAGCACCATACTTTGTGTTTAATTTCCGAACTAAGCGCATAGCTTTAATTTTCTATTAAAAAAAAAATCTAATACGTAGTATTTAAGTTGAAAAAAAATAGCATAACCAATATGATACTCCATTTTTCTTAAAGATAAGACATAGTTGATTTTTTTAAAGATATTAAGGAAATTAATTAAATTACTTTAAAATATTTATATTTATCATTTTTTCTCCAAACTATTTCACCTAATATATAAATTGATATATAATTTAATGATACACAACATATGATATGATTAAGTAACTTATTTAGCTTTTTTAATCTCTTAAAAAAAGTCAATTTTATCTTATATTTAGGACCGAAAAGAATATAATTAGCTACTGGAAAATGATTAGTTGTGGGGAAAAGTTATATTAACTAATTTAACTAACTTTATTAATCCAATCAAATTAGATAATAAATACTAGTAGGTCATGTGATAGATGGAACATAATCATTTCCACTAATTCATACCATATTGATTTTTTTTTTCAACTCATCATGCAAAACCTAAAAAAATTGTATTATTTAATATTCATAACTTCTCATTCGTACATTGACTTTATAAAATTTAAAAAAGGTGGTCATTTTCGGACTGAAAATGATTACATATACCTCCAACCACTATTAGAGGTGAGAAAACGGGCCGGTTCGTCACGAGCTTGGGCCTACTAAATCCAAAAAAGTACTAAATTTTATAGGCCCGGCCCGTTTAAGTAAAGCTAGCGGGCTTGAGGCCCGTTTAAGTTTTTTTTTACATGACTTTTTTTTTTCCTTATTCTCCTAAAGATTAAAATACCTAATTTTAAACATAAATATCATCAAAACTAATTTAAAACATAAATATTATCCAAGTTTAATAAAATATAAACATTAAGACTTAAGTCCAAACCATAATTAATGTCCAAAACTAATCAAACAAGTCCATAGCCACAATTAAGCAAGTCTACAAGCATCAAATGCAAGGTATTAAAACTCGGACCGGGTATTGAACCGGTCGGGGTACTGGGTTAAGGGTCAGTGGGTCAGACCGGGGCCAAACTGGAGCTAAACCGGTGAGAAATTGAAGATTTTAGGCTTATAGTATGAAATTATAAAGGAAAAATTTTAATTTTTTTTTTAAATTGTAACCCGGACCGGACCGGTTTACCGGCCAGTTCGTCGGTTTCCAGGCCGGTCCGGTCCGGGTTACACAAAACTGGTCAAATGTCAGTAATAATAGAATACTTGATTTGGATTTTGACGTACACATATAAAAAAGGAAAAAAAATAAAAAAAGAGAAGCTTCAAAAGAGGCATGAGTAAGTGTGAGAGCGTTTCTGATATGAGGGTTAAGTTAGGTTAACTCTGCCCTCCGACCACTACTTGCTACCATATGCCCAGTTTAAAAAAAATATAAACGGGCCTAAAAGGGCCGGCCCTACAGGGCTACAGGGTCGGCCCTTTTAAGCCCGCCTCCTTTTCCCCCCTATATCACAAACCTGACCCTTGACGGGCTCGGGCCTAACTAAGCCGGCCCGATTTCCCGGCTCTAACAATTATGATTCTTTTTATTGGGATGCATGACATAGTTGCATGAGAATCCAAGTTAATTGTTTTATTATTTATATATCCCTTTGATCCTAAATATAAGATAAAGTTGATTTTTTTGGAGAGATTAAAACAACTAATAAATTACTTTGAAATATTTTTATTTTTATTTTTTCCTCCAAACTAATTAGTTTGACTAATAAAATACTATATAATCTAAGAATACACAACATATGATATGATTAAGTAACTTATTTAGCTTCTGTAATTTCTTCAAAAAAAGTCAACTCTGTCTTATATTTAGGATCAGAGGGAGTACCAATTTTAGACGGGGACCGGTGGGGATCATCAACCCCAAGTTTTCAATTTTCCTTTTGTATTATATAAATTTTATATATTATACTGATTATATATTATACTGATTTTTAAAAATTTATACAAACATTATAACATACGTAGTTTTGGATCTTAGTCTCAATTGGCTTATGTAATACCCCGAATTCGGGATCAGAGGTTAGTGAATAAGCGCCCTGATTTAGCAGGAGCCCCAAATTTTTTCCCTAAAATTTCTTATATCTTTAGGGAATTAAAGAAAGTGAAATAGTGAATTTTAGAGAATGTGATTATACTTTTATTGAAATTTTCTGTGAGACAGTGAGATTATGAAATTTTATAGGGTGAAAGTAGACATTCCAAGCTTTAATTTGATAGGTCATACGAATCATTTGAAGCTATATGCAAAAAGATATGAATTTTTAAAATTAGCCAAAAAAATCTGAAAAGTCTCTAGAGCAGCAATCAAAGAAATGAAATATGGAAATGATATGCTTTCAATTGGCTAAAGTCGATATTTTTCCTTGAAACTAGACTCAATAAAGGTTCCATAGTATTTGGAATCACTCCAAAATGATTCTACAAATTTAGTTATGATTTTTTAAAGTTAGGGTAGAAAATCTTCCAGAATTGGCATTATTCCGAAAATTGAAAATAAAACGTGTTAGAAATTGATTAATAGAATTAAAGATGCCAAGTGTCATTATCATACGAAGAGGGGATTAGATTATGATTTATGAAGATGAGCACATGTCCAGTTGCATTAAAATAATGCTACATGAACATAGCAATCATGATTGGTGATGGTAAGGATTATCTTGAGTGTAAAGTTGGTCTAGTTGGAAGAAGCAATTGGTTTAGTTGGATCATAAGAGGGGGGATGGTTTTTGAGGCCAACAAAGGGAGAAGAAAACTAATTCAATGCCAAAGGAAGCTTAATGGAGTAAGTGTGTCATAATGTGAAGGAGGTATGGGTTGTGACAAGTGTTACCATAACATCCCTTGATGAAATCAAATGGTGGACGATGAAAGGAAGATTTTATGAAGCCATACTCCACCATTCCTCTTGTCAATTCACATCAAGCAAGAGGGGAAAAAGATGAGTTGAAGTGCAAATTGAACATAAGACCATAATGTATATACACAAAAGTCAAGGAGTTAGTAACTTTGGAATTGAAATAATCATGTAATTCAAAGGAAAATGAGAGAGATATTCTTAAGCTCTTGGCTTATCTTTCTCCACCCACTTTCATGCCTAAACATAAGAGAAAGAGAGAGAAGGTGTCTTGGAGTCTTGAGAAGCTTGAGAGCACAAGGGAGCTTGAAGAAGCAAAATCAAAGGTAATGGTTGTGAAATTTACATGTTCTTGCCTCTAAATTCATGAGCAACTCTTTCTATCCTCTAATCCCTCTTAAAACACACATATAGCAAGAGGAAAATCAAGGGAAAGAAGGAGAGAAGGAGGACGAAATTGGAGTCTAGAGAGAGGAATCAAAGGTAAACTCATAAACCTTACTCTCTTAGTTGAATTCAAGGTTGTGTTGTTCTTGTTATTGGATTATAGGCATGTATTGGTTGATTTTGTAAATTTGGAAAGTTCTAATTCTAAGGGTTATGCTGCCCAAGTTCTTTGAATCATAGTTAGAGTGTGTTCAAATAACTTAATAAGGAATTAGAAGTGAAAACAAGCTTTGGAAGCTAAAACAAAAAAGAGCAATTTTACCTAGATCTGGGGGAAGGAGCTAGATTTTCATGAAATATATGGTTCCATTGGATTCATTAGGTAAAAATAGGTGGGGTTATAGTTGGTCACTTTTTTGGAAAAGGCCGAAAAAGCGTAATTACGAAAACGCCCCTAAAACCCTAAATCGGGGCTGTCAAGGGTATTTTCATAATTTGACACAGAATTTGGCAATTTTGAGCCCAAAAATGGATTCCTTGGGAGAAAATACGTCTGGATAGCCCTAGTTAAAATTTTAGAAAAAGTACGGTCGGACCGGGAGCGGCAAGGCCAAGTCGGGTTCTCGAGGGCATGTTGGTCATTTTTCAATATAGACTTATATAACCCCCCCAGAAACACTATAGCGTCTAAACTATACATTTGACGTTTTAGGATTGAGTAGAGAGCCCGAGGGATTGGCACGCGAATTGAGGCACGTTATTCAATGATCAGGGAAGGGCAATTAAGGTAGGGAACTTACCTCTCCTGTATGTATTTGATATTTGTACTGGTGTATTGATGCATGTTATTTCTTTATTTGATTATGTGAAACATATATGAATAATTGAAGCTCTATTTCTGTTTATGCTATGACCATACATATGTTGTTTGAAACATTGAGCACACAAATATGTCATTGTGTGAACATAAGTTATGTAATGCAAGCATGTCATGCATTAAGCACTTATCTTGTATGCATATTGGTATTGTTTTCCTACTGAGATTCTCTCGAATCTCACCCTCCCCTACCAACAATTTAGACAGGTGAAGACAGAAGCTATGCTAAGAGCAAGCGAAGAGAATCGTATAAGGGGAATGCCGTGGTGGAACAAATACTGGAAGATGTCTCCGTTTTCCTTGAGACAAGTTTAGACACCCATGCAGCGCTGTGAGTCTATTTAATTATAATTATCAAGTACGAACCCCTATGGGGAATTTTCGTAATCGGCACATAATATCAGTATATTTATGTTATTCCTGTGTTACCCACCGAACTGTGTATCATTTTCCGCAAATACTCTGAAATAAGTGAAAATAAGATAAGGGTGTGACAGCTTAACTTATTTTAAATAATACTACCTTCGGTCTTAAATATAATATTTAGTTAATTTTTTTGGGGAAATTAAGGAAGCTAATTAAATTACTTTAACATATTCACATTTATCATTTTTTCGTCAAATTAATTTATCTGACTTATAAACTAATATATAATTTAATCATTCATAACATATGATATGATTAACTAACTTATTTAGCTTCTTTAATCTCCCAAAAAAAGTCAATTAGATATTATATTTAGGACCATATGTAATATTACACTATACGAGGTAAATAGTTAAAGGCAAGTTTTGATCGATTCTAGTGTTTCCCAAACACCCCATGGATCTGTCTAGCTAGTACTGATTGAGGATGATAGAGGAGGTTGTGGTGGTATTACAAGAGATAATAACAATGGTTGGGTATGTAGTTATAGTTGAAAGTTTTCTACTAAACCCTCGGCTATATTGTACATCGAATTGATTGGAACCATATATAGTCTATATATATATATATGTTGATATAAAAGACTTTGGAAAGTTGTTAATTATTTGCTTGATTGCATTGAAGCGATTAACTTGGTGAAATTAGGTTATCAGGATCCAGTCATATATCGACAAATCAAAACTCTCTAACTAACCAGATAGCTAGACTATACTTCACTACTACAAACAGGGGTTTTAAGGTCCTTATTTTGGCACTTTTAAAGTTAAAAAATAGGGGAACATCTATATGAGAGGCGTGGTATATTTTAGAAAAGACGTCTTTAAAAAGAAGGATGTCTAAAGTGAGACTTTAAACGTCCCAAATTTAAAAAAAAAGACTTTTAAAGTGAGAACTTTAGACCTCCCAAATAGAGAAAAGGGACATCTAAAGTCACTAAGTAGGGACTCTAGACATCCCTTCTCTCAATAGGGACGTCTAAACTTCTTACTTTAGACGTCTTTTTTTTTTTAAATTTGGGACATCTAAAGTCCTCTAGACGTCACTTTTTGAAAATTGGGATGTCTAAAGTCCTACTTTAGACATCCTTTTTCTCCATTTGAGACGTTAAAAGGTTTTTTTTTAAAAAAATGATTACTTATATTCTTCATTAACTAGTAAATTAAAACTGTAGAAACAGAATTGAAGATGGATTCATAAACCACAAAATGTCCCTTACAAAGTGGTAAGGACATCCAGCACTGCAATCTTTTTACTATATATATATGTACAATAACAATAACTCATACAACATAATATTAGATATGTATAACAACAACCAGAAAATGTCAAAATGTTTGTCATCACACAACCTACTATTATGTACAATAACAACAACTCATAAAACCTAATATAACTATAAAGTTTACTGATTTATATGTTGAAGAAGACATCCAGCCAAAAAGTTTCTGATCAAATTAATGTCTTTATGTAGGTAGGTATCTTCATTATCAAAAATCTACAAATTAGAAAATAAGCTTTAATAAAATGAATCAAGTAAATTAATTAATTAGCAATTTAATTATAACACCAAAAATACTATCATTTAAGAATGAAGAAGCAATTATCTGTTCAAAATCGTTAATAATTCCACTTTGAATGATGTTATACATATAAAATATAACATAATATCCGCATTCAGTGTTGCCAGGTTGTTGAGGGCACTTTAAATCAAAGCCAATTGGTTGTTAAAATCAATAAATATATATCTAAAACAACTATCAATGAAAGAATTAGAATTGAAACTACTTACTTTCGGAAAATACCACTTTGGGTCTCTACAAACTTTACCCTTGCGTGACCCGCCTATGACTCTATATGTTTGAGTCGCACTATCATGAAAATCAAAATCAACATAAATTAGAACTATTCATTTTGTTTAAGAATCAATAAAATACAAACAAAATAACTTACGTGTTGAAGGCCGATTTTGTTTCGTTGTCTGGCCTTTTACATAAGAAATCAAACCAATAGACTACGTTGTGGCGAGGACAAAGAACACACAAACTCTAATGGTAACTATAACAACATTTATAGATTAAAATGAAGTTAGATGATAAGGCAATTATTATTTATTAAACATCTTAAATAGATAAAATTAAAATACGTACCCTTGAACAATGGGTGCTAAATAACAACGAAGTTTGGTCTATCCCATTGTGAAGCCGATATAGTGAGTCCTTGCTGCCAAATTATTGGTATTCCATGTCATATTTGCAGGACATAAAAATCTATACAAATCATGTCTTTCCATGTCTTTGCAGATGCGGTGGAAGCATCTATAATAGAATTAAAATAAGAAATGAATTATTGAATATTTGAAACCAAAAAACCATTACATGAATTAAAGGGAAAAATTGAAAAAACAACTCATTAGATTGCAAATTTCACCCATCCTGCATCTATCTCCTCCAACTTGATAAACTCCTTGAGATCTTTATTGTCAAACACATCTACGCCTTCCTCCCACATCTTCTTCAAGTCCTCAATCAAAGGCATCAAGTAGACATCAATATCATTCCCTGGCTGTTTTGGTCTAGAAATAATCATAGAAAGCATCATATACTTGCATTTCATACATAACTAGGGAGGCAAGTTGTATATTATAAGGAGAACTGGCCACACATTATGTGTGCTAGTAAGGGTTCCATACAAATTGATGTCTTCTATACAAAGCCCAAGACAAAGGTTTCTCAGCTCGCTGGCAAATTGAAGGAACATTTCATCTATTTTCTTCTATTGTAGAGTGTTAGCTGGGTGGCGAAGATATTTTCCATAAGATATTCTCTCATCATAGTGCCATCTCAACTTCTTCACTTTTATTGCAGTCACAAACAAACGTTTAAAATGTGGTATTATTGGAAGATACCACAACTTTTAAAGGTTATCTTTTAGTTGTCCTGTCGCCACAATCACCATTTTTCTTCACTTTGTATCGTACAATTTTACACTTAGGACACTCACTAAGACCTTCATACTCATTTATATACAGTACGCAGTCATTATGGCAAGCACGTATCTTTTTATACTCCATACTCATCGTCGACAGGATTTTCTTGGCCTCATACATACGATTTAGAAGTACATTATCGTCTGGAAATATATCACACAATAATTCAAGCAGCAATGTGAAACTACTATCAGTCCACCCACAAGTTGCCTTTAAGTTAACCAAATGCAATTTTCCTGTCAGTCCCATGTACTTACTCCTAGGGTACAACAGTGTCTCTGCATCACTCCACAGGCTGTCATACTCTTGCGATTGGGCAAACGATTCTACCTCAACATCATGAATCATTTTCTTCATTCTATCTTCATCTATGACATCCACATCTTTCTTCTTATGCCACGGGCAATCCGTTACTTCCTCACCATGCCATATCCACCTTGTGTATCACAGATTTATTCAATTACAAAATAGTTGATCTTTTATGACATCAACATCCCGTCGACTCTAATTTAAACAATTAACACAAGGACAACAATACTTCCTATTTTTTGTTGGAGCATTCTTCCTAGAGAATTCAATAAACTCTTCCACCATTTTCTCATATTCTTCACCAGTTCTCAAAGCATCCATCCAATTTTGATCCATTCTTTACCACATAAATCATTCCCAATAACACTCATGTTTAGAACAATTGTCAACGATATGATGGGATTACCTTTTTTCACTTTTTTCAACAAAAAATTTGGCAGTATTTTCCTTTAAAAAGTAAGACATCTCAAAATTTCAAGCAACCCTATCTCCACTACACTAATAATAATCATACTACTATATATTAAGGAAACTACATTAATAATCATACTAATCTAATCTTAAAAAAAATAAAGTTATTATTTAAGTTGAACATGAAAAATGATCTTTTTTAAAAATAAGTTATATATGTATATATATATATATATTTGTTAATTTTTATAAATAATCCTATGTTAAAAGAATTGTATACTTCCTTTTGTCTTATCCATGAAAATGAATACAAAAGAAATCTAAATCTTAAGTACCCAATAAAGGGGGGGGGAGTAAAAAGTAGAAGACGGACAAGGATATTACAATTTCATCTTGGAAGAACATAATATTGATGTTATTAAAACAAAGTAAAAGGTATATCACTTGAAGCTGTGAACTAAGAAATATCAATCAAACAGAAAAAAAAAAACAACAATATAAATGTCATGTATATCATACGGATATACGCTCAAATGCTTTTGGGCCATAACAACATGACAGGGAAATATCAAAGTCATGTTAAAAAAATTCAAGTCAAATAATTGTTGTAGTTTTTCTTATTATTGTTAAGTGCTTCTATCTCCAAGTAGGATCCTTTCTATGAATCAAACATTCCCACTCAATTTTCAACTTCTCTGTTTTCTCTAATTTGGCGGGTAGGTGCCAAAGGAGACAATATTAATAATTTTATGCTATCAACTTAAAACATCTAGAATCGCGACTTGGTATATGCCGCAGCCTATCCGTCAGATCTAAAATGGAATAAGCAAGACAGAGCATCACAATGTCTAAGCTAAAATTACTCACAACAGTAAGTTGCAGGGAGAAAAAGAATAATAAAGATGTCAGCATACCTGTAGCTTGAGCTTCAACCTTGTAAATTGATTTTGCAAGAAGACGACGATGTGTGGAGGGGGTGTGTGCGTCGACGACAATGGGAAGGAATGAGGTGGAAGAGAAAAAACCAAGACACTGTGAAGGAGGGGGTGTGTGTGTCGTCAATGGACGGAGGTGGAGGAAAAAGCAAGAAGGTATGGAGGAGCAGTGTGTGCCAACGAGGCTACAATGGAAGGGAGGAGAAAAGAGTAAAGTGAAGACGCGACGGTGAAGGAGTTGGTTAAAAGAGTAGAGTAAAGTGAAGAGCTACAGGAGGGAGTTGATCAATAGGAAGGAAGGAGGGGGGAGGACACATGTCAGACAAGTGTGTGACATGCTGCGGGAGATGCCTAAATGGTATTTGGGACACCTAAAAGTGTGTTTAGGCATCCCAAAATCCATTTGGGATGCCTAAACCTGGGACTTTAGGCGACCCAAATGAATTCTTAGACGTCTAAAGTAAGTCAAATTTGTTTACTTTTCCATTTTTGGCACCTGCGGGAATTTTTAGACATCCCAATTTAAAATTTGGGACGTCTAAACTCTTCTTTAGGCATCCCAATTCAAATTTGGGATGTCTAATGTTCCCATTTCCTTACTTTATTTATGAAAATGCCATCCACCGCCACTATCTTTTAACATCCCTTTTTGAAAAAGAGATATCTATAAGGGTAGTAGTATCTTCAATCTGTAGTAGTACTTTTATGGTTCTTAATATAAGATATAATTGATTTTTTTTTTTTGAAAAGATTAAGGAATATAAATAAGTTAGTTAATCATAAATATGTCGTGTATCATTTGATTATATATCAGTTCATATAAGTTAGATAAATTAATTTAGTATAAAATAGACAAATATCAATACTTTAAACTAATTGATTTAACTTCCTTAATCTCTTCAAAAGAATCAATTATGTCTTATAGTAAGGATGGAGAAGCATAAGACATAGAATTGAGAGCAATTCTTGCATCCTTGATTACTCTTCACCTTTCAGGATCTGAAGTGAAAGTTGATAGTGGAAGCTTGCTTTCTTAAGAAGAGACTTCTGCTTCCTTTGGTATACATAATGCAATGCAGATGTATGTATGAGTGGGAATAGGATTCCATGCTCTGGATTATTTGGTTGGATCTTTGCTATATAGATCATTCCGTTCTATATATGGCATCACAATTGTATCCATACCAAACTAATGGAATCACCTAACAAAGGTTGAATTATATTACCAAAATATCCTTCGTTGATTTATTTTTTAAAAAATATTATTTCATTGTATTGTAATAATTAAAAAACATCTTGAATATATTCAAAAAGGACATTTCGAATAAAAACCGGAAACATCGTTTACTTTTGTAGAATATAGTACATATAAATATATTTTAATCAAAATAAATGTGTGTGTCTACATATATCTAGAGAATGTCAATATGCTTTTTAAAAAAAAAAATTAAAGAAGGAATCGTAAATTTTCAAATGACCAAAATTTCTATGTAATTCTTATGTCTTTATATATTTTTTTAATTTAAAATATAATTAGCACATGATTATTTCCCCCAACGCACTTATTATGATTAATTCTCTCATGAAATTTCACTGAACATAAGTATACCATCACTACTGAAAATACTCTATAACAAGTCACATTAATCATAAATCATACATAGTGTGATTAGGTTTAAACTCAGTGCAACATAAAAAATATAAATATTATTGAAAAAGTTATATATGTATTTATAATAAATTTTTTTATTGTATATTAAAAATTTATATATACATATATTCGGTTACAAAAGAGTTTTAAAAAGTTTATATTTTTTTTTCCAACATTTAAAAAGTTTAGACCTACACAAATATGTATATTATATATCACTGTATCTTTTATGGAAGTGTTTAAAGGCTCATAATTTCATTCTTATATTTATTGTAGAAGTTGTTTTAAGTATTTGTTTGGGAGCACTTAAATTAAAATAAGTGTTTATATATGCACGTACTTAATATAAAATTTCTCTTACATATTTATTTCGTACCCCCTCCGGTTCTTAATATAAAATATATTTGAAGAGTTGATTTTATCTTAAATATAAGATATAGTGTTCTTATTTGTCAATCTTTTCCTAATTTACCCCTATTAATACTTTCTTAGCAATAATCAAGGAGGAGAGTGGATGAGGAAATTAAGAAAAATAACTAGGGCATTTTAGAAAATACATGTCACATCAACTAATTTCTTTAATCTAATCTAATTAGATAAATATGTCTTATATTAAGGTTTGGATGCGGAGGAGGTATATCATAAAAATACTTAAAAATAAATTAATCCAAATAAATACTTAATTAGTGGGTGTTTTGGAAACTAAGGGAAAAAGATGTGACAATCTGAATTAAATCCAGCTAAAATAATAAAATTCTAATTTGGGCCTGCACTTTCAACATATTCCTAATCAGGCTAAGAGGTGAGGTCTAATTAAACATTTCCTAAATGTCATTAAAATATAGAGTGGCCCTATATATGCTTATAAACACTCTTTTCTTTTCTTTTTTTTGATAAAACAAGACAAAAGCAACAGACTAACTCAAAGACATATCAGCACGAAGACATTCCTCTTGGAAGGACGGCGCCGTACAAAAACCATGAAAACCCAACTCAATACTGTGTGCTTCCCATGCTAGTCGGTCTGTAGCGCCATTACTCTCGCGACAACACCAGACCACGTTCACATGCCACTCCTGCTTCAGCCACCGCCTAATATCCATGAGCAGATCAATCTGGGGGTGATGGTCAGACCAACCCGAAGAGAGCAACTCAACAACCTCCCAACAATCCGTTTCAACCTCCACCCGTGTCCACTGTAATTCCCATGCTCTCTTTAAAGCCCATAGCACCGCCCAAATTTCAGCATGCAGACTTGTACCATTGCCGATATGGAACATAAATCCATCTTGCACCTTCCCTTCATAATCCCGTGAGATCCCGCCACATGACGCCATAACACCTCTACAAGAGCCATCTACATTATATTTGAAACAACCCACAGGGGGGGTTGCCACCGTGGAACTCTTTCCCTCTCTAAATGCAGCTTCTAGAGGTCCATACTTGAACAAGCCACAATAGCCTTCACCTGATAAAGAACCTGAGAATAACTCTTCAAATTTCCATCAAATATCCCAGCGTTCCTATTCATCCAGATCTGTCTACTAGTCACTGCAAACCATGATGACCAACTCACTTTCGCAACCATGCACCGTTGATTGAGATTCCACATAACCCAGCTGTACGATCCATTTAGAGCGAAGAACTTGTTCCGGAGTTGTTGAGGCACCAAATATTCCCATACAGGCCTTGCATATTTGCAGTCACGTAAAGCGTGTAAGGTATCCTCAAAACCGCCCAGACACAGACTGCAAGTAGCTACTGATTGAAACCCTCGAATCACTCTAGAATAATTAGTAAGCAAGCGATCTCTACAGCACAACCATAGGAAAGTTTTACACCGTTGTGGTGCCGACACCTTCCAAATCTTCCGCCAACCTCCTACCCGTCGTGTACATCTAAACCGATCCAAAAACTGATACACGGACTTCACTGTAAACTCACCATGAGATGAGAGTCTCCAAACTGGGGTGTCATCTCTGGTACTGTGCACATCTGGCCTAACTTGTTCCATGCACTGTAGAATGTGAGCAGGAAGGAGACCCCTAACCATATTCCAATCCCAATCACCTGAAGCCGTCAACATATCCACCACTTTCAAATTTCGAACATCTTCCTCCAACCTCCCACTGACGTAAACACTTAGTTTCTCATGACTTGGGAGCCATACATCCTCCCAAAACCGTACGCACTGACCATTACCCACCCTCCATCCGATACCCTTTAGCGTGTCAGACCATGCGTGGTTAATCCCCTTCCATACTTGAGATTGCTTTCTCCGTTTCCCAACTTTTGGAATTACATCATCCCCACACTTATATTTCTCCCTAACAAACCTCACCCACAATGCATCTCTGCGCCGTACCAAACCCCACCCAAGCTTCATCATAAAGGCAGCATTCTGCCTTCTAGCGCTCCTCAAACCAAGACCTCCATCCTCCTTCCGACCACATACATCCTCCCAGGCCACTAGATTCACTTTCTTAGATTTTTCGCTGCTACCCCATAGAAAGCCCCTACAGCGTTTATCAATTGCATCACATGTTGCGACGGGCAGAAGAGTCGATTGCATTGTATAAGCGGGAATAGCTGACGCCACCGAAGAGATCAATGTATGCCTGGCTGCTAACGAGAGACTATTGAGCTTCCAATTCGCTAACCGCGCATCCATCTTGTTCAAAACATATTCATAAGTTTGAGGTGTGACCCTTTTATGGTGAAGAGGAACACCTAAATACTTGCCCAGGTCTACCGTAGGAGTAAACCCCAAGAACTGGCTAATTTCCTGTCTCCTGACGTGATTCACGTTCCTCGAAAAGAAAATCCTGGACTTCGACACACTTATCTTCTGTCCGGATGCTAGGCAAAAATCATCAAGGCAAGCCTTTAACAGGCCTGTTTGTTCAAGATTTGCCTCAGCAAATAAAAACAAATCATCTGTAAAAAACAAATGAGAAACCGCTGTACCATTCTTCTTCAACCGGAAAGGCACCCACTGGCCATTCCTCACTTCACTCTAGATTAGATGAGCAAGTCGCTCCATAGCCAAAACAAAAAGATAAGGAGACAACGGGTCGCCCTGTCTAATACCTCGAGTCGGCTTGAAACTAGGTCCCCTGGACCCATTCCACAGGATCTGCATCTCCACCGTAGACAAGCAGACCTTCACAATATCAAGAAACGTAGCCAGCACCCCCAACTCTTGCAAACAATCAAGAACAAAATCCCAGCAAACACGATCATATGCTTTCTCTAAATCAATCTTCAATGCCATGAAGCCCTTCTTCTTCCTCATAATACGTATCGAATGGATTACTTCCTGAGCAAGAATGACATTATCGGAACTCATTCTCCCGGGCACAAAGCTACATTGATTTGGAGCAATAATATCAGGCATAAGAATCTTTAACCGGTTTGCCAACACTTTCGTCACTACCTTATACACCACATTACACAAACTGATTGGTCTAAAATCCTTAAAATTCTGTGGCACGTCCACCTTCGGAATTAAAACTAGATTGGTTCCGTTAATGCATTGCAGATGTTCCGGGTGAACAAAGATGTCTTGAACCAACTGAATTACTGATTTACCGACCGTCTCCCATTGACTCTGGAAGAATAAAGGATTTAACCCATCTGGTCCCGGAGCTTTCAAAGAACCCATGCTAAATAACGCCTGTTTAATTTCAACGTCAGTTGCCATCCTACCAAGGGAAGCCAGCACCTCCTCATCAACCTGGGGAAATGTATCCCCGAAATTAATTTGGTAAATGCGTCTTGTTCTTCCCTATATAACCTCTGAAAGAAATTGGTCCCCTCAGCCTTCAATTCCTCAGCATCATAACACCACCCTCCATCCTCTCGCTGCAATGCTTCTATATTTTTCCTTTTCTTACGACCGTTCGTCACCGCATGGAAATACCTTGTATTTTTATCCCCATGGGAATACCAATTACATCTAGACCGTTGAATCCACATAAGTTCCTCTTGAATTAGGCATTTTTCAAGCTCCATCCAAACCTCGAATCGTTTATTATTCCAAAAAGGACTGTTTTCATCTTTATCCTGCAATTGTTCTAATTCACTGAGCAAAGTAGCCTTCCGGAGATTAATATTTCCAAATTTAACCTTATTCCATCGTTGCACCTCCTTCTTAAAATTTTGAACATTACTACTCCAATTGTCCCTGACATTCCAGGAGTTCTTAACCACTCCCGAAAATCCCTCATCCATAACCCATAGGGCAAAGAATCTGAACTGGTCCCTTCTCAATCCTGGACTATTTGGCCTCATCCTCAACAACAATGGGCAGTGATCGGATTTAAACTTCGGTAAGTGTAACACTGATGCGGAATTATGCTTCTCTAACCACCTAGCATTCACAATAACACGATCAATTCGGCTATGAGACGAACCACGTGACCATGTATATAAAGGTCCTTGAAACTCCAGTTCCCCCATCTCCCTCTCCGAGTACAACTGCATAAAAAGACGATCACCACCTACAAGTCTTTGCATACCCGCTTTCCTCTCATCCCGCCGTAACGTAGCATTAAAATCCCCACCAACACACCACCTACCCACCCCCAAATTTTCTATAAATCGGAGTTGAGTCCACAATTCTCGTCTTCTAACTGGATTAGGATGGCCATATACCATCGAAAGGTCCTAAGAATCTTCCATCCCCACGTTAAAGGTTCCATGCAAAACTTGCCCATGCTTCATAGTGACTGAAAAATCAACCTCTTCAGCCCAAAAACACCAGATCCCTCCACTAAATCCCACTGCATCCACCACCTCCCAATTCTTAAACCCCCACCGTCTAGCTAACACTCTAGCCTTCTCACTACTTTGACGAGTTTCTAATAATGCAACAAACATGAAATTATATCTCTTCCGCAACTCCTTCATTAGACCCGTAAAGGCCCTACCTCCCACGCCTCTAACATTCCAAATTAGTATTTTAAAATCCATAAACAACTTACTTGGAAAGGGGAGATACTCAACAATTATAGCCCACCTCCATCACCTCCATATCATCAACTCGAGAATGTCCCATCGGTGGAGGGACTACTCGCATAGTTGTGTCGGGGATAGCGCTTGCTCCTGGATCATAGGGAATATCCACACTCATCGTAGCGGAATGAGTTCATTGACGATGAGGAGATCGATCGGCCAACACCTCCTTCAAATCCAATTGCAATTCATGTCTAACCAACGCCTGGGACTCGCCTTCCGTAACCTCCACCAGGCCCACATCCACCTGATCTCTATCCTTTATCAATGTACCCACAACACTTTCCTGCGCACTATTCCTCTTGGGCTCCACCACTTTCACCATGTCAGTCTGCTTCAAACTCCTTGCTGTAGGCCCAGTGGCTTTCGACGATCTAGCCCATGCGAATTCTGCGGAAACTTCTCCGCTCTCTCTAGCACCTGCCTATCCGAGCCACGTGAATCACGCATGTTATTACTCTGTTCTGACTGACCCTTAACCATATCCCGTGGGGATTGCTGATCCTGCGTAGTTGTCGGCGCAGAATCCTCGTCCATCACTAGAGCATTAAAACGAGAGCCGTTATTCCCACCACCTACGCTCTGCCGAGAATGTCGCCCCTTATCACTCACTTTCCCACTGGAGGGACCTAACCGAGAGTTCCGGCATGGACGTTGAACTACCATCCATGGTTCGAAAGTGACACCAGCGCTTCCCCGTGGCATTGGTTGCACCACCGGCTCACCATGCACCACCTCCGACGTAAGACCGTTAGTTCCCCGACTACCACTTGGATCTGTAATAGACTCAGATGGCACCCCTCCCTTGCATGTGGACATTGTGTTCTTTCATGGCCGTACCTCCCACAGTGAAGACAAATAATATGTATGCTCTCATATTGGATTCGCAATTCCATGCCATTCACCAACACAACGGGTCGAAGCGGGGCGTTTAAATCAATCTCAATACATAACCGTGAAAACCTCCCCTTCTTCTTGCGCATGGTATTCATATCCACCTTCAAAACCTTCCCCACTTGAGACCCAATAACAAACAGTGCACCCTTATCATAATAATCCGGTGGGAGCTTTGCAATTCGTATCCAAGAAGATATTTTCGAGATCACTTCAACATCCGGATTAAAGTCTGGTTTCCAGGGTTGGACTGACAAGTAGTGATCATAAACCAACCACGGGCCACCTGTTAGCGCCAGATCATAGTCATGGTGATATGTAAACGTAACGACGAAGAATCCCGATCCGACGTCTATGATGTCGACCTCCCCATATTTAGCCCACAGCTGCTGCAACTTCCTCTCCAAGTAATCCGAGTTGACCATCCTCCCCAAGAGTTTCACAATCAAAGCATTCTTCCATTGCCTAGCCAGCCTTTCTTTCTCATGTGGAAAGAAAATCACATTAGGACCCTTAGCAGATATCTCCACCCTGCACCGCTCCTTCCATCCCTCTCCTACCCACCATTCCTCCTCCGTCTCTTCGGCATGCTCCTGAGTAACTGCCTCCTTGAAAGACTTCCACTTGCTCGTGTTCTCCGATGGCTCCGGGCTGTAAGAGTTCTCCACATGCATCCAAGGCTCATCCCTTGGAATCATAGAATGATCACTCGTATACTCTCCCTCACCTGCACGGACCTTCTTCCGACTGCGACTCAGCACATCTTCCTCCTCCTGTGACGAAGGAGGGCTCTCGCCTTCTCTGACTTCTCTCATTGCCTCTTCTCTTCACAGACTAATCATTATAAACACTCTTTTCTAACCACTTCTTTTTTCTCTATGTGAAAAAAAAAGTATATAAACACTCTTTTCTAACCACTTCTTTTTTCTCTGTGTGAAAAAAAAGGATTAAATTCATTATCCTCATAGCTCACAAGATTTCTTTTTCCCATTTATGCCATTTAGAATCAGGTTGGTGTTACGTGTGTAAATGATCTATGAAGTAGTGCAAGTGTACACTGTCGTAATCAAGTAATATAGAAGTGAATAGAGTATCGTTCCCATGAGGATTGATCACTAAGTACTAAAATGGATAATTTTAATTCTATTTAGTCGATCGATTAGTTGGTGATTGAGAGCACAAAATAAAAGAAAAACAATTAAATATGAATGCAAATGATATGAAAGCAATTATGAGAAAAAGCCCTAGGGATTAGATTTCACTTAACAAATTCCAGATTGAATCACTTATCTATTCTAGCCCAATTTATTCCACATGATTGATAGTTGAGTTTGCCTAATTTAATTACTAGCCTCTTCCAAGGTCAAGCAATTCTATAATTAATTGCTAATCCAATATATTTCTATATGAATTTAAGCAATTAATTATGTATTAAGATTTATGGAACTCAGTAAGACTACACAACTCATATGAATATATTCCTATTTCATATGCAAGTTATGGTTTTAATTATAGGATCTACACACATGCATCCCCTTCCGGTCTCAACATGTATATTGAAATCATTTAAAAGATGGTCAGTCAATCAAAAGCATTAAGAACAATAATTAAAACTCAATCATGAAGGAGAAATTAAAACTATATTTAATAGGTTAAGATTCAATCCGTCATTAGTAAGCTACGTCATCACCCTAGAAAAATGAAAATTTAGCTCATGATAAAATTAAAAACAAAACCAAAATAAATTGACATTATATAAAGCTAAAATGAAATCCTCATATACTGCATAAACTTGAATATTAAATTCTCAAACATAAATATACAACTAAAAAGATACATGAAAAACTGGAGAAATCTAGCCGTCCATTTAGGAGGTAAAACCTTCCATGTAGGTGACATGAAAAAAGTAATACAATACTAAGCTTTCCATGTAAGAGGCATGCAAAAAGTAATATAATACTAAGCCTTCCATGTTGGAGGCATGCAAAAAGTAATACAATACATAAAATTAAAAATTAAAAATAACACAATTTATTTAGAATTGTCAGAGAAAAGATCTCTCCCTGTCAGAGAATCAAGCTACTATATTTATTCCCTCCTCTTCCTTTATCATTTTGCAAAGAGGCACATCTATATATAGGCAGGCGAAGTCCTTCCACGAGTGCGTCTGTTGCTTCTTCTTTTTTTCCACAGGTGCTATAGTGTTTTGTCTTCTTTTCACGCATGAAAAAATGACTTCTCAACAAACTTACACGTTTTTCCATGACTGCTACAGTGTTTTGTCACCTACTACAGTGATTCTATCTGCTACAATCACCTCCGTCCGCTACAGTAACGTCCTGCTACAGTGATTCCGTAATGAATAGCGACCGACGCTACAGTACTAACCTTTTTTCATATTTTAAATACTATTTATTTTACACCCAAATATATTATATTAAGCTCAAATATCGTCCATAAAATCATCATATAAGGGAAAATAAATATGAAAATATTTTACTTATCAAATTCCCCCACACTTAGCTCTTAGACGTCCTCGGATAAGGAGTATCTAATAAGTGCTTACAACAAAATCAGAAGTGTCAAGTCATAAGTAAGAACACAATTGAAAAATAAAGAAATCATAGTATTCATGAATCTACGAAAGTATAAATTGATAACTTTATTTGAAAATGAATAAACCGAGTTCGTAATTGTCACTCATTCTCCCAATCTCTCAAGTGTTTAAGAATAAGTGTTTCGCTCAATTTCAACCGAAAAAATTGCACTACCATAGGCTTGCTAAAAATCTCAATCTCCACTACCCAATTCACATGCATAATTCAAATCAAAAGGACTTATTAAGGGTTGTAATGAGATTAAAGTAAAAAGAATGTAAAACATGGTATGAAAGGCTAAAAATAGAGCAATTGAAAAATGGGCTATTTATAAATTTATCTCATCATAACAACCCACAATTCAAATACTTGACACATTTTTTTTCTTTCTTTTTCTTTCTTTTTTCTTTTTTTTTTAGAATTGCAACTGTAAAGTTGATGATATATACACCCCCACCTTTGTCAATAGCCCATTTCACAAGAATTTCTAATGCTCCACAAATCTTCTGAATAAGGTAAAAGCACTTGATATATTATTAAATCACATGTTAATGGGTTGAGAACAGAGAAACAGTCAATTATGCTCAAAGGGGCTTATCAACGGTATAATTGCAAAGTTGGTTGTTTGGCTCTGGCTAAAGGAAATGAATGCCTTTATCATTTTTGAATGTGTATGTGAGATATAATTTCAACAAGATTTAAAGCAAATTCTAGAGTGACAACTTAATAGGTGAATATAACACACAAAAGAAATAAACATTATAGGCTCAGAAGCTCACGACTAGGGGTTTTTAAACTCAGTTCATTCAATTTCAAAATTCAACACCAATTGCAATAATTAGTTGTTCATTCATGCTATAAAATCTCTAAATTCAATTTATCCATCCTTAAAACTTATATACTTCTTAAAATCATTACAAAGCACTTGAACAAGATGTTTTTTTTTACTTTTTTTTTTAAAAAAAGAAAAAGAAAAAATGCAACTAATGAAATACGTCTCAGGAGTTAAGAATAACTCCTTACTCTGTCATTTTTTTCACACCCCATGCATCTAATGGTTTTACTAACTAACAAAAGAAAAATTTTTTTCTCCTTCTCTAACCTAAATCAGACATTGTCCCCAATGTCTTCTAGAGCTCAGAGGAAGTTTTTTTTAAACATAAACACACAATAAAGTAAAACCAAGAGGTTAAGGAAAGTTACAACTGAAGAGTGGTATCTGGGTTCTGCTTCTGACTGCTATATGAAGATTGCCCACCTATTTGCTTGACGAGTAGATCTGGTTTAAGTTTATAGGTTTACAATTGATCGAGCAGCTGATCAGCAGTTGGTGCAGAAATTATGGAATGGCGAGTCGCTTGGGTTATGAATCTTGTTTCCACAGTATGATCAAAAAAATATTACAAATCATCATAAAAATCATTAACATTTAACAATCATAATGACTTTTTATGATAGTTCAACTTAGCCCAATATGCAACGCTAGAGATCCCATCCAACGTCTCCAAACCACTGGGTAGAGCAATAAAAGCTTGAGCATGACAGAACATTAGTCCCATTTGTTCAGGCAAGCTCGAAACCTGTAACTCTTGTTCTAAGGAAAAAGTGTGATCTTCCAACTCCTTCACCCTTACACTTAAACCCTTGCTTCCATTCATGGATGCAGAAATGGCCACACTTCCCTTTAGGCCCTGGATGCCTCCCCCGTACACAAAGTTTATTTTTCTGGCAGCTAATGCAATTCCAAGTTCGTTTGCTGTTGTTATAAACTCTCCTTTCTTGCCTAAATCAGTTTCACCAAAATTGCAAATAGATGTAAATCTACATTTTTGTGAAATACCCTTTTTCTCTTTCTTTCTCTCGGACCATGTATGCTTACAAGTGGAAGAGTGCATATTTACAAGTGAAAAGTACATTCTTACAAGTAGAAGAGTACATATATATAATACTAAAACAACGACAACAAAATCACACAAATCACACATTTTTCAAAGAAGTTTGAAAAAATTTCCGACACAAATGACCAGTGGGCCATTGCGTGAAGAAATTAAACAAAAAGAGGAAAGAAATTCAAAAGATAAAGTAGAGTAGACAAAAGCTGCCGAAAAGATAAAAAAAGATTAAACAAAAGCTACGGAAAAGATAAAACAAATTAAACAAAAGCATGATTATGTACAGTAGTTGTGATTTTGGCTCACATCTTCCTCTGGTTTTCCATCCAGTAACGGCTTAAATGATTTCTATGAATCGATGATTGGCTTCCCATCCATTTTTCTTATAAACTGGCAAACAGGGTCTTTTTTTGTCAGATTCCCAAGACAGTAGAGCCATTTTTCTTGGTTGAATACGTTCACTAAATCAAGAAGAATACGATGATCACAATTTGAATGATATCATCCAGGGACTCCATACTCAGTCCATCCTTTATAAATTTAATTTTATCTTCTCGATTTATAGAAACCATACCTTTACTTTTACAGCACTGATCACAATTCCACCTTGCACATTTAGAGCATACCTTCATTCTTTTAGCTATTCTCTTTTTGGAGTAAGAACTTCTTCCTATTCCTAGCAAAGGTTTAACAATTGATTTATTAAACTCACCTGCTAAACGTATCTTAGCTTCAATGATCCAGCGTATGTCCTCAGGAAGGCACATCTTTGGGAAGAGTGGGAAATCTGTTCTTAAGCTTTACAAGAAATTCCTCCATGGTAACTTAAAAAGAAACCGATGAAAACTAAAATATCAACGCAGTGCAGTGTGTTTCGGTGCATAGGAAAGAAAAATGAGAGAGTAGGAAAGAAGTTTGAGAGAGTAGGAAAGAAATTTTGGGGTTGCCTCCCAAATAGCCGCCTTTCTTTAACATCTTTAGCTAGACAAATATCAAATAAAAAAATTAAATTTTTTAATTTTTTTTTCTTTCTCTCTTTTTTTTAAACTATCAAAGTAAAATACATCATCAGGAGCTACCAGAAGTCCTGCAAAATCACAACAAACATCAAACCAAACCTTGGGTTGCCTCCCAAGCAGCGCTAAATTTATAGTCTTCAGCCAAACTTCTCAAACATAAACTACTAATCAAAAGTATCAAACACCAGGATCACCTTCTCTTCATTTCTTTTCAAGCAACAATGTTTTAGACACAAGAAATGATCATTCAAAGTAATTAATTGTACTTTTTCAATCATAGACAATTTTAGAGTACAATTATTTACTGAATTCAAATAAAGCACAACATACATGTACTTGCAAACAGATTTAGGAGTTTCAAAAATTTTAGAGCATCCCACAAAATCCACTTGATTCTCATCAGTAAGAGTCAACACTTCAACAGGAGAAACATGAATAACAGCTTTTGGAACAGCCACATTAGTTTCAACATCCAAATGACAGGAATTAAGTTCTACAATCGGGACCTCATCAAGACTACACCCACTATTCTCTCCAAAACTGATTTCAAGTTCCTTATCACATTCCACAAGAACTAAGGTTTTATTCAATTCCAGATCATCGACTTCCTCACAATAATTATCATCAACACAAGGAGTGGTCATCATGTTCAAAGAATTATCTTGTTTTATAGTTTCAAGTGACAAAATAATTTGACTCACATATATTCCAATATTTTGGACACTTGATTCAATTCAAGTTGCACTTTCCTTTCGCTCTCTACAAAAGCTCTCTGTTGATTCCGTAAACTCCTCACATAATCTTTCTAAATCAGACTTTTCCTTATACTCGAGAGTGTGTTCTTCAATATATGGATAAGAGTAGGAAGGGGGATTAGGACAATACCTGACATATGGATCCAAAGACTCTTGTTGCCTCAAAATTCCACCAAGATAAAAGGAATGATCAAAATAAGTTTGGTTCATATTGAAATCATCTCTCACATAATGACTGGTATTGCTATATGGACAATGCTCATAAGAATGACACTCTCCACAATAAGCACAAGAAAAACAATTATATGGAGAAGAATTTTCAATCCAATCAGCATTTATATTTTCTTGTCTCCTTCCATCCACATGCATTCCAGAAAAAGAACCAAAATATGACAAGTTATCACTGATTAAACCAAATGAATGCTATGAATAATCCTTTTTTTTTTTTTTTGAAATTTTTACATGAAGACTAAATTAGTATTAAAATTACTTGGTATTGATATTAATGACAACAATCCCCGGCAATGGCGCTAAAATTTGGTCTTGAATAATTGCTTTGTTCTTTGTAATCTGGATGGTTCAGCCAAATATCAGACTCATTACTTTTTCAACAACTTATATATAGTCGCTCTAGTGAAGAACTCGTGTCTGATCCCCTTGCAATCTAACTATTCTTAGTATGTACTAGAGAGGGTGAAGTCTCTGATATGAATTTTGTGCTTATGAATTTTCTAAAAAAAATATGAATATTCTTCATATCTCTTTTGTAATGGTTACAACCAAATAGGGATATTATGGTCTCTTAACAATATTCAGAAATTCCTAATAAGATCTATTAGCCTGATTAAGAATTTGTTAAAAGTATAGACATAAATAAGAATTTTGTTATTTCAGTTAGATTTATTTTGGATTTTTCCTATGTAGATTGTGCAATATATATAAAATCAATTCAAATAGGCTTAATCCAATTATTATTATTATTATTATCCAAACACTAATTACCCTCTTTTAGTTTACGTGTACCACTTTGCTTGGATTCTCATCTAACTTTGCATGCATGAATCTATACTTTTCTTTTTCCACCTCTCTCTCTCTCTCTCTCTCTCTCTCTCTCTCTCTCTCTCTCTCTGCCCTTGCTTCTATCGTAAGTATTGTGACACGTGTCTAACCATATGACATCCAATTCTTCATGACATGCAAGTGAAGTAAAGTGGATGCATGTGAACGGATTTCCACTTATTAATATGCCACACAAATATCTTCTTAATAATCTACCACCCTTCCTCGTGAGTATTAAAAATTAGAAAAATACTTATATATTTCAGGAGCACCACCTTATCTGTATTCTAACTAATTAAAATACAACAAATCATCTCATTTTAATCTTACACGGCTGATGAGTCATTTGGAGAAATTCAAATTTTATGATTGTAAAGACGTAAACTTGATAATTTAGAAAAAAAAATACAATTCCTTTCTTGAGTTGTTATTTTTCAAAATCATAAAATTTAAATTTCTCTGGATAACTCATAAGCCATGTGAGATTAAAATAAAATGAGTTGTTATATTTTAATTAGTCAAAGTACAAATGAGATGGCACTTCTGGATTATGTAAGTATTCTTCTAAAAATTATAATGAAGCACTAAAATTCTAAATTAATTATTAAAAAGTTCTTAAATATACCACTCACATAATGTAAATGTATCAGGTATTATTATCAATTATATACAAGACAATAACGAAAAACATGTAACATAGTATTTATCACTCAAATAACCAAGGTATTAAAACCCGAACTGGGTATTGAACCGGTCGGGGTACTGAGTTAAGGGTCAGTGGGTTAGACTGGGGTCAAATCGGAGCTAAACCGGTGAGAAATTGAAGATTTTAGGCTTATAGTATAAAATTCTAAAAGAAAAATCAAAAAATAAATTTTTTTTCTTAAAATTAGTAACCCAGACCGGACCGGTCTACCAGCCGGTTCGCCGGTTTTCGGGCCGGACCGGCCGGTCCGGTCCGGGTTAATGAACACTGCAAATAACACAAATTAAATTAATTTGGATGCTTTTATTGTTGTTTAGCACGAAAACTACTTTACACGTTATGAAATGTCATTCATAGCTATCAATCATATATGAAAAGTAAAAGTTGTTATCAACTTTATACAAATATAGGCATACTTATCATCCAAGGACGAGCTTCGATAATCCCTAGGAAAAAAATAAAATGGTACTATCATTTTAATCCCCACACACACAAAAGAATGAACAACAATAATAATGACGGAGATTGAGTGAGACGGCATTACAGTGACTCCCTGATTCTATATACAAGATGGGTTGATTTTTTGTAAAGTGGTTAAAAAAAGTTAAATAAGTTATTTAATTATATCATATATTATGAATTATTAGATTATATATCAGTTTATATGTTATGTAAAATAATTTGAAAAAAAACGATAAATATATATATATTTTAAAATAATTTAATTAAATTTTTTAATATCTAAAAAAAAATCAACTTTACTTTATATTTAATTTTTTATAACCAAAGTATCAATTACAACGATTTGGTCGGTGTTCCAAATGCCCCCTTCTTTAACTAGGTGGTACAAGATATAATTGAAGGAGAAAATTACAGTCAGGTCCTAGGTAAGATAAAAAATAAAAAAATGATCTCTTAAAATCTTAAAATAAAAAAATGGTCCAAAAACTTATTAATGGCGTCATGTTTTCATTTTGAGATTTTAAAGCATCATTTTTTCTTTTTCTTTTTCTTGTTTAGGGCTTGACTGTAATTTTCCCATAATTGAAGTTATAGCATAAACTCCGAAGTTAGACCTACGTGTTTAGCAAATATTAAGCACTTGGAAAAATTAAATAACTAACCAGGAGCGTGTGGTAGAGCGGTAAGGGCTCTTCCACCCTTAACCTTGGTCGGGGGTTCGATCCCTAGCCTTGGGTATGGAGCAGCGTTAAATCTCCTGGCCAGCTGTTCTACCCATCGAGGTACCTACAAATCAGCGGGGGGATTAGTCGGTTGCTCGGACGGCCCGGTTCTGGGGTCCAGATCTAGCGCCGGATACCTCTGATCAAAGATCAAAAAAATTAAATAACTATTTTTTTAACAGTTTTACAGAGTTTGTAACTCTATTTATAGTTAAAGCCTTACAGGTTTCTCTGTTATTTCCTTCCTTCCTTCCATCCATCCATCTTTCTGTATTTTAGAAACCATCTCATAAGTTTTTAAGGTTCAGAGATAGATCAGAGAGCTCTTATTAAGAATCCGAAGAAGCAGAAAATCATACTCGAAGCAAGTGTAAGGGCAATGCATTTGAAGAATAAGAAGATTGAGTTGTACAAGTACTCTATGAAAGATTAAATAACTAACTCTTTCTAAATATATTATTTTAAAATTGAAATATATTATATTTATTTATGTCATTTCTCACCATATTCTTGAGTTAAGAGATGCTGATTTTAGCATTCAATAGTTCCCCTTGGGTAGGAGATGTGCTGAATTCTTAAAAGAAAAGAGAAATAAGAATAAATAACACCATTAGAGAATGAATATGCTAAAATGTTTTTATTTTAATCTAAATCTTCTTGTATGAGGAGGTTATCAAATTGGAAAAAACAATGTAAATCGATTTTTCTTTGATTTTTCAGAAAAAAAAAAACTTAATGCTCTAATTTTCCATGAAATTTGAAGGTTGTGGTTTGAATGTGGCTTATGTGATCCATGAAAATTCATTGCATATATAATAATACATATGATATGACTATAATATCCCAAAATATACATTAGTATGTATAAATATAAATAAGCAAATACTACAAGGTATTTTCTTACAATTTTTTATTGGTTAAAACCCCCCGCCACTTCAGGACAACCCAAAATGGAGAAAAGAAGGCCCAAAATATTGGGCCTAATTGCCACTTGTAGGCCCACATTGTTAGGCCTGAGAGTGGCAACTTCGCAATAAAACCTGGAAGGCGTGACCATTTACTTTATGAAACAGTGAAATAAAGTCCCGCCAAAACGAAACGGAATACAAGAAAATTGTCTTCTCGGTCTTGAAGAAGCTCTCGATCTTGCCGTCAATGGCGTTCAATCTCCGACCATGGGCCGTCGTCTTTACCATCATCGGCATCTTCTTCCTCGCTAGTGAGGTCAACTCCATCCCTACGAAGGAACTAGATTCCATGCTTAACACTCTACGGATTCGACGCTACCAACTCTTCTGCAACGCAATCGTCACCTCTGACCTCCAATTCGAGCTTCTCTCCGTCCAAAACAACACCAGAAGCCACCGTAACTACACCATCTTCGCTCCCATCAATTCTTCCCTGTTCGCTCTTGACATGACCCTAACGGCGTCTTCTTACATTGACACCCTCCGCTTCCACATGGTCCCTCGCCGTCTCTCTATCACCGATCTCCTCAGTCTCCCGACCGGTACTTCTCTCCCTACCCTCCTATCTCGTCGTTACCTCAGTGTTTCCCAAAGCTTAGGCTCGGTCTCCGTCGGCGGTGTCAATGTCACTTTCCCCGATCTGTTCTACGGACACCACGTTGCCGTTCATGGCCTTAACGGCATTATCAGTCTTCGATTGAGTGAGGCCACCGGAGTTGTCCCCAATTCTCCAGTTGATTTTCGTAATCGCCGTTCTTTCCGTCCAAGAAGTGGTCCTAGTTCATTGGAGAGTCATTCGGTTATGGCTCCGAGTCCGACCGCACGCCCTCCAGTGGAAAGTATTCCGTCAGTTAATCGGAAAGATCACGCTCCGGCGCGTGAACCTAGTGATGCTAGTAGCCATTTTCATGCTGCATCGCCGTTTGATCAAGCGGTTCATCCTCCGGATGGTCTAATGACTCATGCTCCAGATCACAGTCCCTCTCTCGCTGCTCCAGAAAAATCTAGTTCTCTGTACAATCCCATGATTCATACTCCGGAAGCTAGCAATTCTCCTGCTATTACAATTGAAACGCCGGCAAATGTCTATGTTCATCCGCCGATGGTCTCGCATGCTTTTACCCCAACTTCTGAGTCACCAGAGTATCCTCATTCTTCGATATCTGCGCCACCATTAGAATATTCTGACGCGGAGGTACCCACGGCGATGAGCCCTGATGATGTGTGGCTGCCGAACAAACATGGGGTTGCATTGATCGAAACCTTCAAAGGCGATTCGGATGGACCGATTAAAATTGGGCATTATGAAGACGAAGTGCTGAAGATCCCACAACCGATGACTGGCGCTCAAGAAACGCTCAAGAGATATAAGCCGTTGGATGGCGCCCCTCACTGTGTTGATTCAGATGTAGGGCTTGGATTGCAGCGTTACACTCATCGGTGCCCAACATGCCGTTATCTTTGTGAGTGAAAATTTTGGCTTTGATAGGCCACATAAAACGGTTTTTCCTTCTTAAGGTTGGAAAAGAGAAAGCTTTAGTAGCTGTTTTACAAGCTGTAAACTGTAAAGATTGGTCTTGAAATTGAAATTTCAGGTTCTAGTAGTTGGTTGTCATTTGTCAATCACCACCATCTCCAGAAATCTGGAAAATTTGTTCATATCAAAATATATGTGCTCGATGATTTTAGGCCCACTGACCATAACTTTGTGACTTTAATCTGAGACTTTACATTCAAATATGCGAATTTAATATAAAGGCAACCATTATCAAAGTCCAAAAACTGGTCTTGCATTGTGCTCTCCGATCAGTTTAGTGTGACTAACAATGAAGAAATTTACACTTTAATAGTGCTTCAATTTCATTCAGTTATTTAAAAAATTGATAATAATTTATACTTGGGTAATTCCAGTCTACGTCTGTCTGGCTTAATTCACTTTTTGAAATTGAAATGGATCATAAAGACTTGAGGATTTTCCCATTGTTTTCTAATATCCCGACCCTAGAAGCCCACCAATCTTAGAGTACATATATGAAATCACAAGGGGATGGCTTTCCTATTTTGATAATGAGATAGAAATTTCCCTTTTTACATAATGATTGCATGCTCTCATCACTCTCATGCCTTTTCCAGGGAAAAAATAGAAGAGGGGAAAAAAGGCGTTGAAATTACAATTCTTGTAATCATCCCAGCCCCATAGATCAAGGGGAAATACTGGTCAAGAATCTGACTTGGGAGAAGCTAGATTCCAAGTGTCCAAAGAATGAAGAGTAGAGAAAATGGGTTTGATTAGTAAGATCTGAACTATGGATCACCATCACCAGCATCCTCCATATATCCATCCCCATCACCATCCCCATCACCATCATTCAATTCTTGTTCCTCATCTTGAACATGATCTGCATCTTCTGCAGCATTGTCAAGTGGTACATTATTATCAGCCTCATCGGCTTCCATCACCAGCAAAGGTGCTTCTGCTACCGTTGCCTTCATGGATTTCAGCTTTTCATCACTGAAGAACGAAGAATACGGTTTGCCAACCTGCAGCACCAAATTGTTAAGTTGGTCCCCAGGTTCAAAGTATTCACTTAGAATCACAATAAAACATCAGTATATTTTAATTAGGGTTAATGTACAACAAATTACTTTAACACACTGAAAAAATACTTCAGGGTGCATTACAAATTACTTTACGATACTGGATACACCCGGGAAAAATACTTGAAGGTGCTGGATGCACCTTACCCCTTTTGATTATATTGCATATACAGATATACTAAGTATCATAATGACTCTACACAGAACATTACCTTGAATAGAGATTCTCTCTTCTCAGCACTTTCCACAAGCTTATTCCATCGCTCGCTCCTCCTCAGTGTTGAGGCAGATCCAACCACCTATGAAAAGAACCAAGACTTAGATGATCACATTAAGATGGCATGTAACAAAGGAAACTGAGGCATTGAAGGTACAATACCAAGACTGCAGACTTTGCCCGAGTGATACTGACATTCATTCGCCGATCATCCTCTAAAAATCCTATCCCTTTATCCTTGCTTGCCCTGACACAAGAAAAGATCACGATATCCTTTTCACGCCCCTAAGAGACGACAAAAAAAAAAAAATTCAGCCTTTAGTCACACATCTGAAATGTCAGCCAAGATGAAAGTTACCCTTCATTCAAACTTTGACTAAATACAAGTAGCAACTCCTTCTATTGAATTATTCTACAACATAATTTATTAATTATAATTCAATAGTTCAATTCAGGCGTTGAATGTATTCATCTGAAAATGAAATTTCTTAAAGATGAATCATTCAAAAGCCTTTCCAGGCATCTTGTGTTCCGTGGTCATCTATCAGAATTAATTTGTAACAATTTCTAGGTTATATTATGAAATAAAGGATTTTACAGAATCTATTGTAAAAAATTTCAAGGAACAGTTAAATAGTGAGAATTCAGTCTCCCTAAAATCATTCATCAAATTTGCCTTATTCACAATTTGATGAATACCATAGGCAAAAAAAACAAAAAAAACATTTTCATCACGTGATAAACATTGAGCCGGTTTACCTGGCAACCATCAACAGTACATATGTCCACTACTTGCTCTGCTGGCACTCCTATAGTCTCTTCAAAACGTCTTTGGAAGAGCTTTACTTGTTGACTATAGGGACAAATTATCGCTAGTTTGTTCCCAGACTTCAGTGCATCTGGATATAATGTTACCAGCTTTTGATATAGGAGCAGAACAAATTCAACTTCCTCAACATTTACCCATGAAGAACCACTTCCATGCGGCCGGGCCTCTTGCCCCTCGTGTATGTCGAAGAAGCAAAATGGGCCAAAGCAACTGTACTTGTGCCATTCTCGTTCTGTCGATGATCTGATATCTTCTCCATCTTCCAGTGAATCTTCATAGAACTCTCTAGAAGGAAAGCTTCTGATCTGTTGCAAGTCACACATCAGAATACCTACTTTAGCAGTGTCATTATTGGAAGGATAACAGTAGACAAACCCGCAGATGAAATCCTGGAAACCCAAGTTCTACTCCACCATAATTGTATTACTTGTATTACTCTAGTCCCTAATGTAAGACCCAATTAACTAATTTAATAGGAAGTTGGTTAAATTAGTTAATATGACATGTTTTTTTCTAAAACACCTGAATCATCTTCTTTAATCCCCTTCCTCTCTCTCCTATTTACTTATTGTTGAGGGAATATCAATAAAGCTAATTTAGTGAAAAATTATTGAACATGTAAATGAATCTAACAACTCCCCAATTATACTCTACACTAAGGACAGGAGGAGTATAACTTATTGGGGGATGAAAGTATGAGTATTAGGATAGAAAATATCCCCTTGGCAACAATAAAAGAGGGGGGAAAAAAAGTCAGCAGGGAATTTAATCTCACTGCCCATATATAATAGGGAACCTTCCAAAATTGGATAACTTGATTGTTCCAACAGTAAATTACAGCAAGATTTCGCTCTTACTGTTTAAAAGGAACGAGGTAGATGAGAAACCTTCCAGACAACTTCACCTTAGAATTTTGTTTTCAGATGGCCATTATATCAAGCTCAAGTATTCATACACACATGAACTGTATCAACAGTCCATTTTCTGAATTTGCCGCTAATGCACTAACCTCAGGATGCATTCGGTACTGAGTCTTCAACATTTTCACAGGATAACCACCCTCCTTCAATCTTTCAAATAAGCTTTTGCCATACCTTTGATTTAAGAAACAAAAGAGCACAAATTATATGCGGCGAATGTCTTGATCCAAAAATAACTGAAATGGATAGAGTTGAGTATCACTATCGTTGGGAAAAATAATGCATACCCATAATTCTTTGCTGTCTCTGAAATCACAGTTGCTGGAAGTTGAGCTGGATCACCGACCTGAAAGGAATAAAAAAAAAGTAGCCCCAGGATAAGGAACAATGATTGTTGGATTGCAAAGTTCAGCACTTTTAATTTCCACAAACCATTTTTTATTTATTTCTGTTCATGAAAGAAACTTAGAGAAGACAAAATACAACATGAAAAGAATCTTCCCACTTTTCAGGCACTGTTTAACATACTAATCGTCAAGAGATGAATTATGAATCTCATACTTAATCACTATGTCAAATATTATCAACAATGAAAATATATGAGCCAACAAAAACTGCGCATAATTGGGAGTTTTTTTTACTTTGGGCATGACAATTGCAAGTTAAAATACTGATAAAAACATCAAATTAAGAGTGGGATTTTCAAAAGCAGCACCAATAAAACGTACCAGGAAAATCTTTTTGCATTGATTGGCCAAGGGAACAAGAGTTGCAGGCTCCACCTATTCAGGGGTAAATGTCATACTTCATATAAGATTAGAATAACCCACATTCATTTTGTACATAGGCAGACAAATTTCTACGTGCTAAATATCCCAGCAAATTTATCAAAATGGCCCTAAAATTCTACAACTGACAAAATTTGCACGTGTGGTTTATAGACCTGAATATGTTAAAATTGGTATCATGCTTTGTACAAGAAAAATAACTCAACTATAAATATTTGCCATGTCTGTACATTGCAAAATGACCAAAATCTATGATCCATAATCTATATCTATAATTATACAAAGCCTAGACAATTACACACCAGTATGCATGGACAATGTTGGTACACGGATAGGTAATTAAAAAAAGAAATAAGTTGCAACACTGCATATAATTCAACTTCTTTTACTATCATACAAATCTGTCAAGTTGATGTTTTAAACGTAATTTTCATATTACTGTCATAAGTGTCCCCCTAATAAACATAATTATTCAAGCTTTTCTCTTACAGTCCCCTTCCACCATTCTCTTTGTCTAGGTTAGAAATCTAACATGGTATCACTGAAATTAATACAAGGAAAGAATCATTTGAACTAAATATTGCCAGAAAATAGGAAATGCATTAGGTAAGAGAGACTGCTGAATGACAGATTATCTATTTCCTCTCTTTTTTCCTGCCAAAATCAACTCCGGTTTCTAAATGATTCTGAAAGAAAAAAGAGGGAAGCAGCGGGAGGAAGAGTAATTGCCATGTTTCTGTTTGACAAGCTTCCATACATAGGTAGTCCATTCTAAATACCAAACAAACATGGCTGGTGAAATATTCATTGGATTTGTAAGAAATTTGGTCAAGCGTTGCCAAATTAAACCGTATGCAAATCTATCAACTGAACAACACCATGAGTAAATAAATAAGGGTGCGAACTTACAGCTTGCGCTGCTTCGTCTATGATCACGACATCAAAGCTACGATTGAGTTTACTGAAAACATGAGATCCACTAAAACTGAGGGTGGAGAAGACCTGCCAAGCATAAAGAAAACATTGAGCAACAGAGTACCATATATCATGGGATTATGCGTAAAAGTGGGTGAAATAGCGGATTAGTTTGTTAGCAGGTTTTTAGTAGTTAATTTATTTTTAATTGCAAATAAGAATGAGAAGTTACTTATAAATATCTCAATTAGGATTTATTTATTATTGGGTCAATGTTGGTTCAGATTTAGTGGATTCTTTTCTGATTTATTCATTTATTATTTAATGCCTATTTTTATATTACAAATAGGAGAGTAGTTAGTAAGGGTAGGGAAAGTAACTTCTTGAGATTCATTGTAATTTCGGAGATTCTCCTTTGGCTTTATTAGTTGTACAAATTTAAGATCCTTGCTCATATTGTAAAAGAGATTTTCCTTTATCTTCATTAATTTGTCAAGCTAGATTCTGACTTCACATTTTAATAGACTCCCCTTCTTTTTTTGCCTATACCTATCTTGGATCCTATCATTGAGAAAGTTGCATTTCCTTATTTTAAATTCAACAGGATGGCTAAACATACTATTGTGGCCTCATCCAAAATTGCAGCCCGAATACTGTCATCATCAGTTCCTGTAGGACCACTACTCTGTTTATCGGTGGATGATTTGTTAGCAGTAGTCCGCTTTTGTTTCACCTGCAAGCAGAATTTGCAGCATCAAAATTTGAACCATGGCATGAATCAATAAAATTTCTAAAGAAAAGTAATTAATGTTTAAGAGATAAGTCACAATAAACTATACTGCAATATTACCCCTGACATATCCAACTAAACAATTATTTTCAACGAGACGATGTTCTAAAGGAACAATGATTGGATTAGAGGATTTTCAATGAACAATGGGAGCATATATAGTGCTGAATCAGTAGCATGGAAGTTAAAGGACAACAGTTTAAGAAATAATCAGTGTTGTCTCTTCATATACATACAAGTTCATCCAGGGCAACTGACTTGATAGAATGATGTGCTTTAAGACCAATTCGCACAACTTTAGGGCAATAAGGACGGTTATCTTCATCATGTACACCTGAGAAAATCCAACAGTAACCAAAATTAATTAACAAAACCTGTATCAGATGCAAGATTCTAATCTAAACAGCCTTCCAAAGAAAAATCAGTGTTAAATGGTTGGTTAGCTGCTTATAATAAATATCATCAATTATAAGGGCTAGCAAACAACTACCCATTCAGCCCATATGGTGTAGATTTCTCCCTAGGAAGAATGCCCCTGTTGAATTCTCAACCAACAACAGCCACCCTCAAATAATTTTTTGCAATGTAATAGGAACTAGAGGCTCTTAAAGAACACATCATATCTTAATTATTTAGTAAAATTAACAATGCAGAGAGCGAAAACCTTCAAAACTTTGAGCATTTGTATTCTTTAAATGGCAGACATCACTATTGGATGTAGTACATTTAATGCATAATCACTTCTGTTGACAAATTACCAAGGGCCAGTTTGTTTAAGATAGAGAAAAAAGTGATTTTGCCTGATCAAATATAAGGGAGCTGTTGGGGTGAAGATGGGAGGATGTTGATATCTAATTGTACTGTGAATGTTGTAGAATTGGGAATTTGGGTATAGGAGAAAGAAGATTAGAGGGTTGAAGAAGAAGAAGAAGAAGAAGAAGTAGAAGAGAGTAGGAGAGACAGAGTAAAGCAATCTGAATATTCTCTAGGCTGTCATTAAGATTGCAAAACTGATTACAATAGGGATAACCTGCCATATATATAGGCAGTAGAGAAGTTCATCAAAACACCTATCACCCTAAGGCTCATTAATCATTAGACACACCTGAGGCCATGTTTGGCTAGGGCCACTCCTAAACGACTAGCTCCACTAATGGTTAATGCCACTCGTCTAATTAACCAAACTAACTAACTTTCAAAAACATCCAATTACAATATCACATTAGATGTCTTGAAAATAATCTACCTAATATTGAGCTTATCAAAATAAGCCAGAAGAAGATTTATTTTAAACACATCCCCCTACCTTCACCCTAACAACTCCCTTATACTTCACTTTTTTATCTAATCTTAGACAAAAGGGTCCAAAATGTTGCATGCAATATGAGAAAAATAATCGCCAACACCCTTCTACTTAGAAGTTTGTTTAACATGCTGTCAAATAATGGTAATGCAAACACAATTTTCCAATGAAGATATATATATATATATATTTTTAAAAATGTGAAATATGCATGTAACATAAGAAGCTATAAGGCAGCAAGAAGAAAGATGGGATGAAGTATATACCTCCATTTAGAACACGCAACACAATCTCATCCAGGGCAGAATTTGATGGAGCACATACTAGCACTCGTACACGATACTTGCGACTTGAGGTTACAGCTTCTGGTTTCTGAAAATATGTAAAGGGAAAATTAGTAAGAGATAATATTGTGAAATGAAAATGTTGAAAGAATTGGGTCATACTCACTAATTCATTTCCAGTGGTAGGGTAGAAACCATCATCGCCATCCTTTGGCATCAAACTGTCCCTGGGATTAATGCCAGTCAACCATGGAGATGACAGTCCCCAATGCTTGTGTCTGCATAAGGACAGTACAGAAAAAAATCATTACAAACCTTCGAGCAAGCAACCATACAAAAGAAATATTCAATAACAGAAGTGCTCATACAGTCATAATAATATACCCAACACTAGTACACTATAAATTGGGAAGGCGAGTGACTAGAGAAGAGCAAAATACCAACACCCTGAGGAAACGCAAAACACCTGCTTGGCTTTTGTGATAGGGATTTTTGCAGTATTTTAAGGGGTCTGGGTTTGAGTAGTATGACAGCCTCCTTATCCCAGACCAGTAGTGTGTATTATTTGTTGTTTTTCCTTATTTATGCAATTTACTAATGCATTAACAAAGATTGTATATGATAAATATATAGCATCCATATTATTTTTTGTTGAGTTTCTTCATAGAAAATGACGGCAATGTGCAGGTACCCACTCAAATATCCTAAACTGAATATGAAAATATGTGCATATGCGTGCGCTGCTATAATATATTCCTATATTCTCATGCATATGCAATATCTGAAACCTATCTGAATCTGATAAAACTTCATATTCCTAATACCTGCACTAGAAATACCAGGACCATGAAAAGCACTACAGATATTAAAGCATTAGGTATTGGGTAAAGGACATCCAAAATATCCAATACTAATGTTTATCTTTCACAATATAATTTCAAATATATTTTACAAACTTGTAATTATGTTGTGACATAAAGACTTGTACTTATTAATTACTTTAAAAAATATATTAAAAAACAACAATCAAATAAAAAGACGAATCAATAGATTTCTCAATACAAAAATAACAAAAGGAGTTAACAAGTAATAATTACAAAACAAAACCAACATGCAGAACATGAGGGTCACTCAGGCAAGTATAGCCCAATAATTCACATACTTTTCCTCAATTGGCAATTGCGGTCCCCGCCTCAGCTCAAGTATCCCACTCCTAAGAAGCAAAAGAGATTAATACATCAGCAACGAAATGGATTAACTAAGAGACATCAGGGGAATATATGTGCATGCAAATTGCTTAGATCCTTAGGGCATACTTCGTAGAAGAAAAATTTTCCAATTTTTTACTTCCTCCGCTGTACTCCCTCAAATTTCACCGCTACCAAGCACATTATTGTAATATTATACTCAATATAACAATAAAAAACATAAACATATAATCATTCATCACAGACTAGCACAAAAATCTAAGAAAAGCCATACTTAGAATGCACTCTTGCTGGAGTTGCATGCAAAATGGTACTTAGAAGTCCTAGTATGGTCTGAGTCTTTCCGGTCCCTGGGGGCCCCTAAAAGAATTTTGTTAGAATCAATTAAAGCATTTACAGAGGCCAACAACCAAATCACCAAAAGACAAATTACATCATAGTAATCCAAACAGATGCTGCAAAAAGATTAAAAGATAATCAATGTCAGAAAGAAAATTAGAGGAAAATGTTCATCATATAAAAACAGAACCTAGTGACATAAGGGAAAAGAACACAAGCTCATATCCTAGTTCCGGAAGTAATCAATTGAATGGTTTGACCCAGCTTTGTATGACGAGAATTTAAAAACTAAAAGAAAAAAGAAAGAAAGAAAGAAAAATGTGAGGAACACGATCCCTCACATATGAGAAGGTGATGCTGCAACCCATGAATTAGTTGAGTGATCTCTAGCAGGGGAAGTGCCCATCAAGGACATGGTTTATGCCATGCAGGCCTAGCTCTTGGCTGAACGACCAATCCCAACACTACATGTGCCAAGGTTAAAAAGATGTACCCAATTAAAAAAGAAGGTAAAGCTGTTATACATGTAAATAAAGAGAACAGGACTTAGATGATGACAAGCCAATTTAACAGTCAACAAAAATTAATCTCTTTAATACTACCATCTCTTAGATGCAATAGCTGTCTTCCTTTACAACAAAGGATCATAAATATTCCAATGCACACATGGCATCAAAATATTACAACAACAACAAAGCCTTATCACACTAGATGGAGTCAGCTATATGGATCGAACGGCAATGGCATAAACATATTAGAGTGGAAAAAAATTAAAGATGTAAAAACATCAAAATTAGTTTTGAATCAAAATAAGGGCACATGTCAAGACAAACCTGTATCAAGATAAAGGCATTAGGTGAAAGACCAGCCTGCAACAGAATATAAAAGTTTATTAAGGAAAAGGCAATCAAATATATACATATGTTATGTATACAAAGACATAGGAAAACTTGACCGTGCAATTGTGTCTGAATGTATATAGACACAAATATACAGAGATATGACATCCTCATCTTTTGAATAGAGACTTACTGTTATGGCCTCACGTTGATATTGATTGAAATTACTTTCAACGTGTTCCTTCAAAGGTAATGGGATTTTCCAACCCTGATCTGTGGTACCAGAACTCTGCCTACCAGCTGATAATATCAAATCCTTGTAAGGAAGAGAACTTATGGATCGCACTGCCAAATACTCACGAGCAATCGTGGATAAACTGCATATCTGCGAAAATACCAAATTAGTTTCAGATATACAATAACCTTTATCTTGGGAAAATATAAATTAAACACTGCTTCCCTTTTCAACGAATAAGAGAACCTTTTGGAAATTCCCAAGTACACAAATGCACAGAAGTGTGATTACCCTATCAAAATATTATTTCTTACAGCATTTGAGTGACGGGGAAAAAACAAACACAATTTTATAAGCAGAAGATAACAATCAAAATATTGCAACAACAGCAACAATGACAGCAACAAGCCTTATCCCTACAATTAGAATATTATACCAGTTAAATCTAAAGGAAATGAAAAATGTGAAAATTATTCAGTTCAAGAGTTTCAAACCCACAATTCATCCCTGGAACCGAACTTAGGTCAGCTTCATGAGAATGAAATCCAGAGAGCATGCAAGAACAGCAATCAAAATTGATCTGCCCAACTTAACGAGGAGAACACAAATAGGTTAAAATAAATTACCTTCAGAAAATACAGCTGCCTTTCTGGTTCGGAAATATGAGAACGCATATTCAACAGCCTTGGGCAAGACGTTACATTATTTGTATCAAAGTGCAAGATCTCTCCAGCTAGATTGAGTCTGACTCGAAGAAGTCGGGCCTCAGAAAATCTACGTACGTGCTCCACCAAAGCAAATGCATACACAGTAGGCAATTTCTTACCACTCAGAAACTGCATCATGACAATGATAAAATAAATTCATCCATTTGAAGTTGAGGCACATTTTTTATCAGCGAAAAAGTAGATTGAGGAAAAGAGAAAAGATTATGACAACAATGCTTTTTTGTTCCCTCAAACTCAAAGCAAGTAGAGCCTCAGTTTCCCTCATACAAATAGTAGACAACAAAATATCGAAATATTGATTTTCATTAATTCTATAAACTCGATACATGCCAAAGGCTCATATTAGACATGACATAACATTTATACAACACATGGATATCTCAGATTTATGGCGCCAGAGCTTCCTAGATCCTTCATTAATGACAATTAGCTTAACAACAAAACAAACTGCTTCTAGTTGCAAAAATATTCTCAAAAGACGTAAGAATTAGACTTTTACAAATTCACTAGGAGAAAGATTAACAACTAAAAACAAAAACACACTAGTTCTGAACGGAAACACAATAAACTTAATCCAAGCTGTAGAAGGCAAAATAACAACAATAGAAGAATACATCACAATTGGACCTGCAAAGTTTGAAAGGGTATATTTTCTGATCATTAGTACCTTTTCTTTTGAGAGTAGTAGAAGATCATTCTGCGAAACGGATTCACCCTCCTTGATTTCACAAGGAAGTTCTATAAAATGAAACCCATCTGCCTCTGTGCAACTCTTTACTACACCAAGCTTCCATTCAATCACTGCAGCTTAAACACAGTTTGTCAGCATCGTAGAGAGTATTCATTTATCAACACTCAAAATTCTAAATGGAAATCAAAGCTTGTAAACAATTCAGTGACTTCCTCGTGCAACTTCAACGATGATGTAAAGAGAAAAGAAAAACTTTTAAGGAGGAGCTTAGAGATATCGTCATGATAGTCTCAGTATGAATCCAAAACAAGGAATTTACAAAAAACGTATCAATGGATTTGGGGTAAAAAAAAATTCTAGCACAGATTACTAACAAAAATTACGTTACCGGAAGAAAGTCTCATATATAAATGTGGCAAGGATGAAAGTTTGTTAACATTCCAAAACCAAAACCAAGCTCCAATAGACCAAAAATATTGCAAACCCAGCAAAATAGAGAAATCTTTAATCAAACAAGAGAGAGAGAGAGAGAGAGAGAGAGAGAGAGATACAGCAGGATAACTAAATAAATGAACGAAAGGTACCCTCTTCGTCATCGTTCTCCTTAATTATCTGAGATTTTGCTTCTTCAAAAATGAGAGGCTCATAAGTAGAGATATATTCATCAACGTCTTTATACTGAGACTTCACTTTGGGCAGTGCAGATGCATCTCCATCCCCACTCTCTACCCCATTGTTCTTCCGCTTCTGAAAAAGCCAACAGTCAAAACTCTCCCTGATTAATAATCGGCCAGAAAGTTTTTTTTTTTTTTTTTTTTTGCATGAGACATGGTGTAGCTAAATAACTACCTTAGATTCCTTGATGAGACGAAAGTAGTCCCAGCTAAGAATAATCTGATAAAAACGGCGTATTACAGATTCTTCCTGAAGCTTTTCTTTGTCCAACGCCATATGGGGAAGAGGGGTTTTGGCGCAGTGAAGCGTTCGGGAATACAGGTTTTAAGAGTGAATCGCCCCAAACACAAGCCTCAAGTGTATAAATAGCACCTTGGCAGAAAAATAAATAAGTATTGTGAGTTTGTGACAAATAAATAAGGGAAAACCATTATTTTTCTTCAATTTTTAATTGGGTACATATGTGTTTTCTATCCAATATAAAAGCTAACAGTTCTGATAAAACAAAGTTGAAAGAGAGTACAATCAAAGAAAAATCCTAATTAAATCATACCTAAATACTTAAATCCGGATTCATACCTACACACTACTAACAAATCCTTGATAAGGTCAATAGACCTAATTAAGGATTTTTGAATCTTGTTATATGACCATATCGCCCTTATTCTTTTCTTTTTTCAAAGTACACCTCTTTTCTACAAGCCACATGTTAGCGTATGAAGCTCCCTTTTAATCCTTATAGATCCCTTCCTCATCCTATCGACAATCAGCGTATTTGTTTCGGCGTTTTGAGGGGAAAATCGGACTTCAACAGTGTATAATTGGACTTAAACAGTGTTTTGATCAAAAGTGGGTATTTGTTTCAGCGATTGGATTTAAGGTGAAAAAAGTCATAAGTTGGAAAAAGTCATAAGCCTCAAAATGAAGCTTATTGGAGCTTATGTGCCTGTATGTGTATAAAAAAATATTGATAGGAGTATTTTCATATTTTTGAGGATCAATGAGGTACTCAAAATCACTTCTAATCACAAAACTTCTTTTATAAAAAATGTTCTAAATAATTTTCTCTTTCTTTATATAGTAATATTCTGCTAATTAGAGAATACTTTAGGATAAGAGTTTAAGCAAGTTTTGAGTTTTATTAATATATGACCGTAGAAATGTAGAGAATAATTAATAATTAATTTTAATCAGTTTAGATTTATTATTTAGTTGTTTTATGATTTTATAATCAATTTTTTTATAAACATGTCATAAATTACTTTCTATATAGTGTTTTTACCCATTAAATTTAGTTTAAATCATTTATTTGGATTATTGGAGGTATTATTGAGATTTTAATCGGTTTATTTTGTTAAATTTTGAGTTATGTGAAAATATAAGTTAGGATTTAATATTTAAATTAGAGTTTGATATAATTTATAAGATTTAAGTTTGAGGTGCACAGTAGAAAAAACTTTTGGAGTGTACCAATTTAAATTAGAATTTGATATAATTTTATTAAAATTGTACCATTACCAAATTTTCAAAGTTAATTTTTGAGAAAATTGTGAAAAAATCCCTCCGTGTGTAGATATCTTCCTAGGTCCTATTGATAATTAAGTTGCCAATGATGACTTTTTCCACAATTATCCCTTCAATTTTTCATAATTTTTTCAATTCTTTTCTCTTAATTAATACAAAAGTCACTTATGCAAAAGTCAAACCAAACATCCTAACTTTTACATAAGTTACTTATCCAATTGCTAATCCAAAAACTCATTATTTTACCCAATCTAACTTTTTTCCAATCTTAAGATTCCATAAGTTTAAGTAAAAATAAGTTACTTATTCAATCGTCAAAACAAACACACCCATTACACTGATATTTTACTAATTGCAATCTTCTATTTTTCATGTACATAATATTTTACTCTTCACAATTCAACCTATTGCCTATTTGCCTACAAGCAAACCGAGAGAGATTATTTCAAACAGTTGGGCTTCACACTTAGTTGGGAACATAGCACCAACAGAATCCATGAAAATTGTTGCTACCATTTTTCAAGTGCTGAAACTCATAGGATGATAACTTGTAAAAGAAGATTGCAAAATAACAAAACTAAAGAAGACAGAAAGGCTCTGAATTCTGACTAAAGGAACCAAGACAATAGCATATGCAGGAAAAAAAAGCAAAGCTTGGATTCCAGCAGTTTCGTTTCTTATATTAGTTAGATGATGCTGATAAAAAAGAATTGAAGAGCAATTTGATCATTTAACAATATTCAAAAATCTCTAATTAGATTTTTTGGCTTAATTAAGAATTTGTTAAAAATGTAGGTTTGAATCTGGATTTGAATATTTTAGTTGAATGTAATTGGGATTCTCCCTAAAATCAAAGATCAATTATTTATTTAATAGTGAAAATCATACATGTGCCAAATTAAAAATTAAAGAAAAATATAGGTGCTAGCAAATGTGTTTTCACAATAAATAAATAAATAAATAACTAAACGAGCGCTCGAAAAACTATTATATACATAATCTCTTGAATGACATATAGCGCCTGTTTGGTTCACCCGAAGGGGATGGTTTTAATGTTACCTTACTTAGGTATTTTGGAGTGGAGGGGAGGTGCGTGTTTGGAATAGCTTATTTTTGGGCAATAAGTGCTTATAATTCGTGATTCACGGTATACGAGGTAAGTATGTGAGAGGAGTTTTTTCTCGGCTTGCGTAATAAGGGCTTATTTCCTGTACAAAAAGCTTTCCCAAACATGCACGGAATAGATTTTTAATAATTCTTTGTTTGATTGAGTGGGTAGGGGTATTGACTAACTTACTATTATGCCCTTATGTGTTACTGCAGTTCATTACTTTTATATTTCTACGCTATATAAATTAATTTATGCCTTGATTTAAATTACATAATTTATTAAAATTCACTCAAATCTCATATATATGTTGTCAATGATGTATATAAGAAGCAGATACTAGATAATAATATAAAAAAAAATTATGTATATGAAAGCAAATATAATGAAAATTTATTTTTATATCTAGTTGTTATAAAAATATATTTTAAAAAAGGGAAAATTCCAGGAAAAAATACCTTCAAAAGTTGAAAATCTCAAATAAGTGATTTCTTACTAAATTGAGTTGTCGATTGCTAATCAAGTGTAAGCAATGTCTAAAATATTGTAAAAAATAAAACTGATTTGGGATTTTGATATTTTGAAGGTATTTTTTAAAAAAGGGGGGGATTCCATATAAAGGTATTTAAAATAGGACAATTCTAAATCAAGTTGGTAAATTTAAGAAATTCCTAATTGAGTCATCAACCTAATTTAAGATTTCAAAATGTGAGTAAAATGACTTTAATGTCCTATTCTCTCTCCTCTTTAAGAAGTTTCATTACTTTGTAACTTATGTTTTTCTATATATATATATATCAACATTAATATTTAATAAAATAAAATATGATTCATCTATATTTTAAATATATTAATTATTATCGAAAGAACAAAAGCTTACAATATTTTTAACAAGGAGTTTATTTTATTAACACGAACAAATTTTATTTTAAAATATATATATATATCACAATAAAAAAATATTTTTTAAATAAATTAATTAATTATAAATTCTACTATATTTGTTTCATATATAAAGTTTTTCTTGGAAAGTTCTATATTTCAATAAGCATTTTATGAAATTTTAAGTGCATTTAATATTTTTATCTAAAATATCCTTAGAAGTATATCAAAGTTTCTTGCCTTTCTAATAGAAATGAATAATTCATATTAAAAAAGTGCAATATTAACTGAATTATTTTTAAGAAATTCACATTTATGCATTAGGAAAAATTATTTAGAGTTTGTTTAGATTAATGTTTGTAAAAGTGGTTTTTATTTCAATTGATTTTTGCAAACTGAAGTTGACAAGTATTATCCTTTCCTTTTTCTTTTGTCTCATTTGATAAAAATAACTACATTATTTTTTTAAGAAAACTCAAATTTTTTATTTTTTTATCTTTAATATCAATTGAATGATTTTTAGTTGAAAATATCAAATTTTTTAATTGATTTTTAATATCAATTAAATGATTTTTAGTTGGTATGTATCATGGTTCTTTTTTTTCTTTTTTTTTTGCTTAAATTATTTTTTATGATTATTTTAGAGAATAAAAAATTCCTTGGATTTAGAAAACTTATCTTTTGTTTGATTATATATTGATATTGATATATATAGAGTAATAAAGTCATATAGCAATAAAACTCTTTTAAGATGGGAGAGAAGAAAGGGGAGGGCATTAAAGTTATTTTACCTATATTTTAAAATCCTAAATTGAGTTAATGACTTAATTAAGGATTTGTTGAATTTACCAACCTAATTTAAAAAATTTTTATTTTAAATAGCTTTATATGGGATTTTCCCAAAAAAAAAATCCCTAAAAATAAGGAATGTGACAAATTTCATCTTAGCTCATCGAATTATTACATGACTAATATGCAAGTATCAAGAATACATGCAAAAGTCAATAATATTCAAAGCCATATGTTTTTGACAAGGTCATGATAATATTTTGCACCTAAAGAGAAGTGTTCACACTAATAAGTCAACCATATATGCTCAAATACTATTCAGCATGTGACAAAGCATACAAAAACTTATCACAACTTCACATTTCTTGGCCCTTGTGGATTTTCTTAAGCTTATGCATGCATATGTACATGAACAGCAACTAGAAATTGAAAGTTATTGAAATGTATCAAAGGATCAAAACCAAGTTCCTTTTCCCAATCTTCTTGACTCGACTAGTATACTACAGGACTACAAGTGAATGATCTAGAGTAAAACCGCAAATATTTGATGAAATTTGAATGGCCCAACAATATTAAAGATATTTAATGAGCTTCTCATCAGATTGAAACAAATCTCGAAGGAAATCTTGTATTCCAATGACGTAAAGCTCCTCTCTTAAATTTTGCTAAATATAGGGTATATTTGGTCTGGCAAAAAAAAAAAAAAATATAGGTTATATTTGGATTTATGTTTGAATTGGTTTTTATAAATAAGTGATTTATGTTTGTATTGGATTTTATAAATAAGTGAGGATAATTTTATCATTTTTTATTCAAATAAGTGGGACCACTTGGGACATATCAAAGTTCTTTGGGTAAATATATCTTTTGGTCTCTGATGTTTGGCCCGATTTTAGTTTTGGTCCCTTAAATTTACTCCATTTATTACATTTAGTCCCTCAAGTTTGAAAAGGACTTGGTGGCGCTTTTGACGGTGTTAATTCATCCGATGTGGTACTAACGCCGTTAAATTTGTCCTATTTTGGTCCCTGAAGTTTGCCTCGATTTTGGTTTTAGTTCTTTAAGTTTGAAATTGGTAGTTTTGATCCCTCAAATTTACTCTACTTATAACTATTGGTCTCTTAAGTTTAAAAAAGACTTGATGGTTAGGTTATGAAACCTAGATTGGACCGATGGGTTTCGCCCGAAAACCGGCAAACCAATCGGTAAACCAGTCCAGTCCGGGAATCAATCCAATTCATCTTTTTTTAAAAAAAAAAATTGATTATTTTTATTTTCTTTATAATTTCATATTAATAACTCTTAAATTTTCACTTTCTGATCGGTTTTGTCCCAATTTAGCTATGATTTGACTTCGATTTGATCTACTGACCCTTAACCCAGTATCCTGGCCGGTTCAGTGACCACTCCGAGTTTAGTTACTTTACTTGGTGGCGCCTTTGATGACATTAATTCTTTCGATATGGCGCTAATAATGTTAAAATAACTTATGTGTCATGCCTTTTAGGACAGCTGATATGACAAATATACTATAGTATATTATATTGTGCTAAAAAAAAAGGAAAAAATGGCATCAAAATAAAACATACAAGCCTAAAAGGCATGACACATAAGCTATTTCTGGCTCTTGCGTTTCGTTTTGATGCCCTTTTGTCCTTTTTTTCTTCAACACAATATAATATATTATAGTATATTTGTTATATCAGCTGTCCTAAAAGGCATGACACATAAGTTATTTTAATGATGTTAGCACCACGTCGAATGAATTAAAATTGTTAAAGGCGCCACCAAGTACTTTTCAAACTTAAAGGACCAACAGTTATAAACAAAGTAAGTTTGAGGGACAAAAACCACCGATTTTAAACTTGAGGAACTAACGGTGATAAACGGAGTAAACTTAAAAGGACCAAAACTAACGATTTCAAACTTAAGAAATTAAAACTAAAATCTGATCAAACTTAGGAATTAAAAGTTATATTTACCCAAATTCTTTTTAATACCATTGAAGCAGTGATCCTATGAGTCACTCCTTGGGTAAAATTCAGTCAATCAGCTGTACGATTTTCCAAACCAAGTTAACTGGCTTCTAGGTTCTAGCCATTGCTGCAATGATGCAACCAAATTTCATTCCAAGAACCATCTATGCACACACATATTCAATTATTCATACATTCACGATAGTCAAAAACAAAAGAAAATCTTAGGAGCATCAATGCACACACATATTCACCGTATATTTAATGAATCCCCGCCAATGCCAAGACAGATAAAACAACTTCATTTCAAGCAAAATTGTACATAATCAACACAAGAAGCAAAAAGTAGAAAAACCCAATTCGTTATTGGCGCTCTAAAAAAAATCAAATCTTTACTCAGAGTGAATCAGGAGGTCACGAAGCAAGAAGCACGTGCTAATGAAAAGGGTTCAAAGTTCTTTCCTTTCTATAAAAACCATTGCATATTGAGCCCAAAGAAATACTACAAATAAAAGGAATAAACAAAACAGAGTATTGTTGTGGCAGCCATGGAAGTTTCAGTTCAAATAAGGGAGAAGAAGAAAATAGGAACTCTGGGGAGTTACAAGAAACAAGATGGAAGAACAAGAATGAAAGGTTTTTACTTACCTGAATGAGCAGGCGGTGGCGGTGGTAGGGGTGAGCAAAAACCCGGTAATCCGGTCCAACCCGAGTTTGTTTGATCCGGTCTGGTCCAGTCTAAATAAGCAACATAATAAAATCGAATCGGACTTAACCAGATTGACTAGTCGGGTTGGATCGAATTCCGGACTAGGGGACCAGACCACTTGGACTGGTCCGGTCTTGTCCAGATCAATTTTTTAAAAAATATTTTTATAATTTAAATGTTACTTTTTATTTTTTATTTAATTTTATTGGAGTTTTTTTTAAGGATTTATAATTGAGTTTTGTTTTTTATGATAATTTTTCTATGATTATAAGTATTTTTATCATCTTAATTATATTTATCATGTTTAAATCTTCTTTTTTCAACATATTCTTTTTATTGTAGTTGAATGTTGTTGAATATTGTTATATATTTATGATATTTTAACTTTTGGTGACACGTTTTATATTATTATAAGTATTTTTGTGGTCCTAATTGTATTTAATAGGTTCAAAGGAAAATCCCATTTAAATATAAAATGTAGGACATAGTATCGAGGGCTTCCTTGAGAATATGTTGAATCCTAATGAACACAGAAATTAAAAACAGCGCGGTTCCTAAATTTAATGAAATTTCAAAATCGAAATCATAACTGTACACATGTAATGCCATTTATTATGTTTATGTTTTGGTCTTATGTTTGGGTATATCTTCCATCTCTCCGAGGCAACAATAGCAGTATATGGGCTTGAACAATTCTATTTTTTGCTTTGTGAATCGGTGATTAGATTAAGATGAATAATGGAGTCTACACATTATAAAGAAGCTTTCAAAAATTCATTAAATTTATGACTTTGCTAGAACGGCCATTGTTATTTACCAGTAGGTCTCGGATTTTTTTCCCTTGGGATGGTAGGGGTGTTTCATGATTAGATAAAAGTGTGTGTGTGAGGGAGGAAGGGGAAGAAAGACAGATCCCTAAGCGCCTGTTTGGGACAAGGAACATTTTAGGAGGGAAAGGAATTTAGAGAAGGGAAAGGAAGATTGGGAGGGAATTTTAAAAAATTGACCTGTTTGGTAAACATGGAAAGTAATCTAGGTTAAGGAAAGATGAGATGTTTGGTTGGAAGAAAATGGAGTGATTTAAGTGAGAAGATTATGTGAAAAATCTAAAACACCCCTAACTTCAAGTTCAAACTTAACATCATAGTTCGAACTTAATAACTCATATCAAACTTAACAACCCCGGTTCGAACTCAACCTCGTCTTCATTGTTCATCGTCTTCCTCGTGGCACTGTTCATCGTCTTCCTCATCTGGACTCGTCACACCATTCTTCATTCTTCATTCAATTTGAACACTGACTGGACCCGTTATATCATTTTTCATTCAGCACCAACACCTTCCTTTACCACCTTCACTCTCTCTCTGGCATCACTCCCTCTTCTTCCTCCCATCATTGTCATAAAAGAGAAAATGGATTACGAGAAACAGAGCAATTAAAGAAAGAGAGCGAGAGAGAAAGACTAAGAAAGCTCCGCACGATTGTATTTTGGGGTGACATTTTGGTCAAATCGCATATGCCTTCCAAGGAAGTTTTCATCGTCCCACCATTTTTGGAGGGATCTGAGGTTCCCATATTTAAGGGAACATTGCAGGAGGCGGGAACTGAAATTTGATTCGAGTTGGAGCACCAAACATGTTTTGGCTGAGGGAAATGTCGAATCTTCCATCCTCTCACCTTCAGTTCCGCGTAACAAACAGGTCCTAATTGTGAGTTAGAGGAAAAAGGAAAGTAAATATTCAGGGATACTGAGGTAAATTTGCAAAATTCAGAAACTCATAATTAGTTCTTTAGGCTTGATTAGGAATTTGCTGAAAGTGTAGGATTGAATACGGATTCTATTATTTCAGCTGGATTTAAATGGGATTTTCCCTAGGTTCAAATTTTGCTTCCAAATAGGAAAAAACAAAAATAAAAAAATATATTAAATTTAGGTCCTGAACTACCTGGACCAGTCCAAGTAGTCCATCAGACCCGGTTTGGTCCAGACGGCCTCAGGTTGGTGCTTGACTAGACTAGACCACAGGATGCCTTGTGCTGCCCGAGATCCTCTCCAAACTAGACTTCAGGTTGATGTCAAACTCGATCAAGTTCAATTCATGCTCATCCCTAGGTGGTGGCAAGCCAAGCGACAGGCGATGATGTTGAAGGAGGAGAGGAGCAAAGTGAAGAAGCCAACTAAGGAGCACACAATCGATTGCATCTGATGAGAGAAAAAAAAAGGGGTTTTTAGTTAGAGGGGTAATATCAAAGAATTGTCATGGGCAGTTTAATCATGATCTCATACAAAAAACCCCAAATTTAGAGGGTTGAAAAAGGATAAAAGGGGAACACTGCAGGATAAAATTTTTTTCCACTCCTCACCTCCCCTCCCCTCCTTCCAACCAAATAGAATTTTTTTATAAGAAAATTGTAATGAAGTCTCATACAAGATAAAATATAATCCAAAAGGTGTTTAAAGGTTTCCAATTTATAATAAAGTCTCATCAAACATTTAGATAATATATTTCAATTATGCAAAGGAGAAATACCTTTACTGAACCAAAGAAAAAGGCGGACAACCCAATTCTTATCCCTCTCCATGTCCCCTGATCGCCTCAATTGCTCTTCTCTCTCATTGATAACCTCTTTCGTTGCCCCACCAAAGCTCGTTGCCGTCATTTGTTGTTTGTCGGCGTCAAGCAAAAGTCGCCGTGACCTGAGTAAACGTCGTCGAGAAGATGTCGTCTCTGTTTGTTACTCTGGTGTTGCAAATTTTGTTTGATCCACAGAAAGCCCTAGTCTGTTATCGGTGCCTCTTTGAAATAGTGAAAGACGCGGCCTTCCCTCCCACTTAGACGGGTCTTCGAACCAGAAGAAGCCACAACTCCTCAATATTGACCCAGCGTTCGACCTCATTTTCCTGCAGCCATGGTACGACATCTTTTGTGTTTGTAATTTTTTTAGTGCGCATAATGAGTCCTTCTTCAATATTGTTGAATAACAAATATAGAAACAAGAAAAGAGTAAGATTGCCCAACATGAATATCAAATTGGGTATTATTCGAGTAAACTGTATAAAAATCCTCTGTTTCAGCCAGTAGTAGATTATGACTCTTTATCCCAAAGTTAAAACTAGTTGATATCCCCACATTATGCACCCGAATTCTGTAAATCTTGCCTGCCAAATTTGTTTGTGCTTTTGATCAGGTTTCAAATTGCTCAACCCACAAAATGGAAAAATCATATAGCATAATATATGGCTAGAAATTGACATATTAATAAGCTACTAAGCACTATTTCTTTACAAAAAAGAAACAGGGTTTATTCATCATGTTATGGTAGGAATATAATGTTATTCAAGGGAGGCTTCACTGTTAAATGCTACTTTTATTTTTGTAGATGAGCACTGAAAATCTGAATAATTCTTCTTACCCAACTAATAGCTTTTTAAAAGAAAAATAATTCCTGCAGTAGATTTCTGCAAGTTATCTAACTTTGACCATGCGCTGTTATGTGCGATTCTATAAACAAACTAACTGTGTGTTTGGTGTTTGGGATAGCAGTAGGAAAAATGATTTATCATGATTCTGACTTATTAAAAATGATTTAATAGAAAAGTCAGTTTTTATAATGTGATTTATGTTTGGATTAGCGATTTATTTTTTAGACAATGAGTGCTTATAAATCGTAATTTACAGTATATGAGGTAAGTATGTAAGAGGAGTTTTATCTCGATTTACGTAATAAGTGACTTAATAGAAAAGTTATACTTGTTTGGAATAGTTTATTTTTGGGTAATAAGTGCTTATAAATCGCGATTCACGATATACGAGGTAAGTATGTAAAATGAGTTTTATTTCGGCTTGCGTAATAAAGACTTATTATCCAAAATTAAGTGATACCAAACACAGGAGTGAGGAGCTTATTTAATAAGTAGCTTATTCTACCCGTAATGTAATTAAAATAAGTTGAACTAAATACTGTAAAAACGTAACACGTTTTTATTTGGGTTTATTGCTCCAAAACGGATTTATTTATACTCAATAAATTGACTCAAACATACCCTAAATGTCAAAAGCCCTATTAATTTGTCACTGGTAAAGCAAGGGGTTTTATTGCTATAACTTTTATGGGACTCTTACTAGGTTCTTACTCTCTGGTACTATGCACATTAGCTTTTGTACCAGAGGATTTTCTTATTGTGGTTTGACTTAGTACAAGATAAACATGGAAAAACAGTGGCAGCTCTTTCCGGGAAATGGGATGAAAGTATGCATTATGCTTCTGGAGACTTTGATGTGAAGGGAAAAGGTTATGACTCTTTGTCCGAAGCACGAGTCCTGCAGAAGCGGAGCAAGCCTCCAAAGTTTCTTGTTAGATATAGTATGTTTTTGGTATCACTTATTTTTAGATAATACGTCTTTATTATATAAGTCAAGATAAAACTCCTCTCACATACTTAACTCGTATACCGTGAATCACGATTCATAAACACTTATTGCCCAAAAATAAGCTATTCTAAACGAGCACATAATCTCACCAGCTTACATTAAATGAACTTATACCGAGATTGAGTGTATGTCACCAGCTTACATTAAATGAACTTATACCGAGATTGAGTGTATGTTTGGCATCATATATGAAAGGTTTATAAGTGTTTATGCACATAAGTCGAGACAACACTCCTCTTATATATTTACCTTGTAGATCGTAAATCATGGTTGAAAAATTATTTTTGAAGACTCCAATTATTATTCCAAACAAGCACTAAAAATATACTTTTTCATTTTCATTTGACACATTAAATTGGGTTGAGCAAATAAGCAGGTGGTGTTGGGGCTTGGACTTGGTCAAAAATAATTTTGGTAACTTAGATTCAATTGACCTTTTGCATATATGAATGGCATGCAGGCTCGGAAGATGCAGGAGAGCGGTTGGAAACCTCGGTGGTTTGCCTTAGCATACATGGTGACAAAGTGATGTATTTGGTGTAAGGATGAAGTTAAAGGAAGAGAACAAAATAGACAAATAAGTTCGATTGTAATTAGGATCTATAGGATGCATTTATGAAATGTATTTTGTAACTTAGTTTACTTCATATTAATGACTCATTGTATTGACTTGATATTAGTGGTTACTTAAGCTTATCCAAAATTTTTATACATGATTAGGTATTGTTATCCATCCATTGACAAGTCCAAATGCCTGCATTAACAAGTTAGGCAGCTAACATTGACAACTCTTTTGTTTGTCCAAAATATGTCCACATAATCAATATGAAAGTATAATAACAAAGGTAGTTTATAAACTAAATTCTGCTATATAAACAAATCCATGGGATTGTACTGATAAGCAAGGAACGAAAAACCGGACCGGGCAATGGACCGGTCACAGCACAAGTTCAAGGATTAATGGGTCAACCGGGGTCTAACCGATAATTGAACCGGTAGTTGAACCAATCATATTAAAATATTATAATTTATTAGTGACAATATATATTAATATATTTTTAAACTTCTATAGATAAAAATGAAGATTTTTAGAAAAAAAAAATACTTAAAATATATTAGTATGAGTTATAATGTCTATACTTATGCAATGATATCTCATTTTCTATAATTATTATATCTTTTTAAATAATTTTTTTATTATCTTCTTCATTTTTTTTAGATTTGTTCTTTCTTTACCTATTTTTTTCTTCATTTTGGTCTTCAACTTCCAATTTTCCCCTAAAAAAAGAAAAAAAAAATTATTAAAAAAATAAAAAAATGAAACCGGTTCAACCGGTTGAACCACCTGTTTTAACCGATTCTGACTGGTTCAACCGGTTTCAAATTGGTTCCCCGGTTTAACCATCAAACCAGACCGGACCACTAGCCGGTTCTCGGTTCAACTGGTCGAACTGGCTGGTCCGGTCCGATTTTTCGTACAATGCTAATAAGTCTATGAACGTCCATTGACAAGTCCATGTACCTATGTTGATAAGTTAGGTAGCTAATAGTGACAATTCTTTTGTTTGTCCAAATAATATCTCCACATAATTAATATGAAATTATCATAACAAAGGTAGTTTATAAGTTGAATTCTACTATATAAACAAGTCCATGGGATTGCCCTAACAAGTGTGTGGGCATCTATTGACAACTTTATGTGCCTGTGTTGACAAGTTTATATCCATCTATTAACACCTGTATTTACATCAGAATACAAATTTACATTCAACTTTTATTTACATCTTCAAATGCATCTACAAGGTACTTCATCACCTTGGAGGTCCACAAATATAGTTGTATCAAATTTTAGTGTGAACTTCAAAACAACTGTTACTTTCTTTTCCCATATTCGATGATGTCATTATTTTAAACTCTTCATAACTTATGTTTTTTATAATGGTTTTTGATTTCACCGTACCCTCAATATATATTATATCAACAACTCCATTAATTACAAATTGTCCCCCTATATAAAACAAATATAGGAGATTTTTCCCAAACGTACTAGTCATCACCGTTCTAAACCATTGTCCAATAATATAAAATTGAGAATGTTGCATATATGCACATTGACTATTTTGGGGTTTCCCCTTTTACTTTGTATTAAGTTCTTAATTGTAACTTAATGAAGTCTAGTTATCTTTCAAAAAAAAAAAAAGAACTAATAACAGAGAGAAATAAATAATGCCATCAATTATTGTCTAGGATTACCCTTTTTCCTCATTCATAGGCTCGATCCAAGAGATATCTCCATTTGTTCAAAACATTTTTGCAAGGATGAAAGAGGCTCATTGAAATAAACAAGAAGACATACTTTTGTTAGATCCTTTCCAATATTATCCTTAATCATTTATCAAAGACTGACGCCTTTCTCCTTTTCAATAGGGTCAGACAATTTCTTACGTCGTTTAACATAGGGATAGCCGGTCCCAACTGATTTTATTGATTGATCTACATCCTCCTCTGATCTATCAAATTAAGTCCTTCATCGTCCAAAGAGAAAGATGAAACCCTATAACCAGTCCCGTTACTTTTAAAAGAACTGGATGAAAGCGGCTATTGATGAGAGAGGAAAGCAATTGGGGCTACCGCGGAGAGGGAAATGAGAATTGGGTTGTCCTCCTTTTTCTTTAGTTCAGTAAGGTATTTCCACCTATTCACAACTGATACCCATATGTCCTGTTGGACTTCACTGTAAATTGGAGATTCTAAGGGACATTTAAGTTATATTTTGTTTTGCATGGGACTTCAGTTCAATTTTCTTTTTTCTTTTTAATCTCCAACTCTCACCTAACCCTAAGAAATTCCCAACCAAATAGAGGTTTAGGATTTGTTTGGTTCAACAGAGGGGAGGGAAGGGGATTTTAATGGAGGAGAAGGGAGATGATGAGAGGGGAGTGGTTTTAATATTACTTCGTTTGGATTGATGAGAGGGGAGGGGACGGAGGGATTTTAATGTTACCTTGTTTGGTTGATGAGGGGAGGAGAGGTAAAATATTTTCATATGGACAATTTTATCTTTATTTCATTTAAGTCATTTTTTGAATTTTGTAGAATGTTTAATAATTATATAAAATTATAATTTTATAATTATTAAATTGAATAATTATAACTTTCATAGGTATAATAGTCACATCATACCAAAATATTAAAATAAGGATGGAGATGAGGAAGAAAGTAAAAAATGTATTAATATTAAAAACTTTTATGGGCATAATAGTCACAATATGCCAAAATATTACCCCTCTTCTTCAAATCCTCCCATTTTGGGAGGGGAGGGGAGAGGAAATTTCAAAAAAAATTTCCTCCCCTTCTTAAATTTTTATATTGCCAAATAAGTAAATGAGAGTAAAATCCCTCCCCTCCCCTCAAACCAAACAGACCTTTAAGCTTTATTTGGTTAGATGTGAAGGAAGGGGAAAAGAGGTTTTTTATTCGGTTAAGAAGGGTAAGAATGTGAGCTAATTAAGTGTTGACAAATATACCCTAGTACTTTATTTAGATATCAAATTATTTCCTAATTTATAAATCGTAAAAAACCTGTTACCACACTTATATATGATTAAAAAAACTTGTATACATTTGAAATGATGATTTTATTAATTTTAATATGTTAACTCATTAAATTTAATATGTTTTAAAATTTAAATCTAAATCCTAAATTAAATTAGTTTAATGCATACTTTTAGTCCTTTAAATTTTACATGAGATATACTTTTGGTTCCTTAACTTTATAAAGTATACATTTGGTATTATATTTCTAACACCATTGATATTACTAATGGAAAACGATGATGCAACAAACTCTAGTAATAACTGTGCAGCTAACAAAGCAAATTTAAGTTTTAATTTTTTAATACAATATATTTAGATTATTAAACTAAAATGAACTAACAAATTGGTGCAAATGAATTCAAGGTTTTAATATTTAGATTATTAAACTAATATATTTAGATATTTAGAATATTAAACTAAAATTATTTAATACAATCGAGGTTTCGATACTGACTACTTCATTAGGTTTCTAGATATTTTTTAATTTACACATATTTTAAATTTAAGATTAATAACATTTAACTACGCAGTCATCATTTGAATTTGCCGCGTCAGCATTTTCCATTAGCAATATTAACGGTGTTAGAATTATAGGACTAAAATTATAATTTATAAATTTAAAGGACTAAAAGTATATACCTCATGTAAATTTAAAGGACTGAAAGTATACTTTAGCCATTAAATTATGATACCAAGATACTACTCTAATCCTAATTATAAGATAAAGTTGACTTTTTTAGGGAGAAATTAAAGAAGTTAAATAAGTTACTTAATCATATCATATGTTATGTATCATTCGATTATATATTAATTTATTAGTCAAACTAATTAGTTTGAAGAAAAAAATAAAAATAATCCAAAATAATTTAATTAACTTCCTTAATTTCTCCAAAAAATTTAACTTTATCTTATAATTAGAACCGGAAAAAATAACAAAGATGATTATGTTATCTAGATATTACATTTTATTAAGATAGTTGTGGTCACGTTAAAAACAAACAAACTTAGCTAAAGATTATTCCAAATACACACACATTTATCATCATGTTATAACATTAAAAACATATTTAATTAGAAAATAAATCATTAAACTTACCTAAAGTGATACATTATATAAAAAATATATATAAATAGACACCTACCTAAAAGAAGGTTAAATTTGGACAGTAGGAAGAGCTACTTGTGATAGCAATGGTTGGAGGAGCAGGTGGTGATCACAAATGTAAGAGGAGGAGAGGGGAAGCAAATAACGCCACGAAAGAGAAAGACAACCAATTTGAATATAAAGATATAATGAGTTTAATGATATTTAATAAGATAAGATTTAGTTAGACAGATTTTATTAGATATATGTTTATTAGATAATTTTTTTAATTTATTTAGCTTATTCTAATAATAATCAAATGGGTTTTAAAATTATGTGAATAAACTTGGGATAATAAAAAATTAGCATAATTATTTTATTCTAACAAAAAACATAATATTTCTCACCCCTAAAAAAAAACTCCAAATTTTAATGGTGTGGAAGGAGGGGAGTGGAGCACTAAAAGACAAAGGGGCTATTTGATTTTATTCTTAAAACTGTTTTTTGTTCTTAAAAAGGGTTGATATCAATATTGGTCCTTGTACTTTGTCTTAATTTTGATTTTAGTTTATAAAATTTAAAACTATAGTTTTGGTCCCTATAGTTATCTTCTGTCTAAAATATTGGTCCTTATAGTTAATAAAAATTTGGAACTGGGTTTACCGGTGTTAAACGTTGTTACGTGGCATTAGCATTTAGCACCGTTAAATTGCTTACGTAGACAGCTGAGGTGGGAAAAAGAAATTAAATATTGATATTTCGTTATTGCTGGGAACACGAGTCTAGTTCAATTAAAATTAGCGCTCGGACTGCAGGGAGAACCTTTAGAGGTGGTAATATGGTCTGGCCCGGTGGGTTCGGGCCAACCCATCACGGGTTGGGACCATATGGGTTCGGTCCCAAAAGGACCGCATCAATATGGGTTGGCATTTAGCCAACCCAACCCATAACCGCTGGGTTGGCGGGTTGGGCGGGCCAACCCATATTTTTTTTTCAATTTTTTTAACAATATAATATACTAAGATTATTATTTTTTTTATATACAATAAGATTGTTTTCTCTACATATTTAAACATAACAAAATTAAAATACATTACAAATTAAATAATCATCACAGGTCCATACACAACAAAATAAATATAAATCCACAAGTCATCAGTATAATTTAACAATAATCAATAATTAGTTAATATTAAAGGTGTTTCAATTTGAAACACGCTGAGGAGAGTAGGGATTGAGGAGAAATGGGTTGGACTTTGGACTTTGGAGTTACAGTTTTGGAGATTTGGACTATTGGCTAATGGTTCTTCCTTTTCCCTCTTAGTTAAAAAAAAATGGGCCAACCCAGTGGTCCAACCCGTAACGGGTTGGGACCATATGGGTTCGGGCCAAAAAGGATCGCATCAATATGGTCCCAATTTTGTAGAACCCAAACCGCCCATTTTATCGGGTTGGGCGGGCTCGACCCACGGTCCCAACCCATATTACCACCTCTAAGAACCTTGCAATCGGAAAGTGCCGCCGATGGAGGATTGGGTTTCTTCTGACCGTTCCAAGAAATCGTAGAAAGAGGTAAAAGAGGATACCATTAACTGATAAGATAGTGGACGCTAGTTTAAGGCTGAGGAACAGAGGAGAACGCCGCAGCAAACTAGCCAAAAATAAAGGACTGAATTAAACAGAAATATTAACAACTGATTTTGTTTCTGATTTTCAGCAACCCATCACCCCACAAACTACTCAACAATGATTCCATGCTCTGCTAGATGAGATCGAGGCTGACTCCGTTATTTTCTCAACTAAGGTTTGAATCACGTCTCCAACAGAAAATTGTTCCAATGAAGAGATTAGTCAGAGAGGCGAGTCCATAAGAGTAAAAATCTGTAATGTCTCTACTCTACAAACTTCATAAAGGGATTTTCTTTTGGGATTTGAAAGTGGTGGCTTTAATGGAGTTGCTTGTCGGAGCTCCGACATGGAGGATGGCCCGTTATTCTCAGACCTTCTTGACCAATGCAAAGGAAAAAAATGGTGACTGAAGAACAAACAGCCCAAAAAAAAATACACAACAATCGCCAAAAATTTTAACAAAAATAACGACCACAATGGGAAGAAATCAGAGCAGCGGAGTGAAATAAAGATGAGGAAGAGGAACAGGTTCTACTACACTCTACTACTCCAAATCACAAATGAGGGCAACGAGTTTAGAGATGTCACAAGGAAGAAATTGTTCCTTAGCTTTGAACGGAGTGAACCTATAACCACAATGCGACCACAACAGGTTCGGAGACAATCGCCGGAAACTCGAACTACTCCGGTGGTGGCCAACTCAGACTTCTCCGGCGAGTCCGCTTTGACCTAACCCCGGCTCCGTTTTTCTCCTCCGATGCTCTCTGGTTCTTCCTTTCCCTTTTTTTTTTGGCTCAAAGGTGCTTGGATTAACTTTTAGGAAAATGACTCAAAAAGAACTTTAAATATACTAAAAGATTAAAAGGTGTTAGGAGATTTGGAAATCCCTCAGGGGTGCTAGTATTTATAAGGGATTTACAATTTTAGGGAAAAATTATCATTTTACCCTTATCTATATTTTTATTAAAATAATAAAAAAACCTCCGCCGGTCGGCCGCCACCGCGGCAGGCCGGCCGGCCTCGACGACAGGCAGGCGCCGCCGGCAGGGGCCCCGACCAGGGAATAAATATTCCGTCTTGACTGAATATTCCCCCAAGCTTTGAGAAAAAAATCCTAAAGTTTGGTGGGGGTGGGGGTTTGAACCCCCCACCTTGGTGCATGACCACTGGACTAAAGAAGCCTATCAGTATTTGTAGTGCAAAACATATATATATAGTAAACTTTTATTTTTAATTAAACCAAATAACAAGTTCAGATAAGGAATTGACAGATTGATAAAAGAAATTAATAATTACATATAAAAATTTCATAATTTTCGTTTTTTAACAACTTTATAAAAAAATTTCACTAGTTTAGATAAGGAATTCCCAATTTGTTAATTCGTCATATGAACTTGGAAATTCCTTATCTAAACTAGTGAATGGTCTGAGAGAGTAGGTGGATTGTTTTGCTTAAAAAATGAAAATTGTGAAATTCTTATATGAAGTTGTTAATTTCTTTTATCAATCTGCCAATTCCTTATCTGAACTTGTTAGTTTGTTTAGTTAAAAATAAAAGTTTACTATATATATATATATATATATATTTTGCACTACAAATATTGATAGAAATATGTATATATATATATATATATATATAACAATCAACAAGGAATTCAAAATGTGTCGAAGTAGGAATATGATACGAGCCCCGAAGAAAAAGGAATGCAAGTGAAAAAAATAAGTAATGCAACATCTAACTTGCAAGCTATTTATGAATTATGATAAGGGAGAGTGATAAACTTTATTAAGAGTCCAAGATGACTCCAAAACCGAATTCATAGAAGCACCAAAACACAACTAACCACTTGAATCAAATTAATGCATATATTAAAGTAGATTAAGTCTTCAAATAAAAAAGAACTATATGTAAAGCCCTGACTAACTAAAAGACTTGCCTATCTTGTACTGAAAGACTTGCTCATCTTGTACTAGCTCAGTCTTCCTTTAAACATTGTATTCAAAGCTAAAGGATTTTTTGTTTGGACAGAAGTACGAAATAGGATCAATACAAACGTGCTTCAGGTTTAAATATCAAGAAAGAAGAGAGATGTGAGACAGATTTAAAGAGAAACAAAATTGAATTCATACGTGGATAATAAACAAAATCAAATTCATAGTGTTTAATTGTTCTCATCTAGATGCATTTTCTTTTTTAAATTAGTTAGTTGCCTTGTGCAATTGTCCCACTATTGTGTATTTCATGTTCAAATTTGGGTGCATATTCAGTTTCCTAATCTAGAATCTAGGTATGTTTTCATATTACTATTACAATTTGGGTGTATTTCTTGTAAGTAATCTCTCACTTCATTCAAATTATTACTATTACTATTACACAGCAGATCTTCTGCGATCGAAACAACACGAGCAATTATAAGTAACAAAAGATTGAGAAAGCAAAACCTTAATCGTGCAGGGAATTCAAAGAAAAATATTATCTAACAAAAGCAATTTACCTTTTGCATATCAGACATGAGGGTTACATACTCCCCATTACCTAGATCTAGAGAGCTACGAATCCATTATAGGAACCAAGTCCAGTGAAGTTCATTTTCCTCTTCAACCAACCCAAACGCAAGCGGATACAATGAATCATTTCCATCGAAACCCACTGCTGTAAACAAAACTCCCCTTGATTCCCCTTTCAAGAATATGCCATCCACCCCAATTAAAGGCTTACATCCTTCTTTCCATCCAACCTACAAACCCATTAAAGAATGTACATGATTGTTAGCAAAAACAGATTAAACTTTCAAGTTAATTGTCAACTGAAATCTTTAAACACAAGTGCAAGTTCAATTTATCTTCGAAGCATTAAAACATAAGTACATTCTTTTGAAAACCCTTCTTCTATGTTCTAAAGCTTCTGTGCTCAACTCAACACTTACATCTGAACTAGGGTTTGATATTTTCAATTCATTGCAATAGGCTTCTAAGTTGGCAAATTCATCTTTGAAACTACCCTCTATCTCTTTCATGATCTTCCTCTTCGCTCTCTTACATTTATGTATACTAACATTCACTTTTAAATCCCTTTGCACCTCCTTCTTCATATCAGTTGTCTTGAATTTAGGCGCTTCTTGCACTTTCTCCTTGAAGTACTCTGCCAACCACATGGTTGAAGCTCTTAGGTTGTCATACACATGAGCACAATTATGCTTATCATACAAAGATTTAACTTGAAACCCTACACTTAACCCATACGTTGATGCATATAGTGAAAATAAGCATCTATCTTCACATATCACTTTCATGGTCTTCTTATCACTTCTCACTATTTTTAAGTTCACTCTACGACTTATTGCATACTTATCTACAACCCTCTTTAACTCTTTTTTGTCCCCGTATGTCATTCCCACTGTAAAAAAGGGCCTAGTACTTGAGGCTTCGGCCTCTTGAAGAGCTGTCACCTCTTGTGCAGGCTCATGGTCTAATTCAGGCTCCAATTCCTCATCATCATTACTAATCCCACTGTCCACACTCAACTCCCCAATTTCGAAATCATCCAACACACTCTCATCTGAATCGCTACCCGAACTTTGCCCTAAATAGGATGCACCATCACTAGCATTATCATCATCTAACCTATTATCACTACTATCATCTCCCTCTATACTTGTTAACGTTTGTTTCCCTTTGTAAATTCCACTACCATAACCATCTTCCCCTTCCTCACCCAAGTATTCAATGTCATCAAAATCATCTAACACTTCCAGATCGTTAATCACATCTTGCTCAACCACAGAGCTATGCCCACCCCTTAAACGTGCCTTACTCTCTTCCCAACCCTTCTTTTCCAATTCATAAACTTCACAAGCTTTTGTTACTGACCTGTCACCATTTCCTTCTATGCTCTCTTCTTCTATTCTTACTTTTTCCTTCTTGTTCGATTCCATCGTCACTGCATACAATGCAATCAGTTAATTAAATCACAACCCTAAATGCTTTACACACATCAAAACAAAAGATTAGGGGTCCCAAATTCTACTTACCCAAGACTTCTTTACTCAATTATTTGCCCCAAAACGAAGCCCTAAACTCACCTTCAATATCGCCGTCGTCGCTGCTCGCACTCAGTCGTCGCTGCTCCAACTCGGTCGTCACTACTCTCACTCGGTCATCTACCTCCGATTCATTCACGATTGACAAAGGCGCTTAGAATTTTGGCTCCTTGAAGCTTTCCGCCACAGGTGCTTGAGTGCTTCGATAGTTTGTGTTTCTCATTTGTTTCACAATACCCACATGCTGCGTTTTTGGCCCAATGGTTGCACTGCGTTTTTGCCACGTTTTAACTGACTTTTCTCATTAAACCCAGTCATCAGCACAGTCAGCAGCCCTGTCACGTGCCACATCAGCAAAGTTAGTCAGCAAAGAGGAGTTAACGGTCAGCGTTTCCCATCTAACACCAACTGTGACTTTTGCACCATTTTTATAACCACGGGGTACTTTTGCACCAAAAAAAGCATTTTGAAATGAGGAAGGAGAGAGAAAGATTTGAGTTTCTGAATGCATGTACAAGATCGGAGAGAAACTCACCAACATCCTCCTTCTCCGATCGCCACCAGCCTCCTTCGATCGGAAGATGGAAGTCGAGAGTTGACAGAAATGGGAACGGAGATAAATGACAGAAGGACGAAGAAAAAAAACTCACCACCAGCCTCCTCCGATCGCCGCGAACCACCACCACCCAGCTGGAAGGAGGAAAGTCGAGATTTGAAGAAAAGAGAAAAATGGGAATGGCGAAAGGAAGAAGAGAAGAAAAGGAATGAGAAAAAGAATAAAAGAGAATATGAAAAGAGTAAAATAAAAACAGCTTTTTCACAATCCAGGGTTTTAAGTCCAAAACCATATTTTGGGAGAAAAAAGTGATTCTAAAGTTTTTTTTATGTGTTTCGGTAATTTTTCCTCAAACCATGGTTTTATCCGGAAAAAAGTGCTTTTACAAAAGTTGCGTTTTGTTTTTATTTTTTTTCCTTTTCCTTTTGCTTTTTCATAAATCCATATAAGCTAATATTATGTCTGGGTAACTCTGAAACTATGTTATGATTTGAGGAGCCTTTTTCAGTGAGTCGAGACAAAATTTCTCTAATATATTTATCTCATAAATTATAAAAACTATTTTTTAAAAATTAATCCAAATGTGCAAATATGTCATTCTGCCTATTTAGCTTCCACGTAAGTGAGATTATCAATGTTGGTGCCAAATAAGCAAACTTAACACCGTTAACTCTAACTCCAATCTAACTCCAAGTCCTTATTAAATTGTAAGAAATAACGTTTTTAAACAGAAAGAAATTTCATGGACAAAAGGCTGATTTCGGTAAAAATAATAATAATAATAACAGGGATCGAAACCGAAATCAATAGAAACAGTATTAACCCTTTTTTTAAAAAAAACCTATTTTATAAATTATTTTCACTTTTTTGTTTTTGAAAACAAAAAATTCAGGAGTTTGTTTTTAAAAACTGAAAACTATCTCCTTTTCCATTCTGAAAAATCGAAAGACCTAGCACCCGGCTTTTTTCTTCTGAGCTTGCGCGACAGTCGAGGGCCACGGGAGATCTTCACTTGCTCGCTGTCTTCTCCGCTGGCTCGTCTTCTCAACTTATTGGTTGCCATCTCCATTCTCTCCTTCCTGCCTCCTCAGACCTCAATCGGTGAGTACTCAGCCTGTTGATTAATTTAGTGGGTTTTTGAACCAAAACTTGATCTGTCTAGGGGATTTTTGTGTATAGAATTTATTTACTTCCCCCCCTTGTGCTCAAGTGTTGTGTCCGTTTGAATCTCACCCTTCAAGGGAAACAGATCCATGGGTTGATTGCTAAAATGGGTTTGAGTTCGGATTTGCATTTTGGGAATTTATTGATTTATATTTATTCAGAGTTTGGGGAAGTGGGAGCTGCATATGATGTGTTCAATGGAATGTCTGAGAGAGATGTGGTGTCCTGGCCACCGATCGACTTACTAGCATCACTTGAATTGTTCCTATTCAGTGTTGTGTCAACCCTTCGTTTTCAATGATGGCTTTGTTACTATGTTTTGCTTTGCTTTTTGGAAGCTTTCCCCACTAAAAACTTGAAAATCCATTTCTTCTTGTACTCATTTTGCTGTTATTTGAATGTTCATTGACATTCTTCAGAAGTCCGTGGAATCATCTTCTGATATATTGTCGCCATTTACTCCATTGTTTCCTTTCTGGATAGTTAGCTATCAAGCTTGAAGTTTAACCCTATCCTTTACTTCCAATTATTGTTGGCCTCCGGCTACTTTGTATGCAGAAATTGCCTCTGTTTGAATGTCTGAAGATGTGCAATTTTGATATGAGAGAACTACTTTTTTTACGATGTATTGGGTGCTTGGTGAAGTTGGAGACATTTTATGTTTTGCCACTTAAATGGCCCACTCTATTATAGTATGCTTTACATAACAAATCCAGTGGGCATGAGGTAATTCAATTTTGCTCATACCCAATTATCAAATGTACTATGAAGTTCCGGCTTTGTAATTTTTTTCCCACTTCCAAAACCCTATTCATCAACCCCTGGTTTAACCACTATATCGTGTATCCAACCAGATTGTTTTTTTTGTTCCAGACTTGCTTTATTTGCTTTCATTGTACGTTTCCCCTCCCCCACCTCTTTCTCAAACAGACCCTTAATAAAATGTTATCTTTCCTCCTTATTTTTTGTCCTCTCTCTCTCTCTCTCTCTCTCTCTATGGTAGCAAACAACTTTTATAATAAAATTGTAATTTTGGATTTCAAAAGTCTGTATTCAAAGATAAAAACGAAATACAGCCTGCAACTTTATTAAAAAGATTTTAGGTTGCTTTTTATTGAGATGGTGGGTTGTAATCTGGGAAAAAAGAAAGAAAGAAACGGGATGGGTTTTGGATGGATTCGTGAAGCTGCAAGATTACAGATTGGACCATATTCTGGTTTGGATAATGTAAGGTGTAGTTTTATTTTTATCTATTGTTACTTATGAACACACTCTTACAGACTTATACGTTTTTTTTTCCTTTTGTTAAGTTAGGGCTTTTGGTGATAAAATTATGTTTTGAGCTTTTGCTTGTTCTCTCTGGTCTGTGTATTTGTTATTTTTCAAATTTTTCCTATAGAAACATGGGCACCAAAGCAGTATGGGATGCAGATTCAACTGAGATTTTTATCAACACATGCATTGAGCAAATATATAAAAAACAACGCCAAGGGATGTCATTTACAAAGACAGGTTGGAAGAATATTCTCTCGACATTTAATGAGAAGACTGGGAAAGTATATGAGAAGAAACAATTGAAGAATAGGTTAGATATCTTAAGGAAAGATTTGAAGATTTGGGATGCCTTAAACAAAGAGACTGGTGTGAGCCGACACCCTACAAAGAATAATGTCGTTGCATCAAATGAGTGGTGGCAGCAGAAATTACAGGTACAAGATTATTATATTAACTTATAAGTTTCATTATTTTTGTTTCTAGGCTTTGATTTTGGTTAATTAATTGATTTTTGAAAACAATCTATGTGAAATCAGTTGAAAGGAGGATTTGTTTTTTTTGTTCTTATTTTCTTTTTAGGGATTCAGAAATTATTCCAATTTCAACGCCTGTTGATGAATGTAGCCAGAAATAGTTCTTCATTTATATGTGTTCACACTTCACACTGATTATTTCTATCTTCTGTGTGCCCGTGCCCAGTTGATGATTCACACTTCCTTTTTTTACTATATATGCACAGAACCAACTTTGTTTCACTTTTACATGTAAAAGCGTTGAGATCATTATAGCTATAGATAGTGTGTATGTATTATTTTTGTTTATAGGCTTTGATTTTGGTTACTTGTGTGCATGTAGGAGAATTCATCATATAAAAAGTTTAGGTACACAAGCTTGAAGTTTGAAAAGGAGTTAAGAATTATATTCAAGGATGTGATGGCATCTAAAGATCATATTCTTGCACCCTCTCCTGCACAACCTCAGGCACATGAGGAGGATCAGGATGACGTGGACCAACCCATCATGGATGAAGAAGAAGGCTCAAGGGACAGCGAAGAAGAAGGCTCAAGGGACAGCGAAGAAGAGCTTTTTGGTCCTACTCCAAGAGCTAGTATAGGAGTGACAGATGAGCTAGCAAGCATTGACTTAACAACAATCACTCCACCAACTGTTCCTAGTGAATCTGGAAGCCATGGGAAGAGGAAGAGAGGTGATGGGTTAGTTAAGAACAAAAAGCAGAGAATTTCAGCTTCAAAACAAATAAGGGATGCAGTACGTGTAATAGCTAATGCATATAAGGATAGAGTAGTGGCGTTAAATGAAATCAAAGATGTGAGCATTAAGAAGGTTATGACTGAACTGCTTGGCCTTGAGGAAGTCACATGTGATGTGAACTTTCGAGTCCGATGTATAAAGCTTCTGATGGACAAGACTTGTCGGGAAACTTTCGTAGCACTAAAAGGAAACCATGTCTACTTGATAGAATGGTTGCGGTTTATGGTTGACAACCCATAGATATACTTGAACTATATCTCTAGACAGTTGAATTATGATCTAGTATTGTATAGTTTTAATTATTGTATGTTGGTTTATGTAACTGATGACATTATGTGACCTATCTTTTATAACTCGTCTAATCTGTTTCCATGTTTAATATAGTAGTTTTTTGTTTCCTTCATGATGCTCACACATGAATTTAACCACACTCATAGGTTACTTAATCAATAGCAAATAAGAATAACCAAAACTTGTTCAAGGGGATGGAGGAAGATGAACAGTCTCAAGTATTATATCTTATAAACGAAGAGTTAATAGAGTATGAAGAGTTAAGTGTGTAGTTGTGTTAACATTTGATGCATTATGTGTGTAAAAAACTGCGTAAAACTAGTAAGCAGACATGTCATTTATGGGTGTAAGCAATATTGGCAACTCATGGTTCACAATGTCATGATATGTTTATAGTGGAAAAACATGTCTTCTACAATTGATGCAATAAATTGGTTGAACATGGGCTACGAAATTCTAAGAATGTAGGAGTTGAAAAAATGGTTGCCATGTTTCTGCTTACTATCGGACACGAAGTAGGCAATAGGATGGTACAAGAAATATTTCAACATTCGGGGGAAACTGTGAGTAGGCTTTTGCTCATAGTATTAAAGGCTTGCCTTGGTCTAGTGAGGGAAAATATCCAACCATGCGATCCCGAATTTCGTAGATGTCACCCAAAAATAAAAAACGATTACCGATATTTCCCATATTTCAAAGATGCAATAAGAGCAATTGATGAAACTCACATAAGGTGTGTGGTAAGTGGACGCAGCTAAGATAAATATATCAGGAGAAAAAAAATATCCAACACAGAATGTCATGATTGTATGTGAATGGAATATATGCTTTATGTTCGTGCTGGTGAGATGGGAAGGTACTGCACATGATGCTCGTTTGTTTCACTTTGCTATCTCAAATCCATCCATGAATTTCCGCCATCCACCTGAAGGTATATTTTCATATATTTCAATTAAATTACTTTGTCTTCATTTCACATTTGCATTAATCTCACACCTTCAAAATGATAAAATGATTTTACTGTTTATTAGGGAAATATTATTTGGTCGATGTTGGATATCCAACACCAGTTGGGTATCTTAGTCCATATAGATATGAATGTTATTACCTCCTAGAATTCAGACATCAATTGAGATTTGAAAATTATAAAGAAATTTTCAATTATTATCATTCATGCTTGATGTGTACTATAGAAAGAACTTTAGGAGTATGAAAGAATAGGTTTAAAATCTTATAAAGAATGCGCAAATACAACTATCCACACACAAATCTGCATAGTTGTGCAACAATGGCTATACATAATTTTATTAGGAAAAATTTTTAAACTGATGTGAATTTCATACTAGTTAAAAATGAGAATATAGGTGATGTGGATAATAATAGTCAAGATTAAGAGCCATCATCAACAAATTATGCTATGCTATCTTCATCCCAAATGAATCATCTTCATGACACAATTATTTGATCCGATTAGTTATATAATACTCCCTCCGGTCCTAATTATATGACAACATTTAGGAGTTGATCTTGGTCCTAATTATAGAATAAAGTTTTAATTTTTGTCAATTTCTTCCCAAAATACCCCCCATGCATTGATACTTTCTCAATAATAATGAAACACAATAACAATTTTATAATACACCTATGTATTCTATAAAGTGAGTAATACTTACAACTCATTAATATCACATACACCTCAATTCTACTGTTTCTTTTATTTTTTTTAATAAAATAATTTTAAATTCCTGAGAAACTTTAAGTTAACGCCTTTTGATAATCTTTTAAAATAGAGAGTAATATACATTGTTTGTGGTTTTTTCTTGGCTCTCGCGCACTAGCTAGAGAAATTAATTCTCAATCTTTGTAATTAATGAATCAAATCTGACTTTGTTAATCAAACAATGAGTTCTGAGGTCCTTAACTATAATTTCCTTAGATACAAGAAGTGCTCCAATTAATACTCCAAAGTTAGGGCATTTTTGGAAAATAAATAAGATTAACTAATTTAACTACTATTCTTAATTTCTCCAAAGTTAGGTAAATATGTCCTATAATTAGGACCGGAGGGAGTAATATTTAATAAAAAACTTTAAATTTGTATGATTTTTAATTTATATGCATTTTTATTCATTAACTATATTTAGTTATGTATTTTAGCATTGCCAAATTTTCCAAGTTAACATTTTTCACTTTTTTTTTTAATTTTGATTTTAATTGTTCTCTTATAATTATTACAAAAGCCACTTATACTTTTCAGTTTAGAAAAGCCACTTATACTATTATCGGTCTAAATATAAATCATATTACACAATATGATTTTAATTCAATTTTAAGTTTGTAAAAGACATGTTACAACAAAGCCATTTTTATACCGCTACTCTAAATACGCTCTCTATAGGTTGAGAGTGCTTTTGGCTTAAAAGCTACTATCTTCTTATGGCTAATCCAAACAATGTCAATTCTTCAATCGTGGTTTCATCATGCGTTTTAGTTCCCAATCATGGCTTTTTACTATGTCAATGTTGTGCCAAACACAAGTACAGTTAGTGTGTGGTTTATGATTAAAAAAAAAAAAAACTCAAATACAAAAGGAAAAAAAAACAGAAAATAATAACATATATACTTTATGATTTTATAGCGCTGGTCATTCATGAAGATTTTATTGTTATTTCATATAATTAAAGGTGTTCTATGGCATACTGATCATATAATATTGGGTTATGGGGTGATTTTGCATGGGAAGATTTTTGGAGGCAATTTTGAACCAAAAGTTTAAAAAATGGAGCAACTTTTCCTTGACCATTATCTCCTTAATATTGATTATTAGTTAATCAAATATTCTGAGTTGACAGTCCACACTCCACATGTTATCCATAGTATTTTTTTAAAAGTGCAAATTTGCCCCGAAAATTTTAAATCTAACTTTGAAAAAAAATGAAGTAGATGACAGATGGACTTCTAAGGCAAATTTGCATCATAACAAAAATGATATGGATGACATGTAAACTGTCATCTTAACATATTTGGTCAATTAACAGTCAAAATTAATGATGATAATGGTCAGGGCAAAATTGCTCCATTTTAAAAAATTTTAGGATAAAATTGCCCCTTAACCCTGTAATATTTCAACACTAAAGTTGTGGATAAAATTCCACCTTAACTGTCCATCTTTCAAAAATACCCTAACTGCCCCATTTTATCATATGTACGTATCTTTTTTTTTTTTTGGAGTGATATGTTTGTATCTTTTTGTGGTTCTTACATGTCATTCATCCTAATATATAAGCATTTAATTTGGATTGGAAGTTATAGAGATATTGGTGGAAATAAGGGTACAAAGACTTGGATCTGAAAAGAATTCAAGTATAACTAGAAATTATGAGCACCAAATAAACAAGGCACTCTAATATTTCAAGCTTTATAACATGACGGCATGACACCTTAATATTTATTTGAAGGTCCTTATGGAAAATTTCTTTTGCAGGTGCATATTTGAATTAACTTTTGGAGAATAACTTTTACGATTTATAAGATACATATTTGAAAGATGTTTTATTTCAATTTATGGAAAATGGCTTCTAAATCCGTAGTTTTGTGATTTCCCAAATGTGCACCTAGAGAAAAACACTGACATTAATCTCACGAGGAGCTATGATGTGAAGAATTCAATCACTCATGGGCCTGAGACTTCATAGTTCCTTGGATCAGGCCCATAAGTATGGCCTATTCGTAGAGAACACTTTTGTTGTCATCTTATTTTGCCTGAAGAACACAATTTCATTTACTGATAGGCTAGTTGTAAAAACATGGGGGATGCATTTAATGTTAAAACGCTACCCTCTTAAAGAAATATAATGTCTTAATTATCATGATTATAAAAAAATGGACGTATTTGTATGGAATTTAAATAAATATATTACAGATTCAAGACTCAGTTCAAAAGAAAATAATAATCTAAACTATTTATGAAAGATATGATCAATTTGTTGGAAACTTTATATTTTAGGTTACTATTGATATTAATAATAATCTGAACACAATGCTAATAACAGGATTATTAAGGCCTTTAATGATAGTTATAACTGGCTTGGGGTATTTGTCTGTGTTTTTTCTTCTTCTCATGGCAAGGAGGCTAGTTCCTTTGTTGATCGGAATCTTAATGATTTAAATTTAGATGGTCAATTGTGGATTATCAACTCTAGGTCGAATAGGCAAGTGTTTGTTATGTAAACACTGTCCATTATCAAGTTGGAGATGTGATTCTCTCCTTTAGAATAGTCTTCTCTCAAGAAAATTTATCAGGAATCATTCTTGCAGGTAAATTCCCAACAAACATATTTAGTAACCATTTGGGTTGCTAAAACTTTAATGGATGGGTCTTACCCTTTGGATTGGGTATTTCGGCCTATATCATAGAGGCAACATGAAGTTTCTTTTGATTTGGCTTTAGGTTCTAGCTATAGTGCTCGTTTGGAATAGTTTATTTTTGGGCAATAAGTGCTTATAAATCGTGATTCATAGTATACGAGGTAAGTATGTGAGAGGAGTTTTATCTCGGCTTGCGTAATAAGGACTTATTTTTTAAGAAATCGTGATCCCAAACATGCCTTATATATTGAAGTCCTTGCAGGTGTTTGTGGCTTTAGATATGCTTTATGTTATTTTGTCCTTTATTTTGTTGGCTGTCTTGTTTCTAGTGTCTAAGACATTTTAATTTCTTTATGCTTTTAATATAATCTTTTCTTTATTGGCAAAAAAAAAAAAAAAAATCAGAACAGAACAATCAATTAATTAAATATATAAAATAAGTAAACTTGTGGCCGTGGGGCTTGAGCAGAATTTATCTAACCATTATAATAAACATGAAATCTAGTATTTGAAAAATGTTATCAATTTAAATTATTTTTTTTTTCTCATGTTCAAACTAAAATTTTGACATTTAGTAATGAAGAATTACGATATGTTATTAACTATAAGTCTCTTGTCAAGGTTTTTCCCCACGAATTAGTTTCTCTTTTCTTTCTGCCAACAACACGAATTTACTTTCATGCACAGAATACTTTAATATTTTTTTGATTCTATAACCATAGTTTTTTCTTAAAAAAATTATTCCACTTCAATTTAATCACAATCTTATCGTTGATTTAGATATTTAACAAAATATCTATACTCTATATTTTATAGGGAAACCAGTTGACTTGTGATATGTAACAATGTTATTACGTCTTATTTTTCAAGCAACACATTTAATATTTCAAAGTAACATGCCTCCAAATTATCATCCAGCCAGTAGTGACTCAAAAGTGGGTTAACCAAATATTGCCTGCTTGCAAAACTATGAAAATTCTCTTACAATATGAATGAAAAAGAAATTAAGGTAATAATTCAAATGAAAAATATGCGGTTGTAAGATTTATTTCCCAAAGTACTTGAAATTTATTTAAGCACCCACGTACAACCTATTCTTATTGGATACAACTCTTTCTTAATTTCATACAACTTATCTTCAAATACGTACATACAAAACACAACTATCCGAACATAACTAAAAATATGTTGCATGCTGTTGAAGAAGAGTTATATCCGTTAAAGATGAAGTGCACTCGCTCAAACACATGAATCCTAAGGTATATCTTTGAGTATTCCCTCCATTCCTTTTTATGAGATAGGATTTTTAAGTACGTCATATTTCTTTTTATAAAAGGGATTAGGGGATCAATGTTTGAAAAGTCCTTAATTACAAAAATTACTCACACCACTATTGCACTTAATTCCTGTGTTTGAGACTAAAGCACTCAATATAATATATTCTCTTTCTTTCTTCTACATAAATGGGGGTATATTTAAAAAAAATTAATTTTTTACATATTTATTACACCTAACTAATTTTAACTACTTGATCGAATAACACAATTTTGTTCAGTGTATCATATAAAAAGTAACGGAGGGAGGAAAAAGTTTTGCATTGAGAGATTTTTCAACAAATTTTTCTGACTTCCAAAAGTATAACAAAGAGTTGTTGAGTCTGTGCAATACTCATAAATATTCACTAATAATGGTAAAATCCTTGTGGAAACGAGGAGGAATATTGAGGCCATTGAATCATTAATTAATGAACAAGTACGTTTACTTGCTTAGTCTTTTTCATCCTTCTACTCTATTAGTCAAACTCAGCACGCCTTCAACAATTATACCTCGATTCTTAATATAAAATTCAGTTAATTTTCATATAGAGATTAAAAAAACTGAATAAATAGTTTTAAAATATTTATATTTATTATTTTTATATTAAACTGATTTTTTTAATTTATAAAATAATATATAATATATACTATGATTAAATTACTTATTTAATTTTCTTAATCTGTTAAAAAAATTGAATTGACTCTTGTCCTAAGGAGAGGAGGGAGTACTATATTCTGTACTTTGGCCAAAAAAACGCATCAACAAAAAAAAAAAACCAACGGAAAATATTATCAATACATATTTATGTAAAAAATGATAAACCCTTGCGGACATAATAAAAATTAATAAAATAATTAATCAGCTAAACAGTAAATAAATGGGAGAATTACACTCAGGTCCTAAAGAAGAAGTAAAATGAAAAAATAGTTCCATGGAGTTGTCAATACAGGCTCCTAGAATTATTAACTAGTTGTCAATATAAGTTTTTGGAGTTGTTAATGAGACCATTTTTTTATTTTGTAATCTTTAATGACTATTTTTTTATTTATTTTCTTTCTTAGGACATAAGTGTAGTTCTCCCTAAATAAATTAAGATTCAAATACTAAAAATTAAGATTCGTTGACCCGTGTAGGGTCTTGTCTATATAAAGGACGCGTCTCGGTATGATCGTTATTCACAATCGTCTCATAACAAAGACCAAATGAAGCAGAATTCAACGATGGCGAAAACTGCAGTAACTTCATGCCAAAGTGACAACAACAGCCGGAAAGAGCCGTATACGGCCGAGAAGGCGCTCTCTGAATGGGAGATAAACGCCGTAATGCAACTCGTTCAACTCAGCGGCGCCGATTCTCATCATTCCGACCATCATCAGACAGATGGTAACAGCTTCTCCTTCTTCAGCTTCAACAAAGCATCAGTTAATGTAATAGCATCTTCCTCTTACTCCTCGTTGCCACCGCCACCGCCACCGCTGCCGGTGGCTGCCGCCTCAGTATTAGCAGAAGAAGATCATCATGATGGTGGTGGTGGTGGTCGGAGCAATTTAGGAGAGAGAAGGAAGAACAAGAGGCACAGATCCGTTGCAGAGTTATATAGGGTTACGGACGAGATCGTTGAAGAAGAAGATGAATAAGGAGATGCTGATCAGAAACGACGATGGAAGGTTCAAATTTCTTGAAGAAACTGATTGAAGGTGAAGCAGTTGATTCATATGGACTTGGATCAGCACACAACAGTACATGTGAGTATATTAGATGTGAGTTTTTGTGAAGATCCATCTCTTGCCTTTAATTTGTCTCTTCCAAACTGACATTTCATTACAATAATAATCTTTCTTAGTCGTTATTAGCCTAATTTGAGGAGCTCAATTAATTGTACTCAGAATTGCTTGGTTTGAATTTGAAGATTATACTGATCACTTGTTGTTGAAAACTTTCTTGGGCTTTCACAGAACCATAATTTTGATGTTTTTTTTTATGCCAGCAATTTTGATGGGTTCTAATGTGAAACTAAACCGCCTATTATTATATCACATGTTTGTGATATGCATACAAATTCACAATGACTGTGAAATGCATATATAAATCATATTAGAATAAAATTTTGCAAGCGAAATCTTTTTTAAGTTTGAACTGTAGGATCTGCAGGAAACTTGTACAGACGTTGGCCACATTGTTCCTTCAATTCGAACCTTATGATGAGGGAGTACTTTTTGGTTTTCATTATTAATGGTTTTTTATTACCTGTTGAAGGAGAAGAACTAATTAAGGCATGACTTGGATATTTAGACCAGATCAACAAATATAATGCACTACTCTTGTTATTTGTTTGAGCTAGCTGATGAATATTCTGAAAATCCAACACTACTTCAAGTTTGAACTACATACCTCTAATTACAGTCATATCTTTGGTATACGACGTTGTATGATATTCATTCGACGCATGAATAATTATATTCACATGATAAAAGAAAATAAAATTCAATTATCCCAAACTCTCATCATTACGCAGTAAACCAAATGATCAAGTTACTCGCTTGCAGGTACGTACAGTGATATTCAATTTGTGTACAAGGGCTTATTATGATTCATTAACGGAGCATTTTATTTCCTTTTTTTTTAATTCTTTACTTTTAAATGATATTGTTAACACTTAAGGTTCAAAAATATGTATACTTCTTCTGGTTTTAAACATAAGATAGAGTTGACCTTTTTTAAAAAGATTATGGAAGCTAAATAAGTTACCTAATTATATTATATGTTGTGTATCATTGGATTATATATCAGTTTATAAGTTAGAAAAAATATTTTTAAGAAAAAATGATAAATATAAATATTTTAAGGTGATGAGTGGAAATCAGAATTAATAGAAAACTGTGAGGTGATTTTGATAAAAAGAAGAAGAAGAAGACTGTGAGGTGGGTCTCATAATTATAAGCAGAAAGGTACCATATATACTATAGTTAATTAGAGTCAATGTACATGCAACATGTATACAGCCTCACAGTATAATAACTCAATTCTCAGGCTCAACAACACATGGTGTCTCAAACCAAAAAGCACAGTTTAATTTAGAGAGGTTCATATATAAATATATATAGATCAGTACATGCTAATGCTTTCCCAAATCATGGTTTATACCTAGAAGTAGCCCTTTCTTTCTTGTTTTGGCTTTTGTTTTTATTTGTTACGATAGACCTACAAGCTTGATTTTAATCTGGGAACCCAGCAGCTTCATTTTATTAAAGGGAGAAGATATTCGTTTCTTTGTCTCTCTCTCTCTCTATATATATATATATATATGATATCAACAACTTAGCAGCATACTAATTAATTAGTATATTTTAGGGAAAATTGTGAAAAAATCCCTCATTGGTAACTTATTTGCCAAATGGGACCTTCGCGTGCAAATTATCTTCCACGTGTGCAGAATATCTTCCCTGGTGTGCAGATGATCTTCCCTGTGTGTAAAATTCTTCCCTATACATGTGCAAAAATCTTCCTTATGTATGCAGAAATCTTCCCTCAGTGTGCAGATATCTTCCCTCCATGTGCAAGATATCTTCCCAGGTCCCATTTAGCAAATAAGTTGTCCATGAGGTCTTTTTTAGCAATTCTCCCTATATTTTATTCTTTTATATTTTTGGTGTATAGTACAGTAAACTAGTTATCCAAAATTTTCAAGGTTGATCAGCATATTCAACAGCTGCTGTAAGTATATGTGTGTGTGTGTGTGTGTGTTTGTGTATGAAAAGAGCAATATTGGGAGATGAATGAAAGAATTAATGAATATATATAGAAGAAACAACCAGAGATGTTTTTGTTCCTATGAGAGATCAAGAGGTATAATGCGATGATATTCAAAACTTAGTTACGGATCATGAGAGAGATTCAATAAATAATTTTTAAATATACTCTTCTTCTTTCTTCTTTCTTTTGCCAATGTAAATATACTCTTCAATAACATTGAAGTTTACATATTGAGAGGTATAACTTTCTTATTTTTAGTTTTTAGTGCAAGCAAAAGTAGGGAAGAAAATTAAGTTTGTAAGAATTATTGGGCGTACCTGGAGTGCGACCGTTTATCTCTTGTACCTACGCTAATCGGATTACAGTTGCGAAAGCAATTATGACGCACAACAAATAAACCACGATATGAAGAAGAGATAAATATAGTAGAGGGAATGAGGAGTCAGTTTGACAAAGTTTCTGTATGTTATATCCGGTGTCTTATAACTGAATCCCCTATGTATATTTATAGGGTTCTATGCACCCCTTCCTCTGCTACTAACATGTCCTTCCATAAGAGAGATAAGATATTCTTTTGATTGAGAGACATATTGTTTCGGTGAAACAACACCTCATGTAGAGTCATATTGCATCGGATAAATAACATGACTCATAACATTTTGGAAAATATTACATATATCTACCAAAGCATTTATGTTATTTATACTTTGACCCCAATCCTATTGGGCTTGGGTCCAATCCACCAAGGATGGACTAGGCTATTTTCCAACATCTCCCACTCACACTTGATGGATTAGATATATCTCTTTTTCTTCCTTCTTTCATTCATACTAGGTGCTTTGCCATGACCGCGTAGGCATGACATCTGTATATAGATGTATGTACTAGAAGTCTCTTTTATAGAGACCAGCACAAGACAACCTTCATTGTGTAGCTTGATTTTAATATTGTGCCTTAAATATCCTCGATTTACTTATATACACTTTCACATGGCTAATCTAATCCCTTTTGAGTCAATATAAAACTCAGATTGCCTTTCTAGTATCATAGTATCCACACTTATGAAATTATAAAAAATAATATCATAAAGGACATATCTCAGACACTAGCATATTTGTGTATATTTCAAGTAATCTTCCTTTTGCCCAGATATCACTTCAATATACATCGGCCGCTTTTCTAACATAATACCATAGATCGCATCTATCATGATCGTAGGACATATGCTAAAGTAGCAGACGCTGAAGCACACATCTATGATATTGTCAAAGTCAAAGGATATCATTGGAAGAATTAGAAACTTCCTGGGACTCACACAACAATTAAGCAAGGATCTTCTTACTTGCTTCCCGTTTGCGGTTCTTTAGCACATACGGTATGAATTACATGCTACAGTGTTACTCTTACACCATAAGAGCGCACGTCATTTTGCATTTTGTTGTTAACACTGTACAGACTTAAGTCTAGACACTCCCAGCATCTAAACCCAAATTCTTCCTTTCTACTCGGACGTCAATATTGAAGAATTTGTTATCTGGCTACAGGCATCATGGAAGTGGATATCCATGATTCGATCCATACTTATGTTCATTTTTATGGATCTCATCTTGACAAGCTACACTATTGTCAAGGCGACATAGTTTGTGTTTCTTCTTTACCATATCAGCATTCTAGTCACTTTACTGGTGAACACAATTGTCTCAACTTTGCACACCCCTCCTGAGTGTCAAAGGCGGTTGCTTGTGTGAGAGAGACAACCTCACAAGCCTGTACGACATACTAGACATTGTATACTTTCAAACAGACATATATACTAATAATATCAAGTACTTCAATTAATCATAAATGTAATACATAAAGTCTGAAATTTTACATTTTGCGTACACCAAGTGTCCTTACATATTTTTCAAATGTTTCCTTGGCAATTGGTTTGGTCCGGGGATTAGCGACCATACTCTTGGTTGAAATATGTTGTACAACAATAATTTTTTGTGCTATATAATCTCTTACAAAATTGTACTTAATGTCTATATGTTTAGTCTTACTATGATACTTGGGATCTTTAGTATAGGCTATGGCTGTAGTGTTATCACAATGCATTAATACTGGATTGGTACTCTCATTATCAAATCCAAGATGTTCAATGAACTTCTTCAACCATAATGCCTCTTGTGCAGCTGCAGTGCATGCTACGAACTCGGCTTCCATAGAATGTAAAGCAATACATGTCTGCTTCTTACTACTCCAACATATGGCACCATTATTCAGTAAGAAAGTATAACCTGAAGTTGATCTTCTCTCTTCCTCATTTTCACCTAAATCAGCATCGGAGTATCCAACCAAGCATAGATTGCTTCCTTCGTAGCATAGTGCATAGTCAGATGTGCCTTTTAAGTATCTCATGATCCTTTTTACTATTTTTTAGTGACGCTCACCTGGGTTGGACTGGAACCTACTTATTACCAATCCTACCACAAAGCAGATATCTGGCATTGTATACATCATTGCGTACATTAAACTACCAACAACACTAGCATAGGGAACTTTCATCATTTTCTTTTGATCTAACTCAATTTTGGGACACATCTCATGGCTTAAGGTTACACCAGAAGCCACTGGGGTATGCAAGGAATTGCAATTGCTCATGTTGAATCGTTCGAGAATCTTTTTAATGTAATTTTCTTATGAAAGATATAGGATTCTTTTTGAACGATCTCTTTGAATCTTAACTCCAAGTATATACTCTGCTTCACCCATGTCTTTCATTTCAAAATTCAATGAAAGCCATTCTTTAATAGCTATAACCGAATTCAGATTATTTTCAGCTAATAGTATATCATCTACATATAAGGATAATATAACAAAATTACCCTCAAACCGTTTGATGTAGACACAGTGGTCTTCTTCAATCATTTGGAAATCATAAGAGGTTATTGCTTTATGAAACCTCAAATACCACTATCTAGATGATTGTTTAAATCCATGAATAGACCTTTTAAGTTTACAAACTTTGTTCTCTTTTCCTTTTTCAATAAAACCTAATGGTTGTTCCATATAGATTTCTTCATCCAGATCACCATTTAGAAATACAGTTTTAACATCCATTTGATGTAATTCCAAGTCTAAACAGTTTACTATTGCTAGAATAATTCTTATAGAATTAAATCGTACCACAGGTGAGAAGGTATCTTCATAATCTATACCTTCTTGCTGTGTATACCCCTTTGCAACTAATTGTGCCTTATACTTATCAATTGACCCATCCACATTTCTTTTAATTTTGAGAACCCACTTATTCCCAATGGCTTTTCGCCCTTTTGGTAGGTCAACCAATTCCCAAACTTTATTCTTTCTCATTGAGTTCATTTCTTCATCCATTGCCTTTTTCCATTCATCTTTAGCAGGACTTGATAAGGCTTCTTGTACAGAACGTGGTTTATCATCCCCATTAGCAGTAACAATAAGTGCTTCACTTTCTATTTGGAAGCGTCTTTTAGGTATACTTTCCTTGTTAATCTTTCTTGTAAGAGCTTCTTGCCTTTGTTTTTTCTTTTGTCAAGGTCTTTGTGTTGACCTTTCTAAGCTCACACTTAGATCGACATTTTGGGATGATTTAGGCATACCAACATGTTCTATACTTGTTTGTTCCTGTGTCTCATAAAGAGATACATTGCGGTCAATGTCTCCCCTATTAGGGAATTCATTTTCTAAAAATGTAGCATCTCTAGATTCAATTTCAGTCACTGTTCCATCTTCATTTTCACCTATGAAGACGTATCCTTTGGATTGTTCAGAGTACCTTATGAAGATACATTTCTTTCCTCTAGGATCTAACTTGCCATACTTATAAGAATTATCATGAATGTATGCAGCTGACCCCCATGGTCTAAGGATACTAAGATTTGGCTTGCGTTTTATCCATAACTCATAAGGTGTTGAAGTAACTGATTTTGAGGGCACACGATTAGTATGAAGGTAGCAGTCATTAAAGCATCACCCCAATATAAAATTGGTAGATTTACTTGTGCCATCATTGACCTAACCATGTCTAGAAGCGTTCTATTTCTTCTTTCAGCAACTCCGTTCTGTTGTGGAGTGCCAGGGATAGTTAGCTGCCTAATTATCCCTTTTTCTTCACAGAGCTCTTTAAATTGATCGGACAAATATTCACGTCCTCGATCAGTATGTAACACTTTAACTTTATTGTCCATTTGATTTTCAACTTCATTTACGTATCGTCTGAAGCACTAAAGAGCCTCAGACTTATGTGTAATCAAATAGACATGACCATATCGTGAATAGTCATCAATAAAAGTGATAAAATACCAAGCTCTATGCCTTGCCCTCACACTCATAGGACCGCAAATATCAGAATGAATTATTTGCAATGGTTGTTCTGATCTAGTTCCCTTATCAAAAGGTTTTCTAGTTGCCTCACATGCTAGACAACTTTCATACAAAGACATTTCCATATTGGATATGGATCCTAGCAAACCTTCTTTTGCTAATTTAATCATTTTATTTTGATTAATATGTCCTAGTCTAGCATGCCAAATAGCCATATCAACAGTTGAATAAGAAGTAGCAAAGCAATCATGAATATTATAATCATTAATAGTATCTATTACAAAGAACTTCTTTGAAAGGAAAGTTAAACCATAAAATATAAAATTATAAAATATGCCTACAACTTTATCATGAAATTTTACATTAAACCCATAGTTTACAAGACATTTTACAGAAACTAAATTTCGTCGGATGTCAGGAGCATGAAGCACATCATGAAGGATCAAAGGCTTTCCACTACGCAAAGTTAATTTGCAAGTTCCAATGCCTTTAACTTCAATCTTTGCATTGTTGCCTACATAAAGCCACTTACATTTGTCAGGCAACCGACAGTATTCTACATAGGATCCTCAATACCTCGTCACATGGTCTGTTGAACCTGAGTCCAAAATCCAAAAAGAACATATATTCTCTATTAGGAAAACAATGCTAGAAACATAGGAAACATGTGAATTTACATAATCCACTAATACCTTTTCACTCTTATTTCGCTCAGTACAATCCCGAGCGAAATGACCCATCTTTTGGCAGGAAAAACATTTGACCTTCTTTAAGTCATTTTTCTTCTTCTTCCCGCCCTTTTTTCCTTTCTTCTTGAATTCCTTTTTGCCTTTTACAAATTTATTCTTGTCCTTCTTTCTATTCTTTTGGAATTTATTCCCTTTCTTGGAATCGGGTTTTGCATTAGAAGGACCTGCACCCTCTGTGTAGTAGGCATGGCCAGAGGACTTGTATGCCCCAAGCGCTCATCCTCAAGTTCCAAGTGTTTACCCACATTATTAAAATTTTTAATGCTTTCATTATGGGTTAGATTAACCTTCATGTGCTCCCAACTAGATGACAATGATCTTATCACCGCCTGAACTTGTTGTTCATCAGACACAGTATGCCCAGCTTCCTTCAATTCTCTAATTATATTTGCCATCTCTCTCAGATGTTGTTTCATGGAAGTATTTGGCCTAAGCTTATACGCATAAAACTAAATAGTTAATCGTCTAAGCTTAGAGGTGGATGTACCACCAAACCTGTCTTTCAACGCTGCCCATATGGCTTGCGCTGTTTCATTTTTCTCATATTCACACATGAGGTTATCTACCATTGTACTCAGCAATGTAATTCTTGAAATGCTATTTTTCTTTTTCCAAGCCTTATAGACCTCTTGGACTCTCCTGTGTTGGGCCGTATTCCCAGTAACAGGCTGTACTACAACTGTTGTTAGAGGTTCCATTGCCTCTTGTTCCTCCAAAATATATTGGACTTTTCGGTGCTAGATATCCCAATTGTCACTATTTAATTTGTCCCCTTTATTTAACTCAGTGATGATGTTCTTAGTTGCCATTTTCAATCCTGTGACAAATCTATTCCACATTCAATATGTCTCTCTAAAGGAATTAAACTATTGAACATATCATCGACAATATATAGCACAACATAGTATACAATGTCATGTACTTATATTATTCTTAACAGAAAAATAGTAATACTACTAAATTCATGATCAAGAGAATATGTTTGTATCTCCCATCACATAAATATTAGCAACATCACTAAAATTCTGTCAAGAATTATATATATGTACTTTAACAACTCTAACTTTTAGGATTAACAACTCCTAAAAGCTCCCATTTGACAAAAACATATAATAATATAATAAATTATCAACTAAATCATGCTTCATCATAATATAAATAAAACAATATACTCTCTGTAATATATGAAAACATGTTTATAACACATTTAAATATAACAGAAAAATATTGAAATCAACAAATGAATTTTAGAAGTTTTAAAATGATTTAAAACATTCATAAACGCACTTAGAATATCATAAACATATATTAATTAGCGTCTAAACTACTCAAATAGCATATCATATTAAAGAACATGAATTTAGGGATTTTTAGGAATAAACAGGGTCTCATTCAGACCTTTCACGCGCCCCCACGCGCCGAAAGAAGAAATTTTTAAAAAAAAAACAGAAAATACATCCACGTGCCACCTTCCCGCAGTAATCCGGTGCTGGTCGGACCATCAGCCTCCACACGCCGAGAACTGTCGGAATGTGTCCACCACGTGTCAAACGAATATGCCACGTGGCTTTTCTGTGAAGTTGTTTTTTTGTTTTGTTTTAGGCCTCACTGTTTGGGACTAAAGGTTGGGCCTGAAAGTAACCAAATTTTTTTTTAATTCTCCGGCCCAGACGCCTTTTAAAACAAAAAATCGGTTTTTAATAAACTCCGAAACGACGTCGTTTTGGAGATTGGAGGTTGTCTTCAACCTCTAGCTAGGTCGACCCGGACTCGGTTACAGGCGTGGGTCGGTTCCGTTGGCCCGAAACCTTATCTCCTTCGTATCTCCTCTGTTGGACGTCCGTTTTGGGCTTTCTTGGTGTCGTTTTTGATCTATTTTTTGAGATATACGCAATGAGACTAATTTTAAATCCTAATTCTTTGATTTTAAAATGACCCAATACCAAAAACAATTTCGTTTTTTATGCTTTCTCTCTCTAAGTTTTTTTGTTTTATGGTTCTAGGCTTCTATTATTTACTTTTACAAACATATAAGCAGGAACGGGAGAAAACTATATATATAAGCATGAACCAAAACTATATATATAGATATGCATGTACATACGCACAGAAAACTCTACTTCATCGTTTTTTTTCATATGATGATATATAACCATATATATATATATACTCACACAATCACCAATATATTTTCTTTCACGTACATGCACATAAAACAATATATATATGTGCATACATGCTAGAGGTCGTGAGTTCGTTTCTCGCAACACCCCCAAACTCGCGAATAGAGAAAATAAAAAACGAAAAAAAACTCAGAGATCTTTTAAAATAATAATATGCATATCATATTATCATAATATGGAAATTATAATCTCATTCAGGCTAACCTGGCTCTGATACCATGTAAGAATTATTGGGCGTACCCAGAGTGCGACCGTTTATCTCTTGTACCCATGCTAACCGGATCACAGTTGCGGAAGCGATTATGACGCACAGCAAATACATCACGATAGGAAGAAGAAGAGATAAATATAGTAGAGGGAATAAGGAGTTAGTTTGACAGAGTTTCTGTATGTTATATCCGGTGTCTTATAACTGAATCCCCTATATCTATTTATAGGGTTCTATACACCCCTTCCTCTTCTACTAACATGTCCTTCCATTAGAGAGATAAGATATCCTTTTGATTGAGAGACATATTGTTTCGGTGAAACAATACCTCATGTAGAGTCATATTGCATCGGATAAATAACATGACTCAACATTTTGGAAAATATTACATATATCTCCCCAAGCATTTATGTTATTTATACTTTGACCCCAATCCTATTGGGCTTAGGCCCAATCCACCAAGGGTGGACTAGGCTATTTTCCAACAAAGTTAATTAAAAATTGCCTTTAAACAAAGAGATCTAGAGAGAGAAAGAATTAGAGAAACTAATTAAACTTAATCCCTACCATGGTATTAAAATCCACCCGACACTTGTCTGGTCCAGTTGATGGCAAGACTGGAGGGATTTTTGACCTAGAGCAAATTGTTATAAATCGGTATAACTTGGCCATGACCTGGGTTAACAGTTGGGTTGGATGGGTTACCTGGGTCACTTCATTTTGGTTAAAAAAAAGCTGGAATCAGAGAGAGAAAGAAGAAAAAAGTTCACCGGATCGGGGAAAGGAAGAAGAAGAAAAGAGAGAGAAGGAAAATATAATATGAGATGCCAAAAGCACTTACTATAGAAGAGAACTCCTAAGGAATCATTGTAAAAGATGAAATGATAAATTCAAACTGGACCGAAGGAAAAGAAAAGACGGCCTTAAGCCCCTAGCATTTCCTCGAGCCTTTTCTTGGACATAACGTGTGACCTGGTAGCTTAGTACTCCCTCTTGTCTAAAATATAGGGCACTTAAACTATATCACACATAACAAAAAATGACAGTTAAATTATTTAATATATCCCAAAATATAAAAAAAAAATTCGCTTCACTTCTACCCTTCTTAAGAATGTGTTTAATTGTATTGTAAATGTCATTTTAGAGAGAAGGGATATAACAAGTGGGCAAAGTTGGAAAGTAAGTATTAACTATAGGGGTAAAATAAAAAAAAAGAGTATTAATTAAACTAGAGATGATTTATATTTTGAACCATGCCTTCCTTTTAAAAGTGCCTTGTATTGTAGACATGTGAGAGTACTACTATATATTTGCACCGTTTTTTTGTCCTCCCAGCTTGCTGGTGACCGTCTGATGTCCTTATCCACGTGGGAATAAAAAAAATAATTATATTGTATATTCTCTTAGCAGCCTATCACTCCATGAGCGAGTCTATGTATTTATTGTGTGTATGTATAAAATTAGTAGAGAAGGATGAAAGACAAACTTGTGGCGTACTTTTATTACAATAATATATGTCTATTTAAATATTACTTTTATTAAAAATTTTATATTTAAATATGAATATTTTTGTAATTCTATCTCAACTATGTTTTAGATATTTAGTAATTATTGATTTTGTTGTCATTAATTGGATGATAGTATTATACTATGATGTCAATTTGTTAAGGAAATTGTAAAGAATGTTGGATAGGTATATTATTATGTTGCTATTAAATCAAGATATTAAATTGATATTTAATATTTGGATGGTATGATGAAAGTTTAAATTTTTTAATTTCTTTCCAATCTGACCCTGAGTTAACTCCAATATGACATACTACCTTGACCGTTCCAAAAGCCAGTCCAGGTTTTAATAGCTTGATCCCCATATAGGGCATGGCCTGTATAATGCTAATGTTATGAAAATATTATGTATAGTATTTATACACAAGGCAAGTATTCTCAAAATTTGTTGAAGAATCCACAGGTTTTTCTACTAGGAACAAATTAAGCTGCCTCTTGAATGTTTGGTGTAGAATGATGCCATTTTTTCTTAAAAAAATAAAGTAACGACATCATTATCTTTTCACCTATAAAATTTAATTTTATATATTGGTTTATGAGGTGTAGTGAAGTTTCAGAATTCTTTGGGGCTGACTAAAATAAAATAGCTATAGTGGGTATTGACTGAAATTTTCCAAAAAAATATTAATAACATTATTGTTGTCAAACAAAATATAATCTAAAAGTAAATACTCAAATACGACTGAAAAAAAAAAACTCAAACACATTTCGGATCACGTAGCCTAATGACACAAAGCTTATCTCTCAAGCTTATTGAAGGTTTGAACGTTCTATAAATATAAGGGTTAAGGGGTAAAAATGTCCTTGAAGTTTTTGTCCAGGGGCTATGGGTGCCTGGAAGTCTTCGAAGGGGTATTTTTACCTTAGAAGTTTAAAAATGGGGCAATTTTGCCCTTTAGTTAACTTACCAAATGGTCAACGTTTGTTGACCAAAGTTTGCATGCTTACGTGGCATCCACCTCACTCTTTTTCCATGTTATGTTTTTAAGAGGCAAAAATGCCCCGGATGTTTCCACTAAGGGGCATTGGGTGTCTAGAAGATTTCTAGGGGGCAATTTTGCACTGAAAGTTTTAAAAATGGGGCAATTTTGCCCCTTCATTAACATACCCAAACGATCAACGTTTGTTGACTAAATTCTGTAGAGGTGATATGCCTACGTGGCATCCACCTCACCTTTTTTCCACGTGATACTTTTCATAAGAATAAATTAAAAAAAAATCAAGGTCGCTGATTGTGCAACTCTTCAGTCTATTCTTCTGATTCATCTAGAAATTTTCATCCAAAAACTTAGAAGACATATCGATCTTCCTTACTAAAATCTCAAAGCGACCTGGGGTTGGATCTACTAGCAATGATTTTGAGCTTCTAGTGGTGGGGAGTGATGGGCTTAGTTTGGTTGGTGAGCTGGGTCTTCTCCAGCGACACTTCTCTGGCGATTTGATTTCTGAGTTTAGAGAGAAAGGAGAGTCAACAAAATGGAACCCAAATAAACCCTCAAACATATGGCTAATTGCAGCCAACTTTCACCGATTTGTAAAGTTTAATTCTCCATCGCATATGGGGAGTACTAAGGAAAAGGCTGAAGAAGGCTACTTTACTATATTTACAGAATTTGGTCAACAAATGTTGATCGTTTGGGTATGTTAACGAAGGGGCAAAATTGCCCCTCTAGAAAACTTCCAGACACCCAGTGCCCTTCAGTGGAAAAATTCTGGGGCATTTTAACCCCTTAAAAATATGACGTGGATGGTGAGGTGGATGCCACGTAGGCATGCCACATGTGTATACTTTGGTTAACAAACGTTGACCGTTTGGTAAGTTATAACTGAGGGGCAAAATTGCCCCATTTTTAAACTTCTGGGGCAAAAATGCCCCCACGAGGACTTCTAGACACCCACAGCCTCTGGACGAAAACTTCTGGAGTATTTTTGCTCCTTAACCCTAAATATAATGAGTATGTAAGTTATAATAAAAAAAATTCAACATACAAAAAAAAAGAAAAGAAAGATAAGTAATTAGTGTTGTGGGATCAAATTTCACCTTCACTATCTATCTTTCAAAAATACTCTAACTGCCCCATTTTATTATATGTATATTTGGTCAATCTTGAGAAGTGTATATGTTGGGAGAGACGAAAATACTTTGCGTTCTAAATTTTAAAATGAATTATATCCTATGCCTTACCTAAAACATGAGGGATGCATTTAATGTTAGCATGTTACCATCTTAAAGAAATATAATTTCTTAATTATCAAAGTTATAATAACCTGAATTAGTTAATAATAAGCTGAATTAGCTATGAATAATATGATTTGTTGTAAATTTTATATTTTAGGTTAATATTGGTATTAGTATTAATTATATAAAACCAATCAATTAATTAAATATATAAAATAAGTAAACTTGTGGGGCTTTTTTGGAACGAAAACTTGTGGGTTGGGCAGAACTTATTTAACCACATGGGATATACGAGTAATCGAACTAGCGACCTTTTACTCAGTTTTGAGTAACCAACCAAGAGGACCAGATCGAACTTACTTAACCATTATAATAAACATAAAATGTAATATTTTAAAAATTGATAAAGTGGAACTACTGTTTTTTTTTTCATGTACAAACTAAAATTTTGACATTCTGTAATGAAGAATTATGTTATGCTATTTACATATGTTATGTAATGAAAAAGAAGGGTATTATTGTCTTTTTACTGGCAAAATTTAATTTCAATTTTGATCCATTAGGGTGTCATATAATTTTAGAATCTTTAATAGGTTAATTGAAATACAATTGTTTGTATAGGGTCAAAGTGATATTCTCTCATTAAAAATCTTAAAATAATAGAGAGAGAAGACTTGTGGGATCTATAGTGTAAAAAATAACAGAAGTTAAATCTCATTGATAATATTGCTATATCTGCTCTTAAATAAATTATTTATATCTACTTTTTACACCAAAAATAGATATTCTTATGAGTATTCATAACGAAATTATTCATTACTAAATTTATACCTCCGTCATTTATCAAAACATCTACATTCTACTTACTTTATAGGAAAGCCAGTTGACTTGTGATTTGTGAAAAGCATTCATCAGGATTTTCTCAAAATGTTGTATATTTATTTATTTAACAATGTTATTACCTTTTACTTTTCAAAAGCAACACGTTAATTATTATTCCTATTATATTTCAAAGTAACACTTCTCCAAATTATTATCCAACCAGTAGCGATACAGAAAGTGGCTTCACCAAATATTGCCTCTTGCAAAACCATGAAAATTCTCTTACAAAGAATGAATGAAAAAAATTGCAAAAAAATCTCTCTTCATAAAGATTTTTTCCCAAAATGTTTGAAATTTATTTAAATACCCATATAACACCTATTTTAAGTAGAAAATACTTGTATATAACAAAAAGTTGAGTCTACTCAATATTCACAATATTCACTAATTATGGTAAAATCCTTGTGGAAGGAGAAGGGATGAGACCATTGAATCCTTAACGAACAAGTAATAAATTAAGATTTGTTGACACGTGTATGATCTTTCCCTATATATGACTATATGTATTAAAGGACGCGTCAAGGCCTTTACAATCGTTGTTCAGAATTCTCTCTCCTTAGGAGCAAAACCAACGAGGAAGAATTCAACCATGACGAAACCAACATGCGAAAGTCCCAATAGCAGCCGGAAACAGCCGTATAGGGCGGAGGAGGCGCTGTCTGAGTCGGAGATAAACGCCGTGATGCAACTCATTCAACTCAGCAGCGCCGATTCTTATTCCGATCATCACCAGGAAGATGATAATAGCAGCAACAACAGCTTCTCCTTCTTCAGCTCCAGCAAAGTCAATAGCAGCGAATCAGTTGATGCCGCATCTTCCTCCTACTCCTCCTCGTCACCGGCGTCGGTGGCTGCAGTATTACTAACGGAAGCAGAAAAAGGAGAATTAGCACAAGAAGATCGCCGCGGCAATGATCGGAGCAATTTCGGAGAGAGAAGGAACAAGAGGTACCGTTCTATTGTAGAGGTATATAGGGTTACGGAATTACGGGCGACACTGTGTTGAAATCCATTGTTACGAAGACGAAGAAGAAGTACATGTGAATATTATATGTGAGTTTTGTGAAGATCGATAATCTCTTTCTTTTAATTTTTCTCTTCTAAACTACTGACATTTCATCATTACAAGAATAATGTTTTTCAATCGTTATGAACTAGATCTAATTTTGAGGAGCTTAATTGTATTCAGATGATTGCTTGGCTTGAATTGCAAGATTTTCCTGATCACATTCTATTCAGCATATCTATCTATCTATCTATCTATCTATCTATCTATCTATCTATCTATCTATCTATCTTGGCTTGAGTTTAAAATCAAACCAACTTAGCGCGTGCATACGTGTTGTTCAAAACTTTTCTTTGGCTTTCACCAAAACCATAATGGTGATGGGGTTTAATGTGAAACTAATAAACACCCTCTTATCATGTGTCATGTTTGTGATATTCATATATACAACGTCAAAATGATTGTGAAATTCATATATACCTCATCATATTTGAGTTCTGAGAGCCAAAACTTGTTTAAGTTTGTATTATAATGAATGATTAAGTATCACATCAAATGATTGAAAGATGAATTAAAGGTATATATTGTTAAGGAAAGTCCTATCAAATTAGTTTAAACTATTTTGATATAAAGATAAACCTAAGATATTTATACACACACACACACACCTAATAATTAATAATTAATTGATACTCCCTCTGTTCTTTAATATAAGACATATTTATCTAATTTGATTAGATTAAGGAAGTATTGGTTAAGTTAGTTAATATAACATGTATTTTTTAAAATATCATAGTTATATTCATTAATTTCCTCCTCCCTTTTCCTCCTTGATTATTGTTGAAGGAGCATTAATAAGGATAAATTAGGAAAAGATTGATAAATATGAAAATTTTGTCTTATATTTAGGACCAAGATCAATACCCCAAATATGTCTTATACTGGAAAATACTTATGTCAAGTTTCTTATATCTATTTCTTCAAATTCTCCAATCACATGTGGTCATATGTCCTATTTTGAATTATTATCATTTAACTATAAACTCAAATGAAAAAAATAAAACACCTAGTCGTTTATGATTAGAGAATTTGATATAATAGATATAAGAAATTTGATGTAAGTATGGTCCTCTTATATTAAGGACCGGAGGAAGTAATTCATTCGTAATTTCAACAGTTTGAACAGTCGTAGGATCTGAAACAGGTTTTTGTTCCTTTTCAATTCGGACCTTATGAGGAACTAATTTTTGGTTTTCATTATTAATGATTTTTAATTACTTGTTGAAGGAGAAAAACTAATCAAGGCATGACTCAGGTAGACCAGAACCAAATATAATGCAACTCTTGTTTGTTTGAGCTAGCTGATATATGTGTGTATATATTCTGAAAATCCAACACTAAGACTTCAACCACATCTAAATACAGTCATATTTTTGGCATATGACGCTGTATGGTTTTCAAAAGACGCAAGAACAATCATATTCAAATGATAAAAGAAAATAAAATTCAATTCCCAAACTCTCTGTATGCAGTAAACCAAAGGATCAAGTTACTCCTATGCAGGTACAGTGATATTCAATTTGTGTACAAAGAGTTTATTATGATTCATGAATGGCATACCTTTTTTTGTCCCTTTCTTATTCATTCACTTTTAAAGGATACTGTTAAGGGTTAAAGTTCAAATATATGACATGAAGTTATAATAAAATCAAATCATATGAAAAATAAAAATAATATTGAGTATACAAAATGAACATCACGCCCTTGCGACTTTTTAATACTCAGAATAGGAAATAACATGCATGCATATATGTCATAGTCCGATTATTTAACTATCTGAGATTACAAAGAAGCATTGATCAAAACTGATGAGTGGAAAGCAGAGGATTAAGCAGAAAGGTACGTCGCATATGTTATATTCTAAAATTAATTAGAGTCAATGTACATACAATATATATACACCCACACAGTATATGAACTCAATTCTCAGGGTCAACAACACATTGTATGTTTCAAATAAAAAAACAGAGTTTAGAGAGGTTCATATATATATATATATATATATATAGGTATGTGCTAATGCTTTCCCAAATCATGCTTATATCTAAACGTAGGCTTCTCTTTCTTCTTCTTCTTTTGGCTTATGTTTTTTTTTGTTACAATAGACCTACAAGATTAATTTTAATCCAGAATCCCAGCAGCTTCCTTTTATTAGAGGGCGAATTGAAGATACTCGTTCTTGATATATATTTATGAGATATCAACAACTCAGCAACTTGTAGTTAATATCTTTATAGTATAGAAAGACAGTACCACTCAATACCCATATATAAGTCATTGGTACCAACAAAGTTTTGTTCAAAATATAAGTAACGTGTAGGATATTAAATGAGGTTTTACCAACTTTACCCTTGTTGAATATTGGTTGGGCACATGCGAAAGACAGAAGAGAAAAAGAGGTGTAAATGCAAAGTGATAAAGGGATGAGAGAGAAAATGTGCAACCTTTCATAAAAAAAAAAGGAAAACATAAAAAAATGTATTCATTTAATGCTTTTCTTAAATGGATTACAAGTAACTTATATATGGGTGCTAAGTGGTATCACTTAGTGCCTATTTATAAGTCACTTGTGACCAAAATGTTTTGTTCAAAATATAATTCGCTTATGAAGTTTTGTCCATTTTACCACATTGTCTTATATTAATAAATGCAGAGAGAAAAAGAGATGTGAGAGAAAATGTGCACCATTTCATAAATAAGGGTAAATTTAAAAAAAAAAATTGTCTATTTAATACTTTTTCTTGGTTTGCGATATGAGTTACAAGTAACTTAGCTTATAAATAGGTAACTGAGCGGTAAACTAGTTATCCAAACTTTTCAAGGTTGATCAGCATATTTGACAGCTGCTGCTTGTATATATATATAAAGATCAATTGGAAGATGAATGAAAGAATTAATGAATATATATAGAAGAAATAATAAGAGAATTTCTATTCCAATAAGAGATCAAAAGGTTTGATGCGATGATCTTCAAAAATTAGTTACTGAGGCTAGAGATTCAATCAATAACTCTTATATATACTCCTCAATAACAGTGAAGTTTATTTTCAATTTTACATATTGATTGGTAGAGCTTTCTTATTATTTTGAGTTTTAGTGAAAGTAAAAGTAGGAAGGAAAAGTTAATTAGATATTGTACTTTAAACAAAAGCGATGTAGAGAGAGAACGAACTAGAGAAACGAATTAAACTCAATTCTTATACATATAGGGCTTGGCCTGTATAATCCTAATAATTTTATGCAAATGTCCTGAATAGTATTTACATACAAGTAGGCCTAAGAAAGGTTTTGAAGATCTCTGGTATATAAATACTCTCTTCTGTCCTATTTATAAGCAACTTTCTCTCTATAGGACTGGTCCCCTTTATAAACAACTTTCACTTTTTATCTGAAAATGTAAGCTTTTTTTTCCTATTTTACCCTTATTAAATACTCATTCTCTATCATATATATATTATACTCATTATCTCTTATACTTTTTATCTATTCTCTCTTCTATACTCTTTTCATAAATAGGGGCATATATGGAAAAAAAGAAGAAGGGATTTTTGGCACACTTATTGCTTTTAACTATTAGTTCGTTTTAGGCAATCAAGGAGAAAATGTTTATAAATAGGACCAGAGGGAGTATACTATTTCTTGGACCATTTATAGACAGTGTAAATACAAAGGATTTCACTGAGAAAAGAAAACAATTACGCAGAATTATTATTTTTTTTTAAAAAAAAGACTTCCTATAGCGCTTCTTTGAGAAAGTGCTATAGGAAGTTCCGAAGTTACACCATTTCCTATGGCGCTTCCTATGGAATTATCATAGGAAGTGGGACACTTCATAGGAAGTGAGAAAATGTTTATAAATAGGACCAGAGGGAGTATACTATTTCTTGGACCATTTATAGACAGTGTAAATACAAAGGATTTCACTGAGAAAAGAAAACAATTACGCAGAATTATTATTTTTTTTAAAAAAAAAGACTTCCTATAGCGCTTCTTTGAGAAAGTGCTATAGGAAGTTCCGAAGTTACACCATTTCCTATGGCGCTTCCTATGGAATTGTCATAGGAAGTGGGGCACTTCCCCAAGGAAGCGCTATCAGAAGGTATCTTTTATTTAAAAAAAAAAAAAAGCTATGACGCTTTTTTAGATTTAAGAAGTGTCATAACTTTCTCTTATAGCGTTGAAACCTATAGCATTTTCTAATCATCATAGTATTCTTAAAAATAAATGCTATATATTATATTTTTTTGTAGTAGTGAGTCTATAACATTTATATAATTATTAAAAAAGTTTAACATTTCTATGTATTTTTTAAACAATAAGAACACGAGGATATTCTATTTGGACTGCCACTCCAAAAAGTCCTGTACTTATCAAATGGATAGGTTTTGTTGACTTGAAAAAACCGATCTAACTAACGATGTCTAAAAGTTTCCGACCAACTTTTTGATTGGAAAAAAAAATTTATTGATTTCCAAAGAGAATAAGCATTCTTAATTCACGCTGCTTGCTATATATTTTGATGCTTCAGAAAGTTCTGACAAAGTTCTTTGAATAACATTTAAAAATTCCAATTATTATTACAATGAGGAGAAAATTTATGTTAAGTTACTAGTGTCCCGTAGATTGAGTTCATACCTATGTAAATTTACAAGTGTATATACACGTATTTTAACAACTAATAATAATAAAATAACAAGTGTCTATATTTCATAGGTAAGTGAATTTATAAGTGTCCACATTCTAATAACTATATATCCATAACAAAATAACAAATATCCAAATTTCATGTGAATTTTATAAGTACACATACTCATTTTTACAACTAATACTGACGAAATAACAAGTTTACATCTCATTATTTCTTACCGCCTTTAAGCAACTAGCTTAGATTCCTTGATCAGACGAAATTAGTCCAAACTAAAAATAAATTAATAGAAGCATCCAGTATGATGTCCGTAAGAGTTACTTTGGAAGTGGCAAATTTTACATTGTTCATCATGATGCCCTTAGGTAATTTTTAGTAGGGAAAATGATAAAAAAAAAAAAAAAGCTTTAAAATTAATGAAAGACATAATGATATTTTAAATATTCACTATACCAGAAACGTATGAATGCCTGATTTATTCTTTTTGAAATTAAAATGAAATGACAAAAATACCCATATATATATTTTTTCTAAAAAATATTACTCCACCAATGTCGGCAACCTTCCCTGTCAACGCCAGAGTTCCGATGGCCGGCCATAATAATTTTCAATATATAATATGCAAACAACTATATATCATTAAACTCTTTAACTCAAGCTTGCTTATTCGTAAGATTTATCTGTCTTTTCTCAAATTTTGTGTATTTATTTATTTAACAATGTTATTACTTCTTCCTTTTCAAGCAACCATTAATTATTATTGCTATTATGTTTCAAAGTAAGGTTTCTCCAAATTATTATCCAACCAGTAGTGACACAAAAGTAGCTTAATCAGATATTGCCTGCTTGCAGAACCAACAAAATTCTCTTACAAAGAATGAATGAAAAAGGAAATTTTGATTGGAAAAAATTGCTGAAAAATCTCTGGTGGCAAGATTTACTACCGAACAAGGTCTTGATCAATAACCAGTGCAACTTATTTTTAACATGTCTTGATCAATAAAGACATGTGCACAACCTATTTTTAACCAGTGTAACTTGTTTTGAATGATATATAACCTATCTTCAATAATGTGGAAAACAAAAATGCCTTTACATAGCTGAAATTAAGAAGAGTTGCGTTTAGCATCTATGAGTAATAAATTTTGTAATATGTAATTGTTTACCAACTTTTTCTAATTTTGAGAAGTGAAATACATAACAAAAGGTTGAGCGCAGTCAATACTCTATTCATTAATTATGGTGAATTAATACTTGTGGAAGAAGGAGGAATGAGACCATTGAAGTACGCTTACTTAGCTTGCTCCGTCTTGCATTCTTATTTCTAAAACTCAACACGTTACCGTGTGCCTTCTTCAATAACATATTCCACACTTTGTCCCAAAAAAACAACAGACGGAAACATATAATATTATCAATACATATTTATTTAAAATTGATAAGCCCTGAAGGACAAAATAAAAATTAATTAAAAAATGAGAAAATTACACCAAGGTCCCACTCAAAAAAATCAAATAAGAAAAGCTCCTAACTTATTAATAGTGTGACTCTTTTCCTTATCAATAAGATATGAAACTTTCTTTTATTTTAATATTAGAGCCTTATTGGGATTTCACTAAAAGAATTAATCAGCTAACCACAAATAAATTACTCTAAAATATATTGATCGACACGTGTAGGATCTTGCCTTATATATATCTATATATATTAAAGGACACGTCTAAGCCTTTGTCGCTCCTTCGAAGCAAAACCAATGGCGAAGAATTCAACAATACCGAAACCCATACCTGCAGTTGCATGCGAGAATCACAATAGCAGCCGGAAACAGCCGTATACAGCGGAGAAGGCACTCTCTGAGTCGGAGATAAACGCTGTTATACAACTCATTCAACTCAGCAGCAGCAGCGCCGATTCTTATTCCGATCATCATACAGATCACCACCAGGAAGATGATAATAGCAGTAATAGCCGCTTCTCGTTCAGTTTCAGCAAATCAATTGACGCAGCATCTTCCTCCAGCTCCTCGTCGTCGTCGGTGGCTGCAGTATTATTAAGGGAAGCAGAAAAAGGAGTATTAGCACAAGAAGATCGTAGCGACCACGGCGACGGCGTTGATCGAAGCAATTTCGGAGAGAGAAGAAACAAAAGGTACAGATCTATTATAGAGTTATATAGGGTTACGGACGAGACTGTGTTGAAGAAGAATTGAAGGAGATGTAGCAGAACGCGTAATGATCAGAATCGACTGTGATCGAAGCTTCAAATTTCTGGAAGAAATTGATTGATATGGAGTTGGATCAGCACACAGTACATATGAATATTAGATGTGAGTTTTGTGAAGATCGACAGTCTCTTGCTTTTAATTTGTCTCTTCCAAACTGACATTACATTACAAGATTGGAAAATATTAATAATAATAATCCTTTTTCAGTCGTTATTAGATCTAATATGAGCAGCTTGTATTCAAAATTGATTGGTTTGAATTACAAGGTGATAGTGAGATCACATTTTATTTAGCATGTTGGCTTGGGTTTGAAATCAAACCAACTTAGCGCGTGCGTGTTAATTTAGTTTCACATTCAAAAATTTTATTGTTCGGCTTTCACCAATCACATAGTTTTGATGGTTTTAATAATATGTGAAACTAATAAACACCCACTTAACGCGTTCATATATAATATATTTGAATTCCACAAATGAAAATTTGTTTATGCCCCATTTGATACAGTGCAAGAGTTTTTGTGAAAGTGAAAGTGGAAATAGAACTAGAATTACAAAACCACGAAGTGAACAACTTCTGTTTCAGATAAGTCAATGGCGGAATGATTTGGATCTAAGGTTGTGCTGGTTTGTGCCACTGCCTCCGGTGGAGGAGTGTCATTGCCGCTGTCATGGATTGAGGGTGTCAGCCGTGCCCTCTGCTACCCCTCAATTTTGTGCTCTTCCCAAATATCTTTTTTTTATGATTCTTTTTATAGTTAAATTATATTCTCTCCGGTCCTAAATATAGGACATAATTTGTAGTGCAATTTGCACTACAAATTATGTCCTATATTTAGGACCGGAGGTAGTATATGAAATAGGTGACATTTTGATATCTTATGAATAAAAAATGAAACTGTCTTCAATTTTTTACAATGTTTCAAATATTTAAGATTCCACTTCCTTACTATCAAAGGGGGGCAGTAATCTTGAACTCTAGGATCTGGAAACTTCACCAAAAGAGTTTTGGGTGTTCATTAATGGCGAAGAAACCCTTTTCCCTTGTTTTTACTTATTGAAGGAGAGAGAAACTAATTAAGGCATAACTAAGATAGACCAAAACCCAATTTAGTGGTTGTTTGCAGGAATGGCTACAATGGAACATGCAACACTCACCAGGCAATAGGAGAACCTCTAGATGGTCATGGCAACGAGTTTTCAGCACAACGTGCTGGCTTCTTTGGAAGAACAGATGCAGTCAAGCATTCGAAGGGGTAGCTGAGAAGCCACAAGAGATAGTACATAGATGCCTGTTTCATCTCTCGGAAGGGGTGGAGAGCGGACGATTTCATCAGCAGATATTTCATGTTCCAGAGACAGGGGTAGCTCATTGGGAACCACCGGATCCAGATTTCGTCCGTATAGATGTTGATGGATCCGTACTCAATGGTGGTCAGGCCGCTTGCGGAGGAGTCATTCGTGACCATCATGGCACATGGATACGTGGATTTCAACAGAAGTTAGGACATTCATTTCCAACGGCTGCAGAAATTCAGGCAATCTACAGAGGCCTACATATATGCAAGCAGATGGGTTTATCCAAAATCAAACTATTCACCGATTCCCTCCAAGCTATTCACCTATTACGGTCTACTTGTCCTACTTCACACCCATTATACGAGGTTATCCTTGCCACTAGATCCCTTATTCTTTCGGACTGGGACTTGCAGATTTCCCACTTTTATAGGGAAAGTATTCGTTGTGCTGATTATTTGGCATGTCAGGCTCACTTAAACAGCCATGTCTTCGTCGAGCATCGGTCTCCGCCTGCCAATTGTACTATGCTTTTTGCCCAAGAATGTGGGGCACCGCCATGGGACCACTCTGTAAGGCCTACTCTATAGGCCCTGACAACTACAAGCTCTGCTTGCCTTTGTATTAAAAAAAAAAAAAGAACCCAATATAATGCACTCTTCTTGCTCAAGGCTTTAAGCTAGCTAGCTGATATTATATTTTCTGAAAATCCAACTTCAAGGTTTGAATTATACCTCTAGAAATACAATCATATTCTTGTTATACGACCATATGTATGCTTTTTTACCCCTTTTCAAATGCATGAATCTGATTAAAAAAAAATCAATTCCCAAACTCAATATATGCAGTAAACCAAAGGATCAAGTTACTTTTTTGCAGGTACAGTGTGATATATTCAAGGATTGATTATGATTCATTAATGGATACCCATTTTTTCCTTTCTTTTTTCTTCTCTTTAAAGTGAAAATATATATTTTTTTTAATGTAAGATTTTTTTTACCTGAATAATTTTTTTAAGTAAGATGAAGTTATAATAAAATAAAATGATTTGAAAAATATATATATATATAAATGAATTTCACACCATCTTGCGACTTTTTTATATTCAGAATAAAAACATGAATGCATGTCATAGTCTGATTATTTAACGATCTTATATTAGAAGTTTGGAAAAGGATGACTTTTGATCAAAAGTGAATTAGTGGAAAGCAGAAAAAATAGAAAACTGCGAGGAGGGTCTCATAATTATTAGTAGAAAAGTAGCATATCTACGTTTGAAAGTTAATTAGAGTCAATGAACATGCAATACACACAATTGTATCAAAAAAAAAACACATGCAATACACACCATCACAGTATTATGAGCTCAATCATATTCTCACCCTCAACAGACATATACTGCCCCCTCCAATTTTTTATATAAAACTTAGTTAATTTTTTTTTAGAGGTATTAAGAAATTTATGTATTATTATTAATTATATATAAATTTATAAGTCAGATAAATTAGTTTGGAGAAAAATAATAAATATAAATATTTTAAAATAATATATTCAATTTCCTTAATCTTTTAAAAAAATTAACTAGGTCTTATATTAAAATCACAATGTAATGTTATTGTTGATTGGGTTTCAAACCACAAAAAGCACAGTTTAGAGGTTCACACATGTACACGTATAGATCGGTATGCTTATTGACTTAGAAGCCTTTATCATTTTCTATTGGTTTTTGTTTTTGTTAGCTATACGAACCCTAGCAGCTTCAAAAGTCCGCCGGGTCCCATTTATTATCAGCGGGCAGAAGACATTTGTTGCTTTGGCTGTTTGCTACCCCGACTTAATTAGCAGCGTACTGATATGTTTTATTATTTTATATAAATAAGGATAAGATCTTTAGTCAGTAAGTCTTTATAGTTTTCACCTTCCATTATACTTAATTTTTTTTCAATATAATATAAAACTTATACAAATAGTGAATAAAACTTATTTACCTTAATACTCTCTCTGTCTTGTTAGGGGTGTAGATTTTTTTAAATACTAAGAAAACTCCTAATCCATGGCTTTAGAAGCCTTTTTTAGCAAGTCGATACAAAACTCTTCTTACATACTTATCTCATAAATTGTAAAAGTATTTCTAAAAAATTCAAACAAACGGGCATTAAGACCGGAATTGGTGGTTCTTGCCTCCTTAAGGTAGATAGAGGTCAGCATGTAGAATAGAGTAAGTGTTTGTTTGGGATCTCGTTTGGAACTCTTAAAAGTGTTTATTTACGTCAATCGAGATAAAACTTTTCTCATATATTTATCTTAAATACCGTAAGTAACTATTAAAAAACCGTTTTTAAAGATTTCAATCGTTATTATAAACAAATACTAAGGTGATAGTTTGATTGACGAATGGAGTACAAAAAAATTGCCTTCTTAGTATTTGAAAAGGAAGCTCCCGGCCTACGGCCTTCCATTATTTTTTATTTTTTTCAATAAAAATTGAAACTCATTGAAATAATTATTAAGACTTATTTACCTAATTAATATACTCTGCATTTTTTCTCCTTTACCTAAATCAGTTGTAGTGCTTTCCCTTTGTTTTTTTTGGTAGGTCGGGGCATCCACCATCGGTGGTCACCCGAAGAGGCTTTAGGGTGTGTTTGGTTTGAGGGGTGGGGTTGTGTACCTTATTTGGTTTGTTATAGGAGCGAAAAGCATATCTTTTGCAATGAGAGCCAAAAATGAAGGGAGGGAAAAGAATGTGAGCCAAAATTTTGACTTCTATCCCACTCAAAAATTCAAACCAAATGAAATGATAATGAGGATCCCTCCCCTCAAACCAAACACACCCTTAATACTGGTCACGAGACCCTCTTCATATATACAGCTAGGGCACCCTTGACTAGATGCTCTAGGAACCCAATTAAATGCCAACTTTGTTGGGCTTTATAGCTCATTCCCTTTGTTTTTTGAAATCATGTTATTAAGATCATGGGTTAAAAGGGCCAAGCCTACAAGAACATTGGGTTTGGATGTTTACAATATTACTATTGTCGGTTCTAAATATAAGACTTAGTTGTTTTTTTTAGAAACTAAAGAAACTAAATAAATTATTTAATCATATCACATATTGTGTTTGATTAAATTATTTATTATTTTATATATCAAATAAATTAATTTAAAAAAAAACGGCAAATATAAATACTTTTAAATAATTTAATTAACATATTAATATCTCCGAAAAAAATTAATTGAATCTCATATTGAATACCCGAGGTAGATATAAATCGTGATAGACTGTTAGCGCATCCAGCTCCTGGCGTCTGTATTGTGTGTGTGTGTGTGTATTATATCCACCAATATTATTCATAAAACCCCATAAGACCCACTCTCATCGAGTTCATATCTACCGTCAACTCATTATCATACTATATGGTCAATGCGGTGGTCTTTAATGAAGCCGAGAAGAGTATCCTATATTTCATTGATTGAAAATTATGCAAATGTATTTCAAGTATCATTAGTGTAATTATTTAATTTAACTGAAATCCAAGTTTATTAAACAAGTTATACAATGTCTGAATCCACCAGAAATCTCTACATGATAATATAAAACTAGTTTTGAATAAATCCTGGTCACTCCAAAAACATAAAAAGGAAAATAAAAAAAAGGGGGGAAACTTGCCTTTTTCCAAAGGGATCTTTGTGGCCAAAAAAATAAAGAAAAATCCATATTATATCCTGTGTGAGATCAACAATGAAATAAAGAAAGTCCATCTCACTTTTTCTAAAGCACGAGAAATTTCCATGCGAGTTCCTACCTAAATTCAACAATTTAATGGGCAAAAATTTTCTAGAGCAGAAACAAGTGTCAGAAATTGATCAAGCATTTTAAAATAAACAATTTATTTCCACTTCAGCCTTTATATCTCAAATGCCAGCAGTACACATGAGAAATTGAGAATTTCTACCTTGAGTCCCTCATATTCCATAGCAAGTCACTGGATTCAATTTTACATTTTCAAAATATACCATCAGATTTTGTTCTCCAACTTAATAACCAATTGAGGAGGAAAAATATTCCAGAGGTTTGAAAAATCTTAATTTAATATGTGATCTAAAATCTTTCCTTGTTACAGTTTGCAGTTTAAGAATTTCCTCTGAATCACTCTAAACTCACTCATCCAAAATTTCCAATGTGTTTTCTTGTGATCTCTTTTTTCCTCAAATTCATTAAAGCCATGAGAGTGCAAGTGAGAATCTGAGTGAACATGAAAAAAAGGAAGGAAGGAAGGAAGTAAAATGATGGCCACTCATCAAACATTGAGTCCATCAAAACCACATTGCTTGTCAGTCAGAGATTGCTTCCTTGGACTTATCACAACAGCACAGTTCACAGATGCCTGCAACACAGTTTGAGTTCATATCATCATTCATCTATTGCTGCAAGTGCAACATCACAGCTAATTCATCATTGTATTATTCTAATAACATTACTGATCACTCATTGAATTTTCTTATTGAAAAATAAAGAGTTAATGTTGGTGTTGCTCATTACAATTTGATTGAATTAGAGTTTGGGTCCTTATAGTTTCATGTTATTGATCTTGATGCTTATAGTTTCATAAAAATTTGGTATGAGTTTACCAATTGGTCTCTATACTTTTAATCAATTTTGATTTTAGTCTCTATGATTAGACTTAGAGTAAGTCCTAAAGAAACTACAGACGCCAAAACCAACCATTTGAAACCACAAGGGTTAAAATCAAATCAACACTTAATCTAATTGTGAGGACCAACAATGATATCAAACCAAAAATAAATATGCAAGACTTATTGATCAAGAAATTACATCCCATGAACTCAATAATAAATTTGAACTCTTTGAAAACTTTGGGATGATTTTAATCTTCAAAACAGTTTTTATTTTTGACAACTTTTAACTTACAGTTTTTAATATATGAGTGAATCCTAAATATATATTTTTTTCCTGTAATGAGACAATGTAGATCATTGTTCACGGGATAAGGACACAGGACATGGGGATGACCCATGTGCCCCCACAAAACAGAAAAGTCACATGCTGAAAACTTTTTTATTGGCCTAAAACGAAAAGAGAAACAGCAGCATTTCTTGACATTTTTAAGTCTTTCCTCAAGTTAATTTGTTCTGGCTCACAGTTTTTTCCAAGGGTAAAATATTAAAGTAATTACAATATAGAATCACTAAGACCCCAACCCTGAAAAGTTAAAAGAAGTAAAGTTAAAAGAAGTAACCAATGGGCGCTCGGTCGAGATGGAAGGGTCTACGGCAGGCATCCCTCAGGACGAGGTTTCGAATCCTGGGGGGTGACAGACGCGATAATTAACGCAGCCTCAAAGAGGTTGTCCCATCGGTACCGACCTGCCCGCGTAAGTGCTCCTCGGTTGGGTCCGGATTAGTTGGAGGGCGGGCAATGAACCCAGAATACCCCCAGATACCGGATGGTTTAACCAAAAAAAAAGTTAAAAGAAGTAAAGTGAAAAGAAAGAAAAAATTAGGAAAAATATTGTATAAAGATGGTTAAATTACCTAAATTCTAAGTTAGGTCACTGAATTTAATAAATTATATATCAAGTTATGCGTCATAATTAGGAATTTAAAATTTGGATCAAATTACCTCCATATCCTTTATCTATTAAAACAACAAAATTGAATAAAATATATACCATCAAACTATGAAAGCTCTGTTATAAGTTTGTTGATGTTATCTCAATAAAATAATTATGCACAACATTTTTTTATACAATATTCGGTTTTATATAATAATGTATTAGAATAAATTGAAATTTATTGTGACGGTCGATCTACGTATCCACGTAGAGATCTATTACCTTCTTTCGATACTTATATTTTTATTCAAAAATTTATAACTCGAGTTTAAATTTTGATTCCTGTATATATATATATATATCCTGAATATATAATCCATGATTATTTTTTCATAAAAAGGCAAAATCTTATATAAAGATATTTGTGAAACATTGTAGTACACAAGAATTCACCTCTTTCAATCAATTATATATACTCCTACTTTCCTGTAAAACTGAATATTATATAAAAAAAAGAATATTGGATATAATTAATATCTGAAAATAAGTTGGAGCACAAACCTATGTTTTCTTAAAAAACATCCAAATACTCGTAGGTTTTCAAATAATCTATTTTGAGCCCAAACCATGGTTTTGGACCCAAATCCATGGTTTGGGCATAATCTTTTTTTTTTTTTTTTTGCTTTTTGCACTTTGTGGGCCCCACCCTCACTCTCATTGACTCTTTTTTTGTTTGTGGGTCCCATGTCACACTCCCTCTCACTATCATTGGTTCTTTTTCTATTTGTGGGTCCCACGTCACACACTCTCTCTCCACAATGTCCCATAATCTATTCTCTTCATAATCTATTCTCTAAAATCTATTCTTCTCATAATCTATTCTTAAAAAGCTAATCCAAACATATACAGTACTTCCTAAAGAATTAATTGATAGAGTAAATAATAGGGTTATATTTTCAATTTTTCTGTTTTAATAATTGAGGGGTATGGAGGTAATTTGAACTAAATTTTAAATCCTTAATTATGACGTATAACGTAATATATAATTTGTTAAATTTAACGACCAAAATTAGAATAATTTAACTGTCTCTATATATATATATATATATATGATAAAAACTAACAGAGTGAACAATATAGTGAATATACTACTAAAAATAGTTTCTAAAGAAATTAAAAGGGTTGGGGTAGTTTCTTGGTTCCATCATTCACTAGGTTATTGAGTCCAGCTATGAACTCTAGGTGGGTCCAAGCATTTTGTCATTATCCTTTTAAGTTCTGGACCATCATTCCCCTCAAAGAGTGAGATTATTCAAGGGCATTAAATATGGGCCAACAAGAAACAACGACATTTTTTATGTTTGTTTCTTTCATGTTGGGGTACACAAGCCAGGATGTTCCCATCGCCTTCCTACACATTTTTGGTTACATCTAAAGTTAACATATTCTAGGACACTTTAAATAGAAAAAGTTCCTTTCTTTCTTTGTTTTTTTTTCCTTTTTCTTTTTGGGGGGATGATTAGTAGATAAAGCTTAGTTTAGGAATAACAAAAAATTTTCCTAATAATACTTTAAAATTTGGTAAGTTGCTTTTTGTAATATTTTTTCTGTTATACATTGCCATCACTTATGTTTTAAAATAAGCACCCCGAAAGAAACTCTTGAATATGACCAATAAAAATTTCAATTGGGATGACATGCTAATATCCCTATTTTTTATTTAATATAAATTATTTATTTTGTTTTTCTAAACACCCACACTAGTTTTGATAATCTAATTATCAATAAAAAAAGTCACAAGCTTTCATTGTACTTTTTACTATAGAAGATTTTACTTTTCATTTCTTTCAAAACAGTAAACAGCTTTTACAAAAAGCCACAAAATTGATTCTCAAACAGTCAAACCAGACCTCAATATTTGGATTGAAGAACTTTACGTGTATATGTGTATCTTTTAAGTATTTCTCGGTCAATCAAATAGAACACTAACACTAAGTCACTTAAATATTAAAAAGTTTCTTAGTAGTATAAATTGTTTGACTAAAAATTTCTCCCATCGGAATACTTAAACTAAAATTATCTCCTTTTTTTTTTTCAAAATATCTGTAACGACCCAACTTAATTATTTCAGACTATAGACAATATCAACAGAAAGAAGATAGAAAAAGAATTTTAAAATTATAAAATCCTAAATCAAATTTATTATCAAGAATTAATAAGAGATTGATGAAACTTGATAAATAATTTATAGCTCATTTTTTAAAAAATATATAATTTAAAATTTTATAAATTCAAATTTCTTTTTTGTCTTTTAGCAGAAGCATAGAAACGATATATATATATATATTTTTTTTTTTTTTTTTTGCCATATAGAAACGATACTGCTGGAATGTCTCTCCGCACTATAAAATAAACAGACAAAAGCACGAGAGAGCGTAAAAATCAAGCCCTCTCAATTCCTACCATTACCATGAGAACCTTTTTGTAAGTTGAAATCAAAATATTAAAAAACTATAATTAACTTCAAATGTTTAAATTATTATAAATTTTATATCACATTTTAAACGGTGGTTATAAATTCATTCAAAATTACAAGTTTTTAAAATATATTAATAAAAATAATTTTCTGACGCTAAGATGAAGAAGGTGCATCAATTTTCTACCATTTTGTTCTTGAAAAGTGGTGGGTTTCACAGATTCAGATACAGAAAACAGCAAGAATCCACACAAAATCCCTGAGAATGATAAGCTTAATTCGCAAGCAGAATGGAAATTGAAGCTTAATCAGGCAAGTTCAATTCTAACTAAGCCAATATTGCAGGAAGATTAGAGAGTAAATGCCCTGAAACCAACGCAGAAAAACGAAATTTGAAAGCGAAACGGAATGCCCAGGAAACACTCGCAGTGAATCACATTTTTGAATGTTACAAAAGAAGATAAAGAGGGGGAGAGAGAACCTGAACGCTTGGAGAATCGATGTTCATGATCCGGATCTTAGCTCCTATATCACCAAAGATCCGTAACTCGACCCGGTCATTGACGGAAGCGTCTTGGATTAAATTGGCTGCGTCGGCCTGTAGCAAATTGACCCGATCGACGGCGATTGTGGCCTGTACTTGCCTCACACTGTGCGCTTCCTGGTAAAATCCAGGCACGGAAGCTTTGCCCAAGGGGATTCCCCTGTACATGACGGTGAATCTGGACTCGCCGTACTTGATCCCGACCTTGTTAGGGTTGACAGCGGTGAATAGCAGCATAATGCTGAGGGAGAGAGAGGCGGTGGCGGTGGCGGTGGCGATTGAGCCGTCCTTAGGTGCGGCGAAGGAGGGAGGAGGGTTGGCTGTGATGCCCATGGATTGGACGGTGACTTGCTGAAGCTCGAATTGGGGCTTCTTGGGCCTGACGGCGAGGATGATGACGAGGACGACGGCGAGGGCGAGGAGAGCGAGGAAGGAGAAGAGGAGGAAGAGGCAGCAGCAGCAGCCTCTGAAGGAGGCGGAGGAGGAGGAGGAGGAGCGGTAAGACGGCGTGGGATAGTAGCTGCGGTGATTAATTGAAGAAGCTCCTCTTTGGTCTGAGTTTGTAGTCATTTTCTGAGCTGTTTCTCTCTTCTTCTCTCTCTCTCTCTCTCCCTCTTATCAATGTCAGGGTTGGCTACTTAGAATCTACCATTGCAGTGAATTTGTAGTTTCGAATGGGGGAGAGAGATTGAGGGGGAGAGAGAGAACAGATATTGGAAGAATGAAGGTGGTCGTGGCCTCGTGGGTGACTGACGTTCTTTCTTGATCCGGTAAAATTAAAATTGAATATGCCAAATGAATTAAGATTTCATAAAATTCTTTCTTCATTTTACAAGTAGATGCGCAACATGCAGAATTTATTTTTCCGAAACATTAAACGAAATAATTATACCATTTTAAAGTATTTATATTTAGAGAGAATTGCTGATAAATACCTTTTTGACAAATTAATTGCTGAATGCTACCATTGCACATAACGGATAACGGAAGATATTTTACACATAACGGAAGATTGCTTGCACATTTATACGGAAGACTTTTGCACACACGGAAGATGATTTGTACAAAACGGAAGATCGCTTGCACACACAGAAGATCATTTGCACCCTTGGTAGCAATCAGCAATTAATTTGCTTCCAAAGTATTTTTCAGCAATTCTCCCTTATATTTATCATTTTTTTAAATTAATTTAACTGATTTATAAATTAATGTATAATTTAATCATATCCAACATATGATATGGTTAAATAACTTATTTTATTTACTTAACATTTCCCAAAAAAGTAAAATATGTCTTATATTTAGGACCAATGTAATATTATATATTCAGAGATGATGAGAGAAGCTTGATAATTTATAAAGAACTTATATTTGACATATGATTTTGGGTTAATATAATCTCTAGTCTCTCAAATTTGTCCTCATTTTTATTTTGGTCCCTCAAATTTTAAATAAAAAGTTTTAGTCTTTCTATGGGCCCAATGGTTAAAGATTTATTAAATTATAAGGATTAATGTTTTAGAAGGAATAAAACTTACATGATTAAAAATATGATTTGAAACTCAATAACTCAAAACCAAAATAAGAATAAATGAAGAGGATCAAAGATTATATTAACCTTATTATTTTTTCATATTTCATTATACTAGTATAAATTATCTGTCCAAGGAAAAAAGAAAATTGTTAAAATAGAAGACTATGAAATTTACTTGGAGGAAGGCTCGTGGTAAATTTATGATACTTTTAAATGAGCAAATTTAGGTGAATAAAAATATTAGGCTTCATACTATTAGCCTTCAAATTATTAGGCCTTAAAGAACGTGCCACACGAGCCATTAAAGAATTTGTTCGAAATATATACCAACAGTACAACATAGGAAGTAGGCTTCAGTGCGTTTAGTGGGAGTTCGGCCCAACAAGCGCATGCGCTTGCACTAAACCACGGCGCAAAATGGCTGTTATCTACCCGTACACACGCTCACACACAAAAAATTAGGGCCTCTTTGGTTCAATCTCATTACATCCAACAATGCAATGTAATGTGATATAATGATAATACAATGCAATATTAATTATAGGGTTAGTGTTTGGTTTGATTTTTAAATAAAGTGTAATGAGCTCTTATTTTAACAATTATTTAAAATTAATATATCACACAAAATCTATTTTATCTTTAATATGGTGGTCAAGGAGGACGTACTAGTGGTGAGCGGCGGCAATCGTGGAGGTGGCGGCGACAGGGTTTGGCGGAAGAGGAGGAGGTCATGGTCATGATGGCAAAGGTGGCGGCGGCTGCAACAAGAGTGGAGGAGGAAGAGGTAGTGGCGGCAGTAACGGTGGGGGTGGTGGAGGAAGAGGTAGTAGTAGAGGCAACAGTGGGGTGGCAAAGGAGGTGGTGGGGGCGGTGGAGGAGGAGGAGGAGGTGTGGCAGCGGCGATGGGTGGAGGAGGTGCCTACGACGACGGGTGGAGATGATGGCTCGTCGGCGACGAAGTAGGAGGAGGAGGTAGTGGCCGTGGTGGCAGGTGGAGGCAGAGGTGGTGGTGGAGGAGGAGGTGGTGGTTGCGGCGGTGGGTGGAGGCAACTGAGGTAGAGGAGGAGGAGGTGGCGGCAGCGGTGGTGACAGAGGAGGTGGTGGCTCCGACGGCCGGTGGAGGCGGTTGTGGTGGAAAAGGAGAAGGTGGCGGCTACGGAGGAGGAGGAGGAGGAGGAAGAGGCGGTGGCGGTGGTGGCTGCGGCAACTGGTGGAGGGGTAGTGGCAGTGGTGGTTGTAGCAAGTGAAATGAGACAAGTGAAACAAAGACGCATGAAACTAAGGTGTAAATTGGACTTTCTTAACCATGCAATAGGTTGGTAATGAGGATTCATATGGGTGGAGGTATGAATGTGGATTATCAATTTTTTGGTAGTCATCATTACCATGGTAAACCATATTACCATGCTAAAGAGCAATCAAACACTCTTCTCTTGGTAGGGGTGTCCAAATCCCGGGACGGGACCGAGATCATCTATTCCCGGTTCCCGTCCCGGGGGGTGGCCGGGACTGGGATGTCATTCCCGGTCCTGGTCCCAGTCCCAGGAAATTCCCGGTTTTAATAATATAATTATATTAGTTAAATTTTTGATAATCTAGTGTTTAAAGTGATTATTTAACACTTAATAAGGTCATAAAAATCATACAAATTGAGCCAGAATTGAAGAATAACATATTATTATTAATATTATTATCACATTCATCATTTTTGTTATTATCTTTATACATTATATAGTTAGGATTTATATCACGATATATACGATTTAACTCTAACTAAATATGTTTTATACATTTTATCAAATGATAACTTAATTTATGGGGTAAAAAATATAAAAAATAAAATAATAACTTATTTTTTAAGGAAAAAAACCGGGATCGGGAATTCCCAGGATCACAAGGTGTGATCCTGGTCCCGACTGGGACGGGAAATTCTCGAGATAAAATATCCGAGACCAGGCCGAGACAACCAAGACTGGGATATTTTGAACACCCCTATCTCTTGGTAATGTAATCATGATTATCATTGCAGGTATATAATGGGGTTGAACCAAACAAGTTCTAATTAGTGATGACAGAAGTGGCTTTTTTTAATTTGACTTTTACAAACTTAAAATAAAATAAAAGTCAGATTGTAAATATAATTTATATTTGAATTGATAGTCTAAAAGTAGTTTTTTTTAAAACTGAAACTGGTTTGGATGATTAGTTAAAAAGTAAGTTTAGATGAAAAATTACTGAAAATGAGATAAATTTGCAAAGTACTGGTATTCTATGTGTATAAACAATTATCAAGTCATTCTTGCCCATTAAGTTTTTAACAAGAAAACTTCCCTAATTTTTCCTCAAATTTATTATTTAATATTTTACCTTTTGGATACATTTATAAATATCAAATTATTGGGGTTATTGGAATAATTTTATCTTTTCTTATAGGTATTGTTTTCTCACTCCATAGTGCACCTAAAAGCACCAAGTTTTTTTTTTAAAATCTACCTTTCTTTATGTGTAATAAAAAATTGACATGAAGAGATGGTTTTCTCTCGAAAGTGAGAGTCCGCTAGGGTTCATCCCTTTTACTGTTCGCCAAAGTGGTGCTATCAGGTAAGTTATTATGCAGTGATTTAGCTGGATATACCGTAATAGAGACTTACAGAGGAAGACGGTGATGAAATGGATAGAAGACGCCTCGACATTCAACTACAATGAAGGAAGAAAACAGACCAAGGGGCAGAAGATGATAAGCTTATTGGAAAGGTTCTGACGAACTCCAGAGTTGGCTTTGCGACAGTGAGAGACACAGTCACGACGGCTTGGAGGGTGAAAGAGGGATTCGAGGTAAAGCCTATCGGATTCAATATATTCTCCTTTACTTTCAAAAATCAATATGAGGCACAGAGAGTATTGAAGGAGAACCCATGGATGGTGAAAAATCATATGTTAAGCCTACAAAAGAGAAGACCGTATTTAAGTGATAATGAGCTAATAATAAACACTTGTGAATTCTGGGTCCAATTTTATAACCTCCCCTCAGAAGGCAGAATAAGCGCGAATATAAGAATGATGGCAAGCATTATGGGGAGAGTACTAGAAGTAGAGGAACCGGAAGACCAAAGATATGCAGGAAGGAATTTTGGCAGAGCAAGGGTGGAGATGGAAGTGGAAAGACCGTTAATTCCAGGCTTCTTAGCACCTCGTCCTGATGAGGAGTTGGAAGACGTTTGGATTCAGGTTAAGTACGAAAAGCTAGCTCGTTTCTGCTATAATTGTGGTAAGCTTGGGCATGAAAGCAAAGCTTGTGAAGACGAGACTGTGGAATTTGTCCTTAATGGAGTAGCAAGAGGATATGATGCTAGTCTGTGTGCACAACCTCTCAAGAACCAGTGGGTCATGCCGGCGGGAAAGAATCCGGTGGATGCATCAGAAAGGAAAGGTGGGTACGAAGATGATAGAAAGTACAAGTACTTGATTCCAAAGAAATAGGAGAGAGTTCAACTAGATAGAGTATGGGAAAAAAGAAAAAAGGTCCCTTTCAGCCGAATACAATTAATGATGAACTGATATTGGCTCAGAGGGTGTTTCAAGCAGGAAAAATAAGCTATCCTCCCTATCTAAATACACATAACAGAATGGGTTTGGGCCAGAATACTGAGGCCCAAGTGGTAATGGAAGTAGACCATAGTAACAAACTGGACTCAATGATAAAACAATTAGATAGATCTATTAGTTTGCTTCAAGCACGCAAGGAAAGGATTCTGAAGACCCAAATAAAATACTAGGTTGAGTTTGCAGAGGATGAGGAGGACGGGAATAAAAGCAAAGGGATAATTGTACCTGCAAACTCTTCAGATATTGGAGAAATAGCGCAAGGTATTCGAGAGTGTTCTTTAAAAAGAAAAGCAGAAGAAGAACCAGAAACACCAACAGAGACTCCCCGAAAAGTGCTGGGAACAAAGGAAAAGCAGAAGATGAACTAAGAAGACTGGCCGAGATAGATGGATCCAGAGAATTTGGATACAGGTATGATGGGGTTTTGGATTTTAATTATGGGAAGTGCTCAAAAGGGGATCGGGTCCAAGGAAAGATAAAAAGAATGCTATTTATTAAAAATGAGCCAGAATATCAAATGGGGCAGAATGCAGGGCAGATGGATGAGGAAGAGAATCTGGTGGGATTGGAAAATAAAGAGGTAGCTGGGACTGAGGGGCAAGGTGGCTGGCCTAAAATAGCCACCCAGGAATTATGAATTGTTTGGGATAGAACTATCAAGGTTTGAGAACTACCTTGACAGTCTGAAATTTAAAGTTCCAATGAGGTAAATTAAAACCTCTTGTGGTATTTTTGTCTGAAACAAAGATGAGAAGAGCGAAAGTGGAGAGAATTAGAAGGAAGTTAAAGTTTGATGAAGTTTGCTACTTTGATCCGGTAGGGAAGTCAGGTGGGCTGGCAGTGTGATGGAAAGAATGCGTTCAGCTTCAGATTGGGTTTGTTAGTAGGCACTTGATACAACTAGAAGATGTGTGGGTAAAAGGGCGGTATATGGGAAACATATCCCTGGTATATGGGCCGCAGGATTTAGCAGTAAAGAGAAGTTGGTGGTCTAAATTAGAAAAACTTAACCCAGGTATTGCAACCCCTTGGATAATTCTGGGTGATTTCAACGAGTTGCTCTACTCTTCAGATAAAGAATGAGGAAGGGAGTGTTCTGCAAGTGATTTAGACATATTCAAGAAGACCATGATTAACTGTGATTTGATGGAATTAGAATTTAAAGGATGCAAGTTTACTTGGAGAAACAATAGACAAGGGGAAGGATTCATCAGAGAAAGACTTGATAGAGCAGTCATAAACACTAGCTGGAGGGAAAATTTCCAAAAAGGCCAGGGGCAAGTACTGGAAGCCATAGGGTCTGATCACTGCCCTATATTTATTGAATATGAGCCTGTTGAGTCAAAAACGCCTCCTATGTTCAGATTTAATGCTAGATGGATCAATCACCCGAATCTAATGGAACTTATAAGAAGAAACTAGAAGCTGGAAGGAAATAGAGGAGAGCTACTAGACTTTGTAAAGAATCTGAATACATTGCGATAAGTACTAGCTGACTGGAGCAAAAAGGAGTTCAGAAACAATTTAAGACAAATTAATCAGCTAGTTAAAAGGGTGCAAATCTGTCTAGAATCGAGTTGGACTGTGGAAACTGAAAAGGAAATGGAAACATTAAAGAGACAAATTGGTGAACTTTGGATACAAGAAGAGATGTATTGGGCCCAGAAAGCTAGAATTGATTAGCTGAAATGTGGGGATAGCAATTCTAAGTTCTTCCACCTATCTACAATTAAAAGGAGATGTAGAAATAAAATCACCAGAGTAAAAGGAAATGAGAATGAGTGGATAGAGGGAGAGGCTGAAGTTGGAAATCAATTTGCTCAATTCTACAACTCTCTCTTCTCTTCGGTAAGACCTAGAGACTTTTCTGCAGTGCTGGAAAGTGTGGAAGAAATCATTATAGAAGAAGACAATAATGCATTAATGGTTGAAGTCACAAGAGAAGAGGTCAAACAAGCAGTATTCCAGCTTGGGGGACATAAAGCACCAGGACCTGATGGCTACACTGGAACATTCTACCAAAAAGCTTGGAACATTATAGGTGAACATGTATGTAATTTGGTTAAAGCCTATTTTAAGTCTAGATTTTCTCTTGCTGATGTAAATGAGACTGACTTGGTGATGATCCCAAAAGTAGACTACCCTGAAATAGTTAGTAACTATAGGTCAATTAGCTTGTGTAACTTTTCATATAAATTTTTTTCCAAAATGCTGGCCAATATGATGAAACCCCTGCTTAGTAAGGTAATATACGAGAGTCAGAGGGCTTTTGTCCCGGGTAGATTGATTCAAGATAATTTAATAGTTGTACATGAGACTTTTCATCACATGAAACTCAAAAAGAAGGGGATGTGTGAGGTGGCAATCAAAATTGATATGAACAAAGCCTATGATAGGGTAGAATGGGATTTTTTGTGTGCAACCCTCCTTAAAATGGGTTTTAATAGAGAATGGGTAAATAGAATTGTTTGGTGCTTAAACTCTGTTAATTTTTCTATAATGATGTCTGGGAAAAGGGTAGCAAAGGTGTCTCCTAAGAGAGGACTGAGACAAGGAGACCCTCTATCTCCTTATCTGTTCATTTTAGTAAATAATGTCTTGTCTAAGTTGATTGAAAGAGACAAGAGGAGAGGAAAATTGAGGGGAGTCTTGGTGGCTAGGGGATGTCCAGAAATCACCCACAGTTTCTATGCAGATGATTCTGTTTTCTTTCTTTAAGAAAATCAAGAATTTTGCAGGAATTTGAAGGAAATATTAACTGATTATTGTGAGGCCTCGGGGCAAGCAATTAATTTTGGAAAATCATGCTTATACTTCTCAAGAAACACTCCTGATTTGCTTAAAGAAGAAATCGGACATATTTTTCAAATTCACACTGTGGATGCTCCTGGAAATTATTTGGGACTCCCTATTATCTAGGGTAGATCAAAATCCCAAGCCCTAAACTTTGTGCTAGATCGGGTTAAGAAGAGGGCTCAGGGATGGAGGAAAAGATTATTATCAAAAGCTAGGAGGGAAGTGTTGATTAAATCAGTTGCAAATTCTATCCCGGTATACTCAATGTCATGTTTTTTGTATCCTCAAAAAATTCTGAAACAAATGGATAGTATTGTGTCTAGCTTCTAGTGGAATGGTGATGAAGGGAAGAAGAAAATCTACTGGGTATCCATGGAGAAAATGAAGAGAAATAAGGTAGAAGGGGGTTGGGATTCAAAGACTTAGAGGCTTTCAACTTAGCTTTGTTGGCAAAAGTTGGTTGGCGGATTTTGCAGAATCCTAACCAATTATGGGTTAAAATGCTAAAGGCTAGATACTTCCCTAGATGTTCCTTTATGGAAGCTACAAAAGGAAAGTCTGCATCATGGTTGTGGTCTAGTATTATAGAGGGAAGAATTGTGCTAGAAAATCATGTGTGTGTCATTATAGGTAATGGTTGGGATACTCGAGTATGGGGGGACCCGTGGATCGGGGACCTCCCAAGGAAACGGCTGAGCTCACTGTGCCCACATGAGGACTTTAGAGAGTTAAAAGTTGCTCAACTGTTCGGTGAAGGAGGATGGAATTTGATGTCAATTTAGGGATGGATTACTAATGAGGAAAAAGAAGCTATACATAACACTATAGTAAGCCAGAGGAATAGAGATTATAGGTGGGTCTGGACTGGTGGAAGAAAGAGTGCCTACTCGGTCAAAGAAGGGTATGAGAGTGTAAAATGCAATATGCTAGGAAGAAATGAAAATATCCCATCATCTTCGAATAATGCCCAGAAATTGATGTGGAAGGAGGTTTGGAAACTTAGAGTTCCTCACAAAGTTAATAACTTTGTGTAGAGGCTTTTATCTAAGGCATTGCCAACTTTCCAAAGTCTATGGAAGAGGAAATGTTGTGCATCTGATATATGTTTAATATGTCATACCAAACCTGAATCAATTGAACATCTGTTTCTATTTTGTGAATGGGTGAGAAAGGTATGGTATGGGAGCAACTTTTCCTTCAGACTAGAAGAGAATGAGAATATGAATTTAATACAGTGGGTAGCTAAATGGTTGGGGGATAGTAGATTCACTGATTGGCAAAAAGCCTTGCTAGCTATGAACCTGTGGCAGATTTGGAAAGCCAGAAACTCTTTTATATATGATAACTCTCCAATTGACCCTATCTTTGTATTCTCTCAGGCTGAAAAGTTGCTTATGGAAATATGGCAAGTACGAGGATGGGGAAGTGCTGAATCTATACTTCAACAAAATCAAAGCATTGAGCCAGAGGAGAAAATTCAATGGTGCAGACCACAAGGTAATGAAATTAAAATAAATATGGATTGAGCGTTTTCAGAGGTAGATAAGAAGGCAACTGTGGCATTTGTTGTAAGGGATTGTAATGGATGGCTACTAGATGGGGACACCCAATTTGTAGCTGCTAGTTCAGCTTTTATGGCTGAAAGTCTAGCTTTCCTTACAGCTGTGTATGCTTTTGACAATCATCTTACAGATATTATTTTTGAGTCTGACAATCAAGAGCTGATTAAATGCTTGGTAGATGATAAGCCTCCCAATGATTGGAGGTGTGTGAATATCCTTGAAAAAATTCAATCCTCAAGGAAATTAATTTGGAACCATTCTTGTAATTGGATTCCCAGGAATGCAAACCAGTAGCTGATTGGCTAGCTAAGACTGCATTAGGAGGGTCATGCCTGACAGATTGGGTTGCTAGACCTCTTGAACGTTTGAGAAGGTTGCTGGATTAGGGACGCTAATGATGTTGGAAGAGCACCTGACTGAGACCATTTTGAGCTTGTAATATATTAGGTTGGCGTATGTCTAGTTTGTTAATAGTGTATGTTATGCTGTACTTCCTAACTTGTATCAGGTTTTACGCTGCAATGAATTCCTTTTACTGGCAAAAAAAAAAAGCACCAAGTTTTAACTTTGATGCACTGTGGTTTTTTATGCAAAAGCCCATTAGCCTTCATTGTGAACCTAAACGGTAATTCCTTGTGATTTTTCTCTACCAATCTCAAGTTTAAGCCTTGGTACCGTTTTCTCAAATAGGCTCTTACTACTTTAAATTTGCTAGTAAATATATGTTAAGGAATACATTGTAATTAATATAGAATCAATTAGTATCCCCATCAATCAGGGATTGTGATTATTAAATCATCATTAAGAGCCATTATCACTGGGGCTCTCCCCTCTTGTATAAATATATTTTGTCTGTACATGAATAGATACAACTTTTAGATTATATTTGTCGTATTAGAATGTGAGTCGTGTCGGTTTGATAAACATCATCACGTTCATTTGGCACATTAAGTCAATAAACGAGTTGCATCTCCCTTGATTTAGTTCATTCTGATGTTTGGGGTCCATGTCATGTTAAGTCTAAGCTTGAATTTAAGTACTTTTGTTACTTTTGTTGATTATTTCTCTCGTACCACTTGGCTTTATTTAGTGAAAAATCGTTCTAAGTTATTCTCTTATTTTTGCATCTTTTATGCTGAAATTCAAACTCAATTTGGTGTATCTGTGAAAACTTTGAGGAGTGACAATACTAAAGAATATTTCTCTGTAAAATGTCAAAACTATATGCTACAGCATTACATGCTTTATCAGTCCTCCTGTGCAAATACACTGGCTCAAAATGGCGCTGCAGAACATAAGAATCAGCACTTATTAGAGGTCGTTCGGGCTCTAATGTTTTAAATGAATATTCCCAAGCCTTTTTGGGCTTAATGCTGTGTCTACTGCATGTTTTTTTTATCAATCATATGCCCTCTTCTGTCTTTAATGGTGACACTCTGTGCACAACTTTGTTTTCTTCCAACCCCTTGTTTCCTATTTATCCAAAAATCTTTAGGTGTGTCTATTTCGTTCAAGATGTTCGTCCCACTGTTTTTTTTACTTGATCCCAAGTCTCCCAAGTGTGTCTTCTTGGGCATTCTAGGGTTCAGAAGGGTTATTGGTGATTCTCTCCCACTCTTCGTCATTATCTTGTGTCTATAGATGTCACCTTCCATGAGTCACTCCATTCTTTTCTTCCTCTTCTCTGCCTTAGTCCTATGACAAGGCAGGTGATCTTGATGATCTCTAAGTGTATCAGGTTCACTTACCACTAGTGCAAGCGTCTATCCTGACACTTGCTAAACCACCTCTCCATCATGTTATCAAAAATGTCCCAGGGAAAGTAATGCAATCGACCATGTTCATGGCTCACCAGTGCTCGCTTCGGTGTCTGACCCAGAACAAGTCTTCCCCACTTCTGCCACTGCACCCAAACCAGAAATAGTACTCGTTACTCCTGATGCTCCTGATACGTCTGATGACTTGCTCTTTTCCTTAATGTAAAGGAAAACTTATTTATACCTATCCTATTTCTTCTTTTGTTTCCTATAACCACATGTCTCATCCATCTTGTTCCTTTATAGCATCCTTAGATTCTATCATTGTTCCCACTACTCTCCACCAAGCCTTAGCCCATCCCAATTAGAGTGCTACGATGAAAGAAGAAATGATGACCCTTGATAAGGTAGGTACCCAGACTCTCGTTGATTTATCTCCTGGAAAGAAGGCTATTGGGTGCAAGTGGGTGTTCACGGTTAAAACGAAAGCTGATGGCACTCTAAAGCGTTTGAAAGCTTGACTAATTGCCAAATGATATGTTTAGACCTATGGTGTTGACTATTTGGAAACCTTCTCCCTTATGGAAAATTTGTCCTCTGTTCGCATCTTCATTTCTATGGCAGTCACTTATGGTTGGGATCTTCATCTATTGGATGTTAAAAATGCTTTCTTGAATGATGATCTTCTTGAGGTATAGAGCAACCACCTGGTTTTGTTGCTCAGAGGGAGCATGGGAAGGTATGTCACCTCCAGAAGTCTTTATATGGTTTGAAGCAAAGCTCTCGTACTTGGTTTGACAGATTTAGCTCTGTGATTAAGAAGTTTGGTCTGAATCAGAGCAACTTTGATCATTCTATGTTTTATCAGCTAATGGATGCAAGTATGGTTCTCTTAGTGGTGTATGTTGATGACATTATTATTACGGGAGGCAATACTTCGAGAATCTCACCACTCAAGGCCTTTCTTAATTCTCATTTCCAAACAAAAGATCTACTCCCGCTAAAATACTTTCTTGGAATCAAGTTTATGATAAGCAAAAAAGGCATCCTCTTGACACAAAGAAAATATGTTCTTAATCTGCTAAAAGAAACTAGGAAACTTGGAGCAGCACCAAGTAGCTTTCCCATAATTCCTAATCATTTTTTGGACATTGATGACAGCATACCGTTTGATGAACTACCTGAGGATGTAAGAAAAATTGTTGATCCTAAGAAGATCAAACCATTTGCATATCTTGAGAGATATTGTAGACTGATTGAGAAATTGAACTATCTCATGATAACTCGCCCTGATGTGACATTTCCAGTTAAGTGTACTTAGCAAATTCATGACAGCACCGACTGTTGCTCAATGGGAAGCATTAGAGTATGTCTTACATTACTTGAAGAGCTTATGTAGTTGTGGTATACTCTATATGAATCATAGTCACACCAAGATTAAATGCTTTTTTGATACAAATCATGTGAGGTCAAAGGCTACCAAGAGATCCACCACAGGATATTACGTGTTTGTGGGTGAAAATTTAGTGTCTTGGAGAAGCAAGAAGCACGATATGATTTCTCAATCTAGTGCAACAGTTGGGTATAAGGCCATGGCTCAGTTAGTATAAGAAATTGAGTGGATTCACCAGTTAATGAAGGAAGTTGGTCTTACCACAAGCTATGGTGTGATAATAAAACAACTTTCATAGCCTCCAAATCTGTGCTTCATAAAAGTGTGAAACACATTAAGATTAACTGTCACTTTATATGTGATAAGATCAAGGAGAACTTCATTTCTACAGGGCATGTGAAGTCTAACGACCAATTGGGCAATCTTCTGACCAAGACTTTAAATAGAACTCGTGACTACCTTTATAACAAGTTAGACTTGATTAATATCTACACTCTAACTTGAGATGGAGTGCTAGGAAATATAAGTTATGGAATATATTGTAATTAATACAGAATCAATTAGTGTCCCCATCAATCAAGGATTATGATTAGAAAATCATCATTAAGACCACTTGTATAAATATGCCCCGTCCGCATTTGAATAGATACAACTTTCAGATTACATTTCCCATTATCTGTTTACAAAATTCATCACCACAAGATAGTTTTTTCCCTGACACAACGATTTAATCATCAACTTCTGAAAGATCAGATGGAATGGCATGTCCAGATTACACTCCAACGTTGACTAAGGGCACAAACCCACAGGCATTTTGCGCATTACTCTATTTCTCCAAATCAATGCCACTCATCGATACTAAGCTCTAAAGCAGAAACTACTGAGCTAATAATGGATGAAGATGTGAAAAAAGACATATATCACTTGGCCTACCAGAAACAACCAGTAACACTACTACATCAGATCAATATTTTCATGGAATCATTGAAAATTCTGGAACCAGCCGACACATCACTACTGGTCCACATTATCAGCATCCGCCAAAGTGTCTGCACTGAAATTACCAGCTTCTGCCTTGCTTGTTTCATCAACCCTTCTCCCAGAATCATCACCAACTAGAACATCATCCATGATATCGTCCTCTCCGACATTTATGTCCTCAACATCATCATCATCTACTTCATTGTCACCTCCCCCAGGAATCTTTCTTTTCTTTGGACCATGCTCCAACCTATGAGTATCCAATTCTTTGTCCATGGTTTCCTGTAAATCCTGGTCACTGTTTACTTTCCGCGTTTTCCTTGCATTCTGCCATCTCTCCAAGTCCTTCTCAACATTAGCAATATATTGCTCCCCAATCTGTTTCTGATACTCAGATAGTTCCTCTCTTCTAGCATTCTTCCATTCAAGAAATGCCTGCAAGTTCACAGTAAGGATCAATATACTAGCATGATATTGTGTGTTCGTTGGTGTGTGATTTCACAGGTCAAGAAAAAATTCTCAAGTTCTATCTCTAATTCGGTGCCACTTAAGGTAAACTATAGATGACATATAGGCTTGAGGACAGGCCCGCTAAAATAATATACTAACAAGATAAAACCACAAGTGAAGAACTAAAATTGGAGTATGCCCCTTCCAAATATCCACCTTACCTCGGGAAAAGATATCCTACAAATTTTTGAAATATGAAAGGGCTAATTTGAGGTGGCTTTCAATAGTTAACCACATAATGCGCAAGATTAAAGACCAAAAAAATCAGCGTGAGCATAAATTTAAATTCAAACTTCCAATGGTCCCACCTCTTCTTTGCGCTTTTCTAAGGCCTCTTCATTTTCTTCCAAGGGCTTGTTGGGCAAATAGTATATTGGAGGTTCTGTTTTAGTCCTGTAAAACAAATAGAAAACATGCCTTAAACACAAGTCAAAAATGAAAGAAATAAAATTTTCATGTCTACTGAAATCCAGCCATCAAGTTGTTTCAACACTACAATGCACATGAAAAGAAACTTAAGAAACTTATCTTCGTCTCAATAAAATGTGAATATGGACACTTTGGACGAAAATTAAAAATAACCTGCAGATAAATAGATAATGGCATGATGTCAGGTAAAGATGTCCAGTTGTTAAAGTGACTAGCAATTGTCATCAGAAGATTCATGTCTTGTAAGTTTACAGTTGAAGGGACAAACCTTATAAAATTGCATAGCCTTTTGTGATGCTCACTCCACCGAAGAAACAGCAACTCCAGTTTCTTTTCTTCTGTCTTAGCAGCCACACGTGCTCTAAGAGTCTGACAAGAAATAGGTCAAATAGGAACATAAAATGTTAAGAACTGTTGGCAGCCTGGTCATTAATTCAAAATGGACAGGAAATAATATTTATTTGAAGGCCCACCAAGTCTCTCCTCCGCTTTTCAGCAATTTGTTCACGTTCTTCTTTCCTAAGCCTTTCACTCTCTTCACGCGCTCTTTGCTCAGCCTACGAAAAATGTCTCAAACTGTGAGATAGCTACAAATTTCTAGATGATGTCGTGAGAGAGAGAAATGACAAAGAGCAAGACAGGTTCAGCTGTTCAGTGGTCAGTGCTGGTAGTTAAGGTGAATCTACCACTTAACAATGTTATTGCAAAACTATTCCATGCAAATTTACATCAATTAAGAGAATTATGAGATATTATAAGTATAATTGTTCAGCAAACTCATTTACATATGGCTCACTAACATGACACGCCATGGCTATCAATGCCACATGTCAAATGGGTGTTTCCAAGCGTACTACACATTAGCAAATGTCAAGTGGGTATTTCTATGAGCCTCCGAGCACACCCCATCAACAAAATAATCAAGTTGTTTAAGTGAAATCTTTATCACTAGTCTCATGTGATCACACTGATTACCATAGGGGTCCACATCAATTCATTAACAATTGTTCTATAGTCCATAATTCTATATAACCTTAGCTTATGACGGTGAATTGATTGAATTCATCTCAATGCACCTATAGGTTAAAGATAAAGGAGGATTTAAGTGCTTCATCTTCTAAACCAACTAAAGGAGAGGAGCTTCACATAGTAATAAACATGCACTTGACTTACTCTTTGCAGAGAGTTAGATCTTCGCATGTATGCTTCTGTTCCTGAAAGTTGCATATCTTCTTTTCTAAATTTCTGCGACAGTTGAGGATAAAAGCAAAATCATGAAAAGAAGAGCCAGTGTGTTGATGATAAAAGGATCAGATAAACCAACAGAGAGAAAACGGCAAATATATAAATAATGTACAATGTAGATAATTTTATTAGATGCAATTGGTATCATTGCAGTTGAGTTCGTATTAGATCAACGGAAGAAGGACAAAATACACTTGCTAAATCCAAGAACCATGACCACCAATATGCAACAAACATCTCTTGGATGTTTGTCCCGTAAGTGCATGAGCTAGGCATGTTTCGAATGTCGAGAGACAACATGAGGATAGCAGTAAATCAACTCCTAGATTGAGCTCACGATACAGTAGTATGAATGTATCTGGAAAGTTAGTGAGCGATTAGTTTTTCATACCTCCAAAGTACCCAAGAGCTGACCCAGCATTCTTTTATTTCTATTAACCAGCCGTGGATCCTCATCCTTTGGCAATACCCTTGGAACAGGTTCTGCAGCAGGAATCTCAGAGTCCTTAAGGACAAGAAAGGTCTATGGCATTAGATACATAACCCCAAATAAACCCTTCATTTGAAAGGAAATTCATGTGCATTTACCATCTTTGAAGTTATTTGATTGCTGTCTCTTCTAGACCATCCACTTTTCTGGAAATTGGATGGATTCCTTTCGCTCTGAGCAGCTGCATCAATCCCATTAACATCATCCCTACCTGAGTAATCCTTCTTAGCTTCCTGTCCTGCATCCGCATCCTCAAGCAACTCCCCATCTTCCACCTTCATTTCCAAATGAAGACATTAGATCATGCTCCAATCTCCAGCTTCTTTCATGGGGGAGGGGGTGTTAATGGGTTGTGACACTTTTTTTCGTTTGTTGTTAAAGACACATCACATAAACTCAATACTCAGCCAATATCCATGGACTTCTCACTAAACTATCGACGACTGATATGTCAGATAGAAACCAAGTTAATAACTGAAAGAAAAAAGAGACCAATTTACAGCATCAAATTCTAAAATGATGATAAAGTAAAGTCAAAAGAATATGTTCACCTTGACAACGGCTGACGAAAGTCGACGTTTTGCAGGAGGTTGATCTTCTGATTCATTCCGATCACTCTGAAATAAAATTATGTAATTACTATCCTAAAATCCATTTTCTAATCATCAAGCTAAGCACTAGTTATCATTCCAAAAGTTTTTTCCACCGAAAGGGCTGACAAATTTCGCAAAGCCAAGGTCGTTACAGTGAAGAAAAATACGGAAGAAAACAAAGCTAAAATCCAAAAAAAAGAAATTAGGGCCATTTTCATAGAACTCTAGACAGCGGAAATAGGGGGCAAAGAGAAAATGAAGGAGAAATCCCATACAGGTCGAACAAAGCCTCGCTGACGAGCTCCATTGGCAGCAAGGTTGCGGGGGCCAGCACCTGCTAACCCACCTCGGCGAATCCCTCGAGGATCTCGAAGCCGCTCTGTAATCTGCAAGAATCGCAAACGGGAGATAACATCAAAACCAGAATCGACCACGCAGAAATAGAGACATAGTGAAAATGAAGGGAAGTGACCTCGCGCTGCTGGCGTTGAAGTTCATCGATCTCTTTGCGCAGCTCGTCCTCCGTCTTCTCCACGGCTGTGCTCCCCATTGAAGCCGCCGATTCAAGAAAGCTAAGGAAGCAGTGACACGCTATTACCAACGGACGAAACGTGCGCTATAAACCCTTGGCGACTAGAGGGTTCTTCGGAAGTGGCATTTGGTGGGAAGTGGGAACTAATAAGTATTTTATCTAAATAAAAAAGGGAAAATCATTTAAAGCTCCCAAGACCAAAAAAAAAAACCATAAAAAATATACAATCCAAATTCTTATGGGGACTTTTTTGTGATTAATTAGTGATTAATTAGAAATGTAAAATGATTATATTGACCTTAATAATTTAACAACCAGTTTGGTCTATTTTCACAACTTAATGAGTTAATTTGACAACTTCTTTTTCGTACATGTATGAGATTACAGGCTTCACAAGTCCTAATTTTTACAAACATGACAACTTTAAACACTGGTTTTACCTATTTTCACAACTTGATGAATCATTTTGACAACTTCTTTTTCATACCTGCATGAGATTATAAGTTTTATGTCCCAACTTTTCACAAACGCATATGACAATTTTAACAATTGGTTTTGCCTATTTTCTCGACTTGATGAGTCATTTTGATAACTTCTTTTTGATACCTACGTGAGATTACAATTTCACAAGTCCCATCTTTCACCACTATATATGACAATTTTAACAACTGGTTTTGCCTCTTTTCATAACTTAATGAGTCATTTTGACAACTTTTTTTTCATACTTGAGTGAGCTTACAAGTTTCATGTCCCAACTTTTCACAAATGCATATGACAATTTTAACAATTGTTTTGCCTATTTTCACAAATTGATAAGTCATTTTGACAACTTTTTTATAGCTGAGTGAGATTATAAGTTTCACAAGTTCCAACTTTCACAACTGCATATGGCAATTTTAACAACTGGTTTTGCTTATTTTTCACAACTTGATGAGTCATTTTGACAACTTTTTTTTGTACCTTGATGAGTTGTTTCCCTCCCTGGAGAGTTTTGAAATTTCACAATTACATGTGCCAATTTTAGCAAGAGCTTACGCCTGTTTCGCCAAGTCTTAATACACATATTCACAACTGAATGACTTATTTTGACAAACTGATTTTAACATATCAGAATTTCACATGTCCCGCATGTCACAATCTACAACATACACTTGATATTAACAACTACAATAACCATATTAACAACTACAACTGCATGTATTAACAACACTTTTTTAATCCCATATCAGCCTTTTTGTAAGCAAACAAACCTTCATCATATTCAACAATTCCAACTTAAAACAGAGCAATCCCTTAGTTTCTTTGCCGAAAACCAGAGCACAATTTTATTCACACTACATAACCATGGTGAAACCCCAACTTCAATGGTTAAGATTATATCTTTAGCAAAATCTTAGCATTACTTACTTAGTTCCTAACACATAGTCCACTCATCTCTCATATTTCCTTGTCTTTCATTTTCTCTTTCTTCTCTGTGTTTCAGTTTCAGATATTGCCATGGCTTTTACTGCTCTTCGAGTGTTCATCGTCCTGAGCCTTTTGGCTACTTCTTGATTTGCTCAAGCCCTCGGAGCTACCCCCACCGAAAGCCATCGCACCTATAGCTTTCTTTGTTTTCTCTTTTTCAATTTAGGCATTGGGGGCATTTTAGTCATTTCACATTCTCAATTAATCACAAAATTGGGAATTTGAATTGAGACTTTTTTATGAGATTTTTTGAATTCTTAAGACCTGTCAATGATTTTTCCAATAAAAAATTCAAGTAATATTAGTACAAAATAATATGGGAAAATAACACGAATGCCCAATTAAAAAAAACAATATCATAAAAGTTTGTCAATGACATTTGAAAGAACAATAATTAATAAGTGGAGGAGCTAGGTAGGGTTTACAAGTTTTCCTTAATTGGGAACTTAAAATCATTTTCCCAACTAATATTGAATCATTGTTGGGCGTTGCATTAATTGCATCCCAATGACACACTAAACACATCTTTTAAGCGTAAGAGTGAGTTTAATTTTTATAAATTATAGCAAAAAAAGTTACTAAATCATGAACATAATTAATTATATTTAATCAAATTCGTATCATATCATCTTTTTAGTGTAAACTCTAACGATGAATAACAGATATTTGATGTCACGTCATTACTGGTAAAACAGACACTTCGAAGGGAGAGTAGTTTTCAAGAAATTGTGAAAAGCCTCCAATTTATTTGCTGTTAATAAAAAAAAAACAATATTCTGTTGTCAAATAGTGACAACACTTAATTAAGCTGGGAAAATACTAATCCTTGACGTGTGTATGCATAGGATTAGTAAATATATTATATAGAGTATTATTGATGATTTGTTTGACTTTTATACGGTCTTTGAACAAATCAGTCACATCTCGTGGTCTCTTTAAAATACATTAACTATAGGTAATGCAGTTTGGGTTAGAGGTGGCAAAAGTTATTTTTTTTAATCTGATTTTTATAAAAATCAGATTATAAATATAATTTATATTTGGATTGATGATGACAGAAATAACCTTTTTAGAAAAATTAAACTTTTGAGCTTTCTTTCAAAATCTGCTTTTTTTTAAAAAAAAAAACCCCTAGTCACTAGCACGCCAACTCAAACACCCTATTTTTTCAAAAACTAAGTGCTCGTTTGGAATAGTTTATTTTTGGATAATAAGTGCTTATAAATCGTGATTTACGGTATACGAGGTAAGTATGTGAGAGGAGTTTTATCTCGGCTTGCGTAATAAGGACTTATTATCCAAAAATAAGCCCAACCAAACACACACTAATTCTACCATACTTTTTTTTTTCAAAAGAAGCCACGTTTGGTATAGCAATCAAATTCCAGAAATAATCATTTTCAAGCAACACCCACTTTTCCATTTCAAAGGGAGAGCAGCGTTTCCTGAATTTGTGAAAAGCTTACAATCCATTTCCTATTAGCCGTTTCATAATACATCTCCGCAGGTTACAACGTTTCCTGCATTTGTTAAAAGCTTACAAACCACTTTTTATTAGTCTTTTCACACCTCGTCGTCTCTTTAAAATACATTCCAACTATGGATAACATGTAATTAATTGTCTCAACGATAGTAATTATATAGAAATCAAATTCCAAAAATAATCATTTTCAAGCAACACCCACTTTTCCGTTTTAAAGGGAGAGCAGCGTTTCATGAATCTGTGAAATACTTACAATCTATTTCCTATGTTTAAATTAGTTTTTGAAAAATAGCTTTTACGATTTACGAGATAAGTATATGAGAATAATTTTATCTCGATTTATAAAAATGACTTCTAAAACCATGATTTCAGAGTTACACAAACACTCACTTAATTGTTTCTCAATACATTTCCCTAGGTTACAACGTTTCCTGAATTTGTGAAAAGCTTACAATCTATTTTTTATTAGTCTTTTCTCAATACACCTGCGCAAGCTACAATATTATGTTGTTCTACAGTGATAATACTTGGACGGAAAAAATACTAATCCTTGATATGTTTGTGTTCATAGTCTTTTTTTTTTTGGGGCCAAATGTGTTCATAGTATTAGTGAAGGGAGGAGGGGGCGAGTGATGTGTCTTTGGTATTGCCCCGTCAATAAGGGGGTCTTACCATGTGTTTTTTTCATGTTCTTTTTTATCATTAGATTCTATATAAAATGAGTGATATTTTAATACATCATGGACAAAAAATGAAGCTGTTTTCAATTTTTTATGATTTTTCAAAGATTCAGTGCTTAAAGTGAAAAAAAAATACCTTTTTTCTGAAACATCTTTGAAAAATTATGAAAAATTGAAAACAGTTCCATTTTCCCCCCATAATTTATCAAAATATCACTCATTTTATGTAAAATCTAATTATAAAAAGAAACACACACAAAAAACATATGGGAAGGCACCCATATTAACGGGGCAGCAGGGAGCAACAACAAAGGCACATCACCCACCCCCTCCCATTAGGCTTTGTTTGGTTCAACGAAGATTAAGTTAAGTGAGGTTTACTTAAGTTAGGTTAGAAGAGGTTATAATGTTGTTTGGTTCAACGAAGGTTAGGTTAAGTGAGGTTTATTTAAGTTAAGTTAGGTTAGAGGAGGTTAAAATGCCCTTCTACATATTTACCTTCTTCTTTTATAATGTATTTAATAATAATTATTATTTATATAAAATTATTATTTATAAAATAATTATTCGTGTAAGCATATAAATAATTATTTATAAAATTATTATTATTTGGAAAGTTCGTTAAATCAGGAGGTCAAGTTAGGGCAGTGTTGGAATTTTAAAAAATTGTCATGGGCAATTTAGTCACAATTGAAGACAAATATTCTTTCACCTAGGAAAAATCCCAATTTTGGAGGTTTCAGAACCTAGGTTAGGTTACCACTAAAAGACAAAAAATCATCCAACACCTAACCTAACCTCCTTCCAACCAAACACCACTTTTTTACCCCCAATCTACCCCAACCTAACCTAACCTCCAATCAAACAAAACCTTGGTAAAGATAGTGGTATGGAGCATATTATTGATTTCTTTGGATGAAATATAGCTTTTAAGAAGAGTTGTTGGGGAATCAAGGGCCCAAGCCCAGTAGAGTTGATTCACTTACGAAATTGTTGGTGGACTGGTTGTCCAAAAATAGCCCAATCCAGTCCTTGTCGTTGTTGTAAGGATGCTTGCATTGTGAACATTTTTTTGGGGACGTTGAAGATGAAACCACAAAAAAATTAAAAATTAAATAAACTCCCAATCTTTGTTAAGGAATAATTCCTTAGTTTTTTAAAGGTTAAAGTCTAGTTCACCCCAAATTTTTATGTAGCAGATGTGGGTATGCTAAAGTTTTAAGGATCAATTTTACTTGGAAAGTGCTAAAAAAAAATCAAGGTATTAAAACCCGGACCGGGTAGTGAACCGGTCGGGGTACTGGGTTAAGGGTCAGTGGGTCAAACCGGGACCAAACCGGAGCTAAACCGGGACCAAACCGGTGAGAAATTGAAAATTTTAGACTTATAGTATGAAATTCTAAAGGAAAAAGTAAAAAAAAAAAAAATTTTTTTTTTAAAAAAAAGGGAACCGGACCGGGAACCGGACCGGCCAACCGGCCGGTTCGCCGGTTACCGGGCCGGACCGGCCGGTCCGGTCCGGTTTTCAGAACCCTGAAAAAAATAAGCAATGTAAATTCTAACCATTAAAAATATTAATTACTCTACTGACTTTAGTTTTTAAAGTTAAGGCAATTTTACCACTATTTTATTACTTTTAGGGCAAATTTGATAAAAATGGGGAAAATTAATCTTCTAGTCATTAAACTTTTGACTCAGTTGTTATTCAGTCTCTCAACTATGACTCGGTGTAACTCAGTCTCTGAATTTTTGACTCACTTATGACTCAGTTCATGAATTTTTGACTCACTTATGACTCAGTTTCTTATCTTTTCACTTTTTATATTTTTTCCCTTTTTATATATAACTTAGTCATAGGTGGCAAAAATTAATTCCACCCCAGCGCCACTTGATTTTTTAAAAATAAAATTTGCCCCTTCCCGCTCCGATGGCCTTTCCGAATTCTTGGTCTGGTTCTTCCTCCCTTTATTAAAATTAAAAAAAAAAAAAAAAACCATGTGGTGTTGAGATGGAATTAATTTTTGCCACCTATGACTTAGTTATAGATGAAAAGGGTAATAATAATCTAAAGAGTGAAAAGATAAGTAACTGAGTAAAAAATTCAGAGACTCCTAGGTACTACACATAAATGTGTGAGCTTGCAACAACCTACTCTTTTTTATTAGAGGAGTAGAGGTATGATCCAGGACATCATTAATCTATTAGCATCTAAAGATGGGTTTTCTCTCATACCGGGTGGAAAAATCATTTTTTAGATAGGGTAAAAATAACTTTTTATACTAGTTTTAGATAATGTCTTGATACAACCAATCTAAAAAGTCTGTTACTTTTTAGACTAGTTAAGTAATCGATCTTAAAAATCACTTTTTAGACCGATTGTGTTAAAAACCGGTATAAAAAGTCTCACCTTTTAAACAGGTCACTATGAACAACCGGTATAAAAGGTGTGACTTTTTAAACCGGTTTTTAACACAACCGGTCTAAAAAGTGATTTTAAACCTCATTCATAATAATAGTCTAAAAAGTTCTCTCTCTTTTTTTTTTAATCCAGTCATCGTGTTTGTACATTTCCCACATGATACTCCTTCCTCTAAACCACCATCCAAGCCAGCACTGAATATATATAAAAGAACTCATGTATTTTTTTTATTTTTAACTGAAACACTACAACAATAATGACAGAATCTCACAAGTTTTGCAGAAAATCAGCGGGAAGAAAACCTCCTCAATATATACAGAATCTCACAAGGTTTAAAGAATGTATGATGGTAAGTATCTTTTCCTACATCATCAATAAGAAATTTTTTTTTTCTTACTTTAAATTAACACAACATCATAGCATACGATCAGCTAGAGTATCGTTAATGTGAAATAAAAATAATAATGAAAAGCGGACAGATAAACTGAAGAGGCTATAAAACATCCTCCTCTTTCATGTTGAAACAATGGCGTAGGCTGCTACTAGGACATGTACCAACCGGAGTGGAATGCAGCTTAAATCTAGAAGACAGAAGAAAACTTCAATATGCATTTTATAAAATGACAAAAAGATGAAGAGAAAACCCTTTGATGGAAAAATGTAATCAAATGATTACCCAAAAACACAGAGCGTAACAGAACAAAGAACATTAAGGGTATGTTTTGATTCGATTCATCATCATTCAATTCATACCTGGGAAACTATTAGTCTCAAGGTAGTTCTTTTGCTAGTCTCCTGCACATGCCCAACCAGCAAAATTTCATCCAATATGAAATATGCCTGCCATATCATGCATCAAATTAATTAAACATGACCACACTCATGCACATGTGTATGCACGATTCTGAACAAGAATAAAAAATACATACATGAAAAGAGATCAATTGAGGTCAGATATTATTCCTTATGGAAGTTAAACATTAAATCCAACTCGCACACCTTATAAGAAACAAGCACACTCTTTAGCTTTTTACATGCACTTGGGCAATGTATTAATTAGAATTTGAAAATTGGGAGATACTCACACTACCAAAGTAACGGTCCAGTGTCTCAACATAATGGTGAATCATGGAGAGGGTCTCCAATTCATTATTATCCCGATCAATGCAGAAGCTGAAGTATAGGCTCGCATATATACATATACTTGAACCAAGGGAATTGCTTACTGTTAGATATGCTTAGTTTTGATGATATTAAATATAAATGTTAAATATTGATAGCAAAATGTTTACTTAATGTATTTATCTCATATATATTGACTAACTACTGTGTTTAATATAAAATATCTTATAGATTAGTTAAGCAAAGATTAGAAGATATCAAGTTACATAATGGAGGAAGATTGAAAAGATATTGAATATAGAAGTTATTAAATATAAGGAGAAATTAAGAAAAGAAAAGAGTTATTGAGTTTGATTATTGGGAATGATAAAAAAAGGATGAAAAGAAAGAAGAACTTGCAAGATCTAATGGGAATATCAAGATTCAAGCTCTTAGAAGTGATATTGAAGGTTTATACGGTGAAATGGAAGTTGGAATTACTCAATCGAAAGTTAAAAGTGGCTAGGTCTTTCAAAAAATTGGTTTTTTTTTTTTTCAAATAACGGCATTTTATTTGAATAATGAGATTATTATTCGAATAATAGCTGTATTACTTGAATAGAATCAGTGTTATTCGAATAATTTGAATAAAGCATCAACCTCTATTTTGTTCAGCATTCACAAGGTTTAGTAATTTGGTCATATCTCCCAAACTACAACTTGGATTGAGGTAAAACCAGCGGCATGTGAAACTAGACTCCCAATACGTCATTTTGATATCAAGATCAAGTTAAAAGGAGCTCAGATGAAGGAGATATGAATTTTGGAAGATGACATTTAAATCACCGTCATATTTCAAAATAGGTTCAATATTTTGGATATAACTCTCAAACTGCACATCTAATTGAGATGAAACCAGTGTCATATGAAACTAGACTTAAAGATCTTTCTATGGATAGGTTATGTATCATATTTGAAGTTATATTCAAAGAGATATGCCTTCTGGAATTTGGTGATCGAAATAAAGCTCTGTTCCAGACCATTTGATACATATTGGATCATAACTTTTGGTATACAAATTATTTGTGATTGATTCCAGTTGCTGTGCAAAGTAGAGTTAAAGAGATTTGGAGTTATATAGAAAGAATTATGAATCTGAATTTTGTTCAAATAAAGTTGCATGAAGATTCATTATCAAGGTGCATTATTTGAATACAGAAAGTTGTATTTGAATAGTGTGACTTATTTTGTGAGAGAAGTTATTTGAATAAGCAATTGACTATTCAAATACATTTCAAAATTGAAGGATTATTCAAATAGAGGCAAATGTATTCGAATAAAGGATATTCATTATAAAAGGCTCTTATTCGAATGACAACTGGTGTATCCGAATAGCTTTCCCTATTTTGTAAGAAGACTATTCGAATAGCAATAAGTCTATTCGAATAATATCACAAGTTTTTTTTAAGAAGCTATTTGAATAGGGAATTGGTTATTCGAATACATTTCAACTTTGAGGGATTATTCGAATAAGGAACGAAGTATTCAAATATAGATTACTCATTATCAAAAAGCCACCCAGTTTTTCAAATGTGCAAAACGGTCAATTAGAACAAAGGCCACCCTTTTCCTGTGATGATGATGATATTCATTCATACACCTCATATACTACACACTACACTCAAACAAGAAGACATCAGGTTCAAAAAATTGTCAACACAGAAAACCAAAAACACTAACCACAAAATGCAACCAAAACAAAAGTAAAACCACTAAAACAGAACTTAAAATGGTATAAATCCGAACTCAAATTCTCCAACATATTTAAATGAGGCAAGGAGTGAAGAGCTGGTTAGAAAAAAAAATTAGAACAATAACTCAAAAAGAAACACTAACCCAATTGAAGACTAAGAAGTGAGCTTCTAGCTAAAGTCACTGCAGTGACAGGGGTTCAAATGATGCGCTCAAATTCACGACACCAACTAAGAGAAGTCAAGGTAGAAGAGCGTGGTCACGGTGGAGGAGGAGCCTAATGATGATAATAGAACTACGGTAGTGGCACAAAACAGCGACGGTGGCAATGACAGAGGAGCAATGAGTGAAACAAGAGTGGGGCGAGACGGTGGAGTTCAAAACAAGCGACAGATCAGAGCCCACATGTAGAGTAATGGCGACAAGAAAAGAGGATTTAGAGAGCACGAGATTCAATTTTGGGGCGAGGAAGAAAAGGGTTCTGAGAAAGATTTAAATTTGGGACAAATCTTTTAAGACGGGTTTCAATCAAAATAAGGTCTAAAAGTATATGTTTTGGACTGGTTATTTCAAACATTAGGTCTTAAAAGGAAGAAAAATATATTATTTTTTATTTCCGCTTATTTTAGACCGGTTATAAGAAACAATCGGTCTAAAATGTTTTATCTTTTAGACCGGTTGTTAGTGACAACCGATCTAAAAAGTTTCAAAATTTCTTAATTTTAATTATTTTTATTTTATTAGACCGGTTGTTTGGATAATTTGTCTAAATAATATATTTTAGACCGCATATTTTAGGAACCGATCTCAGAAATTCTTTATAATTATAAAACTACCACTGGTCATATTTTTTAAACCTTATCCACAATAACTGGTCTAAATAGGTTATTTTGTACTAGTGTCAGTTTCTCACCTAGACTTGGACACGTTGCAGCTAATCTTCTTGCAGCAGAAGCTTATAAGGGAGTGTGCCTGTTGGGGTGGGTCTCACGACCGTCACTCTCTTTTACCAGAATTCTGACTTCTGGTGCTCCAGGGATTAGTGAGACAGCTGTTGATACTTCATCCTCTGATCATAGAATGGGTGTTGGATTGTCTTTTATTTCAACCTTGTTGTTTCCTGTTTTCCACTTCCATTTATTTGGATGTTATCTTGTACTGTTGGAATTTATTTGGCTGGACAAAAAAAAGCTTGAATATGTGTGAATACATAAAATATCTTAATCCCACTTACAAGTGAATCATAGAAAATGTTTTATATAATACACGAAGATTCTCTCCTTCAAAAAAACTCATACTTCTGAAAAAAAACAAGGAAAGAAGGATACATAGTCTACATATGAGGGGATGAAATATTTATGATTTTTTAGCCAAATTAATATTTATGGTCCATCGTCTCTTTCTCTGTACGACAAGCATGTGCTTCTTTAAGAAGAGATGGAGAAAAGAAAAGGATAGGGAAAAGGAGTGATACTCTTTTCATGAAAGAGTGGTTTTTGAGTTAAGCATGAGTTTGACAAATGTAAAAGAAATCATTTTTTTTATCGGAAGTTTAGCATGACGCAACTAACAAACGGGAAAAAAACAAAATGAAGATAACATGATCAAATAGCATGGATATCCTTATTTAAAATACTACCCAAGTTGACTTTTAAAAGTCAAGACCATTTTTTTGATATAAAATGAAAGGCGGCTTTTCGAGAGACATTATCTAGGGAAATTTTCAGAAAAATAATACTAAAATTGTTTTTAAAAAACAAGTTAGTAACTCCAATTTTAATAAGGTAAAATTAAAATAAAGGACCTAGAAAAAATAATATTTATTATAAAGGACAATAAAAATTGTAATTACTTAGAAGGACCGAATATCCTAATATAAATTCAAAATTACTAAATTGTTCCTAACCAAACCTCCTATATTATCTCTTGTATTCATAATTAAAAAAAATAACTAAAATTAAAACTAAAACCGCCCATATGATAGATTGCTTATATTATCAAGTTACTCGATTTATATTATCAACGTTATAATCAATTAAGATCTTTTTATAAAAATAAAAGCTAAACTCATTTCCTATTGTTAAGGATATAATAGATTACTTGAATTTTTTTTTAATTTTATTAACAGTAAATGAATTTTTTAACTGCATAAATTTCTTCTAAAACAAAAATAAATCATATAAACTTTCTTGTATAAATGTTAAATTATAAAAGACCTTGAGTTTTATTAAAATTATATAATTCTATTTTTAATTAAAAGTTCTATTGATTTTCAAAACATTATCATTTTTACAAAATTAAAGAATGTGTAAGTGTAAGTTGTGAAAAATAAAAATTGAGAAAACTATTGTTTAATTTAGTGAAATTTAAAATTTTGTATTAGTTTTAAAAATAAAATGTGAGAGAGAATGTAAGATGGAATGTAGAAGATTTTTTTAGGGATTTTAGTATTTTAAATTTTACATTTTTGCATTTGGTCCTTCTAAATAATTACAATTTTTATAGTCCTTCTCCATAAATATCTTTTCTCCCATGTCCTTGATTCTAATTTTCCATTTTAATAAACCCATGTCATTTCTCATATTTACTAGCATTTTGAAACTTTTGCATTTTTATTGCACTATCTCTCACTTTTTTAAAAAAGAAAAAGCCGTTAAAGGCAGACTCAAGCAAATCCACACATTCCCTACTAATCCAAAAGATGAATGGGAAAGCTCATCCCAAAATGAGGGTTTTTTTTAAAAAAAATTTTTTTTATTTGTTTGAATTAAGTTGGTAGATATGGGTAAGTTGTTAGGCACCCCACAACACATATTTATAGGAATAGTTACCCTAAGTTAATTATTTAAAAATAAAAATGGCCTTTAATTTTATGATAATTACCCAAAAAGAGAGAGAATATTTACAAAAATAAATTAAATAAAAAATAAAGGAAAAAATGAACATTTATTTACAAAAATAAAATAAGAAAAATTATATTTATTTATAAAGTTAGATTTAACCTTGAATGAAAATCTAGGGCCTACATACCCTTTAGAGGGATCAAAACCCACGTAGTTCGAAGTAGAAATGCATGTCACTTTATTGGTTTTTTTAGAAGAAAATGTTTATTTGATTTATTTGAGAAAAATATTTTTTTATGTTTGGTTTGTATTTTTTATTTTTTTTAAAAAAAAATATTTTCTTTATTTTCTCATATGAAGCCAAATTCATTTATTTTAAGAAAAGAACCTCCTTTTTTTTTATTTTAAAACTTTTTATTTGCAAAAGGAAAAAAAGGTACATCAAGCTAACAAGGAATTGCATTCTCATCATATCATTCATTATAGAAAGTCCAAGAAAGCTAGAAAATCAATAAAAACATGGTGAGAGTGTGTACCTTTTATGTTTTGAACCCCGCTACAACAAGAGATAGGGTGATAAAACCATATAATAAAAAAGAAGCAAGTACAATCACATTACATATATTTATTAAGTATGACACCTAGCATCATAAGAAGACAAAGCAATACATACCTCTTGATCCAAATGCCACGCGTCCCACAACAATATGTGAGATGTAACACCCCAAATTTTATATTCACAAAAAAATATATATTATAATTAATTGAGAAATTCAATAAAATGGTGAATATTTATGAATTTTGAATCTTATGAATTTTGAAATATTCATGTTCATAAGGAAATGGGAAAATTAATTCAAGAAATGAATTAAATTACAAAGGTAATTGCAAAATCATAATTTAGCCAATTTAGCCCAAGATTAATTATTTTCCAATTAATTGGAGTTAATTTCAATTAATCAAGGAAAATAAAGGAAAATGCATAATGGGATTATTCTTGGTGGAATGAATCAAGAATTGTGAAATTTAGGGGGATTATACATAATTCAATTATGTGAATTAAGGAATTGTGAAAAACAATTTTTCCTTCCCTTCTCATTATTTTTCGTCCAACCATGAAGCATGAGGAAAAAAAATATTAAGTTCATGATCACATACTACAATAAGAGAGTCATGATGGTAAGCATGGTCAATGATGACAAAGATGGAGTGTACACAACATGAAGAATGGTGTAATGCATGATGGGAAAAGCTTGAGTGAAGGAATGAGAAACATGATTGCATAGAAAATTGTAAGTGTGAACATAGAAAAAGAAGAATGGGTTACTTGGAGCAAAAAGGGGGAAAAGCACGGATTGAGGAGCAAGAAAGGAAAATAATTGATTCAATTTAATGGCAAGTCAATGAAGAAATCATGAAGGAAGAGAAGGGTTTGTGACAAGTGTCACATTGGGAGCTCTTGATTAAATCAAGGGCCAGGAAGAAGGAAAACTTAATTAATAAAACACTTGTTCCCTCCTCTTTCAAGACACATTCGGCCATAACACAAGGAAGAGAGAGAGAGAGTGAACCTGTAAAGTTCTTGAAGATTAGAGAGAAGGAGGAAGAAGAGGTTAAGGTAAGTAAGGTTTCTTTGGTTTTTCTTATAGTATTTCCTTAGAATCCTTCACTAAACTCTTGCTTCTCATGAATCCATGGTGGTGAAGTCACACTTTGAGATCAAGAAGAGAGGGAGGAGGTGCCTAGAGTAAGAGAATCCAAGAAGTTAAGAGATAATTATACCAATCTCAACTTTATGTTAGTATGAAGTTTTTTTTTGGGTAATGCAATTGGGTCAACACCCACTACTAGTCAGAAACTCTTCTCGGGAAACAACGTCCATGATAGTCTTCTCTCAAGATATCATCAACCTCCAATGGCGGTCTCATCCATTCTTGCCTAACGTCCACCAAGTTGACACTCAGGGTAGTAAGCCTATCAGCACACTGGTTTCCTTCTCTATATATATGTTTTACAGTGACCAGCCATTCTCTTTGAAGCATACACCTGATTTCCTTCAATAATCTATGACAACCGTTGATAATCTTGTTTTGTTAGATTGCCTCGATCATAGCCAACGCATATGATTCTATTTCGATTTTCCTGAATCCAAGCTCCCAACATAGCTTTAAACCTTCCAGTATGGCTCTTGCTTCTGTTTCCACTATTACACAATGGTTAAGCCTCATGGAAAATCCTCAGATCCACTCTCCTTCATCTCCTCTGATTACACCCCTACAGCCTGCAACTCCCTTGTCAGACCAGCTTCCATCAGTGTTGAGCTTGCACCAGCCCTTCGCCGGAGTTTTCCAACTGACCATTTCTATTCTTTCCTGGACCGGTATCATTTTTTCCCCATCCCACTTCTCCCAATAGTGCTCCAGCAGGCTCGTTATCCTCTCTACGGCATTAAAAGGCACCTCAAATTCAGGCTCATGTTTGGCTGCATTTCTCCATCTCCACAAAAACCAAAATCCAATAGCAAAGATCTCCGGCCAATCTGACTTATCAGCGTAAACTCTACTGAACATGATGTTGTTTTTGAACCATGTGGACCAGCTGTCAAAAAAGAATTTGTTCCATTGATTACAGGGCACTAGTCCCTTCCAGATCTTTTCCGCCACCGTGCAATTTCTCAAGACGTGTAGCTGCGTTTCTGGGTTCAAGGTACATATTCCATAGTGGCCGTTAGACCCATCCCACTTACTGGTAACCATATTAATGGCAAGACGATTATGGGCTACAATCCAGATAAATACGCGAACTCTTTTCGGGACTTGTAGTTTCCGTATTATTTTCCATTTGAATTGATTTTGCACCTCAGGTAAGTCAAGCAACTTTTTATACATACTAGCAGTAGTAAACTCCCCATTAGCAGATAGTTGCCATATCAAACCATTTTGGTCTTCATTGTCTTCCTTCTGTTCAAGATTCAGATTGACAGTATCCCAAATTTTTTATAATTCCTTCCAAAGCTTGGAGTCACATCCTTTGGCGGAGATTTTTTCTTGAAGTCTCTAGCCCCTACTATATTTCCCCATTAACACTTGAACCCATAGACTCTCAAGTTATGTTCTCATTCTCCAGATAAGCTTACATAGAAAGGCATCATTCATTGTGCCCAGGGATTTAATTCCCATACCACCCTCAGTCTTTGGTCTACATAGTTGTCGCCACGCTACAACATGTCATTTTTTCACTCCATTTTTGTCTTCCCATATAAAGTTTCTCTGAGCACATTCTATTTCCTCAATTATTCCCATAGGAATCTTGTCATATTGCATAGGAAATAATGCTATAGAACTAGTGATCAACTTCACCAGAGTAACATGCCCTGCTAGAGAAAGGCTTGAAGCCTGCCAGCCATTTAATCTCTTTCGAACTCTATCCACAACAGTTCTGTATTTATCCTTCCTTCTGCGAGGGAATGAAATGTTAGCTCCTAGGTATCTTCCAACTTCCTGGACCTGTTTGAACTGGCTTTTATTGCAGATTTCCCTCCTGAGGTGTTGTTTAACATTGGGGGAGAAATAAATATAGGATTTCTCCTGACTTACAGTATCAATCCGAATTCTTGTAAACAATTGAGAATATTATCTATTTGTTCCCCTAACGCTTCAACAAACAGGACAAGGTCATTCACAAACATCATATGCCATATCATAGGCCCTTTCCTGCCTACACTAATACCTCTCCACTTTTTCTTCCTTACACTATCAAGAATCATGTGGGTAAGTTTTTCTATGCCAAGCACAAAAAGATAAGGAGAAATAGGATCCCCTTGCTTTAGTCCTCTTGAAGTAGCAAAACCTTCCAATTTTTCTCCATTCCACAAAATATTTGTGTTAGCTGTATTGACACAACCCATAATTATGTGCCTTAGGTGGTCCGGGCAATTAATCTCCTCTAAGACTTTCTCTATATATTTCCAACTAATTCGGTCATATGCTTTTTGGAGGTCCACTTTGATTGCCATGTAGCCTCTCTTTCCTCTTTTCTTCCTCATGGAGTGAATTAATTCATTGACAATGATGATATTATCATGAATATTTCTCCCTGGTACAAAACTTACTTGATATGGAGACACAATCTTTGTCATTATCCTTTTTAATCTCTTCACTAGGATTTTTGAAAGACACTTGCAGACAACATTACACAAAGATATTGGTCTCAGTTGTGTGACCTTTTCTAGGTGGTCCACTTTGGGAATCAATGTTATAAGTGTATTATTCACATCTTTAATTTCCTCTGGCTTGTTCCACATTGCCTTAACAGACTTGATCACACTTTCTCCCACAATATCTCAATTCCTTTGGAAGAATATCGCGGGATACCCATCTGGCCCCGGGGATTTTAATCCTCCAATCTCAAACATAGCTTTCTTGATTTCTTCTTCGGATATATGAGCTGCAACTTAGTCCCACTCTTCTCTGCTAATGTTAGGCCACGAATGGAAGGTATTATGCCAGCTTCTGTTGTTGTTGGTAATTGTTGTTTGGTTTTTATGATTTTTGGGTTGAGTTGTAAAATTGGAAAAGCCATAATCCTAAGGGGATATGCTGCCCAAAATCCTTTAAATCATGATTAAAAAGTGTTTAAGTGAGTTAATCAAGAATTAGAAGTGGAACAGTACAAGTTTTGGAAGCTAAAACACAAAACCCCATTTTTTTTATGTTTTCCTTAATATTTTTGGCTAGAACCATAAATGGTATTAGGAGTTGGATTTTCATAAAATAAATGGTTCCATTGGACTCAGTGGGCAAAAATAGATGGGGTTACAATTGGGCATTTTTTCGATAGAGGCCGAAAAAGCATAATTACGAAAACGCCACTAAAATCCCTAAATAGGCGCTGTCAAGGGTATTTTCGTAATTTGACAGTGAATTTGGTGATTTTGAGCCTGGAAATGGATTCCTTAAGTGAAAATAAGTTAGAATAGACTTAATCAAAATTTAGGAAAACGTGCCATCAGGCCGAGTACGGCTGGGCCGGAGTCCCGGGGCTATTTTGGTAAATTTTCACCATAGACTAATATAGCCACAAGAAACATTATGGTAGAGTCTAAAATGATACTTGGATAGGTTATGACCTATTTCTCGTACATGTAATATTTTAGGACCGAGTTGAAAGCCGGAACGACACGTTTTACGAGACACCGTTAAACAAAGGATTATAAAGCTTTAAGGTAGGGACATTATCCTTCATATATCATGCCATAGTTATATGATTGTGTGGATGACATGGTTGTAAATGTACTTTATTAATCAACATGATTTGCCTAGAGAGGGGCCAATAGTGCTAGAGCACTTACACTGGAGTTAGTGAAAACCCAACCGATGTAGATTAGTGGGGCTAGGCCCTACTCATATATATATGCAGATGATATGTTTATATTGTTCATTAATTGGTGCATACATGGCATATATCATATTTACTTTTCGCATTTTCTATGGACGATAGCATGTCTTTACTGAAATCCTTCGGAATCTCACCCTATTTTTAAATAAACATCTCAGCGAGTGCCAGTGGATCGAAAGGCAAAGGCATAGACGCCGAGAAGTCATTGGATCGTGTCTCGAGGCGAGGACAAGATCGTAATTATAATTAGTTTATGTTTAGATATTTTGGCGAAATTTGTAAATATTAAGTTTCCGTTGTATTTTCTGTATTCCGTCGTCGAATGATATTGGTATTGTAAACGAATATTTTTATCAGTATAATTGTACTTTTTTGTATGCCCATTGAATTCCGTCTCTATTACTCTTCGAATATCGAAATAGAAATAGGTGTTGACATAAGATAACTCAATGAGACAATGGAAAGCAAGTGCACCAAACTCTTATCTTAGATTTGACGAGTCTAACATTGCAAACATGTATTAAAGTAGGGGATTGATGCAGTATTGGGTCATTGAGATAAGAGCAACCATAAAAGAGCATGGTGGAGAGAGAATTAGTCAAATATATAATTTGTATCAGTGGTTGAACATGATCACAAATAAAAGAAGAGCATGCGAACTTTATCACAATCAAAGAGCATTGAACAAAATAAGATGGCCTCTTATGTCAACTACCCTTCCTCATGAGAATTATTATGTATGAGCAATAAAAAATGAGAAACTAAAATTAGTCCTCTACCCTACCTCTCTTCACTCCCAAAATTTTTGTCTGTCATGTTTTAACCTTTGCACTCCTATTTATAGTCTCAAGGTAGGGTTTTTTTCATAAATGCTCTTTCTTTTTTGAATTTTCATTTTTGATTTTTTTTTTATATTTTATGTTAAAAACTATCTAACTTGACCTAATCACCATCAATGGATATTTTTTTTTAAATTTTCGTTTTTTATTTTTAATTTTTAATTTTTTGTATTTTCTATCAATAAAACTTCTTAAATTGACCTAATCATAATCAACGAAAGATTTTATTTTTTTTTTCGTTTTTAATTTTTTTTATTTTTCCCACAAGTAATTTCCTAATTTAAACTTATCAACATAAATGAGAGATTTTTTTTATTTTATATTTTCTTTTTTTATTTATTTTCTTATATTTTCCCTACAAGCCACTTCTTAATTTAAACCTATGAATGTGAGATACTTTTTTATATATATATATTTTTTATTTTCCTTTAATGAACGACAATGGCAATTTGGACATCAATCATCATCAATGAGAGAATTTTTTTTTAATTTTCATTTTTATTTTTGTTCCTTTTAATGATGATTACTAATTTGGACACTGATTATCATCAGTGGGAGGATTTTTTTAATTTATTTTTTAATTTTCTCTTTAATGATGATTACCAATTTAGACACTAATCTTCATCAATGAGAGGAATTTCTTTTATTTTTATTTTTTATTAGTTTTTTAATTTTTGAGTGAGACCCAGACAAAATAGGATGTTCACAACAAATATTTTAATTTAGGAAGGGGAAAATAATTAAAATGTTTTCTAACTTATGGTAAATTTGGAAGTACAATTTTTATCCCAGGATAGAAATTCTCTTCTCCTCGTTACTTTCTAATGATTGTGGCATTCTTTACCTTATTTGAGAGTAATCCAATTCCTTAAGAATTTAAATAATTTATACTCCCTCTCGACTTAAAAGTAGATACTAGTATGGTGGTTTGTTTTAGTCCTAAATATATATAAAACTTCAATATAATCCTCCCAAATCATTAAATTTGTTCCAAGTTATTCATATTGATAATTAAACTTTATTTTGATATTTGCCAATATCCACACACACACACACACTTGTAACTCTTTAAAAATTTAAATTTTGATCTTAAAATGAAAAGAAAAGGAGGGAGGGGAAGGAAATTATTATAATTTTTAAGATGAAGAAGATGTTCAAAAGCACATTGTTTAGATTTTTATTATTTTATTTTAATTAAAAATAAGATGCAAGCGATTTTTCCAAAATTTATTCTGTTAACTTTTCTCATATATTTGGAAAAAAATTATTATCTTCCTAAATATTTGCACACCCATTACACACAGCCAAAATATGAATGAAAGATACATATATGACCAACAAATTGTTGGTTGATGTGGTAAGAGGCCTCACCCCCGTAAGAAGGAAAACACAAATTCAAATCATGGGAAACGTATTTGTTGGGAGATGTGAGAACCCTCTACTCTCTAAACCTTGAAGGGAAACCCTTGATCAAATAAAAAAAAGATACATATATGAGTACTAAATTGTTTAAATTAATATTGAACTTCTTTAACTACTTATGCAAGGTTAATGCTTTGAATCTTGATGGGAAAAATTATATTGGAAAATTTACTCAAATTTGAGCTCAAAACCTCAATAATGTTTAATCTTAAAATAGTGGCTAATACAAAATACTATGCAATTATACAAAAATACTATTTTTGTATCTTACAATGATTTTGATTTTCTAAGCAATTAGATAATGTTATGATTAAAAATTTTGAATTGTTTTTTATTGTTTAAATGACTAAACAAAAATATGAAAAAAAATGACACTTTAAGAGTTTATAAATTAATGGATAACCAAGATTTTCTTTAAAAAAAAATAAATATCTCCATTAAATTAAACTGCTGTCTTTTTTTTTTTTTTTTTGGCTGTGAATTAAACTGCTATCTGTATCACCTTTTAAAAGTTACAATATATATTCCCTAAGGTTATAATTTGATAATCTCAATGTTACAATGGTGTTTGTTTTTATTATAGGTAGTAATAGATCCAAGACATATTTTTGTACCATCTAGAATATCAACTTATAACGTCAACAGATATGAGTGATAAAAGTATTTATAATAACATGTGTTTTTTAATATTTCTTCATATGAACTTTCGTTTTTAAAATTTTAAATTATGAATTTCGTAAACTCCGAGTCCTCATCAAGTGTTATTTTCTCAGAAAATATTTAGGTCACCAATGAAGTACATCTACAAAATAAAAATTATAGCTTCATTCATATAAATAAACTTCTCCCAGAAGAATTATATAGTGACAGTAGTAATTCAAATTTTTTACATCACAGAAAAATTACATATTATAAGTCTTCATTAAAAATAAAGATTCAAAAGAGATATTTATACACACACCAAAAAAAGAGAGATCAAAAGATGATATTTTGTGAGTTGTGACTATAAAACTTTTCCCTCATAAAATCACAACTTATTGTTTTCTTATATGTATATATGATTATATAATTATAGAAAACCTAAGGTCATACTAACTTTTCAATTAGACTTGTGCTGGAGAAGAGAAAAGTGTGAAGCAAGATATATTAAAGTCTCCCCCCCCCCCCCCCCACACTCTCTTCCCCCACATAAAATTTATCCATATACACACACAACACCCAGCAACAAGTTTTGTCTCACTAAGTGGTGCCTGCTACATAAATTGCAGAGTATCATTATGTTTACATTAACAACCAAATCTTTAGATAAATTAATGGGAGAATTCTAAAAAAATATCATTTGAACTTCAAAATTCCGTTGATAAGAAACGTAATAGGATTGACAAAAAGAGTAATGGGATTGACAACGAAAGTTCTTGTCAAATCATTGATTTGGGATTTTGAAGTTCAAATAGTATTTTTCTACAATTTTTCCTAAATTAATTGTTAACCAAAAAAAAATTGTTCAATAACTTTATTGAACATTCTTTTCTACTTCTTCATCAGCATATCTTGAGGACCTTTCTTTTTCTGTTATGAACCTAGAGCATCCCCAAGTCAGAACTTGAGCCTAGTCTCTTTTGAGATAGAAGTGTTAATGTTAAAGCCTTCCCAACAAATATGTTTCCTAATATTTGAACCTGTTTTTCTTCTGACGGGGCTGAGACCACTTACCACATCTTAACTAACAACTTGTTGGTTTCGAGGACCTTCTTTAATTTATGTGTATATTGTGTGTGTGTTTGTGTAATACTAAGATAGTCCATCAAAAGCGGAAAGTCGTGGGTTAGTAGTGGAAGTAAGGTTGCATGTGCATGGGAGCATGCACGCACGCATGCTTGCCTGCCAGCAATTGACGCCGCAGCCACTTCTCGTGGTGCTCACTTTGTGCTGTGTGCACTCTATATAATATTAATACTACTATTTTATGTTATTTTAATTTATTTTTTATTTTTTAAGGCTCTACTTGATTACTACATGATACATCATTTCGTTTGGTTTAGATCAATATTTGCAAAATGTGGCTCTTATACTAATTAACTGTATTTTGCGAGCTGAAGTTGGCTGTGTGAAAGTTAGTTAGTGTCATATATGTGTGTGTGTTTGGATATGCTTTTATTAAAAAGTTAGTTTGACATGTATATATCTTACATTGCGAGAGATATCTTTTCTTGTATTCTATCATTTCTTTGAGAGATTCTCTATTTGAGAAATCTAACTAAAGGGCTTGTTCAAGATTGAGAAAACTGTAATCACAAGACTTTTGAGGATATAGAAAATCTCAAATAATTAATCAGGAGCTTGAGGACTGAATAATGTAAGCAAAATGATTTGATTCAATAATCAGGATCAAGGTATTAAAACTCGGACCGGGCATTGAACCAGTCGGGGTACTGGGTTAAGGGTCAGTGGGTCAGACAGGGACCAAACCGGAGCTAAATCGGGACCAAACCGATGAGAAATTGAAAATTTTAGACTTATAGTATGAAATTCTAAAGGAAAAATTATAAAAAAAATTTTAAAAATACGAACCCGGACCGGACCGGTTTACCGGCCGGTCCGGTCCGGGTTCAATAACCCTGATTAGGATAAATAATTATTGTGCATTTTTCTTTCTTCATCTTTCTCAACTCTCTATATTATTCGTCCCTGCTTTTTAGTGCTTATTGATGTATTATTGTCGGATTGGACCTTTAAAAAGTAAAAATTTTACAAAACCAGATTCACTGTCTTGAACCAGCAACAAATTCTAACGACTATAGTATTTTAGATATTTTGTAGAGTGACTAATATAATATTTAGAATTTATGTAAAAAATTAAAGTAATCATCAATATTAAGAACCAGAAGTATACCTTAGAGACACCAATTTATGGATATATATATATATATATTAAAAGTATAGCTGGGAATACTGGCCAGCCCGCGGGTTGCGGGCTGGCCCGCACCAACCCTAACCTGCAGTGTGCGGGTTGCGGGCTGGCCCGCAAGCCCGCACTTTTTTTGAAAAAAAAAATTTATATTTTTTAAAGAGGATTGAAAATATGAGACACATATATATGAGTAATTAAATTTATCTTCCTAATATCAATCATTTCTCTTATAAAAATTTAAAAACATAATATACAATTTAAGAGATAAAGTTATCAAATTTGTTAAAGTTTATAAACAAAACATAAACTTATCCTTAAGCAACCAAGATATAATAATTTTGTTTAAAGAAGAAGGGAAGAAGCTAATATTTTTTCTCTTTGGATTGGGAGGTACTAAGATAGGAGTGAAAAATTTATAGGTTTTGTAAAATTATTATATGTAAATAAAAAATAAAAAATTTTACGGGCTAACCCGCCAACCCGCGGGCTGGCCCGCATCAACCCGTGTGTTATGCGGTGTGGGCCTGTGCGGCTCGCATTTTTATGGGTTGGGATTTTCGCAACCCTAACCCATCAAAACCCGCGGGTTGGGCCCATATTACCGGCTTTAAGTAAAAGATCCAAATCTATGCTCCTGATGATTACTGCACAAGTGGGTTAACATAATCACGTGGGCAGATCCAATTGATAGCCATGGATTCCATCTCCTATATTTCCTTTTCCTAGATGGTTCAACAATAATTCACCTCAGTTTAGTAGTTATAATTATAATATTAATTAGTGTGGACCTTGGTCTATCGTCAATTTTTATACATAAATTATAAATATTATTTTAAATTATTTTAAAATGATGTCATCTTTCTTTTCATTCTTTAAATATCCACTTTATCTATATTCATTAATCATTTTTGAATTTATATTAATAAATAATACTCATTTGCTCCTTAATATAAGACATATTTGGAGAGTTGATATTGGTCTTAAATATAAGACATAGTTTTTATATTTATCAATCTTTTTCTAATTTGTCCTTATTGATACTCTCTCAACAAAAAATAAGGAAGAAAAGAAATGAGAGAATTAAAGAAGATAAATAAGGTATTTTAGAAAATACACATCATATTAACTAACTTCCTTAATTTAATTAATCAAATTAGATAAATATATCTTATATTAAGGATTGGAGGGAGTACGATTAAATTTAAAATTAAACTAATGTTTATTTGTACTCCTTTTAGTTCAAAATGTACACTTATTATAGATTAAGAAAGCTATTAAATAAAATATCTGTTTATTTTGTTTTATCTTCTTGCAAAAACACTAGTGTAAATAGTTTAAAAATAAACAATACTCCCTGCATTTCTTTTTATAAGGCACAACGGCCACACATACACCGTTTTTTTTCATTAAAATTTTTTTAGAAAATGTCTTACTTTTTTATTTCTTACTTTCCCATTTTATCTTTATTTAAGTATTCTATTTAATGTCAATATAATAAATTTTCACAGTCCCAAAGGCCTATTACTTCTACCATATTTATTTTCTTATTTTCTCTCTTCTACAATCCTCTTTATTATAATAATTTCCTTATTTTCTCTCTTATTCTGAATGTCCCAATACCAATAAATAAAGGTATTTTAGTTAAAAAGAGCTACAATTTTAACATATTTATTGTTCTTAACTGACGTTTTGAATTGCGAAATTAGGTTAAACGTTTCTTATAATAAGGAACAGAGGGAATACTTCATTAAAAGCATATAAAGTCATAACCAATAAGCTGTTGGTTGAGATTGTAAACGACTTCACCCCTATAAAGATGAAAATACAAGTTTGAATTATAAGAAGTACACTTGTTCAGAGAGGCGAAAACCCTCTACACTAAATCTCAATTAAAAGGAGAAACTCTTGACAAATAAAATAAAAATTCTAGAGTCATGGTCATAGATAGTTCAAACAAATTCTGAAACTTCAAAATGACAAATAGTGCAAGAGAGTAATTTTCAACATAAAGATCTAATGTTATAATGTTAAGCACTTTTTAGCGATAATTAACGCAACTTTTTATTAACGGCGATTATCCTTTAATTACATAAAAACTCAGATTAATTATATAAATATTTGAACAAAATAAAAAAAAATCACAAACAATGCAATATATTAAATAAAACTTATAGTAGCATACCACTTAATACCCATATATAAGCCACTTGTACTAAAAAAGTTTTGTTTAAAATATAAGTCATTAGTAGTGTATTAAATGTGGTTTTACCAGTGTTCTGGAAACCGGACCGGACCGGCCGGTCCGGCCCGGTAACCGGCGAACCGGCCGGTTGGCCGGTCCGGTTTCCATTTTAAAAATTTTTTTTTTTTAATATTTTCTTTAAAATTTCATACCAATAAACCTAAAATTTTCAATTTCTCACCGGTTTAGTCTCGGTTTAGCCCCGGTCTGACTCACTGACCCTTAACCCAGTACCCCGACTGGTTCAATACCCGGTCCGGGTTTTAATACCTTGGGTTTTACTAATTTTACCCATATGGACTATTGGCAGGGCACATGGAAAAAAGAGAAGAGAGAGATGTAAATACAAAGTAATAAAGGAATGAGAGAGAGAAAGTGCACCCTTTGAAAAATAAGGGTAAACATGAAAAAACTTATCCATTTAATATTTTTCTTAGTTTGCGAAAATACGTTACAAGTGACTTATATATGGATATTAAGCGGTAGCATATAATACAATGTTTGTCACCGTGTGAGGCAAACAATTATTCAATGTTAATTTATAGATACCACTCTATACCCATATATAAATCACTTGTATCAAAAAAGTTGTATTTAAAATATAAGTCATTTATAAGGTATTAAATGGGGTTTTACCAATTTTACCCTATTGACTATTCATTGAGCACATAGGAAAAAAAGAAGAGAGAGAGGTGTACATGCAAAGTGATAAAGGGATGTGAGGGGGAAAAAAAAAGTGCACCCTTTCATAAATAAGGGTAAACATAAAAAAATTTATTTATTTAGTGTTTTTCTTAATTTGTGAGAATGAGTTACAACTTACAAGTGACTTATGCATGATTACCGAGTGACATACTACAATATTAAAACAGTAATTAACCTCGGGATGTTAAGAAAATAATACAAGGGACATAGGAGTTGACAAAATCAAGATCTTATCCCAATGAATAACAAAATTTAATGATTTATCCAGCTCCTTATGTGAGATTTCGTGTGGATCGGAGCACATATTCCATGGTTAAAAAAAATATTATATAATATACTTCGTCTATGTCATGCATATAATCATCAATTCATCATCGAATACATTTATATACATAAAATTAAAAAGTCAATTAAATGAACATATCAAAACAAATTCTCTTTTCTTTTTGATAGGTAAACAAGTTCTCATATACTTGTGATTAAGAAAAAATTGGCCTTAGATGCATGAGATGCACGTGCTTTCGTTCAAAAGTTGAAGATTTTTATCATCAAATCTTCAACTTTGAATATAATTAATTAAGTGCACACAAAAAGTTCTCCAGGTAGACAAATATATGGTTGAATGATGTATTTATCATTATGAGTTTCATAAGAATAAGTGTGTGTGTGTAGAAAAATGGTTGAAGGTAAAATATCAAATTATTTATGTATTTTTTTCAATATTTTGTTTTTGTCAAATCCTTTCTAAAAGTAAATTTTACTGTCTAAATACTAATAAGAGGGTATATTATTAATATAGTTCAATGTTTTTTTGATCAATTGAAGTAACTACTATGAATTTATTGCATTATTCATAAGTTACAGATGCGACTTCCTATAATTTTGACACACACACTCAGATGATATTGTCTACTACATGTGTAAGTGGATAAGTGATTGTAAATGTTATTTATAGTTAACTTCAATTTTCAAAATCATGTGAAAATTCAATATATATAGGTCAAAATTAAAGCAAAATCATCAAAGAAAGTATAAGAAGGGAAATGAAAATAAAAAATTGAGCCGAGCTATCACTTGAATTGGTTTTGCTAACTACCATATGTAGGGGTGTGCAACTTTTTCCCATCCTGGTCTTCCCTCCCGATCCTGAGTAAATCGGGACGGGAAAAGTTCGTGATCGGGAAATTTTTTTCGGGATCGGGATCGGGAATGAGACTTCCCGATCCCCAAAAAAAAAATATATATATATATATATTATGTATAATTTTTTAGAATATTTAAGAAAGCAAGACCAAATGTAAAATAAAATGTGAAAATCCCTAACACCCTTTAGGTAATATCTATTCTTTTAGTTAATTTCATTTACTATTTATGAAATAATTCTAATTTTTTGTTCTTGTCTTTGTGCTTTTTGTAGCTAAATCGACAACTTTAAATATGTATTGGACTAATGATATATTTGTATTGGACTAATTTGGTATAATATGATATTAGACAAATTATATATTTATACTAGACTAAAGAAAATAAAACAAAAAATTAATATAAGAATTTTTTTTTAAAAAAAAAGAAATCCGGGATCGGGAATGAAAATCATTCCCGAACCCTTTTCGGGATCGGAATCGGGAATAGCATTTCCCGATCGCCAAACACCACTAACCATATGTTTAAAAAGTTGTCAAAAGCGTAGGACAAAAAAATTGAGAATAACTATTTTTTTTTAAAAAAAAATCAAGTTATTTATTATTTTCAAAGGGCTATACGTGTGCTATCTTTGAAAAGTTTACTTGAAAGGACTAAGGAGGATTAATTGCAAGCTTCTAAGCTGTACGTCCCTACCCTAAGGTTAATTATCACATGAAAAATTATATAATAATAATAGTGGCATTATTATATTAGCGCTAAGACGGCTTAATTAACGGATCAAATAGCATATATATGTTATTGTAAATAAATTAATCATGTCAAACAGTTGGAGTTGTGCTTTTGTAGTTCACTTTTTTAATTAGTCTAGGGTGTGTGTTTGGATTAGCCAAGAATATATTTTAAATAAAATTGATTTACAAAAGTGTTCTTTTAAAGTTATGATTTATAAAGTTAGAAGTTCCTTTGGATAATTTTTTATTGTGATTCTCATTAAATAAGATCGAGCATGAGAGCATCCAAACATTATAAACGAAAAAAACCCCTTGGGAAAGCTAACAGGCAAGTTAGCAAAATTTTAAATATATCTATATAATTTAGTTTATTTTAATTTAAATTATACAAAATTTTCCTAAACTTTGACCTACCTGTAACCAACCTCTTGTACCTTTAAAATGTGACAAAGAAGCTGCCTAAACTTTCACATTTATGTAGAGGACTCCCTATTAATATGTTAATTAATCAAATATCTCCTTAAACTTCATTTTTTTGTACAAGTAATATACTAATAACCATTTCAAACTTTAAGTTATGTATATATAGTTAATCTAAAGTCTTAGTTATATGTAAATAAATTTTTGGTATATAGTATGTTATTTTAGTGAAACAAATGACAAATTATTGTAGAGAGGTTGCTTAAAAGTTTAAGGGGATAAATTTCTTAGTAATGAAAGTCAGGTTTGGATCCTCTCAGAATCGTTTTTCTCATTTTCTTCTCAAAATCTTATCTCCATCATCAGATTTAAAAAACAGATGGGTCATATTTAATATTTTATAAAAATATTATGTTGAACTTAAATAAATAAACTTAAACTTTTAAAACATGATCTACACAATTTATAACTACAATACAAACAAAATTAATAAAAAATAATAATTTATAAAACACTTAATCCTAATTTTAGAAAATATTAAATCTGAACCATTCAGTTTTACATTTAATGATGAAGATGAGATTCTGAGAAGAAAATGAGAAAAATGATTCTGAGGATATTTGCTCCCATTGAAAGTCAGGTCCCATAACCCAAATTTGATATAAGCAAAGGTCCAATTTTTTTTCGAAAGTTTTGATATAGGAGTTGTGAGCCTGTGAGTATTTAGAAGTATCTTTTGGATCAATTTCTCCTTAGAAATATTAAAAAAGAGCAGTGTTGCCTCTGACAGTTAAAATATTAATAGTCAATGTTAGTTTTTTAACGATTACGATGAATTTGCTCTATTTTTAACACTTTTAGTGAAAAATTCATCCAGGGAAAACTTCCACATACGCATAGCTCATTTCTAAAAATTTTCAAGGTAAAATTGAACCTTAGCCCAATGTGAGATTGTTATATTTAAGTTAGGCTAGCTCTAGTTTATTTAATATTAAAAACCTTTTGTTATGAAACTAGACGGCAAGATCGCAAAAGGCGTCTTTATAACAGGATATAGAGTACACGTAATTGAATAAATGTAGGGGGTGGTTGTTGTAAATTGAAGTGAGATATGATAGAATGTGTGCCCACATGGCGTAGATATAATAATACTTTGTTGAAGATTGAAACTTAGTATTATATCGACCATTTAATTAAATAGTTTAAAGGGTTAATTAAGAAGAGGGAAGTAAAGTCAAAGGTAGCTTAATTAATTAGATGCGTCTCATAGCTTTTGTGTGTAAGATTACGTCTTGTTTCGAGGTGAGGGAATTGACTTTGGTGCCTCAAAAGTTGTATTTATATCCACTGAGATTAGATCACCAAACTGTACACAGAAATTAATTCTGCAAATGAGAAGAGAGAAAGGAGAAGAAGTTGCAGAGATGGGAATTGATCTCTCTTTGAAGATTAATGCTAAACAAAAAGAGATAGAAGAAGAAGAAGAGAGAGAAGAGAAGAGAGAAAGAATAATATTATTTGATGATGGTGAGAAGGGAAAGAAGGATAATAGAGCAGAAGAAGCAACTGAGCAGATCACAGAAGGTGAAATTGAAGAAGACGATGCATCAGTTGAACAAAACTTAGCTTCCAGCACAAAGGTACATAATATCAAAGTTTTTTGTGTTATGTACAAACTTTATTGACTTATTACATATGATAGAAGAGAAGAGAAATTAAATATAACAAGCAAGTAAAAAGTTAGAATTTGAGCTTCATATATGCATAATTATACATACACTTTGTGTGTTACTATATCTAAAGGAATAAACATCATTGTAAATTAAGGATCTGGTATAACAAATCCGTGATTTAGCAATAGACTAGGTGGTCGGATGTAAAAAATTTCATGTCAACCATGTCTCAGAATGATAATTATTCACCCTTAATTTAACCCTTTTTGTGATGCTGGTTATACATAGTTCTTGTTAATTAATCTGGGGAAATGAATGATAACTCCCCCCTATAAGTTCTACATCGAGGAGCCTCACAAGTAAAATATGATTTATATTTTCAGGCGCTCTCCCTCCTAACATAGTTTTTTAAGATTGGGCTCCCCTTTGGACTTATATATGTTCATAGTAAATGTGCTTTTGTTGAGTGTTTAAACTCTCAGTATCCACGGAAAGGGTTACCCACAAAGAATCTGACTAGCAGGAGGTTGCGTGAATTACCATAGATATATATATATGTTGTTGATCGAACCATTAGAGTATTTTTTTTTTAACTATAATTATATATTATTGCTTGTGTGTGAAGGTATAAAAAGGGTAAATATTTATACTATGAATTAATTTGCAGGAGCTAAGGGGGTTAAAAATGGAGATGAATCGTATGAAAGAAGAAAACAAAGTACTGAGGAGGGTAGTGGAGAAAACCATGAAAGACTATTACGATCTCCAATTCAAATTCGCAGCCATCCATAATAATCCTCTCAACAACAATATTAAGCTCATGAACAAGGTAATTAATTAATTAATACATCCTATTCAATATTCACAATATTCTTCATTGAATTTTAAAATAATTATAGATCTCATGATGATCTTTATATATATATAGGATCCTCAAATCTGTCTCTCCCTTCAAGGCAATAGTAATAATAATATGGCAAACACGAGCACGATGAGAAGTGAAGAAGAAGGACCACCAGCAGCACCGACAAACACTGATATTAGTGAGAATGATTTGGGATTATCACTGAGGTTGCGCACTACTACTAGTGCATCAGAAGATGAAGATGATGGAGGCAATTTTAATAATAATAATCACAAACAAGATTTGGCTTCTTCTTCTATGTTGAATCGGATTCATCATCAACATCAACTTGTTGCTGCGCCGTCTCCTCCAAATAGAAAGGCTAGGGTTTGTGTTAGAGCAAGATGTGACACTGCCACTGTGAGTTTTTAATTTTAATTTGGGAAAAATTAGTCTTTTTGTCATAATAGTAATTCTGACTCGATTATAACTTAGTCCCTAAACTTTTACATTGTGTAATTCAATCCTTATAATTTTGATTTATAACTCAACCATTAAATTTTGACTTGATGCAACTTGGTCTATCTATATAATACAACCATTTAAAAGTTTAGTCCTTATATTTCAAAATAAAATAAAATTAATTATATATTTCAAGAATAATTAAGTTTAGAGACTAAAGTTATAAATGGTTAAAACTACAGGGATTGAGTTATGATAGGTTAAAGTTAAAGGCTAAATTTCAACTAAGTTCAAAGTATAGAGACTTAGTTACGCTGAGAAAATTTTACAATCTAGTTACAACCGAGTTAAAACTATAAAGAATCAAAAGATTAGTTCCTACAGTTTTCACTAATCATACTTTAACATCCATAATTATATATGATTATTTTATGAAATGGTTAAATTAAGAAATTAATTAATCTCTTGTTGTGGTGTGTGTATGTATATAGATGAATGATGGGTGCCAGTGGAGAAAATATGGGCAAAAGATTGCTAAAGGAAACCCATGCCCTCGTGCTTATTATCGATGTACCGTAGCTCTTGGATGCCCTGTAAGAAAACAGGTAAGTCATTGCCTTACAGTTTTAATAATTTTTTGCAAAACTATATACTCCATCTGTTCCTTTTTATAAACAATTTTTATCTTTATTGCGTAAAATAAATTAGTGGTTAAGATTAGTTAAAAATAATAAATGTGTCAAAAATATCACATTTCTTCCAAATATGCCCCTATTCATGAAAAGAGCTTAGGAGAGAGAATGACTAACAAATATGAGAGAGTATGAATATAAAATATGAAAGAGAATGTGTAATAAATAAGTAAATGAAAGAGAATTAGTGGTGAGTAGGGGTAATCAATATAAAGATGTGTATTTAATAGAGGTAAAAAAGGAAAAAGTAACTTAAATTTTGAAACACCGGCAAAAAGTTGCTTATAAAAAGGACTAACCTTAAAAGAGATAAAGTTGCTTATAAAAAGGATAAAAGGGGGTATTAATTAATAATGCACAAGTTATGATCACAACATCAGTAACATATATGAACTTCTGATTTAATAATAATAATAATCCAATTCAGTGTTTTCAAAATAGTCTTAAACAATTAATTAGTTTGTTAGTATTCCAGGCATATATAGCAGTCTCTTTAAGCGGATGCATGCACATATATATATATATATATGTTAAGGAAAAGAATGACTATTATAACACAACAGAAACATATTAACTAGTTTGTGTTGAATTGTAATTAATTTTATAAGACATTATTTGCAGGTACAAAGATGTATAGAGGACAAGTCAATCCTAATAACAACGTACGAAGGAACACATAATCATCCTTTACCTGTAGGAGCAACAGCCATGGCTTCTACTGCTTCCACGTCAGCAGCTTCCTTCATGTTACTTCACTCTTCTTCCTCATCACAACCCTCCACCATTACTCCTACCTCTGCTTCTTCTTCTTCCTCCTCTACTTTCATCCCTTTCAATAACAACACTACTAGTTATATCAGAACCCTAAACCCTAATAATAATAATAATAATCTTCCTCCTTCTAAACGTGCCCGTTTCTTTGATCTCACAAACAAAACTGCATTTCCCTAGTTAGTTAGTACCAAACATATCACTACTGAACAGTTTTCTCAGCCCTAGAGATATCGCAGAGTTTGGGACCTCTGATATATGTGCCTCACTCTAAAATCCTTTATATAATGTTCCAACTTCTCAAATATAATGTTTTGTCCTTGTTTCGTTAATTCTGGTCACTAAATTTTACATAAAATGAGTGATATTTTGATCTCAGGATACCTCCAACCTCACCCCCATGGTATCAAAGCCTATTTAACAAGTGGGCTATAAATTGTTGAAATCATGGTCGGAGGTTTTCACTACATGAGAGTGTGGATAAAGTGTTGATTCTTACTCTGACATGGTCAGGACGGCTAGCCACCGTTGCCGGTTGCACAGTCGAGAGGCTGATTCACAAAATAGCCTCTAAGGTATTGGAGGGTGTCAATTGGAGCTGTAGTAGGATATCAAAATGTCATTTGTTTTATGTAGAATCTAATGATAAAAATATATATATATATATATTTGAAAGATCCAGACATTTACTAAAGAGTATTATTGGGAGGCACATGAGAGGCCCCGAACCTGCGGTCATGAGGTTGATGACAGAGATGAAGAAGAAAAATGTATGAGCTGATCCTAAGTTTAGGGTAGCTGTTGCGGCAGCCATATATTCTCTCATCAATAATAAAGACAGCCATCCTAGTACCATAGCTTCTTCGTCCTCGTTTGGCCCTATAGGAATATAATTAATAATCTCTCAACCAAGCATGTTCATAGATATATATATATATCAGGTTTAATAAAATTTGAGTGAATATAGAAGAAAGAGTGGTAAACAGTTAAGATCGGAATTTGTACAGTTTAAGAAATTTTTAGTCATTCTGTTTTCGTCTCAGAAGATCTCAGTCATTCTTTTAAGCGGGATGAAGTAATTAAACTGTGTTGAGATCTTATAAACAAGACTGAAACTTTTTGAACTGTAACCTAATTATATATTTAGATATCTTTTTCATGTGATATATGTCTTTGATGCTAGTAAAGGGTATTATATATGTATGCATACTTTATATATAGATGGAGTGATTAATTATTTTGTTTTACATTCCTTTTCAGTTTCTCTCTTGCAATATAATTAGTCTTGATTTCTTATGCATGCTTATAATGGTGGTTGAAGTGAAATGAAACAAAAATTTGTATGATTACTTGAATGGAATGGTACTATGGCTATAGTACCAGATATAACAGCTAATTGGAGGTTTAATTTTTGTTCAAAATATAATATCTCAATCCATTTTATCCTCCGTATTTATTATTTTTTCAAACTATATATCCTTATAATTAATTGCACATGTTAAGCAATTTTGTACATACATCAAGGGACAATATAATTTTAAGGGAGAATTTCATTAAAGGATTGCATAACCAAATTTATTTCAATCAAGAACCAAAACAATATAAAATTTCACTGCATGACCAATGACCAAAATGAAAAAAAAAAAAATTTATAGGTAAAAAGACAATAATTCCCTTTACTTTATTTTTTTATTAAAAAAAAGGGTTTGATCATCGCTCAAGGCTCGGGTGGTGGCTGCCACCAGGTCAGAGCAGCAACCGTCGGCGACAACCGGCCGTCGAAGTTCAAGCACCAAAAATTAATATGTTATTCATAGAAAGATTCCACTTGTTCATAAAGAGTTGTATGGGTGATCATGATCTAATCTTACTCTTCATGAATTAACAAGTCTACGGCTGTGTTTGGAAACACGTTTTGGGGGCAAATAAGTCCTTATTACGCAAGCCGAGATAAAACTCCTCTCACATACTTACCTCGTATACCGTGAATCACGATTTATAAGCACTTATTGCCCAAAAATAAACTATTCCAAACGAACACTACAACTCCTGGATATTAGAGCTACATAACTCATTTATAAATAAGAAAATGAATTATTGTAAAATGTGGGTTGCTTTTCAATAGTGATCTTGGTCCACTTCCTTTCCCAAGCTCGTTTCAAAGACCACAATACTGCCCATAACTAAAAGTTTTACGTCTCTACGGTGCCGTACCTTCCATATTCTACGCCAAATACGTACCACTACCCCGTGCATTTTCCCGCAAATACTCCTTTTAGTCATCATTTATTACATTTAAAATTTCCCTATGATAGAAATAATCTTAATATGTGCAATTTTAAAAAAAAAAAATTTTAAATTTTAGAGGCTAAAATGAAGGGAAAATCCCTCAAAAAGAACCTTTAAATTGTTAAAAGACGGATACGTGCGCGGAAATATAATATCCCGTATCAGTGCGAGTACGTTAAGTGGAATATTAGAATTGAACGTAAAATGACAAATTTGTCCTCTGATGATGAAAGAAAAGAAGTTGATGACAAAAGAAGGTGACGCGAAACAGGGAGAGCGTCATCGCGCGGGAACGTACGTGGGAGGCGATACAAACAGAGGTATGTACTTCATTGGTCGACAATGTTCTTCCCCCTGTGCTCGAGCTGAAGCAAAACCATTTTCGTCTTCATTTGGGTGGGAAACTTTGCGGGGTATTTGGGTTTGAAGGACGTGAATGTTGAAGAGTGGTATGGCGAAAAATGCAGATGCTGCCTGGGGAGGAGGTTGGGATGGTTACTTTGAGGGTTGTGGTTGAAGAGAATAAATGGGGTGGATTTTTTAAGAAACGATTAATATGAAGTTGAAAAACCCTAATATAGATTTGTGAAAGATTGAGGTACTCATGTAGTTTTGTGTTTGTCAACTAACTAAGTGTTATTTATTTGTCGCAGGAAGCGTAAAAAAATATGGATGGTAATATTGGTTCAAGCCGTGCAAAGGAGTTGTTTTGTTATTTCCACGTAGGGGGGAAATTTGAACATAATAATGACGGTGAAGTTAAATATTTCGGAGGTAGTGTGAGGGTAAAGGTACTAAAAGATGGGATAAGAATGGAAGATTTAAGAGAAATTATATCAACATTGACAGGTTATGAAGGGAGCAGTTGGGACATTAAATACACAGTAATGTTTGATGAGACATTAATTGAGCTTGACAATGATAATGAAATTGAAAACCTTTTTCGGTTCAATGAAAGCAGTGCGCATGTGTTTGTAGCCAATACAGAGAATGGCAATGAATCCTTGCCAATGAATAATGCACATGTGTAAGTTAGTAATATTTTGTTCATTCCCAAGCTGATAATAAGTTATAAAGTGGTGTAATTGTTGTATGATAATAAGTTATCAAGTGTTGTAATTTTGTATGCAGGAGCCAGAGATTATTGGAACGGTCACCGGAAGCAGAGGTATCTCCCATGACACATGGCAATGATCTTGAGGCTGTGTCATTTGAAATTGGTGGTGGGTGTATAACTTATGAGACACATCAGACAAATTTGAGTGACACTAGCTATTTGAAATGGTCAGGATTAATTTCCGGGGTGGGGCAGCATTTTCCTCATGCCGATGCATTAAGAGAAGCCTTGTACAAGTATAGCATTGCACATAAGTTCATGTATAAATATGATAGGAATAGCAAGGACAAGATGTATGTCACGTGTAAAGTAGAGGGTTGTCCTTGGAAATTATGTGCGTCTGCAGTGGGCAGGACTTCTGGAATACTGTGTGTGACAAAATTCATCAAAGATCATGTTCATTCAGCTCAAGATCATTTGCAAGTGAGCGGCCATGGTGCAAGATCTACTTTGACATCATCAATAATAATTGACGAGATTAGGAATCACACCGAGAAGCGTCCAACTGAGATTATGAAGACACTGCAAAGGGAGTATGGTGTGAAGCTAACATATAAACAGGCATATAGGGCAAAGGAAAAGGCAATGGAAGACATACATGGAAGACCGGAACAATCATACTTGTTAATCCCATGGATATGCCAAAGGTTGAAGGAAACTGATGCTAATACAGTTGCTGAATGGGTAGCAGATGGTTGCAGGTTTGAAAGAGTTTTCATTGCATATGGGTCATGTGTACAGGGTTTCATGGGGGGTGCAAGGCATGTACTATATGTTGATGGAACTCATTTAAGTGGGCCTTATAAGGGGACTCTACTTGCAGCTTCAGCGTATGATGCGGATAATGAGCTGTTGCCGTTTGCCATAGCAATTGTGAAGGGAGAGACACTGGACGATTGGACTTGGTTCATGCATATGATTAAAAGGATTGTTGGTTCTATGGACTTGACAATTGTGTCAGATCGTCACAATGCCATAATAGGTGCTGTGGCAGCAATATTTGGAGGGCATCGTCATGCATTCTGTTATAGACATGTGAAGGAGAACTTCAGTGCAGAGATACTGAAAATAAACAGGGGCAAGAGAAAGACCAGTAACCGGTCAAAGGAGGATGGACTGATGCTTCTTGACAAGATTGCATATGCAAGGCGTGTTGATGAGTTTGATAAAGCAATGGAAAAGATGCGGGAGCACTGTCAAGAGTTATATGAATGGATTAACAATCATGGTGACGTTGATAGGTGGGCTCTTAGCAAGTTCCCATACAAACGATGGGATAACATAACAACCAATATCGCCGAGTCTTTCAATGCATGGATGGTGAAGGAGAGGAAGTATAATGTAGCCCAATTAATTCACGCACATCGCGAGAAAGTAGCAAAGAAGATGCATGCCTCTTATGTGGCAATGAACAAGTGGAAGAATTGTGTTGGACCAAATATAGATGCAAAGGTTATGGAAAATGTGAGTGGATGTGAGCATATGTGGTGTGAAGATTATGGGCAGGGTAGATTCAGTGTGCATACAGTACGTGGAGACCATGGGGTTAACTTGCGATCACGACAATGTAGTTGTGGGGCATGGCAGATGAGTGGGATTCCATGCACACATGCGTGTGCAGCTGTCAAGGTTGTGCACGGCAACATCTACGATTATGTTGAGGATTGTTATAAGATAGAAGCTCAGCAACGGATCTACCAGCACAGCATGATTCCGGTTGTGACAATAGACATGCCGAACGTCAATGATTATAGGGATTATCACATGGAAAACATGTCCGAAGCTACGTTCCTCCACCCTCCAATCACAAGTCGACCTCCTGGAAGACCAAGAGTAAGGAGGCAGGAATCACAGTTCCAAAATAGAAAGATCTACCATTGTACACGGTGCCATGAAGCAGGACACACAAGAAGGACGTGCAAAAATCCCAACCCATGTTGAACTCTAATGATCATCTTTGATGCTTCATCTTTTATGTTGTATATATGTTTTCGTTTTACCCTTCAATGGTTTTTGGAATGAAGGGATGGGGTGCAGGGAAGCAGTTTTTATAAGTAATGTATGCAGTGTCATGTCAGTGACAAAAAAACATTAAGAAGCAGTAAGATCTTAATGTTATGTTGTCACTGAAAGTTGAAAGTTTATGTAAGTAGCCACTGCTTTTGTACACAAGTATAGTGTTGATTATGTATAGTTTGGCAACTATTTCTCAAGTTGTAATCAATGTAGAAATACAAATGTATAGTTTATCTGACTGCTCTGTATTATGTAGTTTTTATCAGTTGGTTGGAATGCTGGTGCTCTCATGTTGTAAGACATAGTTGACCCCAGCATCTATGCCACCAAAATATCATCACCTTATAAGACATACTGATATACTTGACCACACCAATGCCACCAAAAAAGTTGTTCATTCATGTAACCCAATGTTAGTACACAATAAACTGGTGATCTGTGTTAATGACCTTCTAACATACAGTTTACCACAGCAGATATGCCACAAAAAATTCTGCTAGAGCTTCTAAGACATACTTGACCACAGCATCTATACCACCATAAATATCTCCTATCAAGACCTTGTAAGACATACTTGACCACAGCATCTATGCCACCAAAAACATCTCCTATCATGACCTTCTAAGACATACTTGACCACAGCATGTATGCCACCATAAACATCTCCTATCATGACCTTCTAAGACATACTTGACCACAGCATCTATGCCACCAAAAACTTCTACTATCATGACCTTCTAAGACATACTTGACCACAGCATCTATGCCACCAAAAACATCTCCTATCATGACCTTCTAAGACATACTTTACCACAGCATCTATGCCACCATAAACATCTCCTATCATGACCTTCTAAGACATACTTTACCAAAAAGACCTATGCCACCAAAAAGATCTGTGTTCATGACCTTCTGAAATATACTTCACCACAACACCTATGCCACCAAAAACATCTCCTATCATGACCTTCTAAGACATACTTGACCACAGCATGTATGCCACCATAAACATCTCCTATCATGACCTTCTAAGACATACTTGACCACAGCATCTATGCCACCAAAAACTTCTCCTATCATGACCTTCTAAGACATACTTGACCACAGCATCTATGCCACCAAAAACATCTCCTATCATGACCTTCTAAGACATACTTTACCACAGCATCTATGCCACCATAAACATCTCCTATCATGACCTTCTAAGACATACTTTACCAAAAAGACCTATGCCACCAAAAAGATCTGTGTTCATGACCTTCTGAAATATACTTCACCACAACACCTATGCCACCAAAAAGATCTTCTGAAATATACTTCACCACAACACCTATGCCACCAAAAAGATCTGTGTTCATGACCTTCTGAAATATACTTCACCACAACACCTATGCCACCAAAAAGATCTGTGTTCATGTAAGCCAATGTTAGTAGACAGTGAAGTATATTGTTTGTGCATCAATGTACCCTGCTTGAGACAATCCGTTCCACACTTGGAGGGGTGGGATGACAATGGTGTTTTTATTTACACAACTTTAAATCACATCAAATTTCTTCTTACACAACTTTAAATCACATCAAATTTCTTCATGTAACCCAATCTGTTAATAACAAGAACACTTGATGTACCAATTCCACAACACCTATGCCACCAACAAGATCTGTGTTCATGTAAGCCAATGTTAGTAGACAGTGAAGTATATTGTTTGTGCATCAATGTACCCTGCTTGAGACAATCCATTCCACACTTGGAGGGGTGGGATGACAATGGTGTTTTTATTTACACAACTTTAAATCACATCAAATTTCTTCTTACACAACTTTAAATCACATCAAATTTCTTCTTACACCCAATCTGTTAATAACAAGAACACTTCATGTACCAATTCCACAACACCTATGCCACCAACAAGATCTGTGTTCATGTAAGCCAATGTTAGTAGACAGTGAAGTATATTGTTTGTGCATCAATGTACCCTGCTTGAGACAATCCATTCCACACTTGGAGGGGTGGGATGACAATGGTGTTTTTATTTACACAACTTTAAATCACATCAAATTTCTTCTTACACAACTTTAAATCACATCAAATTTCTTCTTACACCCAATCTGTTAATAACAAGAACACTTCATGTACCAATTCCACAACACCTATGCCACCAACAAGATCTGTGTTCATGTAAGCCAATGTTAGTAGACAGTGAAGTATATTGTTTGTGCATCAATGTACCCTGCTTGAGACAATCCATTCCACACTTGGAGGGGTGGGATGACAATGGTGTTTTTATTTACACAACTTTAAATCACATCAAATTTCTTCTTACACAACTTTAAATCACATCAAATTTCTTCTTACACCCAATCTGTTAATAACAAGAACACTTCATGTACCAATTTATATTTCAAAGACTTGTGGTAATACAATCTGCTATTTGAAGCCGATGGGAAAAGCAGGCCCATGCCTAGTGATGCTACCGACTGTTTATTCAAACTTTGTTTGCTCACGAAAAGGTATGATCTTGTTATGAATATGATAAGAGTAAGTGATAACTCGAGTTTGATGGAATAGAAACTCGAGTTGTGCGCATCACTGGAGGGTAACCAGCCAGTTATCGTGTGCAGGCGTGGGGAACTCGAGTTGGACATATCGCACTCCAGTGCGAAACTATGATCAGTCGACGTGTGGACTCGAGTTGGGCCATGAGGAACTCGAGTTGTGCGCATCACTGGAGGGTAACCAGCCAGTTATCGTGTGCAGGCGTGGGGAACTCGAGTTGGACATATCGCACTCCAGTGCGAAACTATGATCAGTCGACGTGTGGACTCGAGTTGGGCCATGAGGAACTCGAGTTGTGCGCATCACTGGAGGGTAACCAGCCAGTTATCGTGTGCAGGCGTGGGGAACTCGAGTTGGACATATCGCACTCCAGTGCGAAACTATGATCAGTCGACGTGTGGACTCGAGTTGGGCCATGAGGAACTCGAGTTGTGCGCATCACTGGAGGGTAACCAGCCAGTTATCGTGTGCAGGCGTGGGGAACTCGAGTTACGAATATCGCACTCCAGTGCGAAACTATGATCAGTCGACGTGTGGACTCGAGTTGGGCCATGAGGAACTCGAGTTGTGCGCATCACTGGAGGGTAACCAGCCAGTTATCGTGTGCAGGCGTGGGGAACTCGAGTTACGAATATCGCACTCCAGTGCGAAACTATGATCAGTCGACGTGTGGACTCGAGTTGGGCCATGAGGAACTCGAGTTGTGCGCATCACTGGAGGGTAACTGGAAAGTCACGAACCAAAAGGGAATACTAACTCGAGTGAATGAACTATAACTCGAGTTAATCAGGATTCCACGCTTTAATTCCCTCAATCACCAAACATTTCTGTGCACTCCACTCGACCTCCGACTAAATCAGCCCTCGAGTTAACTGACGAGAAACGTACTATTAGGCAGTTGAGCTCTATGCAACCTTCAAATCCCGTTCAACCAACCGTGGCGTAACAGCTCCATTCCCCCTAACCCTCAGTGAGTCGAGAAGCAGAGTTTGGACTTGCCCTAGCATCGCACTTTCTCATTCTTCCATCTGGTGCAATGGTGCGAACAAAGGGCTCCGACAGTGGGAAGAAAGATTCTCGTGATTCACAGAAGCTGCCGTCGAAAGGGAGTAAGCCGTTGAACAAACCGAGGAAGACTCGGCCAAAAGTTCAGGATCGACTACCACCGGAACAACCGAGCAGGTCACAGGGGGTTGTGATAGCAGAATCACAGCAGAAACGGCCAAAAGTAGCGTCTCCCACTTCGAAGGAACTAGTCGTGTCAGTGCCTACAGAACATTTGGCCTCAACCTCCACAGAGAAAACAGAAGAAGACTTAGAGCGGAAGATAACAAAGATTGTGACTCAATTGGTTGATCAGACATTGCATGCACCCACAAAATCCAGATATGGTGGTGCATCAACTTCAAATCAAAAAGCAAAGTGTAATGTACCTCCTGAACTGGAGGATGAGCTTCTGGGACCACCACCAGGTTTCAATTCAGAGACACTAGAGCCTAATGATAAGAGCAGGTATGACGATGATTTCGCTCATAGATCATTCTGTCCTGTTGTTTATCTGGATCTACAACATATTAAGGACACACTCGCTTTAGATCTGTACCCTTGGTTTCAGTACTATGAACCTTGGTTGACCATCAAAACGTCATATAGTCCCTCTGTAGTGAGGCACTTCTACTGTAACTTGGAGGTGGTTGAGGTTTGTGATGAGGTGGGCGAACTGATAGAAGAAAGATTAGAGTCAACTGTTAGGGGCCAAAACATTCAACTATCTGCTGCATTGATTAACACTTACCTTGGCATAGACAATCCTCCAACAGGGCCTGTAAAAGAATTCAGTGATGTAGAAATATGTCAGATTCTGAATCCAATTGGTGGAAGTAAAACTTTAACTTTCAAACCTAGCTCCTTGAGTGATGTACATCGGATTGTGTGGTACATATACTCACGATCTATGGTCAACAAATCGAACAATTTCACTCACTTCGTGGGACAAGATTACCAGCTGATGGCCTCAATTGTGTCTAAGGAACAGAGGAACATAGGGCAACACATTTACAATGAAATAAACAGATACAGGAAGTCTTCCACAAGGAGTACCCCTCTACCGTTTCCCCAACTGATCTCTCACTTTCTGACGCTGCACAATATCTGGTACCTCGAACCTAATGAGCAAATTGTTCGTATTCCAAGGTTTGACAGCATTCACCTGAGCAGAATGAATATTAAGCTGCCAGTGGGTGCTTCTACAAGTATAACAACGAAGAAAAGGAAGGAGATGGAATCTGAGAGACCCAAAGTGGATGAGGGACAATCATCAAGAGCTGGGTCTCCTGGACCCCCACTCATGGCAGCCACAATTCAGACCTACATCCAGGATGCATTGAAAACAACCACAGACCACATAAAGGTCTCAAATGCCTATCTGGTCGAAATGGTTGACCATCAAGTCAAACGTCTGGTTATTGGCATTAATGAGAACTTCGAGAGGCTATTTCAAATGCAAGATGCTCATACTCAGCAGTTGAGGGAATTTAATCATCGCCTTGATACTTATGAAGCTGTCCTCAGAGAACACTTCAACTTTCCTCCTTCTGATATGCCGTCACAGTGTAATGCTGCACCTGTTCCATGTGGACCTGAATCTACAACTCCTGCAAACTTAGTCACTCAAAATGCTCCATGTCCTCCTACGTCATCCAATGTTATGTTGACACCCCCGGATCCTGCCACACTGTCAAAGGTTCCCATCCCTCAGGACCCACAAGCTATTCCACAATCCAGTTGTGAGCCCTCAGGCACCACTCCCATAGAGGACCCCATAAACGTTACATGCTCTGGCTCCCATGATCAAACCTCTGCCCCCATTGAACCTGCCACTGCAGTTACACCCTATACACCACCTTGTTGTACCACTGAGACAGACCCTATTCCACCGGTAGCTCCTCTTCGCAAGCCACCGTCTTCCTCTGCAACCTTGGAATTGTGTACGACATTTACCCTTCCAGATGACGACAACAAGGGGGAGACATGACCGTGAGACATATTCCTAGTATGAGCGACCGTAGAGAGCATTGCTTCTCTGTATAATGTCTTCTTCAATGTACCTCCTGAATGTGTTGCGTGGTGCCTGACGAATATATTTGTGGTTTGATTTTGCTGTAATTAAGTAACACAAACCTTAGTCTGTGCAAATTTTATAAGTTTTGTCATCATGAATACAGATCCTTTTAGTGGCACTGCTGCTGTGGTAAAGTATTTTTTGCGCTGCTCTCATGTAATTGCATGTTGTACCTCTCATTATGTGACTACTTAACTGGAGCGTGTTATTTTAAACGCAGGCTCGGTGCATGTTGACACCATACGTGCTCTGGATATAATATGACCTTCAGTTCAGTTCATTAATGTGCATAAATTAGTCCATACAAATTATATACGCGTGGCCATGACAAACACATTCACTTGTAAAACAAAACACAGTTCAAGCACAAAACGGAAGGAAAAAAGACATGCAATACCACATAAACGTTACATGGAACAGAACAGACTGACATTACTAATTTCAGTTACGAATGCGAAGCACTCTGGTAACCGGCAATGAACCCACGACATCAAAAGGCGTACACCACAATCAACCAAGCAGCACAACCGCCACGTTCCACCCACCACCACGAACAAAACTAAAACAGACGATAAATTAAAACGGCCACGCTTGGTCGTGCACTAAAAACTACAAATAGTCCGCACCCCCAATTATTTAGGCCGCAGGCAACAAAACAGTCTTGCAGGAACAAACACGAAAAAAGACATGGCTGACTTCCCACCAGACCACTCCAGACATAGAAGAACGACCAGCAACGATGACTCACCGCTTCTGAAGCTTCCGCAAACAATATTAATAGAACTGATGTGCTACATAGCATCATCAAGTTTGAAAGACTATTACCACTTCAAGAATTCATGCCGCATCCTAAGGATAGCAGGAAATTCAACAGAATTCTATAAGAACGTGCCTCTGGAGAACTATGATCATCTAGGATGGACAAGAAGCGAGCAACATATTCATTTCCTGCTGACATGTTTCCATAACGGTAATCCATTTAGTCTATTCATTAGAGGGCTTAAATACTACACCAGAACAGCAGATACAGGAGAGAAAGGACTGTCACAAATACGGGAGGCTGCAGTGCTAAACAACTGTGATGCAAGTTACTCATTTGCCATATTAGTCCTTGCAAAATGGAGTAAGTTTAACGACACACCAGAAGGGAACGAAGCAATACACAGACTTCAAGCCATTATCGACTCAGGCCAAATATCTTCAATTAAAGAGCGAGTGACACGACACCTACAATCAATGAACTGGGGACTGAACAGGAACATATTCGACCGTCCCAAACATAGATTCTGTGAGAACCAACCATGCCAGGCCGGATGCAGAAATTGCATATACGACACAGAAGTAAGCTGGCTCTACCACATTATGAACGAACCAGAAGGACCGAATGTTGAACCACAGCCGATTGAAGGAATCGACGCAGGGGAGGAGGAAGAAATTAATGAGGGAGTCGACAACGATGAAGACGTTAATCCAGATGCCTAGACGACGATAGTCCCCACGTTTTTTTTTAATTCTCGTCACATGCAGTTCACCAAAGAAATAATTTTAGAGTAAATGTTTCAAACAGTTCGTCCATGCGTCAGGTTTAACGACGTTCATATGGTTTATCTTTTTTTTTCCTACGGACTCCAAGTATGACCAATTACGTGTTGCTTTTTGCACATTACTTATGCACATTTAACAACAACAAACACAATCACCATCGGGTGACCCTCCAGTGATGAAGGCAACTCGAGTTGTTCATCTGGAAACTCGAGTGAGCTTCGTACGCCATCCACGAACGGCGGCGAGTGACCTTCTACGCAACTCGAGTTCGGTGCCGCTTCTCACTAGCACCGTCGGGTGACCCTCCAGTGATGACTTCAACTCGAGTTGTTCATCTGGAAACTCGAGTGAGCTTCGTACGTCATCCACGAACGGCGGCGAGTGACCTTCTACGCAACTCGAGTTTGGTGCCGCTCCTCACTATCACCATCGGGTTACCCTCCAGTGATGACTTCAACTCGAGTTGTTCATCTGGAAACTCGAGTGAGCTTCGTACGTCATCCACGAACGGCGGCGAGTGACCTTCTACGCAACTCGAGTTCGGTGCCGCTTCTCACTAGCACCGTCGGGTGACTCTCCAGTGATGACGGAAACTCGAGTTGTTCATCTGGAAACTCGAGTGAGCTTCGTACGCCATCCACGAACGGCGGCGAGTGACCTTCTACGCAACTCGAGTTCGGTGCCGCTTCTCACTAGCACCGTCGGGTGACTCTCCAGTGATGACGACAACTCGAGTTGGTAATCGGACAACTCGAGTCCGTACTGCTAAGTCTTGACGCAAGCACTGTCTGGAAACCGTCCAATTATGCAAGTAACTCGAGTTGTAATCCTCAAGTCGAGTGGAGATGCGGAAAGAAACGGAAGGCTCTAAACAATAAGTCGCTTGTTACCGTCCAGTGCTGATATCAACTCGACTGCTCAATGGCCATCAATTCAGAGACACCAAAGCACTATCTACGTAACATCAAGTTATGACCGCGCTATAGTGTATATGCCTATGGATTTGTTGCCGCCAGAGATAATCAGAGTAATGGCAGTTGGAAAAGGAAGTGTCACACTTGGTTAGCAGGGTGTATTGACTGGACACAATCATTATGTAATGTGTGCATCATCATTGTTAACTATGGATTGTTAGCAGTGCTGATCAGATTATTGGCAGTTGGAAATGCAAGTGGCGCACGTGCGTAGAATGCTTATGTAATGTGTGCATCATTCAACCCTAAATTGCATATTATTCATTGTGCCTCATTACATCAGCCCTTTCTGTTAGGATATTAGTTCTCTTAAAAATTTTTTTAACCTGCCTCTGGCAAGGACATAGTTACATTGCGAAAGGGGAACACAGATATTGTTGGTGGCATACAAGTACGTTTTAGAAGGTAATGCTAGAGGAGTGAACTGGGAAACATTGCATCCCGCAATGGCAACATATATGTCATTAATGTACATTAAATTGCATGTCCTGTCAGTGGACTCTACCGTACATTACTCTATGACGTTAACAATACTTTACATGGACAAGTGTTGACATTACTATATCGCGGGGACATAACCTAAGCACGTCTTTTGCTGGACTTTTGTCCAGAGGGAATGAGGGCCAGAGCTGTGTCCCGCAACAAATTCAGCGGATGATTGACTAACCACCACATAATGTCGCTCCGCAATTGCTGAATTTGTTCCTGCAAATAAGTAATTCCCTCAGTGTAAGGTTCAATGCAAACCATAATGGAAATCACAAGTATATAAGAATGCGAACAGAGGGAAATCTGAAACACTTACATTTTCGTAATGGAAATCACCTTCCGGGGTCCACTGGCTCAACCAAATAATAACATGAACACCACAGTCCCTCCTGTACTCTCACCCACACGAAAACGTTGTGTTACTTAACGAAACAATGCAAGGTAAATTGTAAGAGGCGAATGTGAAGAAGCTTACAGATTATTCTGTTGCACAACAGGAGGCCACACAATATCTGACATCTTCTTCTTCCCAGCCAGATGCGGGTTAACAATGTGCATGATGTCAACGAACCTATCTCTCTGAAAAAACAACATTTATGCGTCTTACGATGTGGGTCAACTGAAGTTAACCACCTCAACTACAGCAGTGGAGTCAGGTGAACTTACAATTAAGTTTAACACAAATATGTAATCGTCTGTCACGCCACCCTTCCTCGTCGTCTTCTTGCTGCCTAGATCAGGCTTCATTGAGTCCAGCACGTAGAAGGTCATAGTCTTTGTCTCTAACGCAACACAGAACCAGTGGCCACGGACAAGTGCCGGACCCATTATCAAGTCACACTCGCCTATATTGTAACCGACGGTTTTGGCAGAGAATTCTTTACTCGCGGAAGACACTTTCCACCCTATTGGGTGACCTACCAACTTTGTCTGCATAAAAACACATAGTCCTGACTAATGTGCACATAATTTGGTCAAATTAAATGTTGTTCCACTACACAACAAATGAGTAATTACCATGAACCATGCATCAAAAATATGGCGCTTCGGCTGTCCTCCCTCCAGCTTGAAGTGATACATTAAAGCCTTACACACAACGGACATCACCTACAGCAGCAAAGAAACCATTGCATAAACTACATATAATATTCACCATAACTTAATGAAACCATTCTCCACGTAAGCCATACATACCGTATTACTTAGTCTTTGAATTCCGCCTAGCGTATACAGCTGGTCTCGACACAGTTCCTCATCCAAAATCTGAACCAACGGCCTACAAAAACATTTCAAATGCAATGCCAGTTAGTTCATCGCTTCCCGTGTTGTGGTAATATACTAACTACATAACAGTCATTCAATCACATGACGTTGATACTTACACTTCAGCCTCAGCACCTCTGGCCATTGTGGAAACTATGTTGAACAACGTTTTCTGATCATGCGTTGGCGTCTTCCTTTTTCGACTCCCATCCAACTGTATAAATGGACATGTCATCGCTTGGAGTGGCTGCCTCTTTGATCTCCGCAGCTGTTGAGGCCTCTGAATTGCATGGTCATCCGTGGGGACTTTTTCCGCCACCTCAGTTCCCTCTGCATCATCATCTTCGTCGTCATCAACATGATAAGGTTCTGCGTCTGCATCATCAGAATCTGAGTCTGAGTGGTGAGAAGCATCTGTCGCATCATCATCCTCATCTGTATGTTGCTCATCTACTGTCACACCAGGGCCGTCTTGTTGTGCTTTCTCCCTGGCCTCTCGTGCGAGCTGGACATTGAGTAGCTCCTGCGCCACCACGCTTACAAGTCTGTTTCGGTTTTCATCGATAACTTTCACCAACCGGGCATACACCTCCTTCAATTCCTACAGTGACAGCACAACTTAATTTGTCAATTACATGATTAAATCGTTTTTGCATTTTAAATTAGCTTCCACAGACACATACCGGGTCTAAATATGGCACATTATCTGTGTCCTCATTCCCTGCCCTAACTTCAGAGCCTTTTCGTTTATACAAAATTCCCATATTGCTCGTCCTCTCAGTCTTCACCATGTCGTTGATCTTTTCCTTTGTCCAGAATTCAATCGCTGTGGTGGACTGTTCGCGAACACTTTGTTTCAAAGGGAAATTTTCCCCAAAGAACAACTGCACCATAGAAAATATATGGATCATTATTTTCGGCTTGAATGATAGCTACACATTTAATGTAAACAGTGACATACCAGGAGTAAGTACAGGCAACCACCCACGTTGCTGCTCCCTTCCCTTTTCTTCTTCTCCCTGTACTCTTTCACATAATCGCTCATTTCCTTCCACAAGTCTTTCATTATGTATGTTGCCCAGTCATAACGTTCAAAACCGTCCATTGTGCAGAACATAACCCTCAACATCCGGTCACTTATCAGCCCACTCGAGGTAGGGCATAACAAAGTCCCTAAACTGTAGAGCACAAACATAAACTCAAATTTATCGCCAGCTGTCCCAGATGTTATGCGCTTCAGAATGTCCGTATATTTCTTCCTCCCATACTCCCTCTTCAACCACTGATATCTTCTATTCGAATCCTCCACATCCACCTTCACCTCCTCCCCTGAATGAGGTATACCGAGCAACTTGTGCACATCTGATGCTTCTATTTCTTTTGTCTTCCCCCTAATCCTGAATTGATGTGTTGCTGGGTCATATGCTCTCAGCATGGACACAATCAGGTCACGGGGGAGTCGGTTCAATTGCACCTTCAATAGGTTCCCAAATCCTATTCTCTTAACCCTCTCCTTCAAATGTTCTTTACCGTTCACAAACTGCAACAACGATGTAAATCCTCCCAGTGAGCAGCGGGTATGAAATGGCAGTTCCTTTTTCCTCATCTCCCTTTTCGGCCGTCCTTCCATAGCTTTATCATTGTACTCCTTCTTCTTCGCCTCTGGCAACTCACGCCATGCCTTCCCTGCCGACTTACTTTCATCTGCCATCCTTCTCTTCTTCTCCCCTAACTTGGCCACATACTCGTTTCTAAACAGCATAAACCCACTCATCACTGGTTTAATCTGTTCACCATCTCCCTTTATTGCCTCGGACTTTTCACTTTCTTTCGTTACTTCTCTACTCTTGACACTTGTTGCCTTTACTTGTTCTGCCTTTGATGTCTCACCTTTGTGGCCCCCCATCTCCTTTTACCTGCACAAAATTCAGTTTACACTCATCAACTATGGATTTCAGCACATTTAATAACATTTTTATTCGTACATGACAAGTTAACGCATCTAAGCTATGTCATCGCAACTTCTCATACCATTTTGCAACCTTCCCATCACAACCACACCTATTGGAAATATCTATTTCCCCACAGTTAAATAAGGTCTCACAACTTATGGAGAAATATTCACAACTTCTGCATAAGGATTCACAAGTTCGTCTACGAATTTCACAATTTCCTCGCCTAAATTGACCTCTACACATATTTACCAACTTTTCATTACGCTTTCACAAACTCCGATAATGTTTTCACAGGATAACATTCGATTTTCAAATGTTATCTTAGGGCACTATCCATAACATTTTCACTACTGTGAAATCGGCGATTCCTATATCTACAAACCCTTTCGCAACTTCTACTCACATCCACAACTTCATATGCTGTTTCACAAGTTACCAACGTGTCATTACCGTTTTCACATATTCTTCTTTTGTGTTCACAACTTAACATGCAGTTTTCAGAGATTTTGTTTCACAACTTCACTTAAGCCATTCGCAAATTTATGTATAAGATTTTCACAACAATAAAATCACAATACGCTAGGTCTGAACACCCTGTCACAACTTCACAAATTGACGCGTTCATATGCTGTTTCAACGGTTTACAAATTTCAAAAGTTGCAATTCAAACTTCCCAACTTAGCAACTTATTTTCACAACTTCGCCTCAACGATTCCCAACTTCGCACCACTTCATAGCTTTTATCCACATTTCCCAAACTAATTTTAACCCAATGAATTTGAACCCCCATTCTAATCAAGTGGATAAGTTAAAATGAAATACAATTTTAAACACAACCACTTACCCAAGTTCAACACCGGAGCTCAAATTCGCAGCCGCAAACTGGTGCCTCTGCAACTGTCCAATGCCTTTCACCACAACCTCTTCTCGCCTTCGCTCCTCCTCAAATCCACCCCAAATTCGCCGCACAATGTCGCTGCTACTATCCTCTCTCAACGCCACGAAAGCACACTCCACCAACGACAACGACGACGCCCGAAGAAGATGAAGAGTCTCGACAGAGTTTTCGCGCAATTTCGCCCTTCTTATTTCCTCAACGTTTTTCAATTTTAAAACTTCCAGGGTTACGCAGGTCATTTTGTCTACAATTTCAATATCCCAGATCAGGTACTCGCACTTTTGTGGAAATATGGAATTTCGGAACACCTTTCTGTCTTTTGCTATTTTAAAAGTTCTTTTTGAGGGATTTTCCCTAAAATGAATTGAGATATTTCATTTAGAAAAAAAAAGCCTCTAACTGCCACATATGTTGAGAAAAAAAGGGGATAATTAATTAAATGCCCTTTTTTATTTAATAAGAGCATAAAAAGTTTTCACTTCCTTCAATAAATATACTTTTCGGAATTCAAACTTGTTCTTATTTAAATGCCCTTATATTTTGAACAGATATTACCATTGACAATTGGAATATTAACTTCTTGTTATGTTAATAAATAAACATATTAGCTTAATTAAGCATAACTAATCAATAACAAAATATTTATATTGCACAAAATTTAACATATTTTTCCCAAAAAATCAACGGTAAAGCTATAATAAATATTTGCGAAAAACATTAAATTAAAGAATATTTACATTTTTATTTTTTTGAATGGAAGATTATTTACAATTTTATTTAAAAATACACGAAAGCAATGATTATTGTTGTCATGAAAAATGTATTATTACTATATATATATATATATAGTGTTAAGTCAACATCTTCCCATCCCTAAATCACATTTAAAGTCAGAGTAGCCTGTACGGAATTCAAATTTAGGCTTTAAATAGTGTGGTTTGCAACAACTTTTATAAATAGTAGAGTATATTGATTAAAGAATAAAACATTTAAAGTTTCTCTTAAAAATACATTTATTTAAAATGCAGGCCAACTAATTATTTCCTAATATCTTATCTCTTGATTCCCAATGACAAATCTGATGCAATGCCAGTAGGAGAGAGACGACGCACAAAAGAACACAAAGTTTCACAAATTATTTATATTTATTAACTAATATAAAAAATTGATGCCGACAAATAAAATACTACTCCCCGGTGCGGACCAAAAAACAAATTCTCTATTTTTTTTTTTACTCTTATTAAATACATATCTTTATATTAATTAGCCTCCCCCACTACTAATTTTCTTTCATTTAATCGTTTGTTACTTATTATTCTCTTTTATATTTTATACTTATTCTCTCTCATATTTTTAATTATTCTCTCTTCCATGCTCTTTTTATACATATTTAAAAAAAAATGACATTTTTAACATATTTATTATTTTTAACTAACCTGTTCATTTTTCTTAATAAAAAAAAGTTTATGAAAATGATAGGAGGGAGTAATTAAATAACCAACTTGGCATGGTCTGAGTTAACACGTTTCCTCTTCTTTCTTGTTTTGAATAGAAAAAAAACACAACTGGTCTTACAAGAAAAAGGAATTCTTTGTTTTTTTTTTTGTCAAACAAGAAAAAGGAGTTCATACATACCCTCTCAATTGGGAGCTTTCCAAACCATGGTTTGCGCAACCCGAGATAAAATTCCCCTCACAAATTTACCTCGTAAGTCGTAAAAGCTATTAAAAAAAGCTAATCCAAACGCACACTTTAAATCAAAAAGTACATGAGCTAGCCATTCGAACTCTTGGCTTGATGGTTAGTGTGTATTTGGATTAGCTTTTGAGAATAACTTTTATGATTTACGAGATAAGTATGTGAGAAGAGTTTTGTCTTGACTTACGAAAAATAGCTTCTGAAACCACAGTTTGAGTGTTTCCCAAACACTCTTTTAGAGTCCTTTAGCTGCTCCCTCAACACGAGTTGAATACTGCGACGATGATGAATCAGGGAAAAATACACGAGTTAACTGGAAGGTTTTACTTCGTTCTAAACGAATGATGGTAATTTATTTTGTTTTTTAAATTTATAATTTTTAGGGTTTAAATGCATTCAACCCATTGAAATACTTTCTTATACTCATCCAGCATCCTAAAATATTTTGAAATGTATTCAACACTTTAAAGTATTTTTTGAGTTGCGTTCAACAATCTAAAGTATTCAAAAAATAGTTTTGAATGCTAGACGCATCTGAAAATAGTACTTTAGGTGATAGATACACAAAATAATACTTTAAGATGTTGGATGCACATGAAAAACACTTCAGAATGCTAGATGCACTACAAAATACTGAATACACATTAGCAAATACTCTAGGGTGCTAGATGTACCTTATCCCTAACTGATTTTTTTTTTTCAATACATAACCCTAGCTAATTTTTATCTACATGTTAATTATCTAATTCTTTTATATATATATATATATATATATATTTAACATTGGAGATGTGAAGAGAGTAATTTTTTTTGTTTTTTTGTTTTTAAAAAAAAAGACATGTCGGTTGCCGCCCAACGAACTCACCATCATCAAAGGGGGTTCCATAGTGAAATTTACAATGATCCATCAACAAAGTGATAGATAAAGCAACACATCCACTTTAAAAACGCGTTAATTAAAAAAATTTAAAAAAACTTGTGCATTTACAGTTGTATTTTTATTTTTTTGGGATACTATTTAAAGTTGTGATTCTTATGACGGCAATAATGTAATAAACTTTTTTTTGCTCATAATAATATAATAAACTTTCAACATCATATAACACCTTCGGAAAAAAAAATCATATAACACACAGAAAAGCATTATTCTGGATCAAGCCGAGTAGAACCATAAAAACAACAAAGCTCTATCATCAAGTATTTAACACTGTTGTATTCTCTGAGCTCAAACTCGATACCTCTGGTTAAGCCCTTACAATTAAACCATGTACTTGGTGGTAGCATTTAGTTATGTATATATGTGTATACATAATATAAAAATTGTGATGAGTTTAGGCAACCCCTTCCTTAATTTATTTATTTGTTTGTTTTCTAGATATTATTAAGGGTTAAGGGGTAATTTTGCCCCGAGGTTTTTTGGAGGTAATTTTATCCCAAAAATGTAAAAAATGGAGCAATTTTGCCTTGACTGTTATCCAGTTCATTTTAACAGTTAGTTGACCAACTATACTCAATTGACAATCCACATGTCATTCATGTCTTTTTTGTTAATATGTGAATTTGCCCCAGAAGTTCATGTGACCGACAGTTGACCAAATTCACTTCATTTTTTTTTTAGAGTTAGATTTAAAACTTTAAAACAAATTTGCATATTAACAACAATGACGTGAATGACATGTGGACTACCAACTTAGTATATTTAGTCAACTAATGGTCAAAATTTATTGGGATAACAATCAGGGCAAAATTACTCCATTTTTTACACTTCCAAGGTAAAATTGCCCCCTAAAAAACTTCCATATATTATCCCTTAACCCTATTATCAAAGATTTATCCTCAACTTCATTGAATTGTTTGAAGAACAGGGAAAAAGTTTACCTCCCAAAGAATTTTCTTAAAAAAAAGAAAAGAAAAGAAAAGAGGCTTAAGGTTTAGATCCATGGAGCAAGCCAAGAAAAGCTTCTATTTTACGAGCTTGTTTGAATTAGCTTTTTAAAAGTTCTTGCCCCGTTAGTTGAGAATGAAATTCATCTCATATGTTTATTTTATATATGGTAAAAATAGTTCTAAAAAGTTAATTCCAACACTAAATCATAGATGAGGGTAATTAGTTCTTTTCTATCTGGTCATGATATGCTACACCTTAGCTATTAATTTTATAAATGTATGACTATATATTGTTCATATACCAAACATTGCATTTCACCTTAAACTTTGTATTACTCTAATTAGAAATAGGGAAAATTCCAACTAAATAGCTTCGAGATTTGAAATTTTTCAAATCAGTTATTCCTACTAAAATGTATTGTCATTTGCTTATCAAGTGTAGTAAGCAGCGCACTAATGAAGTAAACATAATTGATTTGATAGTTTGATATTTTTAGGATATTATTTTGGAATTTTCCCTTAATATTACTCAGAAAAGGAAGGTATATTAAGAAATTGATGATCTTACTCAAACTCACTTAAAATATGAAAATATGTTGAATAGAGTAGTTTCATGTGTACAGGTCTCTCTTTTTTTCTTTTTTTTTGATGGTTTATGCAATGGACCATTTTTGGCCTTCGGTGCACCCACCTTCCAGGTATCCGACGTTAACCTGAAGGCCAACGCCGGATTTACCGACATGGGCCCCCGACAACCGACTAGTCCTGGCGCCCCCAATCTGATAGGCCCGACAGGAATTCACCTCTTTGAGGCGCCCCAGGGGAGAGAGCTCCCAATGGAAATTCTTTACACCTTCCGTTTCCTGGGATCGAACCCAGGAACGGATTGATGTGGCGCAGATGCTTACCCATCTGCGCCAACTTCCATTGGTCAGGTCTCTCTTTTTTAAATTAGAGCGATATGCACAAATTTGAGATTATAAGTGAAATTGAGCCCTTACCTTCGACTTACCCAAAAGATTTAGGATCTGATTGGGAACACGTCCAGGGAATTAAAAAAGCCTAGTTGCTTCACAAATCACCACAAAAGCTCATTTGACACAAATTAGCTCCATTTGGGATTACGGTGGATGGCACTGGGCTTATTAAAAAAAGTAGTTTCTCAAAGAAGTTGATTTCCGTTGCTTCTCACCGGTGAACAAGCTCCTTTTTGGTGTGTGGGACCCTATATTACTTTGGTGATTTGATATATATGTAGAATAATTGTGTACGGCGACGTTCTATATCTCAAGCTGTTGGTTTGTTCACAATTGCTGGTCAAATAGGGAGATATATTTTCACGTTAGTTTAAAAATACAAATAATCAAAATGTCTAAAATATCTTCATTTGTGAGAATATATTACATTAGAAAATTTTATATTTAATTTGAGGTTATTCAATTTTTTTTCATTTCATTAAAGGTTCAAATATTTTTTTGACGTTTTAAAAGAATATCTTCATTTGTGAGAATATATTACATTAGATGATTCAATAATGAGACGTTTCATTTTATGTATGTATTCTAATTTAAATATACTTTATTCTTTTTTAATTAAGTACTTTCATGTATTTTTATTTTTAATAATACTTTCACATTTTTTATTTTATCAATTTTTTTATATTTTTTCACTTCAATATATTATCACAATATATATAACTAATATATATATATATATATGTAGTATTCAATAAGATTCATACCCTTTTCAGTCATTTCCCATCTAAATGGCCTTTTCAAACACTAATCTAATCAGGTTTAAGGTTTGAAAAAAAGTCACTTCTGCCATCACCAATCTGAACACAAATTACATCTACAATCTGATTTTTTTTCTACTTGACTTTTTCAAAAGCCCATATGCAAAAAAAAACTCCTTCACCACTAACCCAAACAGGCACTTAATGTTACTAAACTATAAAGCTGTTAGCTAGCTATATCAAATCTCTTTGCTTCTCTCTTGTTTTAGAAGCACAGGCATTTTGGGAAGAGAAGTAGCTATTTTTGACTCTCGTCCATTTGGAACATTTCATCCAAACACATATTATTGGTCCTTCTAAATTAGGTGTTGCAAAGTTTAGTTAGTATCAATATTGTGTGTGTTTGGATCCGTGTTATGTGATGGTAACTGGGTAGTGAGCAGAAAAAACGTACGATGAAAGAAAATAAACATGTTGGGGATAGCTTTTTTATGATCTTACTTTTGGTTCTATCATGCAATAAGTTTGAAGCGGCTTGTTTAGAGGAGAGAGACTTGAGAGAGAGAGAGAAACTTTTTTAGTGGTGCTATCTGCAGCCCTTTCCGGCACCTCTGTGGTACTTTTCCTGCATCGCACTTTGACGCTTTCTGGCATCATTTCGGCGCTTAACTGCCTGATCCTCATCGCCTTTCTCTCAGGTCCTTTCTTTCTCTTCTTCCTCATTGATTTTTGGCCAGTTTTGCCTGCCTTCTTTGCTCCACTGACCTCAATCTCCACCACCGCCTTTCACTTTCCTTCCATCGCTTGCCTTCCTGCTCCACTAACTTCAACCTCTCTGCCACCGCTTTTCAGTTTCCTTCCATCGCCTGCCTTCTTGCTCCACCGACTTCAACCTCTACCATGGCCTTTAAGTTTCCTGCCATCCCCTTTGTTGCCTTCTTCAACACCTCTAATTTTTCTTCACCTTTTTGTTCAACAGCCGCATCCACCCTCCCCTTCTTTTCTTAAGCCCTATTTCCCTCATCTCTATTCCACCACCTTATTTCTTGTTTCCCTTTCTATCGCCTCCCGACCTTTCTTCTCTACTGCCTTATCCTTCCATCACCTTTTTTCCTTTCTCTTGACCACTACCTTATCCCATTTCATTGCTCCTCTTAATCATGGAATAGGCAGTGCCCTAATTATTCTTTTTGTATTTCAAGCTGCTCGTTAGTCTCTTTCATGCTTCAGTATTGTTTCTACTTGTGTGTTATTGTAGGTTTATTGCTTGAGGCCACAACTTTTCCATTTGCGTTACCTAAAGCTTGGGATTGTTCGCTTCATCTGGACCCGTCCGTTCATTTGCCTCACCTCTCTTCCTACAGGAAGCTTCGAACCACGATGGTTCACTTGGGTGGCCCATATCTTTTGGGAGATATGTTACTACACCCTCCTGTTCGCTCTTGCTCAACTCTTTCGGGCTCCATATGTGTTATTGGAAGTCTTAGTGGCTGTCTTTTTTATGGCTTTAAACCTTCTTATGTATTGAGGCTGTTTATTGCTATGTTTTCTTTTTGTTTTTCAGTGTGTTGTTTTTCATTGCAATTTGTTTGTTTCTTTGCTTTGTTGTTTTGGGCTGCTTGGTTTGCTTTTGCTTCTGATGTAATGCAGCCCAAGTGTGTTGCAATCATTCTACTATGTGTTTAATAAAGTTTGTCTTTTTACCCAAAAAAAAGGCTCATCGTCACAATCGTGAAGAGTTAATAGAACAAAACAAAAGGATTAATATAATCTTTAGTCCCTCAAGTTTTAAACCATAAGTTTTGATCCTTTAAGTTTCATTTTATTTAAAATATTAGTCCTTATAACTTAATAAAAACCTGGATCATTTTACCCTTATAGGGACCACAACCTAAGGTTTGAAATTTGAGGGACCGAAACTAAAATGAGGGTAAACTTGAGAAACAAAAAATTATATTAACCCAAGAGAGAGAGAAAAAAACAAGAAGAAGAAAGAGAACTTTCTTTAAAAAATAATAATAAAAAGTGGGTTTCTCTTGCTTTAATAAAAAATGATAAAGTTATTCTCATTTAAGTTTGTAAAAACTAATCAAAAACATACATTTTTTATTTTTATTCAAAATTAAGTTTGTAAAAGTGAAATGAAATAAACGTCATTTTTATCGCCACTAATCCAGATACACACATTATTTTGTAATAAGTGAAATAAACATAGAATTAGTTTGAGTAAGTTGTATATATGTCAAGCAGGGCTCACCTAATTCATGTGTTTATTATTTTCGTTGCAATATGATATTATTATATTATTGTTGTTGTTGAAAGCAATTAGGGCGTGGAAATGAGAAAATATCTTCTTTGATTGCCACTTGGTGAGAAAGGTCCAATTTCCATCAACATCTACTAATATAAAATATAAAGCCTATGATAAGTCATTTTATTCATAAGATATAAGCCTGCAAGCGTGAAATGCAATTTCTCAAACTTCTCTAATTAATATTACTCATTTTTTAAATCCATACCTTGATTTAGTTTTGGAGAACTCAGCTTATAAATTTTTTAAAAATGGTTTAGTAATGATTTTTATTTTAATTCTATCTCTCTCTGTTTTTCCCCCAAAAAAAAACACATTATGACCCTAATGCTAATATTACGTGTTGGGTGGGGCAAGCAAGACAGCTTGTTTAGCACGCCAAAGGAAGAGAGCTATACTGAAAAAATTTCAACTAAAAAATCCCGCAAATCACTTTTTTGTGTGTGTGGATATTAGACCCAATTGATTTTTTTTTAAGATTAGCAATACTAATTCAGTGTTTTATTAGTGTTAATATTTATCATTTTACTATAAATTAATTTATATAATTTATAAATTGATATATAATTCTAACAATATACAACATCTACTATGATTATTAAATAATTTATTTATCCTCATTAATCTCTCTTAAAAATAGTTAATTATGTTTTATAGTAAGTATTAGAAATTATTTCTTATATAATTGATTTATTAGCACAAAATGGTCAGGAAATTAGGTGTATGATCAATTTTTTTAATCATTTAGTTGAATTAATTTTTAAATAATAATTTTTATGATTTATGAAATAATTATGTAAAAGTAACTTTATCTTAACTTACGAAAAAATATTTTTGAAACTATAGAAGGGAACGTACATATCACAAACACACATCTCCCGCCATTTTGAGGATAGAAACCACGGCCTCCTTTCTTAGAGGAAGTGTGACGTGTCATCGAGTCAAGAGGTTTTTGGTATATGGTCAAATATTTAAAATGATTTAGATGACTTATATGTTGGTCGTGCGACAGATTTTTGAGCAGGTGAGAACACAAACAAGATGGTCAAGTATAAAATTACATAAAGAGGGATTGGGGGCAATCAGAAGAGTCTCGTGGATACCATCCATAGAGGGATGGGTTAAACTAAATGTTGATGGTGCAAGTGTTACAGGCGGTACTGTGACGGGTTGTGGAGGACTTGTTCGGGATCGAGAGGGTACTATGTTAGAGGGATTCATATTTGGTATTGGACGTGGGAGCTGTTTTCTGGCTAAGAGCTTTGGGCAATTCTAATTGGCTTGAAGATAGTTTGGGATATGAGACTTATTTGAGTGGTACTTGAGTCAGACTACTGGGAGGCAATACAGCTTATTGTAGATGGCTGGGATGAAGAACATATGCATGTTGATTTATTGGTAGAGGTTAGACACTTATTGAACAGATATTGGGAAGTAGATATATATATCCAATGGTGCTGTTGTGAAGCAAATTCTGTAGCTGATATGCTTGCAAAGGAATCAATGAATAGGGCTTTAGGGGTTATTCAATTTACAATACCTCCTGACTTTCTTGCTGAATATTTATGTGTTGAGGAAATGTCTTAAGTAGTTGTCTTACTTTATAATAATAAAAAAAAAATCTGCGCATTCAACAGAGCCTTAATTTTCTGTTAAAAAAAATCAGAGCCTTAATTTAAACAAAATTAGCCCAAAACAAAACAAGTTGAGGTAGCCATTGTCCTCTGACCAAAAAGAAAAAAGGAAAGGAAAGGAAAGAAGGGTCAAGGGAGCCATTGTCCAATAAATTGATACGCAACATCTGACGCAATCCTTTTGGAGGTTCCTTAACAGAACGATTCCATTAGATTAAATATATAAGATAGTTCCAACCAGTTAGCTAGCCAGTCCTTTAACAGCTGTACCATATTAATTTCATGAGATGGGTTATATTTAAAAGTACTATAAAAAAAAATATAAACATAAAATTTTAAAGGATTAATATAATATTTGGTCTTCTCAAATTTGTTCTATTAGCTTCTCAAATTACAAATTATAAATTTTGATTTGTAAGTTTTATTCCATTTAAAATATTGGTTTATACTCTTTCGGTCTTTTTTATAAAAAATACTGCTAAAATCACATTATTCAGAATATTAGTTAAAAGTAATAAATGTATAATATATATACATTTTTCTTTTCATTTATAACCTTGTTTATAAACAAAATAAATGAGAGATAATAAGTGAAATTTATTATACAGAGATAATAAGTAGCATATATTTAATGGGTCTGAAAAAAAAAGCATATATTTAATGGGGTAAAAAAGGAAAAAGATCAGTTTAAATTTTAAAAAAAATGATTTGTTCTTTATATCAAGAACCACTCCTATAAGAGAGAATGTCCCTTATAAAAAAAAGAATCGAAGTATAAAAAAATCTGACCCATTTTATATTTTAAGGGACGAGGACCTATAGTTTAAAATTTGAGAGATCAAAACTAAAATAATGACAAACATATAGGATAAAAATATTGTATTAACCCAAAATTTCACTTATAAGTTATAAAAGATTAAAGGTTCAAGGTGAAAATTTGTTCTAAAAGTTTTTATTAAAGAACAATGTTAACTCAAAAGTTTTTTGACGTTCAACGTTGCCCCTTATCGTTAAAAAGTTAACAATCAACGTCAATTTTTTTATTGTGAAAGTTAGTTTTTTAACAGTATGGGGTAATATTGCAATGTTTTGAAACTTCTGAGGCCACATTAAACTAAAAAAAATTCTAGTGCAACATTACTTTTTAGGGAAAATACACAAGATAAATTTACACAATAACCCAATATTAAAAGTTGATGATTCATTTTTGAGTTAAGATACAAATTTACCTCGGAAGTTTTTGAGGAGGTGCAATGTTATCCAAGAAGATTTTTAGGTTCAATGTTATTACGGAAGTGTTTAAATGAAGCAATGTTATCTTTTAATCTTAAAAAAATTAATAATTAATATCAATTTTTTAACAATTAATATTAATTTTTTAACTGTATGAATAATATTATTAGGTCCTAAAATTTATATGATGTTATTGACCTGAAAAAAAACTTACGTCATACCTCAGCGAAAACTATTGATACAAATTTTTCCTTGAACTCTTTCATTTCTCATAGTCGTTTTTGTCGTGCTAATAAAATAAAATAAGCATTTTTATTGTAAAAGCTGGTAAATGGAAGATTGTACATGACAAAAAAGTGGGAGTGGGTGACAGAAGATTCTGATCCCGAGTACTCCCGACTAATCTCCCCTCATCGTCCCGTGTCTGCGCTTGTCGCCACGTGGCGGCCCATCGTTCTCCTCATTCTTTTTTTTTTGATACAATCGTTCTCCTCATTCTCTTTCTTTCTTCTTCCTCCTTTCTTCCTTTCAATCCAATCACTTCATGCAACCTGCCAAACAAGCAAAGCAGCTCTCTGCTCTCACTCCAGCCGTCTCCGATGCTCTTCCTGGTTTTCGCTTCCAAACTCACATCTTATTAATCATTCACAGCTTCAACAAAATGTACGCCTCCAAGCGCACGCGCTTGAAGCCCAAGCTCGAGCGCCGAAACGCCAGGAAGAATATCGATTATCAAGTTCCTGATTCCTTAGCTTCCTCTTTCGACGGTTCCTCCTCGCCGGATTTTCAATCTACCTCATCCTTCGATCTTTCCGCTTCCCTCGAGAATCAAACTAGCATTCGTGTTCAGGGCGTCGACGGTGAATTCGAAATGATTTTCCGCAGCCTCGGGCTTTCTGGTCCGGACGACTTCGCCATTCCTCTTGATGATTGGGAAGCCCAAAAGCATCGCTATAATTTGAGTGCTAAATCGTCGGAAAAGAAGGTGGAGGATGAGAAATCGGTGAAACTTGAATCTAGGGTTTCGATTAAAAGTGATATTGAAGTGCCTCGTGATGAAGGGCAGCTCCGGAAGAGTTTTGTTCCTTCTGATTCGAAGCCTCTTGGCGGTGGGGGAATCAAGGGTGCCAGGCCTCCCGTCCTCTCAACGCCGCCGGTGAAGCTGCCTCCTATGGTTGATGACGGTAGATCTACTTGGGATTTAGTGAGGTCTTTATCAGGTGATGTTATTGATAATGATTTACCCATTCGTGATGGGGGAATCAGTTCTCCTGGTGAAGAAGACGAAGGGCGTGACCAGGAAAATGAAGGTTGTGATCAAGGAATTGGTGGTGAGGAAGAACCACATAGTGCGAGACATGGGGAAAGCAATCTTCTTTCAGATTCTTGGTCATCTACGTCCCGCGAGGACGAAGAAAGTGATGCCGTTGGTCTTAAGGTTTCTGGTGAGGCTGACGATTACAGTGTCTCTCCACATGGTTCAGTTAGACGCATTTTTAAGTCTTGGCAAAAGGGTGAGATTTTGGGGAAGGGATCATTTGGAACGGTGTACGAAGGCTTCACAGAGTGAGTTCCTTTATTTCCTTGTTTTTCCATTAACTCTTTCATTAGTTCTTCGTTGACATTGATGAATATTTGGAAATAACTTGATGTTTAAACAAAAGCTTGATTGTCAGTTGAATAAGCTTAAACGATGATTTTGGAATCCCCCTTTCCCCACCCGAATTGTCTGTTTGAAGAAAGTAACAGAATCATGGTAGTAAGTACAGTAATAGTACAGGTTATATAATGAGTTGAAATTATTGCAAGGAGTTATTTGCTTGTTCATCTAATAAAACTCTTTGTATCTGAAATCTTCATTGCCAAAACCTGATAAAAGCAGAAGGCATCTATGATCAAGTTTGTTGTAGACAAACCGTTTCGTCGGTTATCCATTCTTCTTGGTTTATGTTTTGCTTTGTTTTGACAGAGGTAACATATGCATTTTTCTTTTTCTGCAGTGATGGATTCTTTTTTGCCGTAAAGGAAGTGTCTTTGCTAGATCAAGGAGCCCAAGGAAAACAGAGTATTTTCCAACTTCAGCAGGTGGGAATGCTGAGCTTTTCTCATCAAAGCTTATGGCTTATTCTATATTTATCCCATCTTTTCACGGGAATATTTGATTAAATGGAATATTTTTACGGCCTGTCTTTCAGGAAATATATCTTTTGAGTCAAATTGAACATGAGAACATTGTTCGATATCTTGGCACTGACAAGGTATGCTGTTCTATAACTGGAAGTCTCTTTTATTCCCCTGTAATATGATATTCTTGGATGAAGATACGTCCATGTTCATGAATGTGGCAACTTCATTAAGCAATTTATAAATCTCCAATGCGCTTCTTGGTTGCTACCGGGTTGCTTCAAGTAGATAACTTCTTCCTTTTTGGTATTTAAATGTTAAGATATTAAATTAAATTACTTTTCTTTTGGACCCGAACTCTAATAACACAAATTTGAAACAAACCTCCTCATTTGAGGCCCTAGAAGTAGCATAGACTTACCTTTATCAATGTTTTGTAAGAATCTTGAAGTAGTGAGCTGCCTTTATCATGTTTTGAACTCCCCTTATGTTTCTTCCTTTCATTTTGCCTCATTTCTTCTGTTTGGGTTGCAAACCTTCATGATTTAATAGCAGTTAACTGACTGGCTATTTGAGGCCTTTGTTCCCCTAATTTTTACCTTGAAATGTTCAACTGAAATAACTTGATGTTTGTTGGACCATATCTATGAATTGCTTTCAGCGACGAGTGACTTCTTTTCCTACTTTCTTGATGGATAGGGTTTATTAGCACCGGTCTCTCTTTCCAGTTGTCTGCTCCCTGAATTATTTTACGTCTAGCTCTATCATTTTATAGCATTTGCATTTCAAGTTTTCTCATTTCTCTAGTTTTCTGTTACTAATTACTTTCCTTCTTAGGATAAAAATATGCTATACATCTTCCTTGAGCTTGTAACCAAAGGGTCATTGGCAAAACTTTATCAAAATTATCGTCTAAGGGACTCTCAAGTTTCTTCATACACGCGGCAGATTTTAAGTGGTTTAAAGTATCTTCATGATCGTAATGTGGTTCACAGGTAATATGAGTGAACATTCTATATTGATGCCTCTCAACAATACGATATAGGTTAGGTAGGAAGTGTAGATGGCTTGGTTATTGATATTTTCATTGATGCACAAAAGGTTTAAGGGGATTTTGTTTGGTGCCTAATGTGCTAGGGAGAGATGTCCGTAAAAATTTTGGGGGAATTAAAGTGGTTCTTTACTTCTTTGCACCCTCTCATGTTGGTATATCAAATTGTGGAATTTCATATTTGGTGGAACTGGATAATAAGTGATAATTTTTGTGGTGGATGACTTTTAGGGACATCAAGTGCGCTAATATATTGGTTGATGCAAATGGGTCAGTAAAGCTCGCTGATTTTGGGCTAGCCAAGGTACCCTTGATCATTGAAATAAAATTTCCATTCAGCTCCTTGCTTTTTTAACTCGAGGAAAAAAAGGATGGTCTTATCAATGCTAATTCAAAATGCTGCTTGAATAAACATCATATTGATCTTTTTATATTAACAGGCAACCACTATGAATGATGTTAAATCAAGCAAAGGTTCCCCATATTGGATGGCCCCTGAGGTTAGCAATTTACTGGAATTTTTTTTAATACTGTTACATAAATTTCCATGCTACATGAGCTTGCATCTGACTGGTATAAACTAAATTGTTTGATTGTAGGTTGTAAATCTAAGAAGCCGTGGTTATGGCCTAGCTGCTGATATATGGAGCTTGGGATGCACAGTTTTGGAAATGTTGTCTCGCCAGCCTCCATACTCTGATTTGGAAGGGGTATGTCTAACATCTCTCTATATGATCTCTTGTTTATCCTAAAGCTTGGTTATTTTCTCTTTTTCCTTTAGCCATCTGTTACTGTCTGGGTTTTCTCCTCCTTTCCCTCTACTTTCCTACTCTTGCAAATTTCCTTCAGAATTTTAGTTGGCTATTCAGATTTAAGACCTTCAAGTTAGACAGGCTATGCTTCTCTTTAAACTTGGATGACTAGTGATGTATATATTTTTTTCTTTATTACGATAGATGCAAGCTTTATTTCGGATTGGCAGAGGTGAACCCCCACCTGTTCCAGAATCTTTATCAAAAGATGCCCGAGATTTCATTCTCAAGTGCCTGCATGTTGACCCTAATAAAAGGCCAACTGCAGTCCAGTTATTGGATCATCCCTTTTTAAAGAGGCCATTTCAATCTCCTATGAGCCCTGCTTCTCCGCATATCAACAACTTACGGTTTTGAAGGCACTCTATCTCTGGATCAGCAATCTGGCATTTGTGTATCACCACCAAGAGGATCTACTCACCTGCTATTTTCCATAATCCACTGAACAGTGCATGAAGAAATGCTGTTACTGGGTTGAGAGAACTTAATACGCAGGCTAGAAGCCAACGTGAGCTTGACAAAGTGGTGTTCAGGTGGAGATACCCATTCGCACGCCCATTTTGGTAAGCTTCCATTGATTCCTAGCTATAACTGGCTATACTAGAATCACTCTATTACAGTAGATTGAATGGAGAGGATGGAAATGGAAGACTGAATTAGACCACCCCTTGATTTTATTCTAAATTAATCCCTTCTTCACCTTCTATTATCTATCCTCCATCATTCTTTTCGAGCATACCATCAGGCCAGTGAAATACACATGAAAGATGAATACAATGCAAGGTATGCAGATATCTTTACCTAACTGGGCCTTTCAATATTCAGTTAGTTTGGCTATAATCTTGCCTACCATGTTGGTCTCTCTGGTGAAGGCAGAATCAAAGAGGTGGGGGTTTTGTGAGATTTAGAGTTCCAATGCTCAACGAATATCTCAGTTTGCCGCAGAATGAAAAGCAACAACTTCATGTCTGGGTGGGGACCAGACACTCTTCAAGGAGAGGATAGACTTGTTCATCCTCAACTGAATGCTCTGTGGCAGAGTATGGTTACACCAAGAGAATTACGGCCACCCATCTTGTACGTAATTTGGTGAAGAGTCTTTTTCCCCCATTTTGATCTGTGGGTTTCATGCAATAAATTCAATCAGTAAACTAAGTGCATGTTTGGCAGAGCGGTATGACTCAGACGCACGATAACAGTGGAAAAAAGCACTTCAAGGAATTTTGGATGTTTGGGTTCACGGTAGGCATGATCGTGCTTTTATGAAAAAGCCACGGTAATTTATAAGCTGAAATTTGATACTGTAATGATAATCGTGGAGAGAGAAAGCAGTGATTATGGAAGAAAAGGAGCTCTTTGGCAAATGAGAGCTAGGAGAGTGGGAGTGCTCTTGATATATGGTACTACTTTGATTCTATTTATAAGTCTATTTTGATAAAAAAAAATTGTTTCTTATTATAAGTCTAATTTTAGAGTAATAAATGCATTTTTTTAAAACTTTTTTGGCCCCTATTGATTGCAATAAATAAATAAAAATTCTATTTTTTTTTTTTGAAAAACAGCTTTTTGAGAGGAAGCTCAAAAGTCCAGCTTTTCCAAAAGAAGTCACTTCTGCTACTGTCAATCCAAACACAAATCATATTTACAATCTGATTTTTATCCTATTTAACTTTTATAAAAGTCATATTAAAAAAAAATAATTTCTGTCACCGCTAATCCTAACAGCTCCTAAGTCATTCATGATAATTGACTCGATTTATTTACATTTGTAGGTCAATAGTCAATTTGCCAAAGGGTCAGATCAAGAACTCGTGTGTGTGATTGCTTTTGCATATGATTTATGCAGTCTCAAATCAGGTGCAGGTTGTGACCTGTATTTAAACTAAAGTCAGTGACAGCTGTCAAAGCCAACATGTTAGCCAAAATGAAGAGTTGGCCAACGTCAACGGAGTAACAGTTACTTCACTTATGATTCAATGCACAGACGCAATAATATTTTTGGGCTTCTGTTTTACAGGCTTTGTTCATAGCTATAGGTATGTAATGTGGCTTTACAATGATGAAGAGTTAGACCCACCAAGTGACTCGCATAGATTTCAAAATTGGTGGCTTTACTGATGCAATCGACCTGCAATAAATTTTCTGCAGTTTAGTCTAATTCTCTCTGCAGTTGATCTTTGTTGTGTGTAGTTAATCTTGATTTTAAATATAAGATTTTTTTATTATATTTATTAATATTTTCTTAATTTACCCTTATCAATGTTTCCTTAATTACAATCAAGTAAAAGAGAAATGAGGAATTAAAGAATATGGTTAGAATATTTTAAGAAAAACATATTATATTAACTATATTAATTTTTTTAATTTACTCAAATTAGGTAAATAAATCTTATATTAAAAATAGGAAGGATTAGTCATTTTTAAATCTCAAAATCATCCCATCTAAAGTTAACTTGGCCACCCAGCACAACCGTTGTACTTTTTGTTTTTGGTTTTATTTTGCAAATTGTACGTCACTTGCATATGGCAACTATATTATCTTCGAACATGAAAGGATGTAAATAATAGGGTCATGATTAAAGTCAAACTTGACTTTATGAGGTATAAAACATCAACTACCAGTTGAAAGCAAAATACTTGAATAATAATAAAGAAATACTTGCGACATAGATATTAACACAGCTTCATTTGTTCTCTGAATTCACCGAACACGGCTGAAGTCAAGTAGATTAACAAATTGAGCAGGAAACGAACCCCTGTATGAATCTGAGACCGCAACTGCTGTATCTGAAAGATCACTCTTCATCTCTGAAATTTTGGATCCTACATATTCTTTGAACTTGGAGACTGAATCAACCAGCATAAAAAGTTCTTGAGCACACCTCTGAATTTCTTCTTCATTCTCTTTGATCGCTTCTTGCAACTTCAATTTCGAGGCCTTCACAGACATGAGAGTTAATTAGATGTAATGGAGAAATATCACATAAATTAGGATAGACCTAACCAAAGAAATAACATGCATTATTGCAGGAGGTGAAACCTCAGTTCATCTTCGTTCTGAACTTTTGTAGTTTAGATTTTAGAATCATAATTCAGGGAGGGGTCATGAGTGGGCTGTTTGAACGTGAATTGTGCCTTGCTGTAAGGTAAACAAAATTCTAATTTGGTTTGATGGCTATTGAATCAATCAAACTACAGATCCGTAGTCTGTATGTATTTGGATACACACATATTTGTAATTTAAGTGTGTCAAGTGTCAACAAGTAGACATTAAAGCGCAACCTTGATTTTTTTGGGTTTTTTTTCTTCCAAAGTTTGGCACAAAACACAAGATGGATAGGCATTAGACTTAGAGACTATGTTGTTGATAATTGATTTCATGTTCCTGGTCCTTGGGCATATGGTCAAAATCTCCCCCATAAGCCTTAAACTTGTGTGTTTTTTCTCCCTGTTTTCCCGCTCCTACACCAATTGCCAAAAACTGAAGCTGGCATGGAATTTATTCAATAAGGATAAAAAGCTACGTGCACAGATACTCTTCCACATGTGGAAAAACATGGACAAGAAACTAGGCATAAAAAAGAAACAGCAAAAATAAAGACTGAAACAACTAGGCTTAAACAACTAACACCCATTCATATGTTTACTGCATTCTATTCAATAAGATTTATCCTAATAACTTGTCAAAGAGAAGAGAATGTGATATGAATAATAGAAGAGAAGAGAGTTTAGCTAGGAAGTTATTCGGATAGCTAACCACTTTCTCTACAGAGGGTGAAGAGAACAATTATGTTGGTTAATGAAGATTCTTTCATCTAAATCAATCTTTCTCTCTCTTTCATCTCTCTTCTTTTTTCATATTTTCATATCAAATGGTATCGCTAACCAATGTACCAAAGAGTGAGGAGAACAAGTATGTTGGTTGATGGAGGTTCTTTTCACATAAATCTCTCTCTCCTTTTTCGCATCCTGAAGGGTGAACGTTGTGGACTTTAATCTGAATCGTGAGTATTGCTTGACACTTTAAATTGATTGGAAGTATAAAACACAAGAGAGCACTATGCACAACAGTAACAGAGATCCTGGTCCAGCAAGGTGATATGAATTCTTGGCCTTTCACTTGATTTAAATAATATAGACAACAAACAAGGCATCACCTTTAGAACCTCAGCTGCCTCTTGTTCCACCTTGTCCAGGTCGTGAGCCTCTTGGTCAACATCCTCCAACGTTTTCTTTGCTTCAGCAGCACATCTATATATGTAATCCTCTGTTTCTTTCTTTAACTTGTTCAGTTGAGCTTCCACCTGATGGGGAAATCATCATGCAGCAGCAGCAGAAGGTCAGACTACAGTATTTGCACAGCAAGATGGTATTTCTAGTACCCTTCTAGAACCAACAAAGAATGCAAGAGCAAAACAAAAATTTTGCCAAAAAAAAGCAGGACAGCAGCATTGTGCATCAATTGAATTGGCTATCCTATAGTGTATTCTACTTTAGAAAGTTCATGTTTTCTCCCAACCAGTGTACTGCTTGGTATGAAGGATAAGTATATCTTGCCAGGCAACCATAAATCTGTGAGGGTGCGTGCGCGTGTTTTGACCTCTACTTGAGTTACAACTTAGACAGGCAAAGCCACCAACTTAGACCGCAAAGCCACCTTTATAAAGAATGCAACAACACTACCTTTCCACTAATCTCCATAATTCCCCTTCCAGCCCGCCAGGACTACCAACCCAATTTAAATCTGGCCCTGCTCAATGGCAACTTGCTTTTATTTATATATACTGTTCTTGGATGTTCTAAAATTCCAATAAAAGAACAGCAACGCATATATTTCTCTCTACCTTACTAATCCCATTTGGAATGCCATCACATGCAAACCAATTTTATTTCAAGGACTTCACAGTTTTATATCTTGTTAAGGCCGTCCATCAATATCACATATCCAGCTCAAATAGTCGATCTGTTATATTAATCATGATAATACTACCATAAGTTGGAATCTTAACTTGCAATACTAGAATACTATTTACATGGCCAAGGAGTAAAGTTACACTATACAGTATGACATAGCAGCCATTAAAATGGAATTTAAAATTAATAGCACTGTCTAAAGTTATAAAAACGATCCACTTACTTCATCGATTTTGGACAGCAGATCGTCATTGTTATTTCTTTTCTTCTCAATTCTAGCAGCATTTTCGCTGCACTTCTGTTGAAGGGACATAGACTCTTCAAGTTTTTTCATAGAACTTTTCTTTATGTCATTAGCAAAGGAGTTTAAAGCAGGCTTTAGTGTCAACTTGGGATTAATACCCATTATCTCAGCAGATGTAGAGCCCTTGGCATTCAACTGATACTGAATACCACTGTCAATCTTCAACCTGGAAAAACAAGTGTGAGCGAGAGGGCATTTTGAGTGGACTTTACAGAAACATAACATCAGGATGATAGAAAGAACATTCACAACAAAAAGCAGCAAAGTCATTTCATTTTAATAAAACTGTCATTGGATGTTGAGGTTAAGGAGCCCCATTTTTCTTTTGTTTAAGACAGCATTCAAATTAAAATTATGATTATACTCATATACAAACGGGAAATGACTTGCATGTGGGTGCAGATACAAGCTCTAAAATAACCTTAGAAAATGAATATGTAACTTAATATTAGCAGAATTAACCTCCTTAAGGCTTGGTTGCAGTCCAATGCTAGTGCCTCCAGGTCATTGACTTTGTGCCCGAGAGAAGTCTCAAGATCCCACGACCTCTCCTCCCAAGCATTCCTAGCAAGCTCTGCCTCTGCAATGTCCCTCTCTACAGCCTGCAATTCCTTCCTCATCCTCTCCATATCCCTTGCATTAAATGTCTGCAACTCAACCCTCTTCTTTAACTCTTCATTTTCCTCACAAATGTTCTTGTTCTCTTGTACCTTGGCCTCCAGCTGCTTCTCTTTATCTGACAAAACCCTCTCCACCTCCTTAATTCTCACCGTGAATTCCTCAATCATCTTGTGGAACTTATTCACATCATCTTCCAACAGACTCTTCTCCTTCTCAAGCACTTCCTTTTGAGATGGCCTTGTCCTCATCTCCTCACATTCCGCAGCAATTTTCTTCAACGCTTCCTCTGTTGCTTTCAGTTTCTCCACTGCATACCCTTTCTCCTTCTCCAACTTCTCTTTACATTGACGGTCCAATTCATCCACAGCATCATCATCCCCCCTAATGTAGTGCAAATAGCTATTCAGCGCATACATATTCAAAGCATTTGTTTCAGCATAAGATGACGTCTCGCACAAGGACGAGAGGTGATCATTGAACCTAGCGATCTGCACAAGCCAGTGAATGAGAGCCAACAAGGCGGGCCACTGGTGAGGAGCAGCAGGAGATTTAAGAAATGATTTGTTAAGCTTGAAAGGGTAATTAAGGGCCTTAAGGAGAACCGGCAAGCTATCCTCTATCTTCGTAAAGGGAAAATCGAGTTGGTTCATGAGGAATTTGAGGGTTTCAGTGATGTCTTTAGCGGACGGGCAAGTGGTTTTGAAGGAAACGGGGACGGAGTGTGAGGCAAGGTATGAATTGATGGTGGACACGGCCGATTGTTGGAATGACCGTTCTTTGTAGAGGTCCACGGTGGTGGCGCGGACGCCAACGCCAGCGGAAGATGGCCGGCTGCTGGCGAAACTAGCATCGGAATCTCGGCCGGGAAATTGACGGTGATAGAAGTCCACCGGTGTTGACGGTGGTTTGAGCGATTCTTTGGGCTGATGGCGACCGGCGGGCCTCATCTCCGGCGACAGAGACGATACTCCCACTGGCTTCGCAGTTCGCAGTGTGGTTTGATTTTTCACTTCATTTTGGTTTTCCCGCTTATACTCTTATATGGGGCCCTTACGAGATGATGGCGCTGATAATGAACGGTTTGGGCCGAGGAAAAAACGTTAGAAAAGAGACTACAGAAGGAAAATATACTGCCGAATCAACCAACTATTGAAATCTTTAAAAATAATATTTTAATTTATGATATATAAAATAAATATGTAAAAGAAGTTGTATCTAGATTTATATAAAAAATAGCTTCTAAAAAATCTGATCGCTAAAACAATATTGAAAAGAATTAATCACGTATAATAAAAATTTGCTTATATGTTTCTTATAATTCACAGTTATTCCCATTTTTAGTTATTTTAGTTTTAAATAGCTTAGCAAGCTCTTGATTTTTTTTTTACAGTTTAATGATTAATGAATTAATATTAATATTTAAATAATAATCCTTGTACTATAGAGCGAAAATGACAAAGATATAATAAATATTAATCCTCCAATCCTATTTGTCAGTATTTCAGTTGCTCGCAATTGGGGTAAATTTCACTAAAATTAAGAAAAACTTTTTTTTGATATAAAAAAGTTTAGGTGAGTTGGGTTTCGAGGGTTTAACAGGGTCAGGGTATATCTCCAAATTTAAAGAGTGCTTATAGAAGTATTTACATATCACCCACTTTTCACATCAACAAGATTCGAACCCACGGCCTTATGATTATAAGTCAACCCATTTATCAACTGGATCAATTTTTATTGGCAAAATTAAGGAAAACCTTGAGACTCAATAACCCTATCTTAATCTCTCTCTTTCACAATCCTCTTTCTTTATTAGTATAATTATTTCCTTATTTTCTCTCTTATTTATTCCCTTTTAAAAAAAATGTTAAGTGGCTTTTTTATAAAAAGTAACACATATGGAGTATTTTTATCAACATAAAAATAAAAATTATTATGCTCAACGTCACTCTACGTTTATATATAACTCGTAATCTGTTGGTTTTCATTTTATCATACGGTAAAAGTCATTCAAATGTATGTTAAGTAAGAGCCAGGTACTAAGTTATTTTTTCTTATAAATAACTCCTTTCGATCTTATTTATAAACAACTTTTTTTTCATAAGCTGATCCCTTTTATAAGCAACTTTCATCTTTTGTCTGAAAATGTAAGCTTCTTTTTCCTATTTTATCCTTATTAAATACTCATTATCTCTCATATCTTATACTCATTATCTCTCATACTTTTTATCTATCCTCTCTCCTATACTCTTTTCATAAATAGGGGCATATATAGAAAAAACATAGCATTTTTTACATACTTATTGTTTTTAACTACCAGTTCGTTTTACGTAATTAAGGGGAAAATTGATTATAAATAGAACCAGAAGGTGTAATAAATTAGGAGTACGCAAACCCTAAAAGCAAGGTAATTAAACTTGGATTGGTCACTGAACCAGCCAGGGTATGAGTCAAGGATTAGTGGGTTGGACTGGAGTCAAATCGGAATTAACCCAGGACCAAATCAGTGAGAAAGTGAAGATTTCAGTGTTATTAATATCACATTCGAAAGAAAAAAAGCGATTGTTTTTTAAAAAAGGTGACCGGGTCAATGCCTGGACCAAACTAGTTTCCCGACTCCGTTCGCCTGTTTCCGGGTCAAACTGATCGGTCCAGTCCGAGTTTGATTACTCTGCCTAAAAGACCTAATAAAAAACTATAAAAAATTTTTCCCAACAAAAAAGGTTATAGTAAGAACTTAATTAAAAATAAGATGAAATTAATAGTTTACATAATAATTTTTCAATATTTGTGTAAGGAATATATTTTCGGGAAAATTCCAAAAAAGACACTCAAAATATAGAAAGGACAAATCAGTACATCGAAATTTAAAAAAGACAAATAAGGCGGGTGTCAGAAAAAGGAGGAATCTGTCCTTTTAAAATTTCGGCCAAATTACGAAAATGCCCTTCATGCACACTTTAGAATAACAACATGATCATCGGAATTAACAACTTCGGATTCGGTATTAACAACTGCAATTCTTCTTTTACAATTAACAAATTTCAGGACCAATAACAACACATATCTCGCCATTAACAACTCCGGATTCGATATTAACAACTCCAATTTCTTCTTTCAACACTTAACAAGTTTCAGGGCCAATAACAACACTCACCTCGCCATTAACAACTCATGATTCGCCATTAACAACTCCTATGTTGTTATTGCAACTGAAGGCTGAAGGGCATTTTCGTAATTTGGCTGAAATTTCAAAAGGACGGATTCCTCCTTTTTCTGACACCCACCTGATTTGTCTTTTCTGAATTTCGATGTACTAATTTATCCTTTCTATATTTTGAGTGTAGTTTTTTAGAATTTTCCCTATATTTTCCTTCTGGAAATAAATAAAAAAGTGACACGCACTCCATTCTAAGGTAAGGATGGCATCATGTGAGCGAAACCGGACAGACCATGTGGTGCTGAAGTTTCTGATTTCCTTCCGGCTACGACATGTGAGTCGGTACAGCGACCAATCAGCAATCAGATAGATAAGGGCGTGCTTTTCACTACCCATATTAGCGCGTGATTTAGAACTCGAGAGTTAAGCCATGGAAATAACTCGAACGCGCGGGTGTCGAAAATTTCATCCATTTCTTTTTCATTTTATTTCCCTCCCAAGTCCCAACTTCTGTGAACTGAAAAATAAGAACCTGAGATTTAGCGCTCTCCTTCTTCTCGCCCTGTTATTCTCTTACCCCTCGATTCTATCGCCTTACATTTCGATTCTTGCTAGAAATCTCTCTCTCTCTCTCCCCCACCTATCCTCGCTTCAAACTCGTTGGATTCTCCTCCATTTTCAATTTTCGCTTCTTCTCTGGCGGGTAAGACCCTTCCCCTATCGTCTCTCTTCGATTGTTCTTTTTTTCCAGAAAGATTCTCGTAGCGTCTCGCTTGCTTACTGGTTAGCGAGTTTTGGTGTTGAACCTGCTATTATATCCAATTCATTCATTCATCTTACGTTTGTATCTTTTTTTTTTGGTTTAATTTACTTATTTAAAGGCACTTTGTAGAAATGATTTATCCATCTTAGTGGGGTTGCTAGAAATATCGGTCGTAGAATGTGCTTGAAGTGAAATGTTAGCGGTTTAGTTAGCGAAAAAGTGTTAGCGGTTTTATCGGTCTTCAAGCAGATGTTAATGTTTATTTAATCAGCATTTGATTAACTGTGATAAGCATTAGCATGTTCGTAATCGTGGGTTTTTTATTTAATTATTTTTTATGATTGGATTTAAAATAAAATAAAGTTAGCGACTTTTGTTTCATACTCTACCTCCATGTTCTAGTTAAATATTTTGTTGGGCTTGCTTGCTGTCTTTGCTCGCAACTTTTTCCCTTTAGCACGTTATGTATGATTCTCTATGCGCCACGCTTTTCTTACTATTCAATTCTGATACAGTTTGGTCGCTCAAAGCAACTTGCTGCTTTCAGAAATCAAATACTCTTCAACAACCAGGCTGGTAAGATTTTCTTTGCAAAGACAACTTATTTTTCTTCCTGGAGTGAAGAGTGTTAAGGTTTTTGCCTACTTTCTTTGAGCCCTTCTTGTGATCCAAAGACAAAGGGTCAATTTGAACTCCGTGATGCCGTGATGTGAAAGAATTGAACCCTTATGTATGAATGTTATGTTATGATGTGGAAGTCATCTACTATATTGTGTCATGACCAATGACAAATGCATTTAGGAATTGTTGTTTAGAACCATTAGATTGAGTTTCCTTTGTCAATTGTGATTAGGATATAATGTCTTAATTTCTTGTTGCCACCTTATTGACATAGATGGAGAGTCAAAATGGATGAGAGGAAGGATAGACAGACAGAGTATTGGTAGGTAGACATGTAGATAGAAAGACACACAGATAAAACTTCTGATCTCCTCCTGCTTCTTACCTGTTTTATTTCCACTGTCTTGCTTCTTACCAGTTACCTGTTTCTGTGTTTGTAAATCCCCTCACATGTTGCGGGGGCACTTGTTCATGATTACAGCTAAGAAAGAAATAAGTTCAAAACAAAGGTGTCCTAACTTGAATAGACCTTTTTGGTAACTTGGGTATATTTGTTAGGGTATAGTTTCATCAACGTGAGGTCTGTTTCCATACGCGGGAGAAGAGGCATGAATTCTAACTAGGGATCTTTTTTGTTTTTTTGACAATTTTTGTCATGTTGGTGCTTGAGGTTCAACATAGAAACTGCACACATATGTTTGTAGAATGTGGGGTGAATGTTGTTTTTCCTCCTTTTTCTTGTTTTGCTTCTATGGGAATGGACTTCCATTCTCTCCATCTACTTATTCAGTTGACAACTCTGGATTCACCACAGGAAGACAGATTATATCTTCATCTTGGTGATTCTGAAACAGAACTGGATGAATTGCCCTCCAAGGGCAGTATGAATTTGAGTTTATAAATTCTAAGCTTCAAAAGGTCCTACATTATGCTGTTGTTATGTTTACATTCGTGGGTATATTTTACGACCGGCAAACCCTCAATACAATTCACGTATTGAATCACTGATCATTTCATAATTTGCATCTGAAATAGATAACAATAAGTATTTGTTGTCCCCCACCACTTCCTTTCTTTCTCAGAGTAGGTACAGAAGTATTTAGTTTGACAAATTTATTTAAATATTCCGGAATTAGGATATATTTACCAATTGTTCTTCGTTAAAAAATTTCAGGTGCTGCAACTTCTGTAAATTTGGAAATGGCAAGAGGAAGCAGGGGACGACACACAATTTCTTCCCATCAGTTTCGGCCTACACCATACCCTTTACCCGCATGCAAAAAAGACATGTGTGAGACTTTATGCTCAAAGAAGTGCTCCACTGACTTGGATAAGAATGATTGGGAAAATGTGACATGTTCTGTGTGCATGGAACATCCACACAACGCAGTACTTCTACTCTGCTCCTCTCACGAAAAGGGCTGTCGTCCCTATATGTGTGGAACCAGTCTTCGTCATTCAAACTGCCTTGACCAGTACAAGAAAGCTTATACCAAAGTTGTCTCATCCGGTTTGCCCCTCGACAAGAGCGAAATCATGGAGCTGGCATGCCCTCTATGCAGAGGTCAGGTGAAAGGTTGGACTGTTGTGGAACATGCAAGAAAGTACCTTAATGCAAAGAAGAGAAGCTGCATGCAGGATAGCTGCACATTTGTTGGGAACTACAAGGAGTTGAAGAAGCATGTCTGGGCGGAGCATCCTTCAGCGCATCCACGTGCAATAGATCCTGCTCTTGAGCAGAAATGGCGGTTGCTTGAGTGGGAGCGCGAGCGGGAAGATGTCATCAGCACAATAACATCAGCCGTTCCTGGGGCGATGGTTTTTGGGGATTATGTCATTGAAGGAAATCATAATGATCTCACTTCAGAAGATGACGAAGATGAGGATTCTAATGTTTCTGCTGCTGCTGAAAGAAGTGGAAGATTTCATTTGGACTTTGAGGCAATGAATTTCTTTTTGCTGTTTCATGCAGTTCGTCAAGGGAATGAACTTATTGGTAATAGACAACAATTGAGGCCAGAGCCGGCGTCCCATGGAATATCTACTCCGGCCACTGCTCTCCATGAACCTCCTGGTGGCAGGATGGATTTCTCTGGTCAAGATGATGATAATAATAGGTATGGTGAAGATGTTGGTTTGTCACTAGCTAGCCGTCTCCATCACCATGACCATAGCAGATTCTTATTTGGCCGCTCGAGCCGGAGGCGAAGGAGGAGAGAAGCGCACATACAAGGGAGGATGTAGATAAAAGAGACCAGGCACAGCAAAGTAGGAGGTTGGAGATGGCTTTTGTTAGGGTTTATGGTGGAGCTTAGTGGCAGAAAATGACTGATTTTTGGTAATATTTGCATATATTATTTTCAAGAAATAGGAAAAGTTATATATAGTCATTGTATTTTTTTTCCCCTTTTGTAATTTATTTTCTTGTACATTCCCACCTTCCTTAGAACATGCCAATGCTTTTCTTTCAGCCATAGCCAGGAAGCTCTTGTTCCTCTGGCTTTGCATGGTTCCAACTTCCATGGCTTTTTCTCAAAAGTTGATACCAATAATCCCAGTGATGTTTGTCTTACCAACTTTGTGTGTTTGGTTGGGCTTATTTTGACCCAAATAAGCCCGATTTTAGATAAAAAAATCCAACTGAAAACGCAACCCATTTTTGAGTGTTTGGGACAGTTTTTTGAAAAAAACAAAAAACCCGAAAACGCAGTTTATTAATTAAGCCCAAGATACCCACTTTTTTTTTTTCGAAAAAAGCTGCTGCATGTTTTTTTTGGTCCAAATCTGGCATGTTGAATTTATTACCGTTATGTGCATGTACGAAAATCCACAAAAGCCTTCTACTGAGCTGGTGGTTAACAAAGAGATAAAAAAAATTGAGAAATATATAGAAAAATATGTTTGTAAATAGTACCGGTTATTTAAAACTTCATATATAGTCCATACTAATATATACTAATATTTAATACTCCCTTTTATCTTAATTATAAAACAAAGTTAATATTTTTAGAGAAATTAAGGAAGCTGATTAAATTATTTTAGATTATTTTTATTTTTATTTTTTTTCCAAACTAATCAGTTTAACTAATAAATGGATATATAATCTAAGGAAATATAATATATGATATGATTAAATAATTTATTTAGCTTCTTTAATTCCATTCTTAGTTTGGGCTTAATCTCTGAAGTTACAAGTTTGTATTTTACATGGTTAAGGTTAATTGACTTTTTGTTCCTTTTCTCATGCACTCAGGTGAAGAAGTTATAATGGTTGCATTTTCAGATATCTTCCTGGGCCAGATGATATGTTACTGTTGGATATCGCATATATGATCTGTCTAAAATTTGAAGAATATACAAATGCTCTTCAAGTTTTTACTTTTAAAAACGCACTTATACAATCGCTAATTCAAATACGTTTTGACTTATGAAAAATCACTTATTCAACCGCTTATCCAAACATAAATTACATTATAAATATTGACTTATTTATTAAGTCATTTTTAATAAACCCGAATCATATAAGTCATTTTTCCTACCGTTATCTCAAACACACCCTTTATTGGGGGGAAAAAATTCCTGCGAAATTTCAACTGTTGCCATGTTTCAAACGTGTTGTTAGTAATTTAACATTCGAAATAGTACTAATTAAATGGTGTTAACTCAATGATTTAATATTGTTAAAAATGGGGTTAGAAGTGAACAAATTTCGTATTGAGAATTGGCCTAACCCGGCTTGGTTCTTGTTTGGTTTCCCCCAGATTAATATTTTGGACTTGTTGACTCAAGTTTTCAAGAAAACTAATTCAGCATTTAACTGGAATTAAAATTATCATTTTTTCTATGTAATGTTTTTAAAAATTGTTTTTGCATAAAAATTTATAGATGGGCGTCTGGGAAATCCCATAATCATTTTATAAAAATCTCATATAGCATAAAATCACTTAAAATAAACTAATTTAAAACTAATATTTTAGTATTTTACAATGCGGTGGTCTAAACTCTAAAATATAAAATGATAATAGACTGTGTATTTCTTTTGGGGTAAGCCTAGCTTAGCTATTATTTGTAAAAATATTATTTTAAGGTTCATTGCATATAAATCTCCTTAACATCAACCTTCCTAAGTTTTTAGTTTTCGAAAGTAATAATAATTTTTTTTCCTTATCAAAATAATAAATTTTTTGAAAAAAAAAAAAAATTTTAAAAGGTAAAAGGCATTTAAAAATTATTTATTATTTTATATGGCAAAAGAAGGTAAAAGGCAGTATTTGTTATTATTTATTATTTACTACCTACGGTTCTAATTATAAGATAAAATTGATTTTTTTGTAGAAATTAAGGAAGCCAATTAAATTACTTTAGAGTATTTATATTTTTATGTTTTTCTCCAAATTAATTAATTTAACTAATAAACTAATATATAATCTAAGAATACTAAAAATATAAATACTCTAAAATAATTTAATTAGTTTTCTTAATTTCTCTAAAAAAGTCAACTTTATCTTATAATTAGAATAGGAGGGAGTATTATATAAGCTAATAAAAGCCGTCGTGTTGAGTGTTGACGGGAGCCGCAGCTGCAAAACCCTACAAGCTTACGATACAAACGAAAGAAACCATCTTGTTAGGCTCTGAGGTTGCAGCAGAGAACACCAGCCCTAGCCGAGAATCCAAAAGGAGGAATCGCCGCAGCCAAAAATGCCGAAGTCCAAACGCAATAAAACAGGTTTTGTTTCTGTTAAGCTTCTTCTTAGATTTTTTCAATGCTCAATGGTCTTGTTTGTTCGGTTGGCTTGGAAATTGGGATTCTTGTTAACGCTATGAAAAACGTTTTCTGTTTGGTTTCAGTGATAAAAATTTGAGTCATTTGTTCATTGAGATGTGGGAGAGTTTAAACTTGAGGCCTACGCCTCGGTTAAGATTTCTGCTTTTGTTTTTTCGGTTGTTTTTAAAGTAAACAGCCATCATTTGGTGAGCCGATGGGTTGTAACCTGTATCTGAATACAAGGTTGAAGCAGTAAAAACATTTGAAGTTTATTAACATATTAACCCCTGGCTGCAAAGATTGCAGTTTAGAAGTGTCCTTCCTCGAAATCTTAAGTTTAATTTATAATTTTCTCGATAGTGTCAACTTGACAGTAAATTTGGTGCTGAGCCTGACATCAACAATCTACGTTTTTGTGGCTTGCTTGTAAGGGTATTTTGTTTTAACTTTTAACTCGAGTTCAACTTGGCAGTTACCGGTAACTATAACAGTCAACCAGTTTTATAAGTGCAGTTATGGGAATTTTAAAATCAAGCAGTTTACAGGTGTATATTCGGATTGATGATGTCTTAACAAATTTGTTTGTTTGTTGGTGAAACTGCAGTCACTCTCTCGAAGACAAAGAAAAAGGGAAGGGAACATAAAGAAGCAATACTAAATGCAATAAAGGAGGCTGCTGAAAAATACAGTTCAGTGTATGTGTTCTCTTTTGAAAACATGAGAAATAAAAAATTCAAGGAGTTTAGGGAGCAACTGAAATCTACCAGCAGGTACTATTGATTCCTTCATGTTCTTTTCATTTGAAGCTTTGGATTGGAAGATGCCAAAAATGTTTATGCTTATTCATATTTTCCTTTCTTGAAAGCGAAAACTAAGATAAGCCATGGATTGGTTACTTGTTGAATGAGAGGCTTCATCAATTTCTCAGAAAATTGAGTTAAAAGTCATTCTCTAATTCTTAATTTGTAATATAAAATAAGCTCATGTTGTGTTGGGCGTTGGCTTTAAAAATTCTGTCTTATAAGTTGCCTCTTCTGTAGTGGTTCTAAACTTCCATTCCATAGCATCTGTCTATCGAATTTTAAGGCACCCAATGAGTGAAACTTAATGAACTCAGGGAACTGTATGCTTTTATGAAATATCTGGGCTTATCATATAAAGGTGAATATATGATTACTGATTCTTTTTCTCCTGCAATTTGTTATTGAACTTTCAGGTTTTTCTTGGGGTCAAACAAAGTCATGCAGGTTGCCCTTGGTCATGCTGCTGCTGATGAGATTAGACCTGGTCTTCATAAGGTTTCTAAGGTAGCGCCATTATTTATAGGCTAATTTCTTATGTGGTAGTCTTTCAATTCCAGTGAACTTATTTTCATGCGATTTTTTGTGGTTTATCTTCACCTTAGCTTCTACGAGGAGATGCTGGAATGGTTTTTACAAATTTGCCAAAAGAAGAAGTTGAAAGGTAAATTTTTGCTCTTTTCAATGCTATGGAACTAAGAGATAACTTCTCTGAAAGACATTTGGATCAATCTGGACTTGATGGTTAGGGTGTTTGCCACTCAGCCATGAGACTCCACTTTGACCAGCCGTTTGGTAGAAACTGAACTAATCTAAACTTTTCTAATTGTGTTTTGCAGATTATTTAATCAGTTTGAGGAGTATGACTTTGCGAGAACAGGAAGCACTGCAACTGAAAAGGTTATTTCTCTTGCTGTAGGCTTTCATTTAATATGTGTATTAGCTAGTGTTGGGAAGTGGATGTAGATATTTGTTTCAGTTGTGTCGGGTCAATGAGAAAATCTAGTTTGTATGCAGCACTCACTCATTAATGTGAGTCATAAGTTGCTTACTTTGTTTCTGATGAATAGCATTTGATTAGAGGCTCCAGGAGTTAAGATATAGTGATTGCATCTTACTAGTGCAATGTTTTTTCTTCCTTTTGGTGATGCTCCATAGGGAGTGGAGAGCGTTCTTGACTATGTGATTACGGGATTTTGTAAAATGTCCACGTAATTTATTTATAAAATGATATTCAATCATTAAATTGTTTCAGGTGGAACTCAAAGAAGGTCCTTTGGAGCAGTTCACACATGAGATGGAGCCATTCCTACGGAAGCAAGGCATGCCTGTCCGGTTAAACAAAGGTACATCATAGTGTCCCTTGTTCCTTTTTTTTACCAAATATGATTCAAAAGCACATGTAAATGTGAATTTATCAATAATCAATACGTTATAAATTGCAGGAGTGGTGGAACTAGTTTCAAATTTTGTTGTTTGTGAGGAGGGGAAGCCATTGTCACCTGAGGCATCTCGCATATTGGTAAGTTCAGTTGTTTTGTTACCTGAGCGTTATTATCATCATAGGTGTAGATAACTTCTTTAGTAATGGATTATATCTAGCTGTCTCGTCCTCATTTTTTCCTGTTTTTTTTTTCTGCATATCCATCTCTCTGGTAAATGAGGAATATCCATATCAATGATGGATTTTATTGTTGGTTTGTGGATTTTTTTTTGGAGTAAACCTAGAGGAACTGTAATTTCCTGTCGCATTTCGTTGCTTCTTCCCTTTGTCTAGATTGTGCATGCCAAACATTGTCCAAGTTTATGCATGTGGATTCATTTGCCACCAAGATTGTGACTGTATATGTTGCCTCCTACACACCTCTTGGAATAACACGATGTAATTTTGATATTTTTGGATGTTTTCTGCAAAATAATGTGATTGATTTTCTTTTGCAGCGTTTACTGGGGATTCAGATGGCCACATTTAAACTTCATCTGATATGCAGATGGAGTCCTGACGATTTTGAACTGTACATACAAGGACCAGATGATTCAGACGTTGAAACCAATTAGGATTTCAAGTTGGCAAAGATGATTTGTTTCTCGATTTAATGGTAACATAACTTGTGTGCTCTTCTGGTGTCCTGGGTTTTTGGCGTGAGCATATTTCTGTAACTTATATATGTATTCTAGACCTCATTTCTAGAATTAGTCCATCACTTCCCCAGCCCCCAGTTTTGTAATCGTTGTCACAGTTGAGTGGCTAGATAGGCTTTATATTGCTTCACCTTTTTTTTTTTTTGCACTCTGAATATTGGATCTTGTACTGAACTGTTTTTCTTCCAACACATCCTTGTTCTTTAGTCAGTTAAATTATTCTTACAGTGGATGGGTTATGGTAACATCTAATGTCAAAAAGAAGACGACCAAGCTTTTGAGCTAATTTCTCTTCTTAAGGTTGACATAAATTACGCTTTACATTTCAAGCCAAACCTTCAATATGTTTTTTCTTCATATATATATATATTGCAAATTTTTAACAAGCAGGCTGTTTGACGTCATGGGAAGAACCATTTATGAGATGATGTTAGGCAGTGCGTTGATAAGATGGCGTTTATTTTATTAAATATCTCTAGCCTGTTATTTTATTATTTGGCATAATAAAACTATGCCAAATACAAGTTTACTAATAAGTTATAGTAGTCATTTGAAATAGTTTATTTTTGAACAATAAGTGTTTATAAATCGTAATTTACGATATTCAAAATAAACATGTGAAAAGAGTTTTATCTTGATTTATGTAATAAGTACTTATTGACCTCCAATAAGCAATACCAAACACTACATTGTTTGGTACCTGACGTCACAACAGCTAAAGTTAAATCAATGGGAAAATAACATTGTATATCTAGAGGGAGGGCCATTAACAGCACATGACACAGCAACAACCAACTGACAAGAATAAAATAGCAATTCTTGTTTCGTGGTCAGAAAGAAAAGGAACAAGTTAGATGGATTATTATAGTTTTAATAAAATATCACCAAAAAGAATCAACCAAAGGAACCACAACACCAGACCCTCTATGTGGTAGATGTAACCTGATCTAGTTAATTTGGTCAACCTTCATTGACTCTGTTCTTTCTTGTTTAACTCATGATCTCAACAATCTGGGGAAGGCAACAACTGTGCCCTACATTGAAGGGCAAGAAAACCTAGCATCACATATTGGTTATCACAATTTGGAATACAAGCTGTGCATTAATTACAAACATAATGTTACAATGAAATGCTTCAAGGAAAAAATAAGCATATCAGAGCTGTTCCATCTCTATAATCAGATTGGGTGAAAAAACAATTTTACTACACCTTTCGGCTCGTGTGTTGTGATGTGGCACAAATGTGAGACTTAACCTAGTTGACAAGAACAGTGAAGTAGTTGAGAGATGTTATTCCCTTTTATCTTCCTCCACTTCGCCTTCTTGATCAAACGAATCATCATTTCCAACATTCTTCTTCTCTTGTTTGACTGAGCTTAGTTCAGTTTCTTGCTTTGTCAGAGATTGAGCTTCTTCCTCATCAGATTCATCTCCCACTTCCTCAGAATATGCATACCTGTGCATGTTTGGACAGGGATATATCAGCACAAAAGAATATGGATGACACTCTTCCTTAGGTCAATTGAATTAGATATTCCAACATGAATAGGCACGCCACATTTTAAGCTTTCGGTCTGACTACTAAAATATGCCAAATCATTTCAGCAAGAAAGGGCCAAATGTCAAGTGAATTTGAAGCCCAAGTAATGATTTCAAGTTCGGCAAGTCACAAAAGTGATAGGTTAGCAGGAGAAAATAGCATATTCCCCAAGCAAAAGGCAATTTTTCCTCTAAGCAGAAGAGAAGTAAAAGCCGACATTCTGTAGCCAACTATGAGAATTCATTTTCAAAATTATATCTACACAGAATATAGTCAATGATAAAAGGGGGAAGGAAGGAACATAAATAACTACTCATAATATCAAAAACAGAATGAACCTTTGAGAGCTTTGAGATGGGGCCCAGAGATAGCATATAACACAGAGCAATCCAAATGCTAGAATGTCCCAGAAACCAGTTATGATCCACGCACTCTGCCACCGCTCATTGAAAGGATCTGTGGCTTTGAAGTATAGCTGTAGAAGTGAAATGCAACAAACTGTAATGGCAGTTCAAACAAAAAAAAATTCAAAGATGTGTGCTTACACCAATAAACTATATATAAAAAAGAATACTCCATAAGAAGCTATCACAGTATAAAGAGACACCTTAATGTATCAAACGGAAAGCACATCAATAAATAGAAGACAGAGAATTGGAACCAGGCATAACGTACTCCTAGAATGTTCATTTCAAAAGATTTCTAAGAAGAATACCACATTGAAGGAGATAGAGATGAAAATACACTCATCCTCAGTGAAATAATATAGCCTTAATATGTTAATCATTCACCCAAAGTGCTGACCATTCTCATGCCATGCCATTCATAACAAGCTTCTAGAAAAACTCGCAAATAGCCAACACATGTCCTTCAATGCTCCCTAGTCTCATGCCATGCTATCCATATTAATTACAAGGCATGTCACGGCATATCTTTCCTTCAACTCCTTGCCTGTTTTCTAGCTTATATGAGGTGCCCATCGTACCTTCACTCAGAAAGAAAATCTGTCATGTTAGAGGTTTTCTGCTTCAATCTGATTTTGCTGAATTCTTGCCCCATTTGATCAAGTTTACTTCTAATGCATGTAGTCTTGTGGTTTCCTCTACTAGGTTGAGGAGGTTAGCGGACCTTTTATGTGTGTGATCAAATTAAAATGTGATAGATAGTCAAAGGTGGTTTTATAAACAACGATTTCATAATCAATGCTGGCTCGCAACTATACAATGCAACATAGGAACTGGGTTAAAGCTGAGACAAAATATCACTACTCCAACAAGACCCCCATTCCCATTCCCATAGCAGACTGTTTCTTTAGTTATGTTCAGAATAATTTCATATTGACAAAGGAAGAGTATTTAATGATCGGAAAAAAAGAAAGAAGAATATTTGTTATGGTGATAGAATTTTCACCTACAGACAGCAATCAGTTCCAGTGGATTGGCATTTGTTTCTCCTAAACAAAATCTTGAGTTTGAGGCTTGTGAATAAAGAAAACTGCTGCAAGAACTGCTTTACACTATCATGATCTAACCTAGTTCAATCCAATTAGTTAGGATTCAATGTGGCTTCCAGAAACCAGTTAATATTTCCCAGAAAGATTGCTTTCAACTTGTGCATTTGACAACACTGACAAGGGCATCTAACCAGAACTATGCCTCATGTGAATTCTGGAGCCTTGCCAGACAAATGGCAATGCTCCCATCAGATGTATAGGAACTGCAAGCTCATCCAACACAAAGGGCCAATTAACTGTAAAATTATTTAAATGCTATTGTAATTAAGCACAGGAGAATAAAACAAGAGGTTATAGTTTATCAAAATTTTTAGAAGAATTTTACTTCATCCACAGAAATGCGAAGGTTATGGAAGGAAAATAAAAATGAAAAGTAATGGTAAATTCTTATCGGAGTGAGGATAAGTCTGCTTTCTTTTCTTCTTTTCCAACAATGCAATACGTAAACCAAAAACGTGAAAATCAATTACCAATTACACAGAGTCAATTAACTTCTGGAAGATTAAAATACACTGATAATAACTCTTACCTCATATCCTATCCAAACAACTGAGGAGATCACTGTTACTGTCAACGCATTTGAGAACTTTCTATATAAATCCAACTTAGCAGAACTCCTTTTTGCCTAAAAAATGATACCCAAAAAAGAAGTAAGAAGGTCAAATCTTAAAGGTAGAACGCTAATAGGAATAGGAGGGAAGGGTACCTGTAACTGTTCCAGAGTTCTTGAAAGAGATGTAAAAATCCACAATATCAAAAATGCATCCAGGAAAGCATTAGGAAGGACTAGAAGAAGCCTTGCCCTTCCTGATACATCATTGATGGTCCCCACATATTCAGCAATATTCAGTAATTCAGATGCTAAGAAGTAAGTTAATCCAAGTAGCATAACCTTTGAGGTAAGGCCACCAAGGGTGGGCCGCACAACACCATAACCCATTGAAACAATGAGAATAAGAAGCCGTGATATTGTTTTTCTTACAGCCGCAATGGTGACAACCCAAGTCGTGAGTACAACCGGTCTCATTCCAGAATTATTGAAATTGACATAGTCAAAATACCAAAAAACCGTTTCAAACAAACCAAGAGCAATGACAGCTGAGATACAGTGCTGAAGCTGCAGTATGTCATCCCAAAACCTTGTGTACTGAAGAAACCAAACAAGGCTAAGGCATACATAAGCAAGTGTCATGAATACATAGAACTTCTTTAAAGGGGCCATCCTACCAGGTAAAAACCCATCAGGGTTTTTCCAGATTGTCTTCCCACTCATTACCATGTCCTTGAGCCTTGGGTTGCATGCAACAAAAAACAAATTATACATTCCAGTCTTCGTGATGGGAACTTCATTATAATTTAGACTTGTAGTTAAGGATTTTCCGCTAAAACGCACATTTAAAATGACAGGCCAATTAATGTCTGTTGCAGAAGGTCTCCTGATAACTTCCCCTTGCTTACAGCCTTCCATGTTAGCTAAATCAGGGGTGCAACATATTGCCCGTTGTCCACCATATGCAGAACCGCCAATATCATTACGGTCAGCTGCTTCAAATATTATAATCTGTACCAACCCAGGACTATGCTTCATGCGTTTGGCAGCAGTCTTACTTCTCCTAAAGGTGATATTCTCAAATCTATTTCCAAAATAAAAAGTTAGGGTTTGCCCTTATGTTTATTGCCAAATTCAAAGAGGTAAAAAATAAAAACTAACCCAATGGCATTGTTTCCATGAATACTACATATACATCAGTGTTATTCATGCATTAATATCAGTTCTTTCAACATGCAGGTCTTTCTGAGTTCTTCATAACGATTCCAGTAATATTTTGAGGAATGCCAAGGGGAACTCGCCAAAAAGTTGGCCTACATAGAGCATGGTACCACCTCCCATCTTGGTAAATTATAGCAAACATAATTATTAGAGCAGGATGTGTTAGAAGTCAGAAGAGGATTTCGGTGCAAGCCTGGCATTATTGACTTGCACCGAAATCTCTCCTTCAATCTCTTCGCTGTCCACTGTCTGTTTCTTATTACCGCGCTATTTTCTCATTCTTTACTTCTATAAATACCATTTGTACATCTATTTTGATACATATCAATGAAAAGCATGAGCTCTTAAGCTCATATGGTATCAGAGCACCTCACTAAGAGGTCCGGCGACCAGAAAAACGAGAGAGAGAGAGAGCGATGACAGCGAGAAACAGAGGAGGGGACGGTGTGCTCCGATCTCCCTTATGGCGGCGCGTTAGAGCACACCGCCCACCCAGACAGAAGCAGAAGGTGCCGATCGGCACAGCCCCGAAGAATGGCGGCGATCTGAGCTGCGCGTGGACCCCACGCGCCTCCACTTCTGCCGGCACGTGGCACCCACGCGCCACCGTCTGCAACATCTCCGGCAACCATTTTTTGAGCCAGAATGGATCCTTCAGCTTTTCATCCCCGTTTTGGCTCTTTTCCCACAAGTCACGGAGTCAATCCATTGGCATTAATGTCCGGTACTACTTCTGAAACTCAAGATACATCTTCTCCTTCTCATTCCTCTACTACAAGCAAAACGGTGACGACCCCAGAACTTTCCGATAGTCAGATTATGGCTATTAACCATAGGTTTAATTAGGGGTGTGCAAGTATTTCCCGTCCCGGTCTTCCCATCCCGATCCCGAGCAAATCGGGACGGAATTTTCCCGTCCCGAAAATTTCGGGACGGGAAATGTTCGGGATCGGGAATGAGACTTCCCAATCCCGACTTTTTCCCGATCCCGAAAATATATATATATATATATTATGTATAATTTTTTAAAATATTTAAGAAAGCATGACCAAATGCAAAATAAAATGTGAAAATTCCTAACACCCTCAAGGTAATATCTATTCTTTTAGTTAATTTAGTTAATTTTATTTACTATTTATTAAATAATTCTAATTTTTTGTTCTTGTCTTTGTGCTTTTTATAGCTAAATCGACAACTTTAAGTATATATTGGACTAATGATATATTTGTATTGGACTAATTTGGTACAATATGATATTAGATAAATTATATATTTATATTAGACTAAAGAAAATAAAATAAAATAATTAATATAGGAATTTTTTTAAAAAAAATAAAAGAAATTCGGGATCGGGAAATTCCCGATCCTGATCCCGAACATTTCCCGTCCCGTCGGGACGGGAAATTTTCGGGATCGGGATCGGGATCGGGAATGATTTTCATTCCCGAACCCTTTTCGGGATCGGGATCGGGAATGGCATTTCCCGATCCCGAACACCCCTAGGTTTAATGGACGGAATTACCTCCAATGGTCTCAAACCGTGTTAAGATATCTTCGTGGCAAGCGAAAAGAGAAGTATATAAATGGAGAAGCATCCCAGCCTGCCCCTGATGACACTCATTTTGATACATGGTTTGCTGAGAACAATCAAGTTATGAGTTGGTTGTGCAACTCTATGACTGATGACATCAGCAAAGGATATCTCCTCGCAACTACTGCAAAATTAATTTGGGATGCAGCCAGAAGAACCTATTCCTCTCTTGATAATACTGCAGCCTTGATCCATTTGAAGCGCCAACTTCGCGATTTAAGACAAGGTAATCTATCTGTCACTGATTACTATAATGCGTTGATTAAACTCTGGCAACAACAGGACCTGTTTGAAGTACATCCATGGAAAAATGTGAAAGATGCTCAGTTATACAAGAAAATAGTCGAAGAAGGACGAATCTATGATTTTCTCCTTGGACAAAATGACTCATTTGAGGAGATACGGGGCAGAATAATGGGCCTAAAGCCTTTACCACATCTCTTTGATGTTGTCAACCATGTGCAGTTTAAAGAAAGTAGAAAGCTCTTGAATCAAGGTAGCTTAAGCTCAATTGAAAGGTCAGCCCTGACAGCAAACCAAGGTAGTTCGATCTCAACTAAAAGGTCAACTGAAAGGTCAACCTTGGCGACAAAACGACCACAAGACGAACGAAGAAACAAATGGTGTAGTTATTGCAAGAAGAAAGGCCACACCAAAGAAGAGTGCTGGAAGCTTCACGGAAAACCAGGAGGTAACAAACAAAGCCATATCTCTGCTACTGAGTCAGAAGCTGAGAATAACAATTCCTTGACTAAAGAAGAACTGCAGATGTTTCGTAGAATGCTAGACAGACAGAATAAGTCTAATTCTATGCCTAACACCAACCTTGTACAATCAGGTAACTCTATTTTAGCTCTAAATATTGCATAAGCTAGTGAGAATGCTTGGATTATTGATTCAGGAGCAACTGATCATATGACTGGTAATCGCACATTGTTTACAACTCTTAATTTGATTCATGAGAATCTTAGAGTTAAAGTTGCTAATAGCCTATACACAAAAGTTGAAGGAATTGGCACAGTCATACTCTCTAATACCCTGAAAATTCATAATGTTCTATTTGTGCCTGCACTCACTGTCAATCTTATATCTGTGAGTCAATTAACTAAAGGCCAACTATGCCGAGTCATTTTTGATAACGATGTCTGTACTATTCAGGATTTAAAATCGAGGAAGATTGGAACTTCTAAAGAATGGGATGGATTGTTCTACCTTGAAGATTCAAACCTGAAATCAGAAGATGCAAGAAAGGCAAGAAGAGCACTGGTTAGCTCCAACTCACAAAATCATGATGTATACTTGTGGCACTGTTGCTCAGGCCACCCTAGTTTTGATTATATGAAGCATTTGTTTCCAAATTTATTCAATAACAATTCTGTTCCTTTTCATTGTGAAACTTGCCAAATTGCAAAACAAACCAGAACTTCTTATCCCAAACAACCCTACAAACCTTCCTCACCATTTGCACTAGTCCATAGTGATATTTGGGGACCTGCACGAATAAAAACACTCACAAATGCCAGATGATTTGTTACTTTCATAGATGACCATACTAGAACCACATGGGTTTATTTAATGAAAGATAAATCCGAAGTAGCCAAAATCTTTCAAAACTTCTACACCTTTGTGCGCACTCAATTTAATGTTTCCATTAAGGTACTACGAAGTGATAATGCCAAGGAATATATGAGCAACACCTTTAAAGAATTTCTTGACCAACAAGGAATACATCACCAAACCTCTTGCCCGTACACTCCTCAACAAAATGGAGTAGCTGAGCGAAAGAACCGACACCTGTTGGAAGTAACCCGAACCTTACTAATGGAACGAAATGTTCCTACCATCTTCTAGGGTGATGCCATACTCACAGCTACCTATCTCATCAACCGATTGCCTTCCAAAGTACTCAAATACAACACCCCTATCCAAACACTACTAGAACATTTTCCCATTTGCTCCATCATCAACTCATTGCCTCCTAAGGTATTTGGTTGTGTTGTCTTTGTCCACAAAAATGATGGCAACAAGCTTGGTACTCGAGCTGTCAAATGTATATTTCTTGGCTATTCCCCTACTCAAAAAGGGTACAAATGCTATTGCCCTACTTCCAAGAAGCTTATTATCTCCAGGGATACAATCTTCTCAGAAGAAGAAGCATATTATCCAAAATTACCCATTCAGGGGGAGTATACTGACAATGAATGCAATGAATGGCTAATCTTGGATGCAGAACAACCATCACCATCACAACCTAATCTCATACCTGTCATTGACCTCTTACCTCTCACAAACCAACCTAGTCCTACCTGTAATTCTGAAACCGAACAAAGTTCGTCTCAACCTCCCTCATTGAATGAACTGGAAACAAATGTTGAAATCAATTCAGGGATGGATGCAGAATCGGGACAAGAGGAAGAATCCAGACTACAAGATGAATCAAACACTGGTAGAACTATCTCTCCTATTCGAAGGAATGACCATGACTCTAATCCGGTATTAAATCCTGAAGAACTGGGTTGGCCTATTGCATTAAGAAAAGGGGTAAGATCGTGTACTCAACATCCAATTCAACGTTTTGTTTCATACGGTAACCTTTTTGCAAAAATGCAAAGCTTTGTTGCAAACAGTGCACAAATGAAAATTCCAGACACGTTTCAACAAGCTATGACTGATCAGAATTGGAAACAAGCTGCAGAAGAAGAATTAAGAGCACTTGAGGAAAATAAAACATGGGAGATTACAACTCTTCCTAAAGGAAAGAAACCAGTAGGATGCAGGTGGATATTTACTCCTAAATTCAATCCTAACGGCACAATCAACAAATACAAGGCTAGACTTGTTGCCAAAGGATATACCCAGACATATGGAATTGATTATCAGGAGACATTTGCTCCAGTAGCGAAACTTAATACCATCCAAGTGCTACTATCGATCGTAGCTAACTTGGATTGGTCATTGCATCAACTGGATGTGAAAAATGCATTTCTGAATGGCAACTTAGAGGAAGAAGTATATATGGAGATTCCAGATGGAATTTCAGCTCCTAACAACTCTGTGTGTAAACTCAACAAATCACTGTACGGGCTCAAACAATCACCTAGGGCGTGGTTTGGCAGGTTTACCAAAACTATGAAACGACTTGGGTACACTCAGGAACAAGCAGATGACACTTTGTTCATTAAACGGAATAATGACAAAGTCACTATCTTGATTGTCTATGTGAATGACATAGTCATTACAGGAAACGACGAGGGATCCATTTCTCGACTAAAACAAGATTTGCCAACTGAGTTCCAGGTGAAAAATCTTGGATAAATGAGGTATTTTCTGGGCATGGAAGTGGCAAGAACTCAAAAGGTCATCAATGTATCTCAGCGGAAGTATACCCTAGATTTATTGCATGAAACAGGAATGTTAGGAGCAGAACCTGTAGGAACACCAATGGAAGAAAGTTGTCACCTCAGAATCAAACCAAATGGTGTCTCAATCAATCCTGAACGATATAGAAGACTTGTTGGGAAACTTATATACTTGACTCACACACGTCCAGATATTAGTCATGCAGTTGGAATAGCAAGTCAATTCATGCATCAACCACAGGAAGAACACATGGTGGCTTTGTACAGAATCCTAAGCTATTTAAAGCTTAATCCTGGAAGAGGGATCTTCTTCAAGAAAGGCACTATCAGAGGTATTGAGATCTACACTGATGCAGATCATGCCAGAGACAGGAAAACTAGAAGGTCGGTCTCAGGATATTGCACATATGTGTGGGGAAATCTGGTTACATGGAGAAGCAAGAAACAGACTGTGGTGCCAACAAGCAGTGCAGAAGCAGAACTGAGAGCTGTTAACAATGGAGTACGTGAAGGACTTCGGATTATCATATTACTGAAGGAATTAAGAATTCCACATGAGGGACCAATGCAAGTGTGGTGTGACAACAAAGCTAGCATTGAAATGGTAAAAAACCCAGTCTATCATGATAGGACAAAACATGTTGAGATAGACAGGTATTTCATTAAAGAAAAGATTGAAGCAGGTATCATGATATTGTCCCACATACGATCTGATGACCAAATTGCGGATATTATGACAAAACCACTAAGCAGAGCCAAGTTTGAAGGATTTAGGTGCAAGCTGGGAATGATCGATATATATTCTCCAGCTTGAGGGGGAGTGTTAGAAGTCAGAAGAGGATTTCGGTGCAAGCCTAACATTATTGACTTGCACCGAAATCTCTCCTTCAATCTCTCCGCTGTCCACTGTCTCTGTTTCTTATTCCCGCGCCATTTTCTCATTCTTTACTTCTATAAAAACCATTTGTACATCTATTTTGATACATATCAATGAAAAGCATGAGCTCTTAAGCTCATAGGATGAAATAAGAGAAGTATGAGGGTTTTGTTTTAATCCTATATTCAGCTCCACCGCCAACAATGCACATAGCTTCTTCCAGAGCAATGTGAAGAAAATGTCTCCAAAATAAGTTTAGAAGTAATAGCTCGTGTTTTATTTTATTTTATTTTTTTCAAATTCCTTTTCAATCATTAACTACCTCCATCGATCCATTTCTGCAGGAATCAGATTAATTTAGTTCATTTTAAAAGTCCCATCTTGTAGCCTTCAAAATTAAGCAGAGTGAAAATTTTTAATATTGGAACAACCCTAGCAGCTTCACCCATGTACCAGGGTCAGATGCAATGAATCCACTTAAATCACGAAAGAAAGCATTAGGGAAAAACTGCATGATATCCTGTTTTCAATTTCCTTTCCCTAGTCATGAAAATTAAGCCAAAATCAAGCAACAAGCAAAAGTATGCCGCTTAGCAGAAACCCTATTAGGTCAATACTACCCTTCAGTTTTCAATCCAACCCACTAAGAGATTATAATGAAAATATGCATAACCCCTTCACAGCTTAAGAATTTGAGTTAAAACCGTCTATCACATCCTGTGAAAGCCTTTATGACAAAGTATTCGCTGTTTAATCCTTGTAACCCACGCTTGAAACTGAGCAGCTTAAGAAGTTATAGCGGAGAAAAGAGGGTATAATTTGACAAATCCAAATCACAAGCAGAGAGTAGGAAGGAATTAAGATTTAGAGATTACCGAATATAAGAATGGCCATCGTTGATCGACGAAGTGTCAGTCGAAGGAGCAGCACTAAGAGAAGCTACGATACCTTCACTGCCACCGGAGAGAAGGTAAGCATTGCCCACGTCATTGAAGGGCTCCTTATCGTAGATGTGAATTGAAGCATTGGAGGTAACAACAAGGAGGGAAGCTAAAAAGACGAGTAAGAGGGGAGATCTTCGTATTCCAAATGCTAAATCCATACCGACAAATGCAGGATAGAGAAAGAGGGACCAAGATTGGATCGGCGAAAATGGAGGGAGAAGAGAGAGAGAGAGAGAGAGAGAGTAAGCCGTGTGGCAAGGGAGAGTGAAAGGGAAGGAATTTGGTTCGTACCGTTGAAGCGTCACTCTCCAATCAAAGCGCTGTAGCTTCACGCGCGATTGAGGCACGTAATATGGGAATCCGGATTCTCTCCCTCACGACTCCTGTCCTCTTGCCTCATCTATACTCAAAATGGCGGCGTTTCAAGTTTATTGTTGGTTTGGCGGTAATTTATTTTTTATTCATAAATGTATATAATTCATGATTTATATTATATAAGGTAAATACGTGAGAAGAGTTTTATCTCAATTTATGTAATAAGTGTTTATTTCTAAAAAATAAGCTATTCCAAACATAACTATAAATAGGAGGGCGTTCCACTTATTTTTTAAGTAACATTGAAATCCTTCGTGTATTTTTTTGAGTAGTACCAAATATTCTAAAATATTGTTTTATCCATTATATATAATAAAATAATTTTTTAGGAGCACCAAGTATCTGACAAGCTACACTCAGAACCATTTTTCTAATAGCATTTCATATCTTAAACTAAATTTTAGCCCATTCAATACTCAATATATCAAATTTATGGTGCTCATTGCCATTAGAAAAGCATTTTAGAGGCTTCTCGTTGCAATTAGAAAAATAATTTATGGTACTAAATGCGATAAAAATAATTTTAAGATACAGAGTGTCATGAAAAAATAATCCAAGTTACATCTTACTAGATATTAGGTGCTCCTGAAAAATTATTTTATACTATATAATAAAAAAAAATATTAGGCACTACTGAAAAAAAATTATTTAAGGAATTTCAATGTTACTTAAAAATGAAAAGGGGGAACTTCCTCTCGTTTACACCCAAAATGTCACCATCATTTTGAGTACGGGAGGGGCAAAGGACGGGAGTCACACGAGAGAAAATCCGGATTCGTAATATGGAGGGAGGCTGGCGGGCTGCTCATGAGCATAAGATGAATATCCACATTTTTTTTCTTTTTAAGAATTTTTATTATCTAATATTATGAGAAAATTGATTTGCCCAATGATATAATTTTACTTTTATTTTTAATTAAAACCTTTAGTTTTTATTATCAATTATAGCTAACGATCCCTACACTCATGATTTGTTAATATGTAAGAAAATTGATGTTATACCTGATGATGTAACTCTCAGTCGCCCCCCGCATATATATATATATATACACCGTCATGAGCATGATATTTTATGTTGTTCTTTAATATAAGATCTCGTTTGTAAACAAGCGCTGCTCTATCTTAATTATTGTGTCAACAACATCAAGCCAACGATGCTTTACAAGAACCACGCGTACAGAAGGGGTTGTGATGTCTTTGGTGGAGTTACTCAGCCTATGTTTGGTATTACTTATTTTTGGACAATAAGTTCTTATTACGTAAGTCGAGATAAAACTCCTCTCACATACTTACCTCGTATACCGTGAATAACGATTTATAAACACTTATTACTAAAAAAATAAGCCATTCCAAACGAGGACTCAATCAAGTTGGATGTTATCTTCAATGTCAGGAGGGCCAAGAGGAGTATACATGTTATGGTGTTTTTTTTTATCATAGCAAATTCCATGAATGGGTGTTTGCTCCTCGGATAAAACTTGGAGTCCTAAAACTGTATTTATTGGCATTACGAGATGCTATGACCTTCATCCTTAGACAACAATAGATAGATCATCCAAGTAAATTTTTTATACACTGTAAACGTAAAACAATCCCATATTAAAATCATTACTAAGAAGAAGAAAGTCTTTTGGTGACTGTCCTATCTTCTAAAGAATGTATGTATATTATTGATATACTTTGTAGATTACACCTTTTCATCATAAACACATTTATATTTTATCGGTAAAAAAGATCTCTTTTGTAGTGATTTATGTAACACCCCAAATTTTATTTCCCAATATGCCTTGTAAACATTTATGGCATTTAATGAAATGGAAGGGTGAAGTTTGGAGAATATAATTATATTGTTAGTGAAATTTTCTGTGAAGCAGTAAGCTTGTCATGTGATTTTGTATGATCAAATGAGGAGAAAAAATTATGAACTTTTATAGAATACAAGTAGACATCCTAAGCTTAATTTAATAGGTCATATGACTCAATTAGAACTATATACAAAAAATTATGAATTTTTGAAATTAGCCCAGAAAAATTGGAAAGTTTATGGAGCAGCGGTCAAAAAAATTAAATCTGGGAATGATATGCTTCTAACTGGCTAAAGTCCATATTTTTTCTTGAAACTAGACTCAATAAAGGTTCCATAGCCTTTGGAATCGCTCTGAAACAATATCTACAAATTGAGTTATGAATTTTCAAAGATGAGACAGAAAATCTGCCAAATAATCCAAAAATGGAACATTTGTTATGGCAATGTTTAAAATTATGAGATACATGGAAAAGCCATTTGGGCTGATTGAAAGACCCTTAGACTTGATTATGGGTGGGCCAAGAGGGAAGGATTAGTTGGATTTTAATTGGGCTTTATGACCCATTACATAAAGATGAAAGCTTATGTACATAAAATTAAAGTTTTGATATTTTTGAAAATTAACCAATTATAACATAAGCTTATGATAGAATGACATAAGCATGAATTAAAAAGCATTCCTGCAGCTTCTTCCTCATTTCACGATGGTTTTGTGTTCACAAAGGGAAGAGAGAGAGTTTTGATTTCTAGAGAGAGAAGGAGGAGAAATTCGCCAGGTAAGCTTGATTTCTTCGGTGAATTAGTTCTTATCTTGTGTGATCCTTCTCTTAAGTTGTCCTTTTACATGAATTAAGGTTTTTGAGGCACAAATTTTGGAGTTAGAAGGCCTAGGGTTTTCGGCCTAAAGGGAAAAATTAGAAGGAGTTTGAGGTAACTTCCAAACCTTCGTATATTAACTGTTCTGGCTGCTATGGACAATTTAATCGGTAAAATTTTACTGGATTGTCTTTGTTTCTGAAAATTGGAAAATGTGTGTTGAAAATGTTATGCTGCCAAAATTGGGTTTCAATGGTAGTTACAACTCAATTAAATAGTTAATAAAGTAGTTAGGAGTAGAAAAGAATACGTCTTCGAAGTCGGATTTCAAAAACCCCAATTTTTCTCGGAGTTCCTACAAGTTTCAGCCAACTCTAGAAATAGGTTTTAGAGTTGGATTTTCAATGATTTGATGGTTCCATTGAGTTCGGGAGGGAAAATTAGGTGGGGTTATAGTTGGTCACTTTTTCGGAAAAGGTCGAAAAAACATAATTACGAAAATGCCCTGAAACCCTTAAAGCGGGGCTTCCAAGGGCAATTTCATCTTTTGGGAGTGAATTTAGTAATTCTGAGTCTGGAAATGGATTTCTTGGTCAAAAATATGTTAGAATAGCCCATGTCAAAATTTCAGAAAAAGTATAGTCGGGACCTGGTACGGCGGGGCCAGACGGGGTCTCCGAGGGCATTTTAGTAATTTTTCAATATAGACTTATATAACCCCTAGAAACACTATAGAAGTGTCTAAACGGTACATTTGGCATTGTAGGATCGAATATAGAGATCAAGCTGTTTGCACGTAGATCGAGGAACTATTTCTGTTAAGCAAAAGGGACACAAGGTAGGGGACTTACCTTATTTGCATGTATTTGATATCTCTACTTGTGTAGTGATGTATGTGATTGCTTTACTTGATTGTGTAGAGCATATTTGAATAAATAAAGCTATGTTTCTGTTTTCGCTGTGGCCATAGTTTTGTTATATGAAACATTGAGTATGCAGAAATGTCATTATGGGGCATACATCTAGTTAAATCTAACATGTCATACATATAGTATCTATCATGCATGCATTATGGTATCTGTTTCCTACTGAGATTATCTTAGATCTAATCCTCCCCTACCTACAATTTAGACAGGCAAATACAGAAGGTACGCAGAGATCAGAGGAGAGAATTACACGAGAGAGGGTTGAAGTGGTGGGGTGAAGACTGGAAAAAGTCTCCGTTTCACTGGGATGGGTTTAAACACCCTAGTAGCCCTGTGTGGCTACCTTAATTGTAAGGATCATGTACGAACCCTTATGGGGATTTTCTGTAATCATGCACATATTATCAATATATTTATGATATTCCTGTGTTGCCCACCGAATCGCATATTGTTTTTAGAGAATATTCTGGTAAAGGTGAAATTAAAATAAGGGCGTGACAATTTACACTATAACAAGATCTTATACTGAGAACAAGAGGTGGTAATTTTTTATTTTACGTTAATAAAAAATAATTTATAGGGAAAATCGCTAGTAAATACCAAATAGTGAAGTTAATTGCTATTTGCCACCAATAACCACAGGGTACTGAATTGTCATTAATATTGAACATAAAAAGACCAAAAAGCCCTTAGTCTGACAAGACGATTTTAGGTGGGAGTTTGGAGAAAATGCACGGATGCTCAGCGTTTTGCAACCCTAAGGCTGTGTTGATCCTTGTCTTTTCTTTATTTGTTTGGTGAGTAATTTCAGGCAAAACCTTCATCGAATCCCTTCTTCCTCTTCCATTTTTGGCATTCTTCAGCGTCTCCTCAGCCATCTCGTTGGGTCTTCTCCTCAGCCGGCCGTCAAGCTCGTGTAGTTCAACAGCATCGTCTCCAGCTTCTCCTCCAACGGTTGCCACCGTCGCCGCCTAGTCCTCAAGCGACCGTCGATTGCTCCTCTAACCTTACTGCCTCCCTCATTCAGGTAAGGTTACTTACTTTTCCGGAGATAGATTTGATCGATCTTTAATCCAATGTTAAGGATATGTACTGGAGCAATTAGATAGATGTCTTGGAGCAATTAAATAGATGTCTTGGAGCAATTAAAAATACCTGCAACTTCAACTTGATTTCTCTAACAATGTCGAAAAGTTCTCTATAAGCAGACCTCAGAATGTGAAAGGTCTAAAGCAATCAATGACTTGAAAACAGAACCTGAGAATGTGTTGTTTGTTGTTTTGGGGGAAAAAATTGGACAACTATTATTATGTAGGTTTAACACAAAAACAGAAAGATTATAGCAGCAAATAGGAGATACGTACTGGAAGTTGTATATAAATAGGAACATAAGGTGTGACTGTGAAATAATTTTCATGCACCCCAGAATGAATATTCTGCATAAATAAATTACATCATTAGTGGTTCTGGATAACATCTGTTTGTACCAAGAAATAGTTTACTGAAATAAAGCAATATTCATTAGTTCTTACTTCTCAGCCTAAAACCGCAAAAGTGCAAAATCACAGTTCAGGTGCAATATTCAATTTATCTAAAGGATGTCAGCATTGGAATCATCAAATGTTTACTTGAGACTTGTATTATCCCTAATTGCTGAGCTCAATCACTATACTTTCAAAATGAGAGGATCGTACTGATTTTGAATACTAAACATACAAGTTTGGCACTTGAATTCCACTTGATGGATTGTCTACTTGGGATTTCCTGAAAAATTTTGGCACTTCTTTTGTGATTTCTACCCATTCATTGTTGTCTTCATTGTTTCTTTGAGTTTGTAAGAGTGCTAAACTCTTGACTTGTTTGGAGCTTACTAGCGCATAGCATACTTCTCAACTTGGTACTTGAACTTTCTTTCTCACATCTATCCAGTTCACTAAGCTTGTTATTTGTGACTTGTAAATCTGATTTGGGTTGCATTCATGCTTTCTGCTGCATATATAACTCTTAGATGTTGCAACTAGTCTTGCAAAACTTTAAATTTCTGGAGTAGTCTCAATGATGATTAGGGACTGTAATCACTTTGTTATTATTTTATAATTAGTTGCTAACTATGTACAACATTTATTTTCAACTTATTAATTAGTTGCTAACTATGTACAACATTTATTTTTTAGGAAATTCTGCTGTTTGGGAATTACTGCATATTGTACATTCAAATAAATTCATAAGCAAAGTTTTAAGTGTAGGCAGTTGTTGAGTGCATTTTCAAGTTCATGTGTTTTGATTTACCCCTGTGGCTTTTAAAATTTGTATGAAAGCATGGTGAAAATAATAGGGGGGAAAGGAAGGAAGGTAGGGAAAGATGTGAAGCCAAGATTGAATGGAGCACAAGTGTTTAAGCGTGAGTATTGGTCTGATAAAATGAGGAAAGGAAAACACAAGACAATGCAAGACGCAGATAAAGAAGTAAGGGAGGCATGGAAAAAACTGTCAACGGAGGAAAAGAGTAAGTATGCCCAAAAGGCAAAGGAGGATAGAGATCGTATAGGATGTGCCTCTATAATCAAAGAAGGGGAGGTGCGAACACGAGTGTCACTAAAACAATTTGTGCAATTTGCAAAGTTTGTAAGAAGTGATGCAAGGTTGAGGGCTAAGGCTAAAAAAATTGGGTTTGACAAATTATTACAAGTCGCATGTACACAAATTCCTCATACACTCTGCGGACAATTGGTTAGAGCCCGCAACTTGTTCAATATGTATTAGAATCCATAGGAGGCAAATAATTACAAAGGATGTACAAGATTTACTTGGCTTGCCTAATGAAGGGAGTGAGATCATAGAGGAAGCTGATACAACAAGTGAGCAATATGTCAAGTTGAAGGAAAAATTTGCAAGAAAAAGGTTGTCAGACATAAAGGAAATGATAACTTCAAGGGAAGAAGAAGAAATGTTCAAGCCATTGGTGGTTTTGTTCACGTTAGGGACGTTACTGTCTCCTCCTAAAAATGGAGGTATTAGCTACCGATTGTTGAAAATTATTTCTGCTAATACGATAAGTTTAGGTGGTTACAATTGTGTAAGTTTGTTCTCACAGACTTTATGAATGAGGTTAAAGAGTACACGAATGCGTTAAAACATAGGGTGACAAGCAAATGTATTGGAGGTTGCATTTATTTTGTTATGGTAGGTATTATAATGTTTTGCCATTGTTTAAAATTGAATACTTATTATGTGGTTGTAAAATGACTGATGTCGTTGCAGATGCTATTTTTCCAAGTATTTCCGTTGCTGGCCGAAGACGCGCCATTGACTAAACGTGCCGTACAGTTTTGGACTGATGCGAAAATCAAGGAAGTCGTGAAGCGGGAGTATGAGAATGAGCAAGGGATTCTATTCAGATGTGTGCCACTAATCCCGTATGACATAGGATCCACCTCAATTGTTGAGTGCGACGCACTAAAACGTGACACTGGCTACACACTCCACCTTCCAGAAGTAACGATATTTAAAGAATCGGTAAGCGATCAATTTGTGATTTTGGTAGCATATTTGGCAGTTTTATAGTATACTTGCTTATATGTGTTGTTGTTGCAGATAACTAGACAAATGTATTGTAGAATTATGGGAAAGGTAGCTCAAACTGTTGCATTTGAGTTGTTAAATATGGAAAAAAAATTTGAACAACATATTAGAAGGGATACCTACGAAGAGGTGAACATTGTTGGGGATGACAAAGAAAGTGACAACCATATGGAAGTTGAAGATGTTGGTGAGCAAAGAAGGGACAATGAGGATAAAAGTCAAGGGGCTAAAGACAATGCAAGTTGCAGCCATGTCTAAGTTGAAGTTGCTGGCTATGAAGTTACCGATATTGGCTTCGATGATAGGGTGCCTCTGAGAAGGTCTCAAAGAATAATCAGACCTGTAATACATTCACCATTCTTGTCAGAAAAAGGGAAGGCAGGAAGGCCTAATGAAAAAGAGTGATTGTATGACTGTTGCACTCGTATGAAAAACTCCCTGGTTGGTCAAGAGATCTATGTAGAAATTAAAGACTTCTTTCTACAAAAATGTGAACTGTATTGCCTTAACCATCGGGGATGGATAAGCGAATGTGTAAGTTGTGAGCCTTTTTGATGTAATTACTGTATTAGTATTTAATTGAAATCAACGTTAACCCCATAAGTAACCTGTAACGAAATGTCATTGCAGGTAGTAACACTCATTGCTAATGTTTTGATCGAAGATAAAAAAGAGAGTAATGGGGGACGTGTTAAACGTCATATATTTCAACTGATTTTCATGGTGACAATGTGTTATTTGTTAATTTCCTATGTTATTTGGTGGATGGCTAACAGGTGACAATGTCATTAGTTGAAATTGGTTGTGCTTTTTTCCATAGGATTGCATGTTAGCATATCTTAAAAATTGGAAGATCGACAATCATGCAAAATTCATTGACTCTAACAAATTGGGATATAATATCTCAGATTGTGACTATGTGTTTGCACCTATGGTGCGGGATAATCATTGGTTTTGTTATGTGTTTGTGAAGAGAGAATTAACGGTATATGTACTTGATTCATTGCTGCCCAACTACAATTCTCCAGGTGGTGTATATGCACTGCATGCACTACGGGATAAAGGACATAAAGTGGTATTGAAACTTGCATCTTTTTAAAGTGTACAATTGGTTTATTGTCATACACAAACTTACTAGCTCTCAACTTTGTAATTTTTCAGAGCAAACATTTTTGTGATTTACTCGCACACCTGAATCATGATCTCTATGGACACAAGCCTACATTTGATTTTAGATTTGGTGTCGTTCAACAGCAGAGTAATGGGTGAGTTAGTGAAATTGTTGGACACTCTTGCATGTATAGATGTATCCATCGTATGTTAATGTTTTGCTATTTTATTTCTGTGTGGATGGGACTGTGGAATGTATGTGATATCTTGGTTGTAAATATGGGAAAATATTAGGAGGCCTGAGTGGAATGGTTTCACAATGTCTAATATGAGTAAATTTTTACATTAAATGTTACAATATGATTGGATCTAATTTAAATATTTTATGTTTAGGAAGACATGGATCAAAAGAAGGTGGATGTGGTGTGGTAGCTAGTTACCCATGCAAAGAACAAACAACGGGAAGCGATAATGCGTAGCATTGAAGTTGGGAGATCTAAGAAGAAGACAAAGTAGTTTTTTTCATTTATGCTGTAACTACAAAGTAGGGACGTTTGTATTTTGTTTTGCAACAAAGTAAACTATGTCTATATATATGACTTTGTTAAACAAGGAGTTGCTGTGCAATGTACACGTTACGTACTAGATCATCCAAATATTGATAAAGTCTTCCATACGTGTGATAGAGCTCAATATTTATATATTTTTATTAATTGATCTTAGGTTTTTGTGGAACTTAATTGAATATTTTGGGTATAATCAAGTGTTAAAATGAGATTTTAGTGAAAGAATAATTTTGGAATTAAAGTGGTTAAATTGTTATGTTTTTAATTAATATTTGTTTTTCTCATTATTCTTTAATTGTGAGCAAAAGATATTACCTTTGTGGATATAATTTTGTAGGTGATGATGTGGCACAATTTTTATCAAGTGTTCAAGTTCAATATCATTTTGGAGCTTAATTAAAGGATAGGACCTGGAAAGATTGAAAGGTTGGGGCTGGACCGAAGGAAAATTATGAAAGGGAAATGAAGAAAGGAAAGGCTGAACCGAATTGAAGGGAAAAGAATAAGCAGCCGAATTTGTTGACCAAGTGAGAAATGAGAATAAAGAATATAAAAGGAAGAGGGATGACGTGAGGATTTATGGAATTGAAGAGAGAGGGCTGTTGAACTGAATTGAAGAATTAAAAAGGAGCTGAACCAAAATGAAGATGCTGACCGAATGGATTAAAGATGAAAAGCAACAGCTGGACCGATTGGAAGAGAAGGACCGAATTAGGAGGGGACCACACGAATTGAATTAAAAGCAAGTAGCAGCACATAATAGATGAGAAAAGAGAGGAATTGACCAAGAAAGCTGACCGAAATTGGAATTAAAAAGACAAGAAAAGGCTGCTGGACAAATTGGTGAAAGGGACCACATGGAAGAATAAAAGAAGACGCAAGTGTTGGGCTGGACCGAGGAAAGACAAGAGGAATAATGGAATAAGGAAGGAGAGCCCATGTGAAAGGAAAAAGGGTTTTTTGTGGAAGAGAAAAGAAACATGAGGGAATATAAAGGAGTGAGTGGCGGCTGGAATAAGGGTCACGACAGAATGAAATAAAGAGATAAAGGGAAAGAAAGGAAGGCTTGGCGGCAGTGAGGAGGAAGGGAAATAGCATCAAAAAGAAATGGAAGAAGAGAGGAAAGGGGAGTTGACCGATTGAAGAAAGGAGAGACGTGTAGAATGGGGAAACCAATAATTGAAGATGGAAGAATCATTTCGGTGCAACATATGAGAAGGTTTTCGGTGGCTATTGAAGATGAGCAAGCTGCTGTATTTTCTATGGATAATCTCCTCTTCATTCTTCATTCTTCATTCTTCATCTTCCTCCTCCTCCTTGAGTAGCTAAGTCTTGGTGATTTCCTTGAGTTGGGTAATGGTTTGAGCTTCTAAACTTCAATGGAATTCCTTTAAGCTCTCTTTTTAGTTCATGATTATGTAGCTTGGTTAAGTATGTAATTGTGATCTAGATTGTTATACCAAGTGAATAAACTTGGTGGTTGAGCTAGGAGTTGATTAATTAAGCTTTGTATGATTCATATTATGAGTAGGTTGAATTGTTTATTCCAACTTGGTTAAGTGGATTTAAATGATTAAACTGAATGTTTTGAATTGTTGTAATGGTAATTACAAGCTAGAATTGGAAGTTGATTATTCATCTCCTTGAGTCTGAATTATTTGGTGGTATTCATTTAATTGCTTCGGTAGAATGAATTAAATGATTATTGCAAGTATGGAGCTAGTGGTACCTAAGTTCTATCCTCTTGACTTATTATGGAATTCATATTATTAGCAAGCAAGGAAGACTAAAACCTCAACTCAAGGGAATCCCATTTTATCATTATACTAGTTAATTGAATTTATCTTGTTGTTAGTGTTAATTTCGATTTCGTTTGTTTCTTTGTTTTAGAAACCAAAAAAATTACAAAAATATTGTTTTAACTTAGATTACTTCATTAGTTTAAAAAGCAATTTCTCCAAATGATTTCTCACAACTTTAAGGTTTTTTATCACTTTACTACTTAGGAACTTGGAAATTAATCTCCTCACAAGAACGACCTAGGTTGAGCTACTACGCTACATATTTAAACCTAGTTTTATTTTTGTGAACTCACACGACATGGGTTCATCAAAATTACGTGCAAAACATATTCAATTGATCTTCCATGATGTGCAATTCAGCTTCTGTTGTGTGCAATGGATCTTCCATAATGTGCGATTGATCTTTCATGATGTGCGATCGATCTTCCATTATGTGCAATTGATCTTCCGTTTTGTGCAATGGATCTTTTCCTTGTATTCCTAATTGATCTTCCGTTATGTGCAATTGATCTTCCATGGTGTGCAAAATCTCTTCCGTCTATGCAGATCATCTCCCCTTGTGTTTATAAATTGTTGTTCCATGTGTACAACTGATCTTCCCTGATATGCAAACAATATGCCCTTTGCACTATATCTTTGCCAACATTATTGAACACCCAATATTTCACACCTAATGTAAGTGACCATAATAATGCAAATTATATTGACACTGTATGGTGGAAATATAAAGACGTTCATATTATGTCATATATAGTAGTTCTTTTACAGAGAGTGAGCACAAGCTATGTGCTACTATATACACACAAGATTAATATTTACAATCACAACAAAAAAATAAAGCAGATGTTACCCAATTACATCTAAAAATTAACAAATTGGGTGAGCATTTACAACATTTACAAAATGCATCAAACCACTGTATTGCGCTCCTAATTTAAAACTACTTGACAGACCAGATAACGATATGAACATTTAGTTATTTAAAATCTAATTTACTCGCTAATAATGCAAAGTCATTGGCATACTTGAAGAACGCAAGGTCAATATGGATTTGGGTTCCTGCACCTTCTTCAAGTATGCCTTTCCTGCTCGCACCTAGAATATGTATATACTTTTTTGTCCTGGAATTGAGACTCCCTTCTATTTGTTCATGGTCTCCTCGGCCGACAGCTTGTTGTTGGGGGCCATAAGAATATCTCATTCTCATAATCACTGAATCACAACTTATTTAACTTTGGTATGTCATGTGTATTAATTGGAGTCATTGTTGTATTATATATCTTCTCTTGCGGTGTACTTAAGTAGTATGCTTCCACATATCAATAAACATTCTCATTCACCACTTTGATGCATGCACAAGCATGTGATCGTGGTATACCAGACATTTTCCAAGCCTTGCAAGCACATTCTCTTGATATAAGATTTACACCAATGACAACTTCTCCTACCTTTACTTCAAATGTGTGTGAGGGATGTTGTAATACCTCCATCCTTTCTGCACACAACACATTTTGCTTCAACTTTGCTTCTATGTTAGGTCTGACTCCATTTTTCCAATATGTAATTGCTTTCTTAAAAGCAAATAGTTTCTTTGCTAGCTTCTGTCTATGCTCATTTATCAATGTCAACACTTGGTCTTTCCTCTCTTTCACAAGCCATGCATTATATGATTCAACCAAATTAGTGGTTATATTCTCCCACCTTCTGAATGGGAATTGTGACAATGCCCAACGGTCAATATCACCATGCTCTTGCACCCATTTTAACAATTCACGATTAAAACAGCCCATATTGGCTAGAGTTCTTTCAAAGTCACAAGCAACTCTAGCATATGCAATCCTATCCAGCATCTTCAAAGCATCATCCTTCTTGATTGGTGTATTTCTTCTTGGGCCTCTATGAACTTTTGAATACTCTGAGCTAAAGTTCTCTTTCACGTGCCTATAGCAATAGGCATGCCTCTCACTCTCGAACACATATCGGACATCATGTATTATCGCATTATGTCTATCTGATACAATCACCACCTCAACATAGTTTAAAATACTTTTCACATTTTGCATGAACATGTCCAATCATCATTAGTCTCTCCACCCACAATGGCATAAGCAACAGGGTATAGCTGATTATTAACATCAAGTGCTGATGCAGATAACATGGTCCCACAGTATGGCCCACTGAGGTGAGTTCCATCAACATACAAAATCGGCCTGCATCCTCCCAAGAATCCTATCACACAACATCCATATGCGATGAATAACCTAGTAAATGTATGGTCAGCAAACACTTCTCATTTTGCCACTGTCCTCAGGTTTACTTCCATTAGTCTTCTGCAATACCAAGGAATCAACATGTATGATTGGTTTGGTTCTTACTGTATCTCTGCTAATGCTTTCTCTTTACCTTTCCACGCTTGATCATAAGACATTGATAAACCATATTCCCTATAAACGTCACGCCTTATCTCGTAAGTTGGTTTTTCTAAATAACCCCTCAATCCATCTTTAATTATGGAAGCAGTCAATGTGGCAGATTGCGCTGTATGATCAAATTTTCCTGTGCTGAGTGATTATGCTTTTCCCCAAAACGTAACCACACGTAAGAAGCTACACTCTTCCTCCCCCACTTGGTATGTAGTAATTTTCCATGGACACCCCTCCACTTTACACCTCACTATCATCTTACTTACACAATTGCTCACATATTTGTGTGCAAATTTGTGTGCCAAACTATACTTATACAGTGTCTCTTTGAACTCAACAGCATTTGTAAACCTCTTTGGAGGACCTAAAAGCAGTTCCTTCCACTTCTCAGCACTATGCTCAGGGATAGGTGTAGGTGCACTTTGAATTACGTATAGAAGATCTTCTGATATCTTACTTGATGACGATCCAACAGTACATAACCCATATGATCCTTCCATGGTCTCTAACCTACATCAAAATTTATTATCAGTTAATAACTCATTCTTCCCTACCACTTCAAAACACTAATAAATATTCATGTAACTGACCTTTCTGAAATTATCATTGGTTGTTCTTCTTCTATCAACTCACTAACATCTTCAACTATATACAAAAGTGCACATTTGTCATTAAATTTTACTATTTGTTGCACTCCTTCATCATCCTCAATGTCTACCATGATATTTTCATCTAATGTTGATAGTGTGCACGTTAAATGCAATGCTTTACCTTTAATACTAAGACATGAACATATTGTTCTTCTAAGCTCATTGAGTGACATTCCTTCTCTTACCATTCTTCCATTTGCTCTCCCACCCACATATTGAGTCCTCCTTTGATCGGTGACAATCTTCCCACATATGTGGAAGAAACAATATATTTCCTTTTGTACTCTATTCATCACATTAACTCTAGACCTGTAAAACATGCACAGTCGAACTGCTTCATTGAAGATTTTTTTCCAAAACATTCAACACGGCAAAGACAGCACTATACAATGCCTTTGAACTCAATTTCAATAAAATCAGCAAGCAATATTACCCAAACAAAGAAAAGAATTATTACTTTCAGCAACAATCGGGCAACAATACCATATATGGAAGATCATATGCATAAAACGGAAGATCATTGGCACATAATGGATCATTCTTTGCACATATCATGGATGACCATTGGCCACGTATGGAAAATATCCATCACACAAAAATGGAAGATCAATTGCACATAATGGCTATCACATGTGAATCTCCATTGCAGTATTATTACTTCCACTAACAATTAGGCAACAATACCCAATACGCAATACACGATACACGATACACGATACACAATATACAAATCCCCATCAACTAAAATAAAAAACTTCACAATAATGGCCAAACTCATAATACCTAGGGAACCCACAGTTATATTTACTATTTCCTTACTCACACACACAACAATGCACAATATTAAGTTCTACAACCAATATACAAATCATCACCTCCATAAAAAACTGAAATATGAAGAAGGGCTTCAGAGGGATTGACCGACTCCACAGTAATCGACCTCCGCGGACTCCATAGTGATCAACGGCCACAATAGCATACTCAAATCACCGCAATTCGCCAAACATGATAGCACAACAAGCTACTGTGATAATTTTATCGTTTGCTTCTGCCTATAGTGTCAGCTTTCCAAACTAAACTAAGGGCTTTTTGGTCTTTTTATGCTGAATATTAATGACAGTTCAGTACCCTGTGGTTGTTGGTGGCAAATAACAATTAACTTCACTATTTAGTATTTACTAGTGATTTTCCCTAATTTATATTCCACGTTGTATTCCATCACTTTACTCTCTAAAAATGTCTTTATTTTATATTATACAACAATTTACATGTAGATGAGTCAATATTTACACCAGTGTTAATTTATAAATTATGAATATATGAACTAATACATATAATTAAATACTGTCAAAATCATAATTACATTTTAAAAACTTTAAAGACTTAATTGAAAATTATATTAAACTCTCCTATTGTGGGTTTACATTTCTACGAATTGGACTAATCAATTGTTAGTAACACTAGATACCAGTGAATGAATCCAAAAAAAAATTATGTAAAACTACATTGAATTTTTAATTTTTTTTGAACTTACGCAAGGTCTCGTTGATTTGATGTTGCTTTTGTTAAAACTGTGGTCTAGATAGAATTAAATTTGAAAATAAACACAAAATCAAAACCTTATGCCCGATCGATTATATTGACCTTTTTCATTAAAATCAACAGGCATGGTTTCTTTATTTTGTTGTTATAATTCTACAGCTCTATTTTATTTGGAAGATAATTGGGTGTGTTTGGAATAGCGATGGGAAAAGTGATTTATTTTTACTTTGACTTATAAAATCTTAAGATTGGGAAAAAATAAGATTGAGTAAAATGATTAATGTTTGAATTGACAATTGGATAAGTGTTTTTAAGAAAGTGAAAATGTGTTTGGTTTAGCTTTTGCATAAATGGCTTTTGTGATATTTAAGAAAAAAAATTTTAAAAATTATGAAAAGTGAGAAAATTAAATTTGAAAATGGTCAAATACATAATAAAATTACAATAAAAATGCGGATAAATTAGGAATTATACAAACATAAAGTTTTTTATAAAGTAAAATATAACAAAACTAATCAAATCAAAGATCCCGTACAATCTGGTCGAAGTTGTATTTACGCATTTTTTTGTAATATTTCAAACCTATTTTTCCACACTCCAAAAGTTCTTTTTATTATGCACCTCAAGCTTAAATTTTATAAATTATATCAAACTCTAATTTAAATATTAAATTCTAACTTATATTTTTACGTAGCTCAAAATCTAATAAAATAAACTGATTAAAACCTTAATAATATCTCCAATAATCCAAATAAATTATTTAAACTAAATTTAATCCGTAAAAACGTCATATAGAAACTAATTTATGACATGTTTATAAGAGATATTGATTATAAAATCATAAAATAACCAAATAATAGATATAAGCCAATTAAAATTAATTATTAGTTATTCTCTATATTTCTATAGTTATATATTGACAAAACTCAAAACTTGTCTAAACTCTTATCCCAAAGTATTCTCTAACTAGCAGAAGATTACTATCTAAGGAAAGAGAAAATTATTTAGAACATTTTTCATAAAATTTTTTTTTGTGATTAGAAGTGATTTTGAGCACTTTATTGATCCCCAAATATATGAAAATACTTTTATCAATATTATTATTATATACACACACATATAAACCACAAAACAGAAGCAATTGCATGAATAAGCTCCAATTTCCTGCTTATGGCAATCACATGATTTCCCTCATGTCTATTGCCACCCAAACAAGGCAATTTTGACCAAACGCCTGCAAGTGTGTTTGGAACAGTAATTGATAATTGGGCTTGTTGTGATATTATTTTTGGTAAAAGTCAAATTATGTAATGTAATTTATGTTTGGATTGGTGATTGTCAATTGGGCTTTTGCAAAAATAAAACTTGTTTGGATTGGTTTAATTATAAAGGCTTTTGTGATAATGGTAAGAGAGAGTGGGTGGAAAAATATTTAAAAAATCAAGTAAATATTTAAAAATTAATTTAAAATATTAGGTGCTACTGGAAAAATATTTTAGAGTGGGTGAAAATCAATATTCTAAGTTTTGGGTGCTCTTTACTACTAAAAAAAAAATACATTAAATGTAAAATTGTAGTCAGTCTCATACTATTGGGTACAACTGAAAAATTATTTTAAAGAGTTAAAAGCACAAAAAAATATTTTAAAGTAATTTTTGGAGCTGAAAAAGTACATTAAAGGTAAAATTATAATAAGTCTAATAACACACTAGGTACAACTTGAAAAATATTTTAAGGGTTTAAAAACACCAAAAAAATATTTTAAAGTAATTTGTGGAGCTGAAAAAATACATTAAAGGTAAAATTGCAATCAGTCTGATAACACACTGGGTATAGTTAAAAAAATATTTTAAGAGGTTAAAAACACAAAAAAAATATTTTAAGGGGTTAAAAACACTCAAAAAAATATTTTTTAGTGGGTACAACTAGAAAGTGGGTAAAATTGTAATTAGTCTGATAGCACACTAAGTAGTGGGTATAACTAGAAAAATATTTTAAGGGGTTAAAAACACTCAAAAAATATTTTTTGATACTATATACTATTTAAAAAACATTTTATGGGAAAAACCAATATCATATAACTAATTTCTAAATAACCCAATCTAATATAAAATTTCATTAGCTTTTAACAAAAGCTCCATTTTCTAGCTTTTTCTAATTGAGCTTTGACCAATTACATTTTAGCAAAAGCTCAATTGCCAATTGACCTCTCTAAATACTCAAATTTGAGTTCTTAATTGACAATTGAGTTTATGATATTCAATTAGGCTTAGGGTCCCAAACAAACACTACTTCACACGATAGGACTGATGAATCGTACGATTGTTATATGAAATGTTGAACCAAACACACTGAATATAGCTAGAGAGAGAATGATTGTATAAAATAGAGTCCTTGATGTGACTCAAAGAATAATTGAATATTTTGAAGTAGTGACATTAACTTCGTCTATAATTCTCTCTTTGTATTATGTTGTATGGTTAACTTTTTTATATTCCTGTGTAAATAAGATGCTATTTATATTTTCTATGCCACTTTTTAACCAATTGATAGACAATACAACAACATTGGGAAAAAAAAAGAAAAAGAAAGAAAGAGAAAGAAACCAGGAATAGAGGTACATAGATAAATTTTACTTCCTCCTGTCCTAATTATAGAATAATATTTAAGAGTTGATATTGATCCTAATTATAGGATAAAGTTTTAATTTTTGTTAATTTCTTTCCAAAATACCCCCTATTGATACTTTCTCAATAATAATTAAACACATTAATAATGTTGTCCTAATTATAGGACAACATTTAAGAGTTGATCTTGATCCTAATTATAGAATAAAGTTCTAATTTTTGTCAATTTCTTCCCAAAATACCCCCTATTAATACTTTCTCAATAATGATTAAACACATTAATAATTTAATAAGAGTTGATTGAAAGTTGTTGAGGGAGATTGACGACGCCGGATTTTGTGAGAGCTTGGAGAAGTCGTGTGTGGGGCAGGAGAGGTATAAGAAAAAATAGAGAATCAACGTAATTGGATGCCATTTTAAATTTTAAATAAGGGTATTTTAGGAAAATAAATATGATTAACTATTTTTACAACTATCCTTAATTTCTCCAAAATTAAGTAAATATATCCTTTAATTAGGACCGGAGGGAGTATCAATCTTTTTATCTACTTAACACAAAATTTTTTTTCTACACTATTTTGGTCTTGTTTATAAACTCAAAATTTTTTTATTTGTTTATTTCAATTTTCATCCTTTCGTGCTAAGCAAAAGCGCAGTTTAACAAGGCCAATGAAAAGCAGGATAGGATCGAAATCCTCTTTGATACAACCAAACAAAAATATTGTATCCATTCATTATAAATATATATCATCAATATCAATAATCATTCAATATAAACTATAATATTTGATCATACCCATCAAACAAATATAAAATTTTCATTTCATAAATACTTAATAATTCATGTATGGATGGAGAGAGAAATGATAGAATTTTCATAGATATAAAGAGAAAGACCCTCCTCTCAATTTGGGAATATATATGTATAGCTTTTTTTTTTTAAAAAAAATCATTTTGTTTATTACTTTTTTGGGAATGAAAAGAGGGATATGTATAACTAGGGAGGAAACCACTCATCACATCCAATCCACTGCTTATATTTTATGAGAGGATAATTGGTAGAAACAAATAAAATTGTTGACTATTCAATTTTTTATCATATAATTGCCAATTTGTTCAATCAATTATTGATTATATTTTTTTTCATAAAATTGTTGATTGTATCTTATATAAATAATACATAAAAAATTTTGATGTCTGTGGTTGTATTTATAAGTTTATATTAAGCGATTTTGCGTTGTACAATAAATAAATAAATAAATAAATAAATAAATGTGTGTGTGTGAACGCCTTTGTATTCATACAAATTAAAAACCAAGACCTAGTATTTAAAACACCTTCTAATAGGATTAACTCCTACTTAAATAACTCTTTTTTTTAACCCCAATTATACTCTTTTTGTCCAAAAAATAACCCCTATTATAGTGAAGGGAAACTAGAAAGTTCTATTTTAAAAGAAATTTATTTTTTCTCTACAAGAAAGAAAGAAAAACGGAAAGGGCAAAACAATTTAACCAACAAGGCCAATTCTTTTATTTTATTTTATATTTTTGTTTTGTTTTGTTTTGTCCAAGGTATTAAAACTCGGACCGGGCATTGAACCGGTCGGGGTACTGGCTTAAGGGTCAGTGGGTCAGACCGGGGCCAAACTGAAGCTAAACCGGGATCAAACCGGTGATAAATTGAAAATTTTAGACTTATAATATAAAATTTTAAAGGAAAAATTAATTTTTTTTTAAAAAAAATACGAACCCAGACTGGATCGGTTTACCGGCCGGTTCGCCGGTTTTCGGGCCGGACCGGCCGGTCCGGTCCGGATTCATTAACCCTGATTTTGCCCGACAACAAGGGCAATTCAAGCAGCGAAGCATGGACCAACTTCAGAAGCCTACATATAGAAAGCAACTCGCTTCGACACCAACTTTACTTAACTAGTCATACTATTTCAAATATAATTTTTTTTCACTTTTATATGAATACGATGGAATGCCTATTCAGTTGATACTAATAAAATTGATAATATATAATAGTATTTATCATTTTTTATCTTCTAAATTTAAAAAAAAACACAAAAAAAATTTAATGTGCGTGGTTGTTAAGTTTATTTTAAGTGATTTTTCATTCCACAAAATAAAAATATGAACACCTTTGCATTCATACGGATTAAAACATAAGACCTAGTGCTTAATCTGTTCCTTCAGAATCCCCGCCTATTAATTAACTCTTTCTTTTATCAAATAAAAAAAACTAACTCTTTTTTAACTCCTATTATAGGGAAGGGAAACTAGAAAGTTCTATTTTAAGAGCAATTTATTTTTAATTTAGGGTTAACGAGGCATTTTTGTCACGAAAATTTTCACCGAAGGCAAATTTTACTCTGAAAGTTTTTTAAGGGGTAATTTTGTCTAGGAAGTATAAAAAATAAAGTAATTTTGCCCTGTACATTATCCCAATTAATTTTGACTGTTAATTGACTAAATATGTTTAGCTGACAGTCCACATGTCATCACGTTATTTTTGTTAAGGTGCAAATTTGCCCCGAAAATTTTAAATCTAACTTTAAAAATAGATGAAGGATCTATTTGGGAACCTGTTTACATGATAAAAAAAGCCTATTTGGGGGCTAAAAGCCCCAAAAACCCGTTTAGTGTGTTTGGGAAAGCATATGTGATGGTGGGGTTATTAAAAAAACGGAGCGTTTATCATATGAAGATCAAAGCTGCTTCTCCCGCATTTGGATGCTCAGCAACTGAAGGTCAACAACCGTTGGAGATAAAAATAATTATTATTATTTGTGATGTAAATGGACTTACAATGGGTGTAAATCGATTTACACCATTGTAAATGGATTTACAATGTATAAATCGATTAACAGTGGTGTGTAAATCCATTTACAATGGTGTAAATCGATTTACACCCATTGTAAATCGATTTATAATGGGTTAAATCGATAATTTATATTTTGTTGTTGTTTTTTTCTTCTCACACTTGTTATAATTTTACAGTGTAAAAGACATTTTCGGTGTATTACTCAGGGAAATATTATTTGGTCGATGTTGGCTATCTAACACCAGTTGGATATCTTGGTCCTTATAGATGTGAGCGTTTTAATAATAATTACACATTTTTTATTTTATCATATTTTTAAAATTTTTTCATTTCAATTATTACAATATATACAACTAATATAGAGATATATATATATATATATAGTATTCAATAAGATTCATGCTCTTTTCAGTCATTTTCCATCTAAATGGGCTTTTCAAACGTTAATCCAAACATGTTTCAGGTTAGAAAAAAAGTCACTTTTGCTATCGTCAATCTAAAAACAAATCATATCTACAATCTGACTTTTTTTCTATATGACTTTTCCAAAAGCCCATTTGCAAAAAAAAACTCATTCTCCACCGCTAATCCAAACAGGCATGAAGTAAATAGCATATGGATTTTTGGTGCAAATTTACACCTTAACAAAAATAACGTAGATAACATGTGGATTGCTAACTTAACATATTTAATTAATTAACTATCAAAATTAACTGGGATAACTTTCAAGATAAAATTATTTCCTTTTTGATATTTTCGGAGAAAAATTGCCAACTCCGAAAAGCTTTGGAAACAAGATTGTCTCTTGGTAAAAATTTTGGGGACAAAATTGCTCGTTAGACCTTTTTCTTTACAAGAAAGAAAGGAAAACGGAAGAGGCACAATTTAACAAACAAGGTCATTCAAAGCAGCGAGATGTGGACCAACTTTAGAGACGTACAAATAGAAGGCTACTCGCTGAGTGGGCACGTGTATTACGGTCCTCTGGTCAGCTATTTCACGCTCGAATCTATCACGTTATCAATCACACAGTCCGTTCCTTCTCTGTCACTGCCCTTTACGCAGAGCTTGTGGACACCAATCGAATTGGCGTCATCAGGTACTGTATCTGCATTTCCAGCCTCTTATTTTTCGATTTTCTGATTATTCTCTGAAATGCTCATATCTTATATACTGCATTTGCATGCAATGCTTCAAATATGGTTTCAATCTATGCATTGTTTTGCTTCCAATCGATGCGTTCGTATTATTAATCGCCGTTTTTTCCTTCCCTTTCCATTTCCAGTTGCCTGTACACATGCCTATTTTGAATTCTCTTCTGATATCTTCCTTTGTTTCCTATCATGGAGGCTGTCCGTGTTGTTTTGTGGTTATAGTTCTGCGGTCTCAAGATATAGTTCTTTTTTTTTTTTCCCTTAAAGCAACATGGGGTTCTGGCATTAGTTATTAGAATGTGTCTTCAATGTCAATCTGATCATCAAGAGATTGTTCATATCACTCTGATACTCACAAAGTTTGGTATGGTTTCAATTTCATCCTTAAAAAGAGTATCAAGCTCAATTTCTGGAGAGATAGAACTCCCTGTAGAAATTTTCCCTTTCTGAATTTTCTCTTCCGTTTAGGTAAAGAATGATGTTGTTAACAATGGCAATACGAAAAGCCATTTCCACCAAGGAAAAAACGGCATTATTCGTTCCTTTTCATTTTAACCAACGAAAAGGCGTTATGTTGAAATCTCTGGATTTTTCTCTTACAACATAGAATCATTTGATTGGCAGTTGGACCTTAGAATAACAGTATTGGCATTCCCGGAATAGGTGGTGAAACTGATATAATGGCTGAGGATGCCGATTCATTTCCAATGTTGGGAAGTGTTTATGGAGTGTCAGGTTCCAAGATCAATCAGATGAGCCAGAATTTTGCCAAAATCAGAATGAATTCTTCACAGATTGGCTATTCTCGGTTGAACACAAGACAGTCCACTAACGTGTCTGGTGATAGTGTTCCAAGAGCTTGGCATCCACAAAATCCTAGTTCCAATGTTTGGGGACAACCAAATGTAATTTACAAGCTGGGAAAACGGGGAAATGGTGAATCAGGAGTGGCTGAAAGCAAAAGCCAGCAGGCTAATAACAGCAGTTTTACTGTTGAATATGAAAATGATGATGAAGAAGAAGTAGGTGACAGTGATTCTGATATTATGTATGATAGTGACGATGATCTTTCTCTTGATGATGCTGATGATGAGAGCCATGAAGCACGCAAGAAGAGCAAGTGGTTCTGGTCATTCTTTGATGACTTAGAAGCCTTGACCAATGAGAAGATAAATTCACATTCAAGGCAATGGCATTGCCCTGCATGCCAAGGGGGTCCTGGTGCTATTGATTGGTACCAAGGGCTACAGCCCCTAATGAATCATGCCAAGACAGTAAAAGCAAGGAGGGTAAGACGGCACAGACTTTTTGCTGAAACTTTGGAGGCGGAGTTGCTGAGTCGAAAAGTTTCAATAACAATAGCTGGTGAAGTCTATGGAAGATGGGAAGGTCTAGGTAAGCAGGTCAAAGATCATGAAATAGTTTGGCCCCCAATTGTGGTCGTTATGAATACAAGATATGAGCAGGATGAAAACAACAAGGTAAAAGAATATCAGTTTTTGTTTGCTAAATGAGAAGAGTGAGTAGTCTTAGTTTATATCTTTGCAATCAAATATAAAGCTACCAGGTGAAGTTATATATTGTTTAACTGCCAATTTTCAAATATCCCGCAATGGTTCTTTTGTTCTATTATTTAAAACATTGCTATATCTTCTGTCAATTCATCCTATTGAAATGAATTGTAGTGGATTGGAATGGGGAATCAAGAGCTTCTTGATTGCTTCAGCGAATATGCTGCATTGAAGGCTCGTCATTCATATGGTCCACAAGGGCACAGAGGGATGAGTGTTTTAATTTTTGAGGCTTCAGTAGCAGGTTATTTAGAAGCTGTGCGTCTGCATAAGCATTTTAAAGAGCAGGGGAGAGATAGGGAGGCTTGGAATCAATGTCAGAATCCATTTGTCCCAGGTAGAAAGCGCCAGCTTTACGGTTACTTGGCTTCTATGGAAGATTTAAATGCTTTCAACAGGCACTCTCCAGGTCTTTCCCCCTCTCCTATAATCAGTCACTTTCTAACTCATATGTCAATTCATTCATCTTATTCTGACATATATCAGTTTCAGTTTGAAAGAGGTGCATTATGTTGTTCTTGTTATGTCCATGATTGCTTCTTTCTGGATCCTTTTTCTCTTTAAAATTTTGAATGAATGTCACTAGTAAATATTCACTCTTTTAGGGAAGTCAAAACTGAAGTTTGAAATGAGATCATACCAAGAGATGGTTGAGAGCAAGATAAAGCAAATCAATGATGATGTACAGAAGGTTGACTATTTCAAGAGAAAGGCAACTAGAGAGCAAATCAAATCACTTACCCTTGAAGCCTCTTTGTGTAAAGTCAGTGAGAAGTTACGCCGGACTGTACATGAAAACCGTCTTGTTCGAGAACGTATTAAAATACAGCATGAAGAGCACAAGGAAGAGGTAATATGATGTTCTGCAGCTAAAATTAGATTACTCATGCTCTTAGAATGCTCTGCTTGTCTTGTCTATGAAAATGCTTTGGTGGTTCTAATAATACAAAGCGTTACATAAAGACTGGTGAGGATGTTTCATGGCAGCTATTTATGCTGGTGAATGATGGTTGCCACATATGAAAGTAATGATGGCAGCTTATAGAAACATGTAAAATATCTACTTATCTTAGTACTGCAATTCACTTAATCTGTTTATGGCTTTATCATTTTCGTTTTTGGGGCTTCTTGGGCGTTTCTTACTTGATATTTTTCGGATTCGATGTTTCTTTTGATGCAATGCCATGCTTTTACAACATAGCTATTCCCAGATTAACAAAAATTCTGTGGGAACATTATCTGCAGAGGCCATGATGCATATTAAAATGACTCTAATTATTGAAGTGCTAATTATTTTTCCTCCTCTTGAGCCTGATTTTTGGGAGGTGTACCACTACTTTTTTATCTGCACCTGAATATTATAATGAATTTAATGTTATTTAATACTAAGTGAAGGAGAAAACAACAGCTTTTAGGAATTTGCTATTAGTTTCTCCAATAGATTCCTTCTGAATGATGATGCAAAAAGTCCTTATTGCATATGACTGATAGTTGTAGTATGTTCTCTTTTTAGATGGATGCGCAAGAACAGTTCTTCAGGGAACAAATTCAGATCATTCAACAAGCTATTGATACAAAAGAAGATAACTTCGAGAAATTGCAGCAGGATAAACGAGAAAAAGTAAAAAAGTGTTGTGGAGATTTTTCTGAGAATAAGGAACACAAGCAAAGGTAAGAACTCCCATCTTCAACATAAGCTCTCTCCTACAGAAGATGGCAACATTTTGGAAACATATGTAAGGGAGCTAATGCATCCTTTAAGATCATCCCAAGGAACTTTAATTTGGACAATGTTCAAAACAAAAAAAAAAAAAATCTAAATGTATATGATTTATATTATTACTATTTGATTATATAAAATATACTATATTTTCGGTCCTTTGGTCACATGGGCGATTCTCATTGATTTGGTTAGTAGTAAACAATATCCAGTTCTTGATCTTATGAACTTAGCTAATGACTCCTAGTGTCCTCCATTATCTTCAATCAACAGTGTGGAGAGATTCTCCAGTTTCATAAGGCTCCAAGACGAAGAGATGAGGGAATTTGAGGCTGAGAGGGACAAACTGGTGAAGATTCATGAAGAGAAAAAGTTGGCTCTCAAGAAGAAGATATGGCAGGAAGAGGTCGAGCTCGAGAAGGACTTTGAAAATGAACTGACACAGCTCATGAACAGGTTTACTTCAGGCCCTTCTGAGGAAGAAAAATGACGGGAAATGAACGTGGAAAGATGACAAAAAGCTTAAATCTTCATGAGATAGAAAGATTATTATATGCTCTTCCCAGGTTTTGTTCAGCTTCATAGCCCATATATATATATATAAAAAAAAAAGCGGATCACGAATCTATATTTTATATGATTCTAGGCATGTTCACAGGACAAATTGATTTTTTTCACAAAAAGCAAGCTAATAATCCAAAAAGGTTAATCCAATTAGACAAGGCTGGTTTCATTTTAGACAAAGACATGGGTTCAAGTCTCATTGTTAATGTGAGGACTTGTTTTCTTGGCAAAAACAATACTACAAGTATTTTGTTAAGGGCTAATTCATAAGTATTTTTATAAGCGCATTTTGAGTTGTAAAGGCTGTTGTTGTAAGTTTTAAATTTGCAACTTACTTCAATTTTTATTTAAATAGAAAAATGTGAAAAACATTAAAATTGGATTGGTGGAGCAATACTAGTACCCCTTTTCTATAAAATTGGACTGGTTTCATTTCAGACAGACATGGGTTCAAGTCTCATGGTTAATGTGAAGGCTGTTGTTTGTTTGTTAAGCATTATCAATTCGAGGATACGAAATTTGATAATGAAACTGTCCATGACACTTTACTTAATGGCTTATCTTTTATGCTAAATCTCTTAAGTTAAAATAATAATCCCTAGTCCTTTGTATTCGTATAAAAAGGTTAAGTAACTAATTTGCAAATATTAATTGTGCGCATTGTCTCCTTTAGGAGAAATTATAAATTTCAGAGATAAAATGTATTGAAGTCTTATATTCGGGATCAAAATAAATCTTTTATCTAGCTTTTATATTTATGGCAAGACGTAGTATTTATTACTTGCTCCATCCTAAAATATAAGCTTTAAATTTGTGAATGAGTATGTCTCAAAATATGAGCTCCATTTTAGATTTTAGAAAACATTTATTGCTCTTTTTCCAACTTTACTCTTTGACTATATTTGTTGTATTTATTATCTCTCACACTTATCTTCTTTATATATAAGGGTATAGTTGAAAAAAATCCATATTTATTGCTATTTCTTAATTAATTTTAATTGTTTTCTTGATAAATACAAATTAGTTATTTGAAGCTTATGATTAGGGACGGAGTGAGTATTTAACAAGATACTCCCTTTAACCCTATTTATAAGAGCCCGATAATCAAATACACAGTTTAAGAAATTGGTTAAAATTACTCCCTTCGATCTTATTTATAAAGCTCAACAACTGAATTATGCGAATTAAGAAAGCGATTACAATTAGTTAAAAATAATAAGCATATCTTAAATAAACTTCTTTTTTCAAGTATGCCCTTATTTATTAGGGGTAAATAAGAGAGAAATAAAGTAAATACTCTAACATTTTAATTAATGCAATACCTATAATTAATGAGGAGCAAAAATAGGAAAACTCATTAAATACTTAGGCAATTTTTGTCAGGCTTTTATAAAAAAGACCAAGACAATTCAAATTTTGATATCTTATAAAAAGACTAAAGGGAGTTAAAAATAATAAGTATGTTTGAAATAAACTTTTTTTTTTCAAGCATACCCTTATTTATGAGGGGTGAGTATGAGAGAAAAATAAAGTAAATATAAGTATCATCAACTTTTTAATTAATGCAATATATATAATTAATGAATAGCAAAAATCGAAACAACTCATTAAATGCATATACAACTCTTGTCGTGCCCTTATAAAAATGACCAACACAATTCAAACTTTGGGCTCTTATAAAAAGAATTGGAGGGAGTATCAGAGACTTCACAGTTCGGAATCCCTTCTCTTCTTTTCCCATCCTCTTCCTTTTCTAATCATTAGATCAACATTTAAATAGTTCAAAATTAATTTTGTTTTATTCAAAATATTATTTTTAATTTCTTTATTATAGTGTTGAATTATTCATATCTAAATGTAGCAACTTGTATTTAGTTAATCATTTTTCTTTTTTAATTTAACATTCAATAATAATTTTATAAAAGATAAAATCTGAATCATTATAAATATTGATCAAATGGTAAGGAAAAAACAAAGATCAGGAATAAGGATGGGAAGGGAAAAGGTGGGGTCCTAAACCCAAGACTAGAGTTGGGAAAACGGGCCAGCCCACAGGTTGCGGGTTGGCTCGCACCAACCCGAGGGCCACGCGGGTCGGGCCCGTGCGGCCCGCACTTCTGGGGGTTGGCAAAAACTCGCAGTATGCGGGTTGTAGGCCAGCCTGCGGGCCCGCATATTTTTTTCAAAAAAAAAAAGATCCTATTTTTTAAAGGTAGTCGAAAATACGAGACACACATATATGAGTTATTAAATTTACTTTTCTAGTATCAATCATTCCTCTTATAAAAATTTAAAAACATAATTCACAATTTAAGAAATAAAGTTATTAAATTTGTCAAAGTTTATAAGCAAAATATAAACTCATCATCAAACAACCAAAATATAATAATTTTATTTAAACAAGAAGGGAAGATGCTAAGATTTTTTCTCTTTAAATTGGGAAGTATCAAGATAGGAGTGGACAACTTATAAATATTGTGAAATTATAATATGTAAAAAAAAAAAATTTGCAGGCCACACATTAGCCCACGTGCCATGCGGTGCGGGCCTATGCGGCCCGTACTTTCCCGGGTTGGGATTTTCCCAACTCACGGGCCCGCATGTTGGACCAGTTTTATCAGCTCTACCCAAGACCCCAAGGGGTTAGCTGTCCCGTTTGATATAGAGTAAAGTGTAATAAAATAAAATCAAAAATCAAATAAACAAGTAATTTTATGGATGATGGGCAAGAAGAAATTTTTTTGCCGATGAGAAAAGTTCCTTATAACTTGAACTAAATTTCATATAAAAAGAGAAATCAGGGCTGCTATTATTATCAATCATTATTTTTTCTTAAAAAAAGATCATAATTAAGAAATTATTTTTTTAATTTTGTGTCCACTTTTTCAAAATCAGAAAAATACTAAAATTCCCTTTGCTTATGATAAGGGGGAAAAATTGTATCCAAAAAAAAAAAAAAATGATAAGGGGGAAAAACTTAGTTGAGGAGAGTTTGTTACTTTGCTGTTTTCCCTTTATACCCTATCTAAAGAGATACTGATTTTTACCATCAACAGATAATACCGTTAATCTAAAAATATAATAGAAATATACTCCGATCTTTAATATAAGATCCATTTTATAATTTAATTTTTTTTATTAAAGTGAGTATTATATTAAGGACAATTAAGAAGAAATACTAAATTAGAAATAATTCAATCTATAAGATAAAAAAAATTATGTCGTTTATGAGTTATTGCGCGAGGCTATCAACAAATATAAAGAACTAGTCTAGTAAAAGAACAATAACATGAATCACGCAAGAAGAAAATCAAATATCTTAGTCATGAATGGTATAGAAGGATAATAACTTGAATAAAATGTCTTGGTTTCTTCTTCACATGGTCAACAAAATGCACCGTGGTTGCCTTGTGTGATTCATGAAAAACATGATGGAAACAAGAAATCTCAAGGCATCAATGTGATTACAAGTATACGTCCTTGTAATGTATTGATGATATTGACCAATTCACACGTCTTACTATTTGCTTTTGAGTAATTATGTATAATGTAGGTTTAGTTTTGGGAAAATTTCAGTTAGCCCTATGTAAGATATTTTATTTCAGTCAATCCAAAAAATTTGAAATTTCATTGCAAACCCTTGGGTCAAAATAAAATTAATTTTTGTAAGTGAAAAGAAAATAATGCCTACTTTCCTTTATTTTTTACAAGAGCATTTATAAGATAAATAAAGACATTTATAAGATAAATAAAAGGATTCAAAAGAAGCTAAGGAGTTAATAATTTTTTGGCCATTTACAAGACAAATAATGAAATTCACAAGATAAATAAAGACATTTATAAAACAAATAGAGGCACTTGCAAGATAAACAAAATGATTCAAAAGAATCCAGGGAGTTAAAAATATTTTGACAATTCATAAGACAAATAAGAGAATTTAAACAAATAAAGGTATTTATAAGGCAAATAAGACAATTCATAAGATAAATAAAACAAGGGGTATCATTATCTTTTCACCCACAAAACTTAATTTCATTTTGCCCCAGAGGTGCAATGAAATTTCAAATTCTTTTGGGTTGACTGAAATAAAATCTCTTCCATGGGGGCTAATTAAAATTTTCCCTTTAATGTTATGGGATAAGTGGAATTTGAATAGAGATGATTTTAGCTAGAAAGCATATCCCTTTCGTATTGAGGTAGGTTAAGCATGGTTTTAGACTAGATTTAACATTTTTAAATTAGCCCCTTTGGCATTTATTGTAGGGCACCTTTTATAAGATATTCTTAATTTTTTTTAAAAGGTACTAGCTAAATTTGATGAGTATTAAATATTTTTTATGGAGGCCCGTATTTAATAATCCTAGTGAGAGAGAGAGAGAGAGTAGAAATTAATATAAAGTTGGAAATATAGTTAATAAGGATAATATTAAAAATAACTTTAATTGTGTAACAAATATAATGTTTTTAATTGTTTTAGTGGTATGTGTGAATTAATTAGAAGTGATTTATAATAAGGATGACGGCATAGATTATTATTCCTTCCAAGAGCTTTCTCTTTGAGGGTATTTGGGAAATCTTATAATCAATTACTCCCCCCCGGTCTTTTTATAAGTAATATTTTCTCTTATAGGAGTGATCCTTAATATAAATAACAAATCCTTTTGTCTTAAATTTTGAATTAGTTTTTCCATTTTTACCTCATTAAATATATATTACTTATTATCTCTTTATAATAAATTTTCACTGGTTATCTCTCATGTACCCTCGTTATAAAGAAAGGTATAATTGGAAAGAATGATATAAATTTGACACATTTATTACTTTCAACTAACATTTTAGACTTTGTGATTTAAATATTTATTTTTTATAAAAAGGACTAGAGGGAGTAAAAAATAAGGCTATTTTATCTTAACGAGACAAATCTCTTTTCTCATACTCCTTCTGGTTTTATTTATAATCAACTTTCCTTTTAATTGCGTAAAACGAACTGGTAGTTAAAAGCAATAAATGTGTAAAAAATGACATGTTTTTTTCTATATATGCCCTTATTTATGAAAAGAGTATAGGAGAGAGAATATATGAAAAGTATAAGAGATAATGAGTATAAGATATGAGAGAGAATGATCATTTAATAAGAGTAAAATAGGAAAGGAGTTTATATTTTCAGGCAAAAGGTAAAAGTTACTTATAAAAGGGACCAGTCCTATAAGAAAGGAAGTTGCTTATATAAGACCGGAGGGAGTACTTCGCAATATAAAATAACTCAAAATAAACTAATCCATGACTTTGAGGCACTCTGTTTCTTCAAACCAAAATTGGCACACAATTGTAGACTCACAACTTTCGCGTGTTCTCTACAAATATTAAAAGGCATACAATCTCAGTCATATCATTGAAGATGTTCATACTAAACACCTCACTTTTCTAAAATACCGTGTTCAATTTGGTTTATATAATATATGTACTGATGTAAGATTTTTCAATAATATAACTTTATTCCATTAGCCTTGTCAACTTTTCTAATCATAAAAGGTTACATATCAAAGTTGACCTTGATCTAGTTAATTTATATATATCCCTTTAGATATTATATATAGATTTTTCCATTTCAGTTTGAAGGAAGCAAAAAAAAAAAAAAAAAAAAAAAGATAAATTGAGAGAAGAGAATTACACACACTGTTCATGTAATAGACCTTCAATTTCTTTTTTTTATCTTTGATCAGAGGTATCGGCGCTAGATCTGGACCCCGGAACCGGGCCGTCCGAGCAACCGACTAATTCCCCGCTGATTTATAGGTACCTCGATGGGTAGAACAGCTGGCCAGGAGATTTAACGCTGCTCCATACCCAAGGCTTGGTCGGGTCTTAGTTACTATAAAGTCAAAAACTTAACAAAAGCTTTAGGATTCTAGAAGATCTCCACACTTGATCTTGTAGCCACACCACTATTCACTTGCATGCCGCTGTATATATATATATATAGAAACATTATTCCATTTATTCTCATTACTATTTATTAATTTACTATAAATTTTTATATAAAAATATTAATATACTATAATTAACCCTCTTTTGTGCAGCAATAGTGGAAATGGATCAAATAGCAATAATCACTTTAAGAAAAATATATTATATATATGTAAAATAAATGAACTTAATTTAATTTCTAGCGTCTCTTAGCTAATATCTAGCTTGTATATTTTTTTTGGATCAAAACTAGCTAGTATATTAATTTATTTATATTTAAAGGTATGGTTTTAGATTTCATCTCCACTTGCATAAAAATTAGTATTTCTGGTCCCATAAAAGTATCCCATTTTTTAATGTTCAAAGCTTATAGATTATTATTCAGGAAAAAAAATTAATGATTATATATTATGCAGTTCATTCAGCAATATACTTGAAAGCATACACACATAGTCCATATAATGTTTGAAAAGCATAAGAGTTCGATGGCGAAAAAAAAAGATCAGCATCTTGTTCAAGGAAATTTAATTACAAAAAATTAAATTAGGCACACCATGGTCCCACAAAAAGAAAGCATAATAATTAAGGGAGTGGTTTTATTCATTGAGAGCTATTTGAATATAAGTTAAACTTTTCAACACATATATCAATACAGCATTTGATTTATACTAATTACAGCTATAATTAAGTTTCTGAAACTTGAAAGCTCTTCATTTCTTCTTTGAAAGCCTAAAAGGCTAAAACCTTATCCCTATTGAATCAGATATGTAACCGTATCTGCATATCGCTAGCAAACTTAACTAATAATCACAATTAGTTTACTGAATCAAATGAACAAAATTATAGACAATAATTTTATTATTAGAAAAAAGTTAGGATCTTATATTAACATAATGATATTGGATTATACTTCCCCTAATATTAAATATAAGACCCAATTGATTTTTTTGGAGAGATTAGGAGTTAAATAAGTTACTTAATCATATCGTGTGTTGTGTATCATTATATTATATATCACTTTATAAATTAGACAAAATAGTTAGAGAAAAACTATAAATATAAATATTTTAAAGTGATTTATTTAGCATTTTAGTATTTCCAAAAAAAATTAACTAGATCTTATATTTAAGGCCGATATTAGTATGTGATTAATTTGGTGTTTGTAAGCTCTTTTTTCTACAAATTTGTACAAATTAAATAAGAGACATAGTTGTTATTTTATGACCTGGATGGATGTTAAGAGACATACTTGTGTAAACAATAGTTTAATGAATTAAATTTGAAAAAATTTATCTATAAAATAAAATGAAATTTAATTAATTAGAAGAGTATTCAAATTATAGTCTATTAATTAAATAAGAGACTTACTACTAAAATCCATTACTTCTAGCAAAATGGGTTATAACCGCTTAAGCATGAGATCTTAAAATTGAGTCAAGGTAAACGTAAGATGCTTTTTAGAATAACTATTTGGGTTATCTTCAAGAAGAAATAGATGGTTCCTATTATAAGTCACCGAATGATTATTAATTACTATCTCCAATCCTAAATGTAGAAGTTAGTTTGTTATGCAATTGCAACTTATTTTCTTGGATATATAATTCATTATATTAAATATGAGTAAATTTAGAATTTTTTTAAAAAAAAAATAGATAAAGTTAATGATTTAATCATATCTTTTTTATTTTGATGAGATAGTTAGAAGAAACTTATAAAAAGAATTATATATCCATCCAATGATGAAAGGAAGAGTATTGGCACTTGGCAGGGTGATAATTACTTCTTTTGAATTAGTATAGTGCTATAAATATTTACTCCATTTGGTCCTTTGAGAGTATAAGGTCCAATTCTCCTTTGGCTCATCTATCAATAGATGCTTATCATAAGCATATTCAAGTAAGTTTAGATAAAATTCCTCTAACATGCATATCCCTTATACTCCAATAACCATTTCAAACAAGTGTAGGGATTCTTTCTCATGATATATATCCCTTTTATTGAGCATTCTTATATCTGCACACTAAATTCTAATTTTAAATAGTAGGGGTATATATATATATTTTTAAAAAATGTCACAAATTCTCTACATATCAATTATAAATTAGCCATCTTAACTACTCCTTTCAGTCCTTAATATAAGAGCTAAATGACTTTTCTTTAGAAAAATTAATGAAGCTAAATAAATTATAGTAAAATATTTATATTTATCGTTTTTCTCCAAATTAATTTGCTTGACTTATAAATTGATATATAATTTAATGATACACAACATATGTTATAATTAAGTAATTTATTTAATCTCTCTAAAAAAAATCAACCGACTCTTATATTAAGGACCGAAGGTAATACCATTTTTTTTTTAATTTTATGAATTAGTTCAAAGAATTTTATATTCAGAACCGAGACAATATATATATATATATATATATATATATATATGTCCTACTCTTCCCACACTAGGTCACATCACTTATTTATTATATATTCTTTTTACTACATATACCAATTAATGGATAACTAAGAGGTGACAATGGAAGTGGTGGTGGGTGAAGCTACTTATTATTGTGCATGTGTAAGTGGACGTTAATATATTTATTTATAGTATATAAGATAGCAGCAAATATCACATATTAACATCAAAATACCACATAAAGTAAGTAATTTATGGTCTCTCTCATCATTTTTAGAACTTAAATTCATATTTATAACTAGTGTAAATTCTTGAAGGAATCCAATGCTGCAAAAAGAATATTGTGCCATTTATGGCCAATGGAACTTCAACAACTACCACTCGCATGCAATCATTCATTATCATGCTTTCACCATTTTGTATATAAAGTGAAATCAAAAAGCTACATTCTCGCCATCATTACAACCCAAGACCAGAGTGTATTATTAGGACCTCCATACAAAAAGAATTTAATAAATAAATAGTTACTTTTAGCCAACCAATAAAGTTGGTTGAGTGGTTAAGTCATCGATTTATATTTATTACTAAGAGTTTGAATTTCTCTTGTTCATACCAACATTGGTTTTGATGAGTCTCTCACAGATCCAACTTGGTTGACCTGTATTAACAGAAAATAAAAGAGAAAAGAGACATCTAGAAACTAGAGTTCAAACTTGAGCTATGTCAAAATTTATCAGAGACATTCTTTTTGCGTGCGCATCCGGTAGGTATCTGAAGCTAGCCTCTTTCTTGAGGACCCCACGGGTTTGGACTAATCTGGATGTAGACACTGCAGGAGCTCATATTGGGGGCGACCCTCAGTCCGAGATACCAACAAACTCTATGCACAACCCAAGACTGAAACCCTCGATGTTGTTTAAGGGATCTAGCTAGCGCCTCGTCCCGCTACACCAACTCGATATTGGTATAAATTTATCAGAGACATTGAGTGTTCCTATCAGCTGAGTTTTTCACCGCTAGAGATCGAAGACCACATTTATACTTTACTTTCCTTCTTCATGAGCTTAATTAATCTTCATGGTCCACCCAGTTTCCGAATTAGTTTCAATTTTCATCGCAATGATAAATACTCATTGTAATAAGATCTACATAGTTTAAATAAAATTTCAAAGGTCTAAATTTAAGAGTTTTAACTAATGAATTTTAATCAAAAAATCATTTTTTTTGAAAACCTAACAGTTAAAATATTATCTTTATTTTAGATTTTGTTCATGTTAAAAGAATCGTTTTTGAGAAAAAAGTATAAAAGTAACAAAAATTCAATCTAAACCATCTAAATTAGATATGAAAGTTCTGTAATGATTAAAAGATCTCAGTGCCTATCATGATGATGAGCACTGAAGCTAGTTCTTCCACCCAGTTTCTTCAAGAAGATCGATCACATAACATGCTATTGATGAGTTCTATATGTTCTTTTCAGTATGCTTCAGACATCTACATGACGTTTGAAGTTTCAATTATATACTCATACACACGAATTGATTCTTTTGTCTCAGATTATCTGTATCATAATAACTTATCTGTGTCAGCATCCAAACTTGGTAATAAGAACCTGCAAAATAAAAACCCAGGCCTTGAGAGATTCTAGACTAGTGTCCGTACTTGAAACTAGTCTTGCTGATTCAAACCATGAACCTGCAAAATGAAAAATTGTGTGAGATTGAGAAATCTAACTCTACACACACACACACACACACACAGAGCTGGAAACAGAAAGAAACACAAGTCTGTATGTGCGTGTGTGTATTCACAACACAAGAAACGTGAAGATTATAGTTTATATGATGCAGGAAGTGATGAGGAGGAAGCTCTCTAGTAGGTTTCTCAGAGACAGATTCGCAGAACCCTTTTGGCAGACTGGCCATCTCCATTGATTCTCATCACCATAGCTATACATATATATATGTATGCTATATATGGTATAGGTTTGGATTAAGAAGAAGAGAGATCATCAATCGATGAAAGGATAAAAGAAAATAAGTATTTTTGCTAGGATGAAATAAAAAATGATGAAGCTTTTCCTATAATTTCAGATGATTCTGTCTCTCTCCCCCCCAATCTATTGAGAGAGAGATAAGGGAGGTGGACAGAATGCCAAAATGGCTATGGAACCAGGCCTCTGAGAAACCCTAGAGAGTAAAGAGAGAGAACTGAGTAGAAAAGAGAGGTTGGTGGGCAGGTTAAGTAGGTGCGTGTGTGTGTGTTGGGGGGGGGGGGGTGGTTAAATAAAAGAGAGAAAAGTTAATATAATTGGATCAGTAAAGCTGTATCCAACACCCGATCTATTTTTAGAGGTGAAATCAGTATTCTAAACTATTTTTGAAGGTGCAATCAGTACCCTAATGTATTAAAAATAGAGCAATTACACCCCTTTACTAATAGAATACTAACTCCGTTTGTTGACACATTTTTTTCTTTCCTTTTTCATCGATCTTAAACCTCAAACCTTGAGTTAATATTCTATTAGTGGAGGGGTGTAATTACTCTATTTTTAATATATCAGGGGCAAAATTGCACCCTTAATACTAAAATAAGGGATGAACATGTTGAAGATCGATGGAAGAGGAAAGGAAAAAGTGTGTCAGTAAATGGAGTTAGTATTCTATTAGTGAAGGGTGTGATTACTCTATTTTTAATACATTAGGTACTGATTGTACCTCCAAAAATACATTAGGATACTGATTGCATCTCAAAAAATACTTTAGGGTGCTGATCGCAACTCCAAAAATAGATAGGGCTGTTGGATGCTTTTTTACCCTAATTGAACTGTATGATGTAGGAAGTGATGATGAGGAAGCTCTCAAGTAGGTTTCTCAGAGACAGATTCGCAGAACCTTTTGGCAGACTGGTTATCTCCATTGATTCTTATCACCATAGATATACATATATATATATATATATATATATGTGCGCGCGCGCGCGCGCTATATATGGTATAGGTTTGGATTGAGAAGAAGAGAGATCATCAATCGATTAAAGGATAAAAGAAAATAAGTACTTATGCTTGAAGGAAATAAAAAATGATGAAGCTTTTCCTATAATTTCAGATGATTCTGTCTCCCCCCCCCCCTCAATCTATTGAGAGAGAGAAAAGGGAGGTGGACAGAATGCCAAAATGGCTATGGAACCAGGCCTCTGAGAAACCCTAGAGAGTAAAGAGAGAGAACTGAGAAGAAAAGAGAGGTTAGTGGGCAGGTTAAGTAGGTGCGTGTGTGTGGGGGGGAGGGATAGAGAGGGAATAAAAGAGAGAAAAGTTGATATAATTGGACTATATGATGAGGCTTTGAATTAAGGTAGCATTTTGTGGAAACATTGTGTGTGTGTGGGTCTATATATATAATTATACTCATCCGATTTTTAATATAAGATATATTTATCTAATCTGATTAAATTAAGGAAGTTAGTTAAGTTAGTTAACATAACATATATTTATTAAAACACCTTAATCATCTTCCTTAATTCCCTCATTTCCCTTCCTCCTTGATTATTGTTGAGAGAGCATCAATAGAGGTAAATTAAGAAAATATTGATAAATATGAAAATTACATCTTATATTTAGAATTAAAATCAACTCTTTAAATATATCTTATAGTAAGGATAGATGGAGTATATATATATATATAAAGAGAGATATACGGAAGAAATATATAGAAGCGTGCATGGAGATATAGGAGTTGTGGGGCCATGGTGGGAGCTACCAAGCTTCTGTTTGTTTTCAACACTATGAAACTTCTATTCTTTTCTTGTACGTGAGAGTTCCCATGGAACATCTTTTACCTGAATGCCTTTTTTAAAGGGAAAATGTCAGTTAGGTACTAATTTAGGTAAAATATGTTACAAAGGTGCCTTTAAAAAGTCAACTGTCAGAAAAGTTCTTAGGGACTTTTCTGATATGAATTTCCAATGGACATTTATCAAAATACCCCCAAACAATTTAACCACTGTCATTTGTTATAACATGTTATGCTATATTTACAACATCGTAAGTCATATTAACAACATAGTAAGTTATGTTTACAACATGTTACGTTATATTTAATGAGTTGTAAACGTAACTGAAGAGGTTGTAAACGCAACACAATCACGCATTTTATATACATGTTGTAAACGTAACTTACTATGTTGTTAATATGACTTACGATGTTGTAAATATAGCATAACATGTTGTAACAAATGACAGTGGTTAAATTGCTTTTCTGACAGTTGGCTTTTCAAAGGGACTTTTGTGATATTTTTTCTCTAACTTAGGACCTAGCTGACATTTTCCAAATTTCCCCTCCTCTCAATATATACCTACTCATATGGCTCTAGCTCTAGATCCTAATTAATTCACAATAAATAATTGAATAATAAAGGACCACAAGAAACACAATGTGTACTGAAAATTAGAATGGTCAGTTGGTTGATTGAGACTATAATTGAGAGGTCAGTAGTTTAAATACATCGAGATCAACTCATATCAGACTAGTCATAATAGAAATGATATTTAAATAAAGATGCATATTAACATTTATACACAAACCACATATAATTCAATAAAACAAAGTTAGTAAAGTATTACAAATCTAGTGTCTGGCCAAAAAAGTACAGATATAATTGAATGCCATTTTTTAAGGAAAAACCATTCTTGATGTATATGTAGTTCTTTTCAATTTTTAATTTGGTGCGCATGTGTTTTTCTTCTTATTAAATATTTTAATTTTACTTTCTTAGCACTGTTAACCTCCATAACTTTGCTCCGGTGGTATTGCTAACCTTATACGGAAGCTAATTGGGTTAAAATAGTAAAATTAAAGGATTTAATAAGGAGAGAAAAACACACGGATATCAAGTTGTTTTTTTTTTTTTGATCAAATGGATATCAAGTTATAGATCAAAGAAAACCATAAGTGGGGACCTTTTAAATTATGAGCTCGAAATTATGGGAGGTTAGAAACAAATTTCTGTTTTGTCAGGAAAATTTACAAGCTTATCGCCTAGTTAATGAAGTCATTTCGCTAAGTGATCATATACCACTCATGCTGTTGAGTTTCATAAGCAGTATAAAATTAGGCTAATCTGTTAGTTTTCATTCTGTCTTTTGTATTACACCATGTAAATATCCCATGGATATGATTTTCTGCTAATACTCCATTCGGTCCTAATTATAAGATAAAATTGATATTTTTGGTGAAATTAAGAAAGCTAATTAAATTACTTTAGATTATTTATATTTATATTTTTTTTCTTCAAACTAATTAGTTTGACTAATAAATTAATATATAATCTAAGGATACATAACATATGATATGATTAAGTAATTTATTTAGCTTCCTTAATTTTTCCAAAAAAAGTCAACTTTGTCTTATAATTAAGACCGGAGGTAGTATATCCATCTTTCACTCCAAAAAAAAATAAAGTGCTGCTGGTGCACAATGATCTCCATCAGGTCGGGTTTGGAGAGAAATAAATGTATGTAGCCTTCCTCTCACAAGTGAAAGAACCACTATAGATCGTTCAGATTAATTTGGATATAGATCATATTGATTTTTTTTTACCTTTGCTTTTTTTTTCCAAAAATAGATTTTAACATGTACAGAATCTAATATAAAGGTAATATCTTAGCTATCATTTTTTTTCAAAAAAATATTTTTTAATTAAAAACATCATTTGAAAATATTAAATCTAGACAATTAAAATTCTATTTGAATAGTGTAAATCTCACCAATTGAATAGCTAGCTCTTGATTTTTATCATTGCCAATTTGCCATGAGTATTGAAACTGGTTCTCAACTGGGGATGTTGTTTTTAAGATTTAAACTTATGACTTCTAAATCACATGATAATAATGTTACCGTCATGGGCTGAAAAAAAATTATAAAATCCAAACCAGCCAACCCTTCCACACCAACCAAGATCCGGCCATTGTTTTTTTTTTTTTTTGGCTTTTTGCGTTGATAACAAAAAGAGGGTTATTGGGCAAATAAACAAGAATTTGGGGGCACTTCGGCATTGACCAAATAAAGGCAAATAGATAGAGAGCCTTTGGAGTCCTTGATGGCGACAGCCAGCACAACTAAGAATGGTACGTCATGGGCCGGCTCCTGCCTTTTATAGTTGGAAGAATTACACTAAGGTTTCAAGAAAGAAGAGAAATAAAACAAATGATTTCAATAGACTGTAAAATAAAAAAATGGTCTCATAGAGTTGTTAATTCAGGCTTATGGAGTTGTTAATGAGTTATCAATACAGGCTCATGAAGTTGTTAATGAGACCATTTTTTCATTTTACAATATACAGGACTATTTTTTCTTTTTCTTTTCCCTTAGACCTCATTATAATTCTACCTTTATAGTTTTATCCCCTCCCATACAATTGGCACCATCTTTTATTTTTTTTTGGTCAATGCACCATCTTTTATTTTTGAAGTACTATAAAATAAAAAGTGTCGGTGGATTAATCCAAGAAAAATAAAGTACTATCAGTTTTAAGTTTTTTTAAAAAAATAAGCAAAATGATAATTACGGATCTTGGCACCCTAATTATGGGGGTTGGAGAAATTATTTACACCCTAATTATGGCACAACACCCTGAAAAAGTGAAAAAGAAATTAGCTTCTCTAAAACAATAATTTTAGAGAAAAAGGTTACTATTTTAAAAACCCTTTGGGCCACCAGGCAGTAGCCGATGTTTTTTCTGATATTCAAACAATTGATTAATCCGGATTAAGATTGTGTAACTAGATACCCCATCCTAAATTTTTTTTTTGTTAACAAGGTGGGATTCAAATTCATTTCACTTACTTTATGATCTAGTTGATCCATTATTAAACCTAATACCCTTCAGTTCAATAGGTTACTCCTCAAATATAAATTTCGATTAATCATTTGTGAAAAATAGGTAAGCCATGAGCCTGTCGGACAATAGGTAAGTCTTGTATAACCCAAATATTCCTTTAATTCCAACTTTGAATTAGTGAACACAAATATTAGTATATATATAGCTTCAGTTGCGAATTCCAACTCAATTTTGTTTTAAAAAAAAATCTAGAGAAATATTAGTCTTTTAATAAAAGTTCTATAATTAGATGTAATCAAAAATTGTAATTAATGGCCTAACAAGATCTTGATTATCAGTCTTCCAAAAAGAATCAGGGTTAATATAACTTTTGGTCCCTGAAGTTTGATCCAATTTTGGTTTTAGTCCCTGAAGTTTGAAATATGTGGTTTTGGTCCTTGAAGTTTCACCCAATTTTGGTTTTGGTCCCTGAAGTTTCACCCGATTTTGGTTTTGGTCCCTCAAATTTGAAAAGGACTTGGAGACCCAATTAAAAAACCCGACCCAACCCGGAAAAAACCAAGTCCTTTTCAAACTTGAGGGACCAAAACCAAAATCGGGTGAAACTTCAGGGACCAAAACCACCGATTTCAAACTTCAGGGACCAAAACCAAAATCGAGTGAAACTTCAGGGACCAAAACCACCGATTTCAAACTTCAGGGACCAAAACCAAAATTGGATCAAACTTCAGGGACCAAAAGTTATATTAACCCAAAGAATTATCTCTTTTCTTTTTCCATATTTTTCTTGTATGTCATTTAAATACGTACTGAGTACTATATAAACTTGTACTGGCAGTTCGGCCCTGCCTAATCTCCTTTCAAATGCATTTATAATATATTATGAATATTGAAATAACAAGATATTCAATACAGTTTGAATAAATTCCTTTAATTTTATGTTCAAATCCTATTATTGATGACTTTGCAAAATTATGTTGTACATATTGAGATGCAACGTTCCTTAAAAAACATGAAATTACAAAGTTTTGTCCATGTTTTATTCAAATGTTAACTTAATCGAAATTACAAATTAAGGATAATTATATACTGAATGACCTTCTAAAACCTTCAACTTTTCATATTTTTAAGCACAAAATTAAAAAAGAAATCAGAGAATAGGGCTTCCTTTTGAGGAAAGAAGGGTGATGTATGAATTAATGTGTTGTGCTTTTGGGCAGAAGAAGATGCAGAGCACGCTGTCTGTGTCTCCCACTCACTTTGTCAACTCCTCCTTTATGTTTTTTTTTAAATTTTTTTTTGCAAAAAAAAAAAAAAAAACCCTTCAAACTGCGTTGGCCTAGGAAAGAAATCGAGGAAAAAATATTTTTTTAATCTTATTTATAAAGTAGAAAGGATATTTATTTTAGTCATATTTATAAATCACATCATTAAATTTTTCATATAAATGTATAATTTTACCTTTCATTTTTTGTTATGCCGACTTTGTTTTCCTAGAGTATATTATATATTAAATAGAGGTAAAGTTATAAAGTTGTTAGTAAATTTTGAGGAAGAGCTAACGAGGTTCAAATTTTTTTCGGTTTGTGTAAACCATGTGGGAAGAAACTTATAAATAAGATAAGAGAAATAGGTGGAAAAAATCACTGTTTAAATTTTTTTTTTTTTATTCAGGGGGACTGAGTTTGATTATCAATACATTCTATGCATGTAATTATGTTGAATGCGGATATATACTTTCTTTGTATAAAAACATATAAGGTTCTATTGTTAAAAAAAAAAAACATGTAACGTCCTTCTCTCCAATAACATAGACATTTCATCGATTTTCCCAAAAATTTAAAAGCAATAAATAAAAAAATTCTATGGTTTTATTTATAAGGAAAATTCTTTTATCATATTTATCAGTCATATCATTAAATTTTTCCTAAGAATGCACTATACTCATGTGATCCTATTTATAAAGCACTTTTAGTGTGTTTTATACAGATTAAGAAAAACCTTAAACTTCATTAATTTTTTTCATAAAACTTAACAACTTTCCAACTTTAACCTTAAAAATTTTATATTATATTCTATTAGAATAAAGTCAACGCAATAATAAATGAAGGGAAAAAAAGTATATTCATATGACAAATTTTGGATTAGCTACGGTCCTTTGCTTTTACCGTTCTCTTTCCATCCTCTGCCCCCCACTATTCAACTCAGCCTTTAGATTAAACTCTAAGCGGTTCAGATTTAATGTTTATAAAAATATTTAAAAAATATCAAATTATTAAAAAATAATTAAATAAGTTCAAAAATGTTAAATTTTAGTTATGATAATTTAAACATGTAATAAAATATACATAAAAATAATATTTTTATGAAACATTAAATCTGAACCGTTCAGATTTCAATCTAAAGGCTGAGATGAGTAGTGGAGGAGGAGAGGATGAGAAGAGAATGATAAAAGCAGAGGACTGTAGTCAATTCCAAAAAATATAATGAAATACCTTGTAAATAGAATACACTAATTTCAAAGTTGATTTAAGGGTAGAGAATTTCATTTAGTTTCACAATCCTAAACAATTGGCAGCTTTTTACAACATTTCGCGCCAAAAAGTGTTCAAAGATGAGTAAAATAGCCGCAACCATTAAAACTTAATGTTCGACATTGCTCCTTTTTGTTTTTTTTAAGACTTTAATGATAAAATTGGAACTTAACCCTATTTTGAAACATAAGCATGTCAAAAGATGCATACCAAGAATTAAGGATAAAATATACTATAATAATCTTTTTTTCCACAACTTGTTATTTTTCAACTAAGGCTGCTGCTCTACACTATTGTGTCATTTCCACAAGTAAATATGGAACATAATAATTTAAGATCTAGGCTCTTTCATGTGGATGTGAACAATTGGTACAAGACGTTCTACATAAAATAAGACATAATCAACACCACAGCTTTTCAAGTAATAAGTTTAAATCTTAAATTGAGTAGTAGTAGATAGATTGGACAAATAGACGCTGCTACCATCTATCTTCGTCCAACTCCATTTCTTACCGGATGCATCCACACCCTCCTCCATCAACCAAAAATGAAATTCAGAATCATATCTTCCCATCCCAGTGTAACGAACTAAAACAAGTTTCTTGTCATGCACAATAACTTTTAAAACAAGTGAATTCAAGTCTAAAGGAGGCATTGGTATTAATATAAACGATTCCATTACCATGTCAAATGAAACTATTCCATCCCTCTCCGCGCCTAACTTCCACACAAACCAAAAGATAGATCCATTACCAGAGGCATTACTCCAAAATATTTGCACACCATCCATGTTCCCAAATTCTATCTCCCTCCAAGAATCTGTGCTCAATGAATACACTTCCACCCACTTGATCACACCATGAGGCAAATAAATTTTCACTATCTTATAATCATTAAGAATAGGACTAAACCCAAATCCAAATAGAAGTGCCATAATCTTCGTCATGAATAATGCCGGGCACTTGTCTCACCTCTTGGGTGGCTGGATTCCATAAGAAAAAAGAAGAACCCAAAGATGAATAGGAAGCGGATCGACACAGATTAAGCCGTGGCAGGAACCAATGATCTCAGTACAAGTCAAGGTGGGTTCTGTACCTCAAAGGATAGCATCTTAGAATCGAACACAAATAAGTTCAAAGAATCGGCTCCTCCACCCCGTTTGAAAAGAAGACAAGGGTTTTGATTACTTGGGTGGTGGAGGTGGTCTGCGACGAAAGATGGAGACTTGACGAGGCTTTCCAATGTTTGCTAACACATTGAAATCGGATTATAGATTTTACAGGAAGTCGCTTGAGAATATTTGTGATGATTTCATCGGGGAGGAATGGAATGTCGCCGTGCACTACCATCTTCTTCTTCTTCTTTGTTTGGCCAACGCCATGCACTAGCATATGCTTCTTCATGATGGTGACCGAATGAGAAAAACAAACGTCTCAGGTAAAGCCTTGGCGAAGCGGGGCACGTTTATATGGCTACTACGCTGAAAAAAGACGTTAGTTTCATCGATAGATTGATTGGGTTTAAGGGTTTAAATTGGATTTTTTTTTTTGGTTAAGTTTAAATTGGATTATTTGGGGGCCCATATGGACGCATATCTCATATTTCTTATCTCTTGCGGTCTAAAAGTAGATCCAGCAGTCCTCCTATTTAAACGATATTTTAATTTATATCTATGTAGTAGTATTTTATATATTTAAACGATAATTTCAAAAATATATGCGGTTAGTTCTCCACTTATTTGTTTTTGATGAAGTTCTCCACGTAATTTTTTGTGTGATATTATTATTAAATGATTATAACTGCCTTGAATTATTTAAAAACTTTAAATTAATGTATTAATATAATATCATACTACTTGAATTTCTTAACAAATTTGCTAATGTCTTAAAATATTTTCTAAAATTATATATTTAACTTATCATATATCCAATGCTATTAAAATAAATTATTGATTAAATAAGAAATACTTGCTTTTATATAATATGAAAAATGTTTGGAAGTGGGAAGAGATACCATCCTTTTCCTCTTTCTCATCATCTTCTCATAATCTCATTTTCGATCATCCTTAGATCATGGAATTGATGATTTAGATTTAATATTTTATAAAATTATTATTATAATATTTTATAAATAAAAATTTATTTATTTTTTGTATTATAGTTATGAATTGTATAGATTGGATTTTAAGAGTTTAAATTTACTTATTTATGCTTATAATAATAATTTTATAAAATATTGAATATAAACCATTTAATTTTTTAATCTAACGGTGGATATAAGATTATAAGAAAAAAAAAAATTAGAAAGAGGACATTTGAACCAAGTTTCGATCTTAGAGAAAAATTTTGTGACAAGAGATGCTGATTTCATATCTCTATCACAAATTAGCTCCGTGTTGCTATGAATTTCGGAGAAGAAGAAAGCAAGAATAAACGGAGTGAGAGAGAAATGAATCTGAGAACAATATTATTGATAGATCGGTCAATCACTATACAAGTGTGTATCTATATAAATACAGAGTGTTACCAGCTGGTAAGCAACTAACTAATAGCTAATTAATAAGTTACAAAACAAATTGATAATTACAACTAATAGTTACAACTACTTTTACAGCCCCCCTCAAGCAGAATGTGTAAATCAAGCATTCCTCGCTTGGACATAAGATCTGTAAAGGGCGTTGGATCTAAGGGTTTGGTGTAAACATTAGTAAGTTGATTCTTGGATCTGATAGGCAGCAAATGAAGAATATTAGCTTTAACATTGTCTCGAACAATATGACAATCGATTTCGATACGCTTTGTTCTTTCATAGAAGGTGGGATTGGTAGCAATGTGCCGGACAGATTGGCAATCACAGTAGACCAAAGCTGGAGATGCATGTGGAATATGAAGATCACCTAAGAGATAATAACCATTGGATTTCTCATGCCAAAGAAGCTAAGGCCCTATATTCAGCCTCAGAAGAAGAGCGAGGCACAGTAAGTTGCTTCTTAGAATGTCAAGAAATAAGAGAATTACCCAAGAAAACACAGTAGCTAGTAACAGATTGGCGAATATCTAAACAACCAGCCCAAGCATAATCGTTGAAACCCTTTAACCAAAAATCAAAAAAGGCAGGGAAGAAAAGACCCTTACCAGGAGAGGATTTCAAATATCGAAGAACCCAATGAGCAGCACGAAAATGAATATCAGTAGGACAAGACATAAATTGGTTAAGCTTTTGGATAGCAAAAGCAATGTCAGGTCTAGTATTTGTGAGATAAAGTAACCAACCAACAATTGTTCTATATTGAGTGCCATCAGACAAAGGATGACCAATATCCTTGGAATGTTTAGTGTTTCAGTGCATGGGCATCTTATATGGCTTATTGTGAAGAAAACCAGAATTATCAAGAATATCTAAGGTAAACTTGCGCTAATGAACAGAAATGCTCTGGTGAGATTGAGCAACCACATCAAGACCAAGGAAGAATTTGAGATCGCCAAGGTCTTTAATCTTGAAAGCAGAATCCAAAAGGGACTTGACTCGTTGAATCTCATCAAGATCATTGCCAATGAAAAGAATGTCATCAACATAGGCTAAGAGAGGTGTGAAAGAATGATTAGTGCGTCTCACAAATAAAGAATAATCAAACTTAGACTGAATATAACCAAAAGAAAGTAAAGCACTAGACAGTTTAGAGTGCCACTGCTGACTAGCCTGTTTCAAGTCATATAAAGACTTTTGGAGTTTGCAAACCGTGTTAGGAGAAGGAGAATGAAATCCAGGGGGTATTTCTATATAGACTTCCTCATCCAAATCACCATGAAGGAAGGCATTATTGATATCAAGTTGTTTAAAATGCCAATTTTGAGCAGAAGCTAAAGAAAGTAATAACCGAACTGTGGTGAGTTTAGCAACTGGAGAGAAGGTATCAAAATAATCCACCCCCTCGATTTGTGTATAACCCTTAGCAACAAGGCATGCTTTTACTCTCTCAAGGCTACCATTAGTACAAAACTTATTTTTGTAAACCTAGTGACAACCAACAACTGGTTTCCTATGTGGACGAGGTGTAAGAGTTCAAGTATGATTCTGTTCTAATGTTGAAATCTGAGCAGCCATGGCAGTACGCCAAATCTTCACAGCTTGAGAATATGTTTTTGGTTCAAAATGAATAGAAATGGATAAACTAAAGTGTTTATAAAATGGTGAAAGATGAGAATAAGAAAGAACAAAATCAAGAGAATGGGGAGATGAACTTGAACCAGTGGAAGACGGGGATTGAGCTAAGGAATGAAGGGCATGATGATAATCCCTCAAATAAGTAGGAGAATGTCATTGCCTAGTTGATCTTCATGGCATAATGATAGAACCAGCAGAAGGAGAGTCTTGTGACACCTAAGGTTGAATAGGAAAATCAAGCATGGGAGTAGATTGTGGCATAAGAAGATTGGATGAAACAGAAGGAGAGGCCAAAGACTTATAAGGAAAGATATGTTCATAAAATAAACGTCTCAAGAGACAAAAACATGTTGAGAATTAAGGTCTAAGAGAATATAGCCTTTAACACTAGTTTTATAATCAAGAAAAATACACTTGGGAGCTCTTGGATCTAGTTTGGTACGATGATTAGAGATAGTATAAGCAACACAAGGACCCAACAACCCGAAGAGTCTTAAGATCAGGTTGAAGATTATGAAGACAGAAGAAAGGACACTGATTGTTAAGCAATGGTGTAGGCAATCGATTAATAAGATGAACAACATGTAAAATAGCAAAAGACCAATAAATCTTGGGTAGATCAGAATGAAATAAGAGAGATCTAGCAACATTCAGGATATGTTGATGTTTCCTTTCAACAATATTATTTTGTTGAGGAGTTTCAATACATGAGGTTTGATGTAAAATCCCTTTAGAAGCATAATAATCAGGCATTGAAAATGCAAGGCCATTATCATACCGAATGATCTGAATTTTAGCTTGAAATTGAGTTCTAGAAAGTGTAAGAAAATTTTGCAAAGCTTAAAGAGCTTTAGCCTTGTTATGTAATGTTAAAACCCATGTATATTTTGAACAAAAATCAATAATTGTTAAAAGACATTTGTGACCATGAATGGATGCAAGATGATATGGGCCCCACAAGTCAACATATAACAAAGAGAAAGGTTTATTAGAATGAGAATGACTAACAGGAAATATGTCAAACCCCTTAACATTTTGATATTTACTAGAGTAATAACACATAGTTTAGCAAGCATATAGAAATAGCATAAACATACTGATATTAAGTACTTGATTACATTACAAGAATTCCTATAGGGTTTGAGAAATATTTACAGATCCCAAAAGAAATGAAATAAAACTATAGATAACCAATAACAACTTTTGACACTAAAAAAAAATAGTGTATTACCCACGAAAATTACCCACGGAATTCCATGGCTGAAATCAAATTACCGACGGATTAGGGATGGAAACGAAATTACTGACTGAATAAGTTCCGTCTCTAAAAAGTATGTGATAAATTGATTTACTGACAGAATTTTTATTCCGTTGGAAATTACCGACGGAAAAAATTCCATTGGTAATTACCGACAGAAAACGAAATTTTTTCCGTTGGTAATGTAATATTATATTTTTAAAAAAAATCCACATGGCGACCTTAAAAGAGGCCATGTAGACATCACCAGAGCCGTTGGTAATGTAATATTAATTTTTTTAAAAAAATCCACATGGTGACCTTAAAAGATGCCATGGGGCGGCCCCTGAGCAGGGGCCACGTGTCCCTCTAACCTCGCGCCACATATCTTTGTGAGATAATTGTTGCATTTTGTAACAAAGGTGGGATTCGAACCTTGGACCTCTAGTATGAATTCTAATGCCTTTGCCAGTTGAGTTGTTTTGACCTTGCGTTATTTATTCACGTAATAATATATATAATGTAATAATTAAAAAAATATAATATTAAGATAAATATATATAATATTAAATATATATTTATATATAATTATATATTTTGTTTTTATGATATAAATTTTAACAATTTTAATTTCTTATTTCATTTAAAATTTTTATTATTAATATTATATATATTTAATATATTATATTAAATATTAATTTTATGATATTTAAATTTTTATTTGTTATAGATTATTTTTATTTTCATTATTTTATATAAATTATTAAAATATAATAGAAAAATTATTAGATAATAGAAAAATTATTAGTTTTACCTACGGATTACTCACGGAATTTTGTGGGTAAATCATCGGTAATTACCGATAGAAAAAATTCTATGGGTAATCCATCAGTATTTACCGACAAATTTTTTTTCCATATTTAATTCATCGGTAATTAGCTACGCATTACCCACGGAATTCTGTGGGTAATTTGAATGAGAAATTACCAATGGAATTCCATGGGTAAGGCGTCGGTAATTACCGACAGAAAAAATTCTGTGGGTAATCTGTTAGTATTTACCGACAGAATTTTTTCCGTCTTTAATCTGTCGGTAATTAGAGACGAAATTTTTTCCGTCAGTAATTCTATCAGAAAATTTATTTTTTGATAGAATTTACGGACAAAATTTTTTTGTCAAAAATCCATCGGTAATTTTTCCGATGGAAAATCCGTCAGAAATTACCAACAGAAATAATTCCGTGGGTAATTCCGTTGGTAATAACATGTTTTTTTGTTGTGTGAACTTGACCAGAACCTTTAGTTGCCAGTATTTACGTCTTTGCCCTTAGAGTCGCTTCCTTTAGCTGGATAAATTTTTAAATTTTGGAAAATGGTGAGATTCATACGAATCTCAATTATAACATTCAATCAATTATATAAAATGCGATAAATAAATATACAATGCACTACATCATGTAATATAACAAACATACTGTAAAGATGTCTTTGCACATTGTTCAAGATCAAATGACTGTTTGACCACTACTTGTCTCACTACCTCAGCTAGGTTCCATATGGCCAAATGGTACTTGTGCTTTTCCCATTGGATGGTACTTACGCTTTTCCAATACCACAACTAGATATTGTGTCCACTTTTCACATAACAGAACATGACATACATAAAGAATATAAACAATCACATAGTGTATAAAAGATAGAGTTACTATCTGAATTGCCCTTTCTTTGCTCCACTATCAGTCCAATACCCTTTATCTGGCTTAGGCTACTAACAAGTCCTAAAATTCTAAATTTATAATAAATGAGTTATTACTCATTCATGTCTTATTCTAAACTCATATTGTTGGTTATCTTTGCTTAAAAATGCAGGATGACCAAAATGCCCCTAGGGACTCAGTCCAAGTTCCTTTATACCCGATCTAACTGTACTTTACCAAAATTTTTGACTCGGGCTATTCCTACACAATTTCGTGTGTAGAATCCATTTTTAACCTCAGATTTGACAAATTCAAACCCAAATTCCCAGAATGCCCTTGGCAGCTGATTGAACCATATTTTTATATAATTTTTCATAACTAAGTTGGGATTTTTAATGCATTTTCTGGGACAATATTGTATGATTAAAAACGAATTTTAATGAGAGATATTTGTATTGAATTAATTGCAATTAGGGGGAAAAATGGTAAAAAATTTGTTAATTATTCATGCAAATGATTTCTTGAACTTTCGATGCTACCTTGTGTTTAATCTTGCATTATAGGTGCTTAAGAAGGAAATTTGGAAATTTTGGAGGGTCAAATTAATATTCTGAGGTTTGGGAAAAACTATAGAAAAGGCCCCAAAAATTCTGAAAACTACAAATTTATGAAGTAAAATGGGCAGTAGAAAATTACAGAAAAATACCCAGAAGTTTCAGAAATTATAATTTGCCTATCAAAGTTTCAAAAAGCTGTACTCTGGTCCCTCCTTTAGAACTAAAATTTCATAATGGTCCCTGGTCAAAGGGCCATTAGGTCTGCTTCTGAAATTAAATGGAGACCTGAGACGCTGGAGATGGGAAGCATATTAAGACATAGATGGGAGTTGAGCGCCGCGAGCTTGAGCTTTGGGATAGAGCTTGAGAGGTGAAGGGAAGGTGACGGAGCACCACCACCATCGACGACGTCCCATCACTGCAACTCTGCCGTCGGTTAAAGAGAGCTCAAGCTGGGAGTGGCCGAAACAGAGGAGACACAGATCTGAGAGAGAAGCGCCGCGTAAGAGCTGGGGAGCTTGAGAGAGAACGGAGTGTATCGGAGGGAACGAGACGGAGACTACCACCACTGTCGATGACTTCCCACCATTGCCACCGTTATCTTCCTCTTACACTACCATCTAAGAACTTTACAGTGCGTGAACAGACACTGAGCCAGAGGCAAGAGCTGAGAGTTGGAGTCACCGGAGGGAGCTTAAACCAGCAACACTACCATCGTCACTTTCTTTATTTTTCACCATTGGAACCACCGTCATTCATCACTGTTGGCTGATTCTCAGGGACAGAGAAGGATCTCCAGTTGCCAGCGAGCATTTCCAACTCCGGCGACTGTAGTTGTTCCCTATCTATCACCCACACCAGCTACCACCACCGATTCCATTACTCTCACCGCTGGAGATCACTACCATCACCGCCAGCCTTATTTCAGACCATCATCATCCCTACCTTCAACGTTCTCCTTTTCTTCTTCGCCATCACAGAGTCCTTCCTCTGTTTACTCAACAAGAGTTGTTAGCTAGCTCTCTTTTTCTCCATTTCTAGATTGGTTGCTCATTCATTATTCATGGATTTTCAGTGTTGCAAGCAAATTGCTGCTACAATCAACTCATGAGTGGCTAATTCCTTCTTGGTGATCAGAAGGTTGCTTGAGCTCAATGGAATATACAGGGGAGTTTTTTTTCCATCATTCCATTAATCTAAAATTATATATTTAAATTGTCTAGTTTTAGGAATTATTGTATATGATTTTGGAACTGAGATTGATGTTAATTGTCTCTATTGGTTTGATATTTGTGATTGGATTGAATTTTTGTAGCTTGTTGGATTTATATATAAGTATTTTCCTTATTGATTCAATGATATTGTGTTATCTACTTGTTATTTTTAGATAGTATGATTGACTTGAATCAATTGAGTGTCGTGTTATCGCAGTCATATTAAGAGGAAATATATTATATTTATCCATTTCAATTGCACTTTAAGTGGTTTTAAACAATATCTGAAGAGGAAGTAGTTAGCTACATTTGTAGGAGTTACTATTAATTGGGAATATTGGACTCAAGTGTTATCTTGAGGTTTTTCTTAAGACTTGATGAATTTTAACTCTCGTAATATTTTTGAGCAATGATTGTCATTTCTTCATTATCAAGAACATTTATTATTCATATTTTCAACTCCATACCATTACGTTCACTCTTATCCATCCCATTTTTATAAGGAAAAAAAAACCAAAAACAATAGCTTAGCACTTAGTTAAATTACTTATTTCTTTTAGTTATTAATTTGAAAAAATTCAAAATTATTTCCCCTTGCTTTATTGCATTTGCATGTCATATAGATTATTTAGGATTAAATAAAAAACTCCTCGAGAAGAGAGAACGATCCTTGGCTTGCCTATATGCAATCCTTGGTTAATTTTTTATTATGGACCCCAAGGCTAATGATCACCAAAGTCCTTAATCAGCAGCCACAAAGCTAGGGTTTTAGGAGTAAAATTGTCATTTCATACCCTAAAACCTTCACACTCATATTTCACATGTTCCTTACACAATTTTCCATTCTAAATACAATAGAATAATCAAATCCATGAAATTCTAGCTCTAACCATGTTAACCAGCTCTTGCCGAAAAATCAAGAAAATTTAGGAAAAATGAAGTTTCATGCCTTCAATCAACAAAACACATCCTTTTCACCTTAAATCACTTGTTTAATCACTTAAAACCCTCTTGAACATGATTAATAAAAATTTGGGCAGCACCTCCCCTTAGGGTTAGGTCTCCCAAAATCACAAAGTTATGAAAACCAAGCCAACAATCATCCAAACCATCAACAACAAGCATGAATCATTATGTAAGACAAGTTTTCATGGCTTACCTCTTGTGTTCTCTTCTTTCTCAAAATTTTGTCCTCTATCTCCTTATTGTTTCTCTTCATTTTCTTCTTGCTTCATGTGTTTTTTAAGAAGGCATAGAGATTAAAGAGAGTTTCCATTAATTTTGAAGACAAAACACATGAATTTCACAACCTACTTACCTTGATTTTGCTTCTTCAACTTTTGTGCTTTCTCTTTGTTCTTGCTTCTTTCAAGCTGCTCTTTCTCTCTCTTCTATTGTTCTTGGCCGAAAATGGCCTCTTGAAAAGGGTTAAGAGCCCTTAAAAAAATTATCTTCCACCTCCTTAAAATATTAATATTTTATTGCTAATTTGTCATGTAATTTTTGACTAATTGATTCATCTTTTTTATCTTGGCTCTAATGGCTTCCAAGTGGCATAATTTATGGCCAAATATTTATTTTTCCTTCTTTTTCTTCTTCTTGGCCAAAATTGGCCATTATTTATTGAAAAATTAAGAATCTTCTTGATTATTTAACAAATGACTAATTTGCCCTCACATTTCTTCCATTTTTGCATGGCATGTTATCTTCTTTCTTCTCTTTTTCTTTTTGGCAGAAAATTTCATAAGACTTAGGCCCACAATTTGTGCTCTTCCATTCTCCAATTTTGGCTACAAGAATAGACTTTTAAGAAGACAAAATTGAACTTTATGTCTTATATTGGCCCAAAATTTCGTGCAGCCACTACTACTAATATTTTGTCATTCCAAGTACTCCAAAATTTACCATTCTATTTCATTTATTGTAACAACAAATATACATAGGATTTTTGGTGAGTGAAATTTGGGATATTACAAAATGGGAGCCTGATGCTACTAAATTTTAAATAAGTACCACAAGTGTACGGGCCGTTAGAATAGTATAGTAGCAAATCAAGGTCATCCCACAGAGCTTCAATGTAATAGATAATTAGGCATTAACTTTCCCATTTTCATTTAAGTTAAGCAAATTAAAGAAAGAGATTGAAAGACAATTTAAACAAATGCAAAAGAAACAAATCTAATGATTTAAAGAGTTCAATTGATAAAAACAACCTAGAGTGGCTAATCCCTTCTTTAAGTTTTGGAGCATGCATTTACCCAATTAAAAGTACTTAATGTTAAATTGTTAATCTAGAGTTTAAATGAATATAATTATCTTCCAATCACTTATACTCCTCCCTCAAGTTAAAATCGTTATTCCTAACTAATTTACTCAAGAGGCAATAAATGTCCAAATTCACTCTAATATGATTATATGGGTCCAATAGCTATATTCCTATCCTATTGGCAAATTAGAATAAATTCTAATCCTACATTACTTAATCCTATGGTCCAATTAAGATCCCTCTTCCAAGGCTAATCTAAATTCCCCAAATTCATACTTAATAGTGATTAAGCACTAAGTAGATAAAATAATACAAGATTAAGTAAACAACAAGTAACACTAAACACAATTAAATAATTCATACATACTTAAATTCTCAAATTAATTCATAACTACTTTAGCTTCCCATGGCTTTAATTCCAATCACAGCAGCAGCAAATCTGTCCACAGTCTAGAACAATAAAAGAGAACAAGACAAAAGCAACCACTGTTCACCGATGATGAAAAAAAGTGCAATTGATCCAGTGAAACAGCAGCTTCCTCCCTTCTGATTTTCCACTGCCGCCGCTTGCTCTGCTCTCTCGCTAACTCGGCAGCGTTCTCTGGTTCACTCTCGTCACAGTCGAAAACCTGGGGAAGAAGAAGAAGAATCAGAGACAAATAGAGCTTCCCCAGGTCCCACTTTCAACGCACTCTTCGCTGCTGCTCCTCTGGTTCACGCTCGAAGGAAGATGGTGAAGATGACCTCCAGTTGTCGGCTGCTGCTCTATTTTTTTCCTTTTCTGTGAGGCTGTGTCTTTTTCTCCTTTCTTCTAGCTCTTCCCTTTTTAACCAAAACGGCTGCATCTCCTTTTTCATTTCTTTCAAAGTCCCACCTTCTTGCTTTCCTTTAGTCAAAACGGTCCAAAACTTCATTCTATTATTATCTTTTCTTTTCGGTCTAATTGACCCATCACATTCCAACTTGTTCCTTCCAATTGCATTATGGCTCTTCTTTTTTTGTTTCTTAGGTCAGACGTGGCTGCTGGAGAGAAGAAAGAAATTAATATATGATAATAGCAATAATAATTATTATAATCTAAAAATCTTTCTTTCTTTCTTTCTTTTTTTTTTTCTCATGAAAACTTTAAACTATTATTATTATCTATCTATTCTTTCACCCAAACTTAATTATTTCTATTTTAATCTTAAACTTGAATATTTATAATAAAATCCCAAAAATGATGCACCAATTTCATTTGATCTTATCATATTATAATCTCTTAGAAATCTTTCAAAATTTGCCTAATTAACTCTCCAAATATATCTAAAATATTCTTTTAAATGTATAAAATATGGAGGGTTATCCGAACCATTTTTGCTTAGCCAAATGACAAGAATCACAATGATCAAAAGATTTATTGGAAGTAACATAGGGATGTGTTTGCTGAATACACTTGAAAACATAATCAAACAAATGTCCAAGTCTAAAATGCGACAAATCAAAACAAGAAGTGTAAAGTGGTTCTGAATGAGTTACTGAAGAAGACAGGCAGCAGGCACTCCTTTGATGAGGAAGAAAATAGAGACCATCGCTTTCCTTAGCTAAACCAATCATCCTCCATTGGGACATGTTCATTAGGAAGCAAGTGTTGCACTGAAAAATAGCATAACAAGATAAGGAATCAATGAGTTTGGACACAGAAATAATATGGAATTGAAAATGTGGTATGAAAAGAACATTATGAATAGTAAGTGAATCAGAAACACATACTGAACCAGATTGGATGGCAACAATAGAAGAACCAGTAGGTAAAGTGACTACAATAGGTGATATTGATTTAAGAGAAGTGAAGAAAGAAGCAATAGAACATATATGATCAGTAGCGCTTGTATCCAAGATCCAGAAGTCCTTAAGCGAAATAGAAGCTAACGAAACAGTGTTACTTGAAGTAATATTGTTGACAGAATTAGTTAGGGAAGAAGAGTCAGATTGAACCAGTTGTAGTAACTTTTGATATTGTTCAGCTGTGAAACCAAGATGAGGTAGACTACCTTGATGCTGAGATTGTGACACCAGAGCAGAAGAAACAAGATTCTCCTTAAGTTCTAGTTTCTGAGACACATTATTGACAGAAGAGTTGCACAACTTGAAACCCGGAGGATAGCTATGTTTCTTATAACATGTCTCAACAGTATGGCGTGGCTTACCACAATAAGTACAATGCTTACCACCACGATTAGCATGTTGATGATTGAAACTCCTACCAGTCTTAGCCAAAAGCACATTTGACTCATTAGGAAGAGGAATGATTCCCATTTCCCTCTTGTTAGAATGTGAACATAGATTGTTAGAAGTTTTCATGTGAACATATTGAGCATGAGATTGTTGAAGAAGCTAGTCGGTGGTAGATAATCTTTTGATTATTTCTTCACCTACTCCACCAATTACGCTTGCTTTGTCTCTGTTTGTACGTGTATATATATCCTTGTAATCTTCTCATTCGGACATAAGAATGTAAATCACATTTCAAGATTATTTAGTTTACATGGTATCAGAGCCATACCTTATTCTAAGTTCAGATTTTCTGTTTCACAAGCGTTTTCCGTCTTTCCGTTCACACCTCCAAACACACTTTGAACCAAGTCTCAGATCTGTCATCTCCGCAACGTATTAAATTACACGCGCCTCACCATTGGATTCAGAAGCTCAAAATCGGTGCTACCCTGAAGCGGCATCCATTTCCGACCAGGGGTGAGCCTCCACATGCCGCTGCACCTTCCGCCGTCGACGACACGCGCCGGCGCGTGAGCAATATTCCAGCGAGCTTTTCCGGTGATTCCAGCGGCTCTCCGATTGACTTGCCGACCCCGTTCCATCCCTGGTACCCATCTGGTCTGATTCTCACTTTGAATTTTTGCCTTCTCTAAGATTTTGTGAAGAACCAAGGAGCTTCGTTTTTTTTTTTTCTGTGAGAGACATTTCAGTTCCACCTTTGGTTCAGTTTGGTGTTATTATACTCTAAAGAGTATTTTGGTTCACGTGGGATTCCAATTTTTTTGGAGTGTTGTGGCCTACGTGGATGTGACTTGGTTTTTAATTATTTCGGGAGTTCTCTGCATCTGTTACTTCATTCTTGCTTTAAGTACCTTAAGCTTATTTTTTTCTCATTATTGTGGTTGACTACTCCACATGGCTAAATCTAAACCATCTGATATGTTACCTATGTCTGCTAAAATTACCGATTCAAAATTGAATTGGACAAATTATAGTGACTGGAACAAAACTGTCAAGCTATATCTTTTGGGCATTGAAAAGGAAGTTCACTTAACTCAAGACCCCCCTTCTGGTGATGATGATAAGAGTTTGGCCTGGTCAAGGGCCGATGCACGTATTTTCTTTCAAATTAGAAACTCGATTGAACCACAAATTCTATCTTCTGTTGGTCACTGCAACACGGTCAAAGAACTCATGACTTATCTTGAGTTTATGTTTTCCGGTAAAGGTAATATTACTCGGATCCATGAAGTTTGTAAAGGTTTTTATCGTTCTCACCAACAGGGACGTTCATTGAATGATTTCTTCTTAGACTTCAAGCGGTTATATAAAGAAATGAAAGTACTCATGTCTCCACAGGCGGATCTTCAGACACGAATTAAGAATATGGAACTACAGGCCATCATCAGTTTTCTTGAAGCTCTTGATCCTTCGTATGAGACCATTCGATCTCAAATTCTTGCTAGTCAGGAGCTTCCATCTCTTGAAGAAGTGTTCTCCAGGGTACTTCGTGCTGATAGAGTTGTTCGTCCGTCTAATGATTTGAATGCCAGTGCTTTAGCTGGGCGTGGACCATTTGATAACAAGACATTTAATTCCAAACAGGGATATAGTGGTGCTCCAAATATGCACTCTGCAACTATTATCTATAATTATTGTAAGGAACCCGGTCATATTAAGCGAAATTGTCGAAAATTACAGAATAAGCAACAACGTGATCAGCAACGTGGTTTTGCCCATATTGCACAGACACCTGATCCATCAGACACTGGTCCATCATTTGTACGAGCACTCGCTGCAGGTACTTCATCTTCTGGTCTTGCTACTACCTCCACAAAGTGGGTCATTGATTCTGGCGCTACCGATCATATGACAGGTAATCATCAGTTATTTTCATCGTATGTTCCTTATGCCAACCAATCCTCCATATTCGTGGCTAATGGATCCTCTGTCTGTGTGCTTGGTTCAGGCACCGTCAACCCCACCCCATCTATTTCATTATCCTCTATTCTTAATATTCCTAATCTTACATTTAATCTTCTCTCACCCAATAAATTAACTCGTCAATTGAACTGTTTTATCTCATTATTCCCTAACCACTGTTTAATTCAGGATTTGTCGACGAAGCAGATTATTGGTAAAGGTTATGAATCTGACGGCCATTACATTCTTGATGATATGGTTCCACGTTCTGTTGCTTGTTCTAGTGGGTCATCCTTGTTTGATATCCATTGTCGTCTTGGTCATATGTCACTTTCGTCCTTAAAGTTTGTACCCTCAATTTTCTTCCGTGTCTACTTTAGATTGTGAGTCATGTCAGTTTGCCAAATATCATCGTGTTCATTTGGCACCTCGCGTCAATAAATGGGCTGCGTCCCCTTTTGAGTTAGTACATTCTGATGTTTGGGGTCCTTGTTCTGTTATGTCCCAGACTGGTTATCCTTATTTTGTTACCTTTGTTGGTGATTTTTCTCGTACCACTTGGCTTTACTTAATGAAACATCGTTCTGAATTATTTACTCACTTTTGTAATTTCTGTTCTGAAATTCAAAACCAGTTTAATACTTCTGTGAAAATCTTACGTAGTGATAATGCCAAAGAATATTTTTCCACCCCGTTCACCGACTACTTGCAAAATCATGGTATTCTCCACCAATCCTCTTGTGTTGATACCCCTGCTCAAAATGGTGTTGCTGAGAGAAAGAATTGACATCCCTTAGAAACTGCACGAGCTCTCATGTTTCATTACTCTGTCCCTAAAAGTTTTTGGGCCGATGCAGTGTCAACTGCCTGTTTTCTCCTTAATCGCATGCCTTCAGCTGTTCTTGGTGGAGATATTCCATATTCTATTCTATTTCCCACTACTAAGATGTTCCCTATTGACCCAAAACTATTTGGTTGTGTTTGTTTTGTTCGGGATGTCCGTCCTGGTGTTAGTAAACTTGATCCCAAGTCCTTAAGATGTGTTTTTCTTGGCTATTCTCGAGTTCAGAAAGGTTATCGATGTTACTCTCCTGACCTTCGTCGTTATCTTGTGTCTACTAATGTTACTTTCCATGAGTCCTCTCCTTTCTTCAGATCTTCGCCCGTGTCTGAGTCCCCCTCTGTCATGAATGAACCTGATGATATCCTGGTCTATTCTGTCCCTATCTCCCCAGTACAGGCTACTATTCAGGAACCTGATATCATCAATGATGCTAATGATGCCACTGTTTCACCTCCTCCAGTTCCTGCTTCGCCGATTGATTCTGTTGACACGTCCCTCGTTCCTGGTTCTGTTTCTGTCGATCATCCCCTTGCTATAACTGAACTGCTTGTTCCAGATTCTCCTGTTGCTACCACTGATGACCTGCCCATCGCCCTCCGAAAAGGTACCCGTCCACATTGTCCCCCTAAACGATATGCAGACTGTACCTATCCCATCTCATCTTTTGTATCCTATCAAAATTTGTCCCCTGATTCCTTATCCCTTGTTGCCACCGTAGATTCCATCTCCACTCCTTCTACTTTTCACCAAGTCCTGACTCACCCTGGTTGGCGTGCCTCAATGGAAGATGAAATTTTGGCCCTTGACAAGGCTGGTACTTGGACTCTTGTTGATCTCCCGCCTGGAAAGAAGGCTATTGGTTGTAAATGGGTGTTTGTTGTTAAAACCAACGCTGATGGTTCCTTGGAATGTTTAAAAGCACGGCTCGTTGCTAAAGGGTATGCACAAACCTATGGTATTGATTATTCCGAGACATTCTCTCCTGTGGCCGGCTAAGCTCACCTCTGTTCATCTTCTTATCTCTTTCGCTGCCACATATCATTGGGATTTACATCAATTAGATGTTAAGAATGCATTTTTGAATGGTGACCTCCTTGAAGAAGTTTATATGGAGCAACCTCCTGGGTTCGTTGCTCAGGGGGAGAATAGGAAAGTGTGCTACCTTCGAAAGTCTTTGTATGGTCTAAAGCAAAGTCCTCGTGCTTGGTTTGATAGATTCTGTGATGTAGTCAAGAAATTCGGATTAAGTCAAAGCAAGTGTGATCACTCTGTGTTCTACCAGCAATCTGATTCAGGGATGATTCTTTTAGTAGTATATGTTGATGACATTGTAATTACAGGAAGTAATATTTCCGGAATCTCACAACTTAAAGTCTTCCTAAACTCTCATTTCCAGACAAAAGATTTGGGGTCATTAAAATACTTTCTAGGTATTGAAGTTTTGCGAAGCAAGAAAGGTATTCTTTTAACTCAAAGGAAGTATGTTCTCGATCTCCTAAAGGAGACTGGAAAGCTTAGAGCAGCGCCAAGCAGCATTCCCATGATTTCGAATCCCTTCCTAGATCTTGATGCTAGTATGTTTGATGAACTTCCTGATGATTTGAAGAAAAAGATTGATCCAGAAAAATTGAAGCCATTTCCATTTCCTGAGAGATATAGAAGACTCATTGGGAAATTGAATTATCTTACAGTAACTCGTCCTGATATAACTTTCTTAGTCACTAGGCTCAGTCAATTTATGACATCGCCAACAGTGGCACAATGGGAAGCTTTAGAACATATCTTGCATTATTTGAAAAGTTCTCCAGGTCTTGGTATTCTTTATACAGATTATGGACACACTAAAATTGAGTGTTTCTGTGATGCGGATCATGCAGGATCCAAGGCTACAAGACGATCTACTACGGGTTACTGTGTGTTTGTTGGTGGAAATTTGATATCTTGGAGAAGTAAGAAGCAAGGAGTTGTGTCAAAATCTAGTGCAGAAGCGGAATACAGAGCCATGTCACAGTCAGTATAAGAAATTGTGTGGGTAGTTCAACTCTTGAAAGAAATTGGAATCACCACAACATTGCCTGCAAAATTATGGTGTGACAATAAAGCAGCACTTCATATAGCATCGAACTCTGTGTTCCGTGAACGAACAAAACATATTGAGATTGATTGCCATTTTATTCGTGATAAGATCAAAGAAAATATTGTATCTACAGGGCACATACGATCCGACGATCAACTGGCAGATCTTCTGACAAAAGCCTTACATGGGACAAGGGTTCAATATCTTTGTAACAAGTTGAGCATGATAAATATATATGCTCCAACTTGAGGGGGAGTGTTAGAATGTGAACATAGATTGTTAGAAGTTTTCATGTGAACATATTGAGCATGAGATTGTTGAAGAAGCTAGTCGGTGGTAGATAATCTTTTGATTATTTCTTCACCTACTCCACCAATTACGCTTGCTTTGCCTCTGTTTGTACGTGTATATATATCCTTGTAATCTTCTCATTCGGACATAAGAATGTAAATCACATTTCAAGATTATTTAGTCTACACCTCTCTTGTTCCAAAATCAACGAAAATACATGATTAATAGGCGGAAGAGGATCTAAGATCATTATCTGAGATTTAACCGTGTTATACCTATCACCGAGCCCTTTCAAAAATTGTGTCACATAATCTTGTTGTTGATACTTACTGATTTGATAAAAAAACACCACACGAACAATGTGTAGAACAACTACAAATAGGAACAATAAGTACAATGCTTACCACCACGATTAGCATGTTGATGATTGAAACTCCTACCAGTCTTGGCCAAAAGCACATTTGACTCATTAGGAAGAGGAATGATTCCCATTTCCCTCTCTTGTTCCAAAATCAACGAAAATACACGATTAATAGGTGGAAGAGGATCTAAGATCATTATTTGAGATTTAACCGTGTTATACCTATCACTGAGCCCTTTCAAAAATTGTATCACATAATCTTGTTGTTGATACTTACTGATTTGATAAAAAACACCACACGAACAATGTGTAGAACAACTACAAATAGGAAGAGGACGAAGATTCAACAATTCATCCCAAATAATTTTGAGTTTGGTAAAGTACTCACTGACACTGAGATCACCTTGCTTCAGTGTATGTAACTCATCCTATAAATCCGTGATTCAGAACAAATCACACTAAGAATACCGACTCCGAAGATCCTCCCAAATGTCAGATGCGCGATCAATCCATAAGATACTCTCCGCGATCATAGGGGAAATCGATTTGGTAAGCCAAGCCATGACCATGGTGTTGCACCTTTCCCAGATTGGGAACAGAGGATCTATCACGGATGGAGGAAGAATCATTCCATCGATGAAGTGGTACTTGCTTTTGGATTGTCAGGCCATTTTTATAGCCTTGGACCAAGAGTGGTAGTTCGAGCCATCTAAGACTGGATAGACAAGAACCAAGGATGGATTCTCGTTCGAGTGAACATAATAGGGATTCGCTGGATTCTGAATAGCTTTGGCGAGTTGAGAAGAAGAGGAAAGGGAATCTGCCATTTCCAGAAGACAAATTGACAAATCAGAGCTAAGATTGCTCTAATACCATATCACAAATTAGCTCTGTGCTGCTATGAATTTCAAAGAAGAAGAAATCAAGAATGAACTGTGAGAGAGAGAGAGAGATGAATCTGAGAACAATATTATTGATAGATCGGTCAATCATTGTACAAGTGTGTATTTATATAAATACAGATTGTTGCCAGCTGGTAAGCAACTAACTAATAGCTAATTAATCAGTTACAAAACAAACTAATAATTACAACTAATAGTTACAGCTACTTTTACACTCTTCTCAGAAGCCTGGCGTCTAGACGAATGAATATCTTGAAAAGAAAAGAGAGAAGGGATTTACACCCTTAATGATGATATATTTAAAAGATAACTATTATTTATCTGAAAGATACTAAAAGATAACGGTGATATATTTTAAAGATAAATATGATAGTAATTCATTCAAAACTGAATATTCATTATATCAAGTACTATAGATATAAGTTTTTTCTAAAATAAAATTGCGATAAGCATAATAGCATTTGTAATTTTTCTTCGGAGCTTGGACACAACATGGAATAAGATTTGAAAAATAGAGACGATTAAAATTATTCTATTGTACTCAGTAGATAATAAAGGGAAAATTAGTGAGAATGACTAAAGAAAAGAAATATTTATTAATAAGTGATGACTTCCTCTTTTTAATAGATTTGATATATATTTTTCATATATTTGGGAAGTCATTGATGATAAATTAAAGGAATTTTCTTGAGATTTTATAAGATAATAATTGGGTGTCATTTGTGGGATTTCAAATTAAAATAGAAGTTCTTAAACTTATAAAAGAAGCAATAATAAATTATAAGAGGAAATTTCTCAAATAAATAAATGAAAAAAAGGAAGGAAGTTTAAGTTTTATTGATATCATTATCATCATTATCATTATCATCATCATTATTATTATATTGTTTCCTTATTTTTTTTAATTGTTTCCACAGGTTTGGACTAATATGGATTCAGGTACTGCAGGAGCTCATATAGGGGGCGACCCTCAGTCCCAAACTATCAACTCTATTCACAACCCAAGATTGAAATCCTAGATGTTGTTTAAGGGATCTAGTGCTCCAACCCGCTAGACCAATGTTGACCAACTCAACATTGGTAAATTTATCGGAGACATTGAGTGTTCCTATCAGCTGAGTTTTTTACCGCTAGAGATTGAAGAACACATATATACTTTAGTTTTTCCTTCTTCATGAGCATAATTAATCTTCATGGTCCACCCGGTTTTGAAACCAGTTTCAATCCTCATCACAATGATGGGCACTGAGAGTTATTCATTGGAGTGAAATGTACACAGTTTAAATAAAATTTCAAAGGTTTCGATTTAAAATTTTTAACTAATGATTTTTTAATCAAAAAATCATTTTTTATGAAAAACTGACAGTTAAGAGATTATTTTTATTTTAGATTTTGTTCACGTTAAAATAATTGTTTTTGAGAAAAAGTATAAAAGTACTAAAAATTCAATCTAAATCATTCAAATTAGATCTGAACGGTTTGTAATGATGAAGAGCTCTCAGTGTTCATCATTATGATGAGCATTGAAACTGGTTCTTTGACCCAGTTTTTTTAAGAAAATCGATCACATGACATGCTATTGATGAGTTCTATCTGTTCTTTTCAATAAGCTTCAGACATCTACATGACATTTGAAGTTTCAATTATAGACTCACACACACGAATTGATTCTATTGCATCAGATTATCTGTATCATAATAACTTATCTGTGTTAGCATCCAAACTTGGTAATAAGAACCTGCAAAAAAAAAAAAACCCAGTCCTAGAGAGATTCTGGACCAGTGTCCGTACTTGAAACTAGTCTGCCGTTCAAACCATGAACCTGCAAAATGCAAAATTGGGCGAGATTGAGAAGTCTAACTCTATATACACACACACACCACACACACAGAGCTGGAAACAGAAAGAAACACAAGTCTGTGCGCGCGCGTGTGTGTTCAGAACACAAGAAACGTGAAGATTATAGTTTATATGATGCAGGAAGTGATGAGGAGGAAGCTCTCAAGTAGGTTTCTCAGAGACATATTCGCAGAACCCTTTTGGCAGACTGGCCATCTCCACTGATTCTCATCACCATAGATATACATACATATATATATATATACACATGTATGCCGTATATGGTATATAGGTTTGGATTGAGAAGAAGGGAGATCATCGATGGATGAAAGGATAAAAGAAAATAAGTATTTTTGCTTGAATGAAAACAAAAATGATGAAGCATTTCCAATAATTTCAGATGATTCTGTCTCTCTCTCCCCCCCCCCCCCCCTCAATCTATTGAGAGAGAGATAAGGGAGGTGGACAGAATGCCAAAATGGCTATGGAACAAGGCCTCTAAGAAACCCAAGAGAGTAAAGAGAGAGAACTGAGAAGAAAAGAGAGGCTGGTGGGTAGGTTAAGTAGGTGCGTGTGGGGGAGAGAGGGAGAGAGATAGAGAGTGAATAAAAGAGAGAAAAGCTGATATAATTGGACTATATGATAAGGCTTTGAATTAAGGTGGCATTTTGTGGAAACATTGTGTGCGTGTCTATATATTCTTAATATAAGATATATTTATCTAATCTGATTAAATTAGGGAAGATAGTTAAGTTAGTTAACATAATATATATTTACTAAAACATCTTAGTAATTTTCCTTAATTCTTTTATTCCCCTCTCCTCCTTGATTATTGTTGAGAGAGTATCAATAGGGGTAAATTAGGAAAAAATTGACAAAATTTGAAAACTATGTTTTATATTTAGGACTAAAATCAATTCTTTAAATATGTCTTATATTAAGGACAGAGGAAGTATATATATATATATGTATGTATATAAAGAGATATATGGAAGAAATATATAGAAGCATGAACGGAGATGTAGGAGTTGGAGGGGTATGGTGGGAGCTACCAGGCTTCTGTATGTTATGTTTTCAACACTTTGAAACTTCTCTTCTTTTCTTGTGAGAGTTCCCTTGGAACATCTTATAATTCAATAAAACAAAGTTACTAAGGCTTTGTTTGGTTGGAGGTTAGGTTAGGTTGGGGTGGGGTTGTCTTTGTTTGGTTGGAGGTTAGGTTAGGTTGGGGTGGGTTGGAGGTAAAAAAGTAGTGTTTGGTTGGAAGGAGGTTAGGTTAGGTTAGGTGTTAGATGTTTTTTTGTCTTCTAGTGGTAACCTAACCTAGATTGTGAACCCTCCAAAATTGGGGTTTTTCCTAGGTGAGAGAATATTTGTCTTCAATTATGACTACATTGCCCATGACAATTTTTAAAAATTCCAACACTGCCCTCCCCTTTAAAACTTGACCTCCTGATTCAACAAACTTTCCAAATAATAATAATTTTATAAATAATTATTTATATGCTTACACGAATAATTATTTTATAAATAATAATTTTATATAAATAATTATTATTAATAAATACATTATAAAAAAAGAAAGAAAATATGTAGAAGGGCATTTTAACCTCCTCTAACATAACTTAACTTAAATAAACCTCACTTAACCTAACCTTCATTGAACCAAACAATATTATAACCTCTTCTAGCCTAACTTAAGTAAACTTCACTTAACCTAACCTTCGTTGAACCAAACAAAGCCTAAAGTATTACAAATCTTGTGTCTGGTCAAAAAAGTACAAATATAATTGAATGCTATTTTTTAAGGGAAAACCATTTTTGATGTACCTGTAATTTCTTTCAATTTTTAATTTGGTGCGTGTGTGTTTGTCTTCCTTATTAAATATTTTAATTTTACTCTTTTAGCACTATTAACCTCCATAACTTTGCTCCGTTGGTATTGTTATCCTTCTAATTGTGTTAAAATAGTAAAATTAAGGGATTTAATAAGGAGAGAAAAACACGCAGATATCAAATTATAGATCAAAGAAAACCATAAGTGGGGACCTCCAACGCATGGGTCAGAACTTGAAATGGTGTACAACCTTTGAAATTATGTGCTGGAAATTATGGGAGGCTAGAAACAAATTTCTGTTTTGTCAGGAAATTTTACAAGCTTATCGCCTAGTTAATGAGGCCATGTCGCTAAGTGATCATATACCACTCATGCTGTTGAGTTTCAGCAGTTAAATTAAGGCTAATCTGTTAGTTTTCATTCTGTCTTTTGTATTACAGCATGTAAATATCCCATGTACATATATAATTTTCCGCTAATATATCCATCTTTCACTCAAAAAAAAAAAAAAAGTGCTGCCGGTGCAGCTTTCCTCTCACAAGCGGGGGAACCACTATAGACCATTCAGATTAATTTGGATATGAATCAGATAGATTGATTTCTTTTACCTTTGGTATTTTTTCCAAAAATATATTTTATAGTGTACAAAATCTAATATAAAGGTAATCTCGTAACTATCATTTAAAAAAAGGTTTTTTTAATTAAAAACATCATTTAAAAATATTAAATCTAGACAATTGAAATTCTATTTGAATTATATAGACGTCACCAATTGAATAGCTCTTGATGTTTATTATTGCCAATTTGTAGTGAGCATCGAAACTGATACTTAAGTGGGGAGGTTGTTTTCAATATTTAAACTCATGCCTTCCAAATTATATGACAATAATCTTACCATTGCGGACTAAAAAATATATTAAATCCAAAGTAGCCAACCCTTCCATAGCAGCCAAGGGACTTTGGGCAGATAAATAAGACTTTGGGGACACTTCGGCAATGACCAAATAAAGGCAAATAGATAGAGAGCCTTTGGAGTCCTTGATGTCGACAGCCAGCACAACTAAGAATGGTACGTCAAGGGCCGGCTCCTACCTTTTATCCCCTCCCATACAATTGGCACCATTTTTTATTATTGAAGTACTATAAAAAAAAAAAAGTGTCGGTGGATTAATCCAAGAAAAATAAAGTACTATCAGTTTTAATTTTTTTAAAAAATAAGAAAAATGATAATTACGGATCTTAATAAATCATTAATCCCAATTGGAGATCTCTGATTATTAAAATTTCATTAAAGGATTTAATGATTTCAGAAATCAGAAGCCATTTTTATAAGATTAGATAAAACTCCCCTCATATACACACAAGTGAAGATAGTTAACGTAATCTTTTGTGGGTTCATGGGACTTATCGAGTTTGTTGGGATAACTGAACTGACTGTAAAAAACGTAGCTTTGCATGCTGCCCGGAAGCTGAATAATAAGATACTGGTTTGTCCAAGAGTGTAAGCAATAAGGTCTAAAAGACCCTTCTCAAAACTTGGCTGAGAAGAAGTCGATTTGAATGGGTCTCGGAAGAGAAAAGGACAAATGGGGGTTGGGGAAATTATTTACACCCTACTTATGGCACAACAACCTGAAAAAGTGAAAAAAAAAATAAAATAGCTTCTCTAGAACAATAAGTTTTAGAGAAAAAGTTGCTTCTGCGCTTTTTTTTTTTTCCGGTGTTTGGATAATTTTTTTCTGAACTATTGTTTTCAAACCGAAAGTGTTTTCTTAATTGTTATCCAAACACGCACTTGGACGTAAATTCTCAATAACTCACTTGTGAAATTCATATAACTCAATTAAGAATAAGGTTACTTTTTGAAATACTCTTTGGGCCACCCGGCAGTTGCCGATGCTTTTTTTGATATTCAAGCAACTAACTAATCTAGATTGAGATTGTGTGACCAGATATCTCTTCCTAGAAGTGATTTTAACAAGGTGGGATTCAAATTCATTTCACCTACTTTATGATCTAGTTGATCCATTATTAAACCTAATACCCTTCAGTTCAATAGGTTACTCCTCAATTATAAATTTCAAATAATCATTTGTGAAAAATAGGTAAACCATGAGGCTGTCGAACAATAGGTAAGTCTTATATAACCCAAATATTTCCTTAATTCCAACTTTGAATTAGTGAAATCAAATACTAGTATATATATATATAGCTTCAGTTGTGAATTCCAACTCAATTTTAAAAAAAAAATCTAGACAAATATCAGTCTTTTAATAAAAGTTCTATACTTCTATAATTAGATGTCGTCAACAATTGAAATTAATGGCTTAACAAGATCTTGATTATCACCCTACCAAAAAGAATTATCTCTTTTCTTTTTCCATATTTTTCTTGTATGTCATTTACTATATAAACTTGTACTGGCAGCTCGGCCCTGCCTAATCTCCTTTCAAATGCATTTATAATATATTATGAATATTGAAATAACAAGATATTCAATACAGTTTGAATAAATCCCTTTAATTTTATATTCAATTCCTACTATTGATGATTTTGCAAAATTATGTTGTACATATTGAGGTGCCACGTTCCTTAAAAAACATGAAATTACAAAGTTTTGTCCATGTTTTATTCAAATGTTAACTTAATCGAAATTACAAAGGATAATTATATACTGAATGACCTTCTAAAACCTTCAACTTTTCATATTTTTAAGCACAAAATTAAAAAAGAAAAATCAGAGAATAGGGCTTCCTTTTGAGGAAAGAAGGGTGATGTATGAATTAACGTGTTGTGCTTTTGGGCAGAAGAAGATGCAGAGCACGCTGTCTGTGTCTCCCACTCACTTTGTCAACTCCTCCTTTATGTTTTTTTTAAAATTTATTTTTTTGCAAAAAAAACACCCTTCAAACTGCGTTGGCCTCGGAAAGAAATCGAGGAAATAATATTTTTATAATCTTATTTATAAGGTAGAAAGGATGTTTATTTTAGTCATATTTGTAAGTCACATCATTAAATTTTTAATATGAAGTATAATTTTACCTTTCATTTATTATTATGCCGATTTTATTTTCCTTGAGTATACTATATATTAAATAGGAGCAAAGTTATAAAGTTGTTAATAAATTTTGAGGAAGAGTTAATGAGGTTCAAATTTTTCTTGATTTGTGTAAAACATATGGGAAGAAACTTATAAATAAGATAAGAAAAATAGGTGAAAAAAATCACTGTTTAAAGTTTTGTTTTTTTATTCAGGGGGACTGAATTTGAATATCAATACATTCTATGTATGTAATCATGTTGAATGCGGATATATACTTTCTTTGAATAAAAACATATAAGGTTCTGTTGTAAAAAAAAAAAAAACATATAACGTTCTGTTGTAAAAAAAAAAAAACATATAACGTAAATTAATATAATAATTATAGGAAATGAGATATCTTTGTATAAGTATAGGTATTATAACTAATACTAATAGATTTTAAACATTTTTTTTCTAAAAATCTTTATTTTTATCTATAGAAGTTTAAAAATATATTAATATATATTATCACTAATAAATTATAATATTTTAATATGACCGGTTATGACCGGTTCAACTACCGGTTAGACCCCGGTTGACCCATTAACCCTTGAACCTGTGCTGTGACCGGTTCATTGCCCGGTCCGGTTTTTCGTTCCTTGGCAATAACATAGACATTTCATCGATTTTCCCAAAAATTTAAAAGCAATAAATAAAAAACTCCTATGATTTTATTTATAAGGCAAATTCTTTTATCATATTTATCAGTCATATCATTAAATTTTTTCTAAGAATGCACTATACTCATGTGATCCTATTTATAAAACACTTTTAGTGTATTTTACATAAACTAAGAAAAACCTTAAACTTCATTAATGTTTTCATAAAATTCAATAACTTTCCAACTTTATCCCTATCAACATTATATTATATTCTATTAGAATATAGTCAACGCAATAATAAATGAAGGACAAAAAGGTACATTCATATGACAAATTTCGGATTAACTACGGTCCTCTGCTCTTAGATTAAACTCTAAGTGGTTCAGATTTAATTTTATAAAAATATTTTTAAAAAATCAAATTATTAAAAAATAACTAAATAAGTTCAAAAATGTTAAAATTTAGTTATGATAATTTAAACATGTAATAAAACATATTTAAAAATAATATTTTTATGAAACATTAAATCTAAACTATTCAGATTTTAATCTAAAGGCTGAGATGAGTAGTGGAGGAGAAGAGGATGGGAAGAGAATGGGAAGAGTAGAGGACTGCAGTCAATCCCAAAAAATTTAATGAGATACCTTGTAAATAGAATATACTAATTTCAAAGTTGATTTAAGTGTAGAGAATTTCATTTAGTTTCGCAATCCTAAACAATTGGCAGCTTTTAACAACATTTCGTGCGCCACTAAACGTATGAAAATTGAGATAGACTCAGGAAGGCACTTTTGTAATTATCTTTAAAGATTAATCTATGACCAGTGGGTGTCTAGAAGTTTTCTTGGATTGATATCACGCCAAAAAGTGTTCAAAAATGAGTAAAATAGCCGTAACCATTAAAACTGAATATTTGACATTGCTCGTTTTTTTTTAAGACTTCAAAGATAAAATTGGAACTTAACCCTATTTTCAAACATAAGCATGTCAAAAGATGCATACCAATAATTAATGATAAAATATACTCTAATAATCTTTTTTTCCACAACTTGTTGTTTTTCAACTAAGGCTGCTGCTCTACACTATTGTGTCATTTTCCCAAGTAAATATGGAACACAATAATTTAAGATCTAGGCTCTTCCATGTGGATGTGGACAATTGGTACAAGACTTTCTACATAAAATAAGACATAATCAACACCACAGCTTTTCAAGTAAGTTTCAATCTTAAATTGAGTAGTAGATAGATTGGACAAATAGATGCTGCTACTTTCTATCTTCGTCCAACTCCATTTCTTACCAGATGCATCCACACCCTCCTCCATCAACCAAAAATGAAATTCAGAATCATATCTTCCCATCCCAGTGTAACGAACTAAAACAAGTTTCTTGTCATGCACAATAACTTTTAAAACAAGTGAATTCATGTCTAAAGCAGGCACTGGCATCAATATAAACGATTCCATTACCATATCAAATGAAACTATTCCATCCCTCTCCGAACCTAACTTCCACACATACCAAAAGATAGATCCATTACCAGAGGCGTTACTCCAAAATATTTGCACACCCTCCATGTTCCCAAATTCTATCTCCCTCCAAGAATCTGTGCTCAATGAATACACTTCCACCCACTTGATCACAGCATGAGGCATATAAATTTTTACTATCTTATAATCATTAAGAATAGGACTAAACCCAAATCCAAAATAGAAAGTGCCATAGTCTTCGTCATGAATAACGCCAGGCACTTGTCTCACCTCTTGGGTGCCTGGATTCCATAAGAAAAGAGAAGTACCCAAAGATGAATAGGAAGCGGATCGAACACATATCAGGCCGTTGCAGGAACCAATGATCTCAGTACAACTGAAGTTACTTATGGAAGGTGGCTTCTGAACCTCAAAGGATAACATCTCAGAATCAAACACAAATAAGTTCAAAGAATCGGCTCCTCCACCCCGTTTGAAAAGAAGACAAGGGTTTTGATTACTTGGGTGGTGGAGGTGGTCTGCGACGAAAGATGGAGACTTGACGAGGTTTTTCCAATGTTTGCTAACACATTGAAATCGGATTAGAGATTTTACAGGAAGTCGCTTGAGAATGTTTGTGATGATTTCGTCGGGGAGGAATGGAATGTTGTCGTGCACTACCATCTTCCTCTTCTTCTTTTTGCCAACGCCGTGCACTAGCTTATGCTTCATGGTGACCAAATGAGAAAAACAAATGTCTCAGGTAAAGCCTTGGCGAAGCAGGGCACGTTTATATGGCCACTACGCTGAAAAAAGACGTTATTAGTTTCATCGATAGATTGGAGTTAAGGGTTTAAATTGGATTTTTTTTTTTTGTGAAGTTTAAATTGGATTATTTGGTGGCCCATATGGCGCATATATATCTCATATTTCTTATCTCTTGCGGTTTAAAAGTAGATCCAGCAAGCCTCATATTTAAACGATATTTTAATTTATATCTATGCAGTAGTATTTTATATATTTAAAAGATAAATTCAAAAATATATGCGGTCACTTCTCGACGTGTGTATATATATATAAATATATTTGATGAATTTCTCCACGTAATTTTTTGTGAGATATTATTATTAAATTATTATAACTACCTTGAAGTATTTAAAAACTTTAAATTAAGGTATTAATATAATATAATACTACTTGAATTTCTTAACAAATTTTCTAATATCTTAAAATATTTTCTAAAATTATATATTTAACTTATCATATATCCTATTCTATTAAAATAAAATATTGTTTAAATTAGAAATACTTGCTTTTATATAATATGAAACATGTTTGGAAGCGGGAAGAGATACCATCCTTTTCCTCTTTGTCATCATCTTCTCATAATCTCATTTTAATCTCTAGATCATGGAATTGATGATTTAGATTTAATATTTTATAAAATTATTATTATAATATTTTATAAATAAAAATGTATTTATTTTTTGTATTGCAATTATGAATTGTATAGATTGGATTTTAAGAGTTTAAATTTACTTATTTATGCTTATAATAATAATAATAATAATGATAATAATAATAATGATAATTTTATAAAATATTGAATCTGAAACATTTAATTTTTTTAATCTATCTGGTGTATATAAGATTATAAGAAAAAAAATAAGAAAGAGGATATCGCAATCAAGTTTTGATTTCATACCTCTTTCTTCTCATAAGCCTGGCATCTGGACGAACGAACATGTTGAAAAGGAAAGAGAGAAGGGATTTACACAGTTAATGACGATATATTTAAAATATAATAATTATATATTTAAAAGATACTAAAAGATAACGGTGTTATATTTTAAAAAAGATATATATGATAGTAATTCATTCAGAACTGAATATTCATTATATCAAATACTAGATATAAGTTTTTTTTTTTCTAAAATAAAATTGTGATAAGCATAATAACATATGTAAGTTTTCTTCGGAGTTTGGCCACAACATGAAATAAAATTTGAAAAATAGAGACGATTAAAATTATTCCATTGTACTCAGTAAATAATAAAGGGAAAATTAGAGAGAATGACTAAAGAAAAGAAATATTTATTAATAAGTGATGACTTTCAATTTTTAATAGATTTAATATACATTTTTGTTATATTTGGAAAGTCATAGAAGTTTTAAACTTCTAAAAGAAGCAATAATAAATAAGGGGAAATTTCTCAAATAAATAAATGAAAAAAAGCAAGGAAGTTTAAGTTTTATTGATATTATTATTATTATTATTATCATATTGTTTCCTTTTTTTTATTGATATAGATGCATTTCGTTGTGGAAATTGCTAAATTAGGAAGTTTTAAGTAGCAAGAGATGCAACGCCCATTTGGAAATAATGGGAAAAGGAAAGACTAAAAAAAACCTAAACTACTTGCTTGTTTGGTGTGAGGGGAGGGGAGGGAAAGTGGGCGGAGGGAAATTTTTTTTGAGTTGGATTTAAAAAAAAAGAAAAGTGGGGTTAAAGTTTTTCAATTTATTTTTCTTACTCTTTTATCTTACATGATCTCTATATTAAAATTTTATAACCCCACTTCTTTAATTTTCTTAAATCTAACTTGTAAAAATTTTCCCACCCTTCCCTTCCCCTCCAAATCCCTCATACCAAATAGACCCTACAGACGACGATGGAAAATAAAGGAGGGAGGTGGCATCTTATAACCATCTTGGTCACCGTTCATTGGGCAGAACTAGAGGGAGGTGACTTGAGGAGAGAGAAAGGTGTTGAGGTTCCATTTTTCTTCTTCTTCATAAGAGGATTGTGGAGAATAGACGAGACTATAGAGTAGCTGATTGGATTAAAGCAGTAGCTAGGACTTGAGGATGAGGCTTTGAATCAATGCTTTGTTTGTTTTCCTTTTCTCTTTTCCTTATGGATTTGAATTTTGAATCTAGTGCTACTGAATTGATTTTGTTTGAGCTGTTATATGTAGCTAGTTTGTTTTGCAATCTTGAGGAGCTATAAAGTTTTAGGTGGATTAAACTTTGTTTTCCCTTATTAGCTAGTTATACTTAATGTTAATTTTGGTTACTTAAATCGTCGGAGGAATCGGCTTATCTGGTGAGATTTCCTCCTTTTTTCTCTCTCTACAAATCTCAAACGTTCTCTATCTAGCTCAGCTGAGAATGGCGTCATTTTTTGCTGCCAAGGGAGGAAGGAGATGATTTAAATGTTACATCTTATAATATTATAATAATTTATGAAATTTCCAAATTCCAAAACTTACACTTTTTGTACATAAACTCCTATGTACATGAAATTGAGTCATGAAGCCTAACCAATATTTCTTTCATTATGTTACATGTAGGAGACACCTAGAGGTCCTTCCCTTTAGCCTCAATTGGCTTCACAACTTGTTCAAATTACATATACACGTAAAGTCTCAATTTTGGTCAAATTTGCATTTTTGCTCAAAATTTTCATAAATTCATATTTAATTGCACAAAATATTCTAAATATATTTTTTCCCTTTATTTTCCTTAATTAATTGAAATTACCTTCAATTAATTAGAAAATAATTTATTTTGCTCTATTTTGACAAAATTATGATTTTGCCATTACCTTTTTAATCTAATTTCTTTTCTTATTTTTCTTTGGGCAATTTCCATATATTTTTGGACCAAATATTTTCTATGATATTCCTCCATTTTTGGACCTTAATATTAGGCTTTTTAAATTACCCAAATTAATTCAATAATTATTTTTGTCCAATTTCTCATGAAAATGAACATTTATAAGTTCATAAATTCCAAATTCATGGATATTCACCATTTTATTGAATTTCTCAAATATTTGCAAATTTTTTTAGTGAATATAAAATTTGAAGTAATTTTTGGAGCTGAAAAAGTATATTAAGGGTAAAATTGCAATCAGTCTGATAGCACACTAGGTACAACTGGAAAAATATTTTAAGGGGTTAAAAACACTAAATTTTTTTTTATACTACATGCTATTTAAAAAAAGGTTTTGAAAATTAACATCAGAGTCAATATATTTGGATTATATGTCAATTTATAAGTTGGGAAAAATAGTTTGGAAAATATGATAAATATAAATATTTTAAAGTAATTTAATTAGCTTTCTTAATATCTCTAAAAAGCCAACACTACTACAAAAAGGTTGAAAGGTGGCGCACATATTGTGGCCCTTTGTTAATGAAGCGCCACAGCTACTCATTTATTATTTTTCTTATATTATATGTTTTTTTTTTTAACCAGCTGTGGCGCCTAGTAGGGTAGGTGCCACAGCTGGTATGATCAAGTGTGGCGCCTGGCTAGGAAGGCGCCACACTTGACAAAGTGGAAGCAGCTGTGGCGCCTGGCATGCCAGGCGCCACACTAGACCCTTTAAAAAAAAAAAAATAAAATTTGTGAGTAATTATAAGGGGTGGCGCCTTCCTGGTCAGGCGCCACCCCTGATCATTTTTTTTTTAAAAAAAAAAATATTTTCAGATCTGGCGCACCTCTGAGACTTTTTTTAAAATATAAAAAAAAAATATTAATCAGGGGTGGCGCCTATCTGGCCAGGCGCCACCCCTAATTATTTTTTTTTAAAAAAAAAAAAATATTTTCAGATCTGGCGCATGCACCTCTGAGACTTTTTTTAAAAACAAAAAAAAAAATATTTATCAGGGGTGGCGCCTGTCTGGCCAGGCGCCACCCCTGATCATTTTTTTTTAAAAAAAAAAAAATACTCTGAGACTTTTTTTTTAAAAAAAAAAAATATATTAATTAGGGGTGGCGCCTGTCTAGCCAGGCGCCACCCCTGATCATTTTTAAAAAAAAAAAAAAAAATTTTTGGCGCATCTCTGACACTCTTTTTCTTAAAAAAAAAAAAATAGTTGTCAGGAGTGGCGCCTGTCTAGCTAGGCGCCACCCCTGATCATTTTTTAAAAAAAAAAAATAAAAAATATTTGTCAAGGGTGGCGCCTTCCTGGTCAGGCGCCACCCATGACTCTTTTTAAAAAAAAAAAAAAAAAAATTATGATTTCCCTATCCCTTCCCAACCAATAAGATCCATCCCAACCCCCCCCACCCTTATCCCCTTTCATTTCCCGCGCCCCCCCCCCATTATCTTTCATTTCCCGCGCCCCCCCCATCTCTTTCTCTCTTTCTCTCTTTCTTTAATTATTCATTCCTTCTATCACTTTCCCTTCCATCTGTGCGTGCACCCTGTCCCTCCATTTTCTCTTCTTCATATCTTAAATCTACACCCACACGCGCACACGTTTTTGTATTTTTCCAACTTCCAACTCCATTTCTCTCCGTATTATTTCGTTGTCTTCAATTCTTTTGGTCCCCACTCCATTTGGTAGCTAGTGCCCCAATTTCTTCCTTCCCTCACTGAGATTGCGTCACTAACGGCAATTACGTGGTCCCCCACTCCACTGATCAACCTGTAAGTTCAACTTGCGTTTTCTTTTTATTAATTTTTTTTTCTGGTTGTTTTGCGTGGCTTTTTTCCTTTATGGCATGGTTGCGATGCTTTTCTTGATTTTTTCCATGTTATGACACGCATACATGTATATTTATATTTATTGAGTTGGGTTGAATGGCATAGGACCCTAACACCCATTAAATAAGACCTCATGAATATGAAAATAAAAACAAAATTGTTTATGTAGTTATTAATTTTTTTTTTCTCCCAACTGAGGTTTGATTGAATTTTTAGTACTTAGTATCAATACATTAATAATACGCACAGTAATAATAATAATAATATATATTATTATTATCATTATTATTAGAAATATTGTATATTTGAATATTTTATAGGAATAATTGGTTATAGCTTGCCAGTAAAGTGTCAGTTTAAATAAACAATTATCACTTATGAAATGAAAAAAAAGGCTGTGTGTCGTGTGTCAGTTGAATATTATAAATAGATATGGTGTGTGTATTATATAGAGTTTGAGACGAGATGTACGGCTTATGTGTTATAGATAGTGCAGCTTTTTATAAATATTATACATACATATGGAGTTAGAACTCCGTCAACTATACTGTCGATAGTGTTTTGTGTATCTGGGTTGTTCTAAAATATTTTATTGTAGCGTGTAATACGTACTTTGAATCTTACTTTTTTTAATATGTTGTTTATTCTGATAATATTTTACAATTAATCAAGAACTCTTTTAGTAAAAAAGAAAGTGATTGATGATTCCTTGGAAACTAATGCAATCGAACATTTGTTTCATTTTAATTCTTGAAATTTCCTGGTCTGTCAATGTAAGAAGGAAGGGGGGAAAAAAGAACACAATAGCGTCTATGTTAATAATTTGCCCATCATACAAGTTTTGTTTTTTAATTTTCTTGGAAAATTTACTGAATTTATATGAATTAAATTTTTAGAGCACAGGTAAAAAAATTTAGAGTATAAATATTAGAAAATAAAATTATAAAACTTACACTAGTTTCTAGATGAAGATTCTTCCACTCCCTGCTTTTGGCATTATATAAAGCAAAGCTCTTTTGCTTTGTTCTGTGTTTTTTTTTTTTGGGTTTGATAAAAGCAAATTACTGTACATACTTGATTCCAGAGAGAAAATCGAATACTTGATTCCAGGAAGAATTCTTTAATTGTTTTGTCTCACGAGTTTCCTGGACACAGCAATTTATAATAAATTAGACCAATAGATATACTAGTTGGTAACATGCATGAATTAGACACAGAAAAAAAAGTGCTGATTAAGTTATGCCTTCTTTAATCTAATGATAATTTTTTATTTCAGCTAATCATATTTGATTTTATTATATTTTGATGTTTATTACACATATTATTATTTAAAAAAATAACTTAGAACCTCAAATATTTTATTGATTTGTTTATGTTTAATTTGTATTTGTAGTTTCAGTTCATCAGTCTATTGAAGCTTCTATTTACGGTATGTTTTTTAAATTTTGAGCTTAATTACAAATGTGATTTTAGTTAAATTTAATAGTTATAATTTGTAGGTGTTGTAATGATTGTTATTGATTAATTGCACAAGCAAAATAATTATTTATATATTTTTAACACTTGTATTTTATTTAATTATTGAGTTGTAATGTTTTATAATTTAACTATGATATATTATTGTGGCAAATATGGTTTCTTTTGTTATGAGTTGTAAAATTATGTTATAATGCCTGGGAATAATTAATGAATTATTTAGCAATTTAAATATTCAGTTTAAGACTTAGAAAGCTTCAATAATAAAGATTCATGTGGTGTATGTTATTTTAAATTAAAATTGGTAAGAGAATATAAAAGTAATTAGTAAATGCAATAGTTATACAACTAACCACGTAATTTTTAAAAAAATTAGATTGAAGCCCATAGATGGATCGTAAATGGATGTCATCTAATCGATGTTCAAGGGAATATATAGATGGGGTGAAGGATTTTATTACATTTGCAACTGAGCACACAAAAGATCCTGGCAAAATCTTATGTCCTTGCTTATCCTGTTGTTTTGGAAAGCGGATTAGTCAACTTGATTTGCTAGATCATCTAGTATGTTATGGTATTGATCAAACATATATACGATGGACAAGACATGGTGAGACCAACGATTCATATAGTGATCGGGTGCATACCACGGGTGGTGCCTCAGATGAATTTGATCAAAGCATGTTTGATGAAGATGATGATCTTGAAGAAATGGTAAATATGGTTGAAGGGATGCTTCATAACTGCCCTAACGAATATGAGAAGTTGAAAGGTGATGCAGAGAAACCATTATATGTCGGAAGTATTAAATACACGAGATTGCTAGCAGTGTTGAAGTTGTACAACTTTAAAGCTCGCTACGGATTGAGTGATTCGGGTTTTACCGCATTGCTTGAACTGTTGCAAGATATGCTTCCAGAAGAAAATGTACTTCCTACCAAGACATACGAGGCAAAGCGAATTCTTTGCTCTACAACCGGTATGGGATATGAGAAGATACATGCATGTCCTAACGATTGCGTATTATTTCGAAATCAGTATGCAACGTTGGAGAAGTGCCCTAAATGCAACGCATCTCGATATAGGAAGAAGAAAGGAAAAAGTCCTTTGAAGGTGCTATGGTATTTTCCCATTGTTCCGAGATTCAGGCGACTGTATAGTAATGCAGAGATAGCTAAGCAGTTGACATGGCATGCAGATGAAAGGATTAAAGACACGAAGCTTAGGCACCCTGCAGACGCTCCTCAATGGAAAAAAATTGATCATGAGTACCCTGACTTTGCTGATGAAGTCAGGAACCTTCGCCTTGCACTGTCAACTGATGGAATTAATCCGCACGGTGTTCAGAGTAGCACACATAGCACGTGGCCGGTGATATTGATGATTTATAACCTTCCTCCCCACTTAATCATGAAACGTAAGTTTATGATGTTGTCCATGTTAATTTCTGGGCCAAGGCAACCTGGGAATGATATAGATGTATACTTGGCTCCTTTAATTGATGACTTGAAGCTGCTTTGGGATGAAGGCGTTAGTGTGTATGACGGGTACATGGAAGAAAGTTTCACTTTGAAAGCCATGTTGTTTGGCACAATTAATGATTTCCCTGCTTATGGAAATTTGTCAGGATACAGCGTCAAAGGATATGGTGCATGCCCTATATGTGAAGATGACACTCATTCAATGCGACTTCATCATTGTAAGAAAAATGTTTACATGGGGCATCGGAGATTCTTACCATCACAACATCGTTGGAGGAAGTGGAAAAAACCTTTCAATGGTGATGCAGAAGAAGGTAGCCCGCCGAAGATGTTGACCGGTTCCCAGGTGTATTCCAAGGTAAAAGACTTGGAGAACAATTTTGGCAAACCTTTTGCAAAACAAATCGAGACAAGCGGTTGGAAGAAAAAGTCTATTTTCTTTGAACTTCCATATTGGAAGTCTTTATATGTGAGGCATTTTCTTGATGTGATGCACATAGAAAAAAATATCTGTGATAGTCTAATTGGCACGTTGCTTAATATCCAAGGAAAAAGCAAGGATAATGTCAATTCGAGGTTGGATTTAGTGAACTTGGGAATTAGAGAAGAGTTGGCACCGATTGAGCAAGGGTCTCGTACCTATCTACCGCCAGCTGCATACACTCTGTCGAGGAAAGAGAAGAAATTGTTTTGTGAGTTTCTGCAAGGAATTAAAGTCCCTGAGGGCTACTCTTCAAATATAAAGAACCTTGTATCGGTAAAAGAGTTGAAGTTAAAGAACCTTAAATCTCATGATTGTCATGTGCTCATGCAAAATTTCCTACCGGTTGGTATACGATCCATTCTTCCCAAAAAATTAAGGAACACTATCACCAAACTTTGCGTGTTTTTCAAGTTGATCTGCAGTAAAGTGGTTGATTCAACCAGGTTACAAGATTTGCAAAGGCTGATTGTGTGTACTCTGTGTGAACTTGAAATGTATTTTCCGCCTTCTTTTTTTGACATTATGGTACATCTAACTGTACACTTGGTCAAAGAAACTCAATTGTGCGGTCCAGTCTACTTGAGATGGATGTACCCAAATGAACGATTCATGAAAATATTAAAGGGGTATGTGAAAAATAGATACCGTCCAGAGGGTTGTATCGCTGAAAGTTACATGGTTGAAGAAGCAAGTGACTTCTGTGCTGATTTTCTATCAAATGTTGACCCTGTAGGGATCCCTAAGTCCCGTCATGATGGCCGAAGATCAGGGAAAGGAACAACGGGGAGTGATGTAATAACGATATCAGTGACTGAACGGGATCAAGCCCACTTGTATGTCCTACATAACACTGATGAGGTCGAACCGTATGTAGAAGAACACAAGGATGCTCTCCGATTGGTACATGGTGATGGGAATGAAAATTTATTAACAACAGAACACAATAAACAATTTGCAGGCTGGTTGAAAAATCGTATTAACTATGACATGGAGAGGAATCCTGATTCAGTTTCCGAAAAATTGAAGTGCCTGTCGAAGGGACCGAGCTTACATGTATTATCTTACAATGGTTATGCAATCAACGGTTACACATTTTATACACAAGACCATGATAAACAGAGCACGATGCAGAATAGTGGGGTAACACTTGTTGCTGATTCTTGGCATAGATCCAGTGCTAAAGATACACACCCTATCTATGCATCAATGTCATACTTTGGTGTCATTGAACGCATATGGGAGTTAGATTACTCTATGTTCAGGGTCCCTGTCTTCAAATGTCAGTGGGTTAACAACAACAGTGGATTGCGGATAGATGACTTAGGCTTTGTGCAAGTGGACCTTTCTAAGGTTTGGTATGAAGATGATCCTTTTATTTTAGCAGCACAGGCAGAACAAGCATTTTACATTCCTGATCCTGCTAAGAAGAATTGGTCTATTGTACTTCCATCCAACAAGAATCGTCAAGCAGAAGTTGATTTTGAAAGTAATGAATATTTGAACATCAATAATGATGATCCTTCGTTTGAGGATTTGTGGTCAGCAGAGATTGATATAGATGGAGATGCAGATGAAGATGAAGATGAAGATGGACCCCTATACGTGAGACATGATCATAAAGAGGGAACTTGGGTCAACAGGAACACAATTCTCAATCCAACACGAATTCTGAAAAATAAAATTTTAAAGCAGACAAGAAAAAGGAAAAGATAATGATTGCCTTGACTCATTTACTTGTACGTATGTTTTTATTTATTTCAAAATAATTTGCTTTCATTGACATACAAGACCATTGTGTACTGATGTTTTGATTTGGTTTATTTCACTTGCAGGAGTATGGACTCACCACATCATGACATTGATGACGTTCCCAGTCCCGTACCTGATGACATTGATGACGTTCCCAGGCACATTGGTAGACAGAGATTTGAGGCGAACGTCAGACGTGGCAGGACAGTTATGGCGAGGTTGATCAGACTGAGAAGTAACGGGATCAAGTTACAAGTAGAGTGGAATGAACTTGGGAACCCGGTTGGGGAGAACAGTACCTCGTTAAATAACTTCATCGGGACTACGGTTCGAGACAGAGTCCCTATTACCGTTCAAAATTGGAAAATGGTAAAGAAAAGTTATGAGGATGGGATCTGGGCTGAAATACAGGTAACACCTTAATTATATATTTATTCGGTTTGCTTTGTTTCACTTCATTTCAATCTTACATATGATATATGTTTTTTGACTTGTTACAGAGTGTTTTTATTATTGATGATGATCGGAAGAACTTCGTAATGAGAAAAGCCGGAAAAATTTTGCGAAAGTTTCGTTCTGATCTCGTCAAATATTTCTTGAGGGATGATAATGATGATATCATTACTACACCGCCTTATCCATTGTACGAAGGAATCATCACTCAAGCAATGTGGGATGAGTTTATCAAAACACATACAACTCCTGATTTCCTGGTAAGGGGATTTGTTTATTTTTCCCTATTACGTGTAATGTACGTATTTGTAAGTAACATTTATATATTTATATGAATCATTTTGATCTAACTAGGAGTTGAGCGAGAAGAATCGAGCTAACGCGACCAACATGCCATACCGATACACACAAGGACCCGTTTCATACGGAAATTTACAAAAACAAATGGTACGAACTGATGATTATTTCATTCATAATAAAAATTGTATGAATATCATTTAAATTCGACTAACTTTGATGTGCAGATACAAGAATCAGGCTCAGATATTACACAGGTTCCACGACATGAGGTATGGATCAAGGGTGTCACAAATAAGAAAGGTGAAATTCGTAGTGAGGAAGCAAGAAGAGTAGCCGAATATTGTGTAAGTATTCAATTATATTATGCGTTCAATAAATAATTGACTTTACTTAAATGAACTCCATTTATAATAACTAATTTTCATTGTAATTCTTTTTGGGAAAGCGACAAATGACACAGGAGGATCCTGCGTTGGCGACCTATGTTGGTCGGGACGATTTATTGAGCAGAGCGTTACCAGTACCCGAGTATGATGGTCGTGTTCGGGGTACTGGTTTTGCAGTCACCCCATCAGCATACTTCGGACGTCAGAAGCGCTCGAGTAGAAGTGATGTTTCTCACCTACGTGACGAGATGTCTAGCTTTAAGCATCAAATGCAAGAACTTCAACAACAAATGCGCTATAAGGAACAACGAGAAGAACAATTCACCGAACAAATGCGTTTGCTGCAAGAACATAATGCGTTGTTAACAACGCAAATACAACAGTTGGTCCAGGGTAGGCCAATACCAAATGTTCCGTTCTGTGATAGCCCAAGTTTCAGAGATAGCTGCAATTCCGTGCCTAAAGTCCCTTTTCCTTCGATAATTAATTTCTTTTCTACTTAACTTTATGTTAAATTATAATTAAGCGAATTTAACATATTAACTCTGTTTTCTGTAGGGGGAATTTCAATGCAAGCTATATGTCGAGCAAGCATCCAAGCACGCGGTTGCAGTAGGTGTTGCCTACAACACTGGTGAGGACATACTGCACAATTCACCGTTGCCCGACAACACACTCCGGGTTAGGGTTGACGTCTGCACGAACGAAGACGCCCTCTTACCGATCCCGTCTCAAGATGAGCAAAATAAGGTGGCGGATGTTGTAGGTGGCTATGTTGCTTGGCCAATAGGTCTTATCGAGCCATGTGGAAAGGTCGTTCATTCAAAATTCCCTGCACTTTTCCTTCGAACTTTCATCTCGAACTGTGATTTAATTTTCTGATTTGCGCAGGGTAAGATTTCAAAGTCTTCGACAACACAACCCAAGTCAAAAGCATCGGCCAGCCAACAGAGCAGAAGAAGACATACATCATATCTCGATCAATTAATATTGATTGCACCACAATTGATCGGTGAGGGAGTAGTGGCATTACGTATTCCAAGACATATCTACAATGTTGGTGGTCTAGTTGATTATATTACTGCCGAGGTCGTGCAGGAAATATGTGCTCGTGATTGGGTTAGTGCTTCGGCTATCAACATCTGGATAAGGTACTTCACTATCATCCTTTATCACTGTTATTAATATATCTCGTTCCATTTCTTTTGTTTCTCATGACATTGTATGTTTTATACCAGGCATTTGGACCAGGACGTTTTAATGGATACAAACAGGGTCCAATTCGCATTTGTCAACCCTTTTCTCGTTGGTAATCATGAGGGTAAATTAGATGTGACTGCGCAGTCTAATGGGCTGAAAGATTACTTTAGCAAGAAAGCGGCAGCAAATACATTATTTTTAGTGCCGTATAATGCGGGGTAAGTTATTATTGGTACTATTTTTGTTTTTATTGTTTAACTTCTATCATAACATTATTGTTCAAAAAAAATTTTTAAAATCTATTTTAGGCGCCATTGGATATTGATCGTTATCAATCCAGCGGAACCTTCAGGCCCTCGCATTTATTATGTGGATCCTCTGCAAAATGGTCTTCCACAAGAGCGTTTTGATATGATGCTATTGATCAGTAGGTAAGTATACGTGCCTATGTATAAATATTTGCGAACGTGATTGAATAATCAAAAGTAATCATTTTCTGTTTCTTTTGTTAGCGCATTGACTGCATATCGGTCATCTGTCGCGTTAAACTATTCTAAAGCTACTGACCCCCGCCTTAGTTATCCTTGGAAGAAGATACAGGTATTAATATTTGACTTTACTTAGAATTTGTTAGTAAACACTTTTTATTCATGAACAGAGTTAAATATTGCATTATATTATTGCAGTGCCCTTTCCAACCTAATGACAATGATTGTGGGTACTATATCATGAAATTTATGAAGGATGTTATTATGCATGATCAAGCATTTATTCCTCAAAAAGTAAGTCATTTAGTTGCACTTCATATTGTGTTGTAATGAAATTGAATTAGTGCCTGACAGTTATGTTTTACTGATTTCAATTCGTTCTAACTTGTGTCTGATTTTATATATCTGTAGTATTATGAAGATCAACGTTGTGACGCTTTGACAGACCATCAAGTTAATGAAGTGATCGAGGAATGGTGTGAATATGTGTTTAAGCAAATCCCTAGGTAGCTATATTTACTATTAAATTCACTAGCTGGTTTTTTTTGTGTTGTTTCTAATTGCCAATATAATTGTTGTGTCTTGCATGTTTGTTCAAGTTTTGAATTTGTTGTATTATATTTCATTCAGCTAGGTTTACAGTATATTGTATAACAATTTTCATTACTACTTTAGCTAATCAATCATATGTTGGTATCATTTGCTCGTTATCTATTATTGTTCTTATTAAACCTTGTAGACTATAATTATATATGCATGAGAACAAAATATGCTAAAAAAAAACCAATACGAAAACCCCAAAAAAATATGAGAAAAGATATGCAACAAAATAACCAGAACAGGAAAAAAAAAAAAAAATAACACCTACTGTGGCGCCTGGACAGCCAGGCGCCACAGTAGGTAAATGAAAAAAAAAAAAAATAAAACCTACTGTGGCGCCTGGCCAGCCAGGCGCCACAGTAGGTATTGCCTACTGTGGCGCCTGGCTGGCCAGGCGCCACAGCTGGTCCACCCATCTGTGGCGCCTGGCCCGCCAGGCGCCACAGTAGGTATGCTTCCTGTGGCGCCTTCCAGGTTAGGCGCCACAGAAAGCTATTTTTTTAAAAAAAAAAAATTAAAAATCTGTGGCGCTTGCAAGCGCCACAGCTTGTTTTAGTGGCGTTAAAATAGGTGGCATTTCGCAAGCGCCACAGCTAATGCAATTATAAGCGCCACAGATTTGGTTTTTTGTAGTAGTGCAACTTTATCTTATATTTAGAACTAAAAGGAGTATAAATTAGTTATACATATAAATATTTTTTCTATTTTTTTCTCTCTCTCACATCATCCTTCTCCTTTTCGTCTCTCTCTTTCTCACTCTTCCTTTTTCCTCTCTCTTTCCCAAATCCCAGCTTTTAGCAAAAGCTTCACTTCCCAGCTTATTGTAATCGAGCATCCAGAGTCCTCAAATTAGAAGAAACCCGATCAAACAAAAGTTGAACCAAACATTCCCAAAAATCAAAAAGTAGGCCATCGAGCTTTGGGCATTGAATCGAGTGTTTGGGGGCTTGAAAAGCCATCCCAAACACACACTAAGTGTGTCTGAAATGAACTTTTATTTTTAAGCATGCCCTTATTTATGAGAAGCGAGTAAGAGAGAGAAATAAAATAAATATATGTATCATCAACTTTTTAATTAATGCAATATATATAATTAATGAGGGGCAAAAATGGAAACAATCAATTAAATATTTAAACAACTCTTGATAGGCTCTTATAAAAATGACCAACGTAATTGAAACTTTGGGCTCTTATAAAAGAACAGGAGGGAGTATCAAAGACTTCACGGTCTGGAATCCCTTCTCTTTCCTGTCCATCCGCTTCTCTCCTCTTCCTTCTAACTACCAAGATCAATATTTGAATGGTTCAGATTTTGTTTTATTCAAAATATTATTTTTAATTTTTTTATTGTAGTGTTGAATTATTCATATCTAAATTTAGCAATTTGTATTTAGTTAATCATTTTATTTTTTTTAATTTAATATTTTAATAGTAAGTTTATAAAAGATCAAATCTGAATCATTTATAAATATTAATCTAATGGTTAGAAAAAATAAGATGAGAGAAAAGGATGGGAAGGAAAGAGGAGAGTTCCACACCCAAGACCTCAAGGGGTTAACTGTCCCGTCAAATACATAGTAAAATATAATGAAATAAAAAAATCAAATAAACAAGTAATTTTGTGGATGCTGGGCAAAAAAAAAACTGTGGATGAGAAAAGTTCCTTACAGCTTGAACTAAATTTCATATAAAGAAAAAAAAGAAAAAGAAATCAGGGCTGCTATTATTACCAGTCATTTATTTTTTCTTAAAAAAATATCATAATTAAGATTTTTTTTATAAAAATTTTGTGTCCACTTTTTCAAAATCAGAAAAATACAAAAATTCCCTTTGCTTATGATAAGGGGGGGAAACTTAGTTGAGGAGAGTTTGTTACTTTGCTTTTTTCCCTATATACCCTATCTAAAGAGATACTAATTTTTACCATCAACAGATAATACCCTTATTCCAAAAATATAATAGAAATGTACTCCGATCATTAATATAAGACCCATTTTATAATTCAATTTTTTTTATTAAAGTGAGTCTTATATTAAGGATAATTAAGAAGAAATACTAAATTAGAAATAATTCAATCTATAGGATGAAAAATTGTGTCGTTTATGAGTTATTGCGCAAGGCTATCAACAAATATAAAGAACTAGTCTAGTAAAAGATCAATAACATGCATCACGCAAGAAGAAATTCAAATGTTTTAGTCATGAATGGTATAGAAGGATAACAACTTGAATAAAATGTCTTGGTTTCTTCTACACATGGTCAACAAATTGCACTGTGGTAGTTTGTGTGATTCATGGAAAACATAATGGAAACAAGAAATCGCAAGGCATCAATGTGATTACAATTATACGTCCTTGTAATGTATTGATGATATTGACCAATTCACACGTCTTACTATTTGCTTTTGAGTAATTATGTATAATGTAGGTTTAGTTTTGGGAAAATTTCAGTTAGCCCTATGTAAGAGATTTTATTTCAGTCAACACAAAAATTTTGAAATTTCACTGCAAACCCTTGGATCAAAATAAAATTAAGTTTTGTGGGAGAAAAGATAATAATGCCTACTTTCCTTTATTTTTTTAGAAGAGCATTTATAAGATAAATAATGGCATTTATAAGACCAATAAAGACATTTATAAGATAAATAAAGATATTCAAAAGAAACTAAGGAGTTAATAATTTTTTGGCCATTTACAAAACAAATAATGGAATTCACAAGACAAAATAAGGGCATTTACAAGACAAACAAAGGCACTTGCAAGACAAATAAAGGGATTCAAAAGAATCTAGGGAATTTAAAATATTTTGACAATTCACAACACAAATAAAAGAATTCTTAAAACAAATAAGGGTATTCACAAGGCAAATAAGACAATTTACAAGACAAATAAAACAAGGGCATCATTATCTTTTCACCCATAAAACTTAATTGCATTTTGACCTAAGGGGAGTAATGAAGTTTCAAATTCTTTTGGGGTTGAGTGAAATAAAATCTCTTCCATGGGGGCTAACTAAAATTCTCCCTTCAATTTTATGGGATAAGTGGAATTGCTAGAAAGTATATTCCTTTCATATTGAGGTAGGTTAAGCATGATTTTAGACTAGATTTAACATTTTTAAATTACTCCCTTTGGCCTTTATTATAGGGCACGTTTGAGAAGATATTCTTAATCTTTTTTATAAGGTACTAGCTAAATTTAATGAGTATTAAATATGTAATAATCATAGTGAGAGAGAAAGAGAGAGTAAAAATTAATATAAAATTGAAAGTATAGTTAATAAGGATAATATTAGAAATAACTTTAATTTTATAACAAATATAATGATTCTAATTGTTTTAGTGGTGTGTGTGAATCAATTAAAAGTGATTTATAATAAGGATGACGATATATATTATTATTCCTTTCAAGAGCTTTCTCTTCGAGGTTATTTGGGAAAACTCATAATCAATTACTCCTCCTAGTCTTTTTATAAGTAACATTTTTTCTCATAGGGGTGGTTCTTAATATAAATAACAAATCTTTTTATCTTAAATTTTGAATTAATTTTTTCCATTTTTACCTCATTAAATATATGTCACTTATTATCTCCCTATAATAAATTTTACCAGTTATCTCTCATGCACCCTCTTTATAAAGAAAGATATAATAGAAAAGAATGGTATAGAATTGACATATTTACTGCTTTCAACTAACATTTTAAACCTCATCATTTAAGTATTTGTCTTTTATAAAAAGGACTAGAGGAAGTAAAAAATAAGGCTATTTTATCTTAACGAGATAAAACTCTTTTCTCATGCTTTACAACATAAAATAACTCAAAATAAACTAATGCATGACTTTGAGGCATTCTGTTTCTTCAAACCAAAATTGGCACACAATTGTAGACTCTGTTTCTCTCCATATATTAAAAGGCATACAATCTCAGTCATTTCATTGAAGATGTTCATACTAAACACCTCACTTTTCTAGAATACTATGTTTTAATTTGGTCTATGTAATATATATACTGATGTAAGATTTTTTAATAATATAACTTTATTCCATTAGCCCTGTCAACTTTTCTAATCATAAATGGTTACATATCAAAGTTGACCTTGATCTAGTTAATTTATATCCCTTTAGATATTATATATAGATTTTTCCTTTTCAGTTTGAAGGAAGCAAAATTTTTTTAAAAAAAAGATAAATTGAGAGAAGAGAATTACACACACTGTTCATGTAATAGACCTTCAATTTCTTAGTTACTATAAAGTCAAAAACTTAACAAAAACTTTCTAATAGAAGGCTTCTAAAAGATCTCCACACTTGATCTTGTAGCCACACTACTATTCACTTGCATGCCGCTGTAGATATATATATATATATATATAGAAACATTATTCCATTTATACTCATTACTATTTATTAATTTACTATAATTTTTTATAGAAAAATATTAATATACTATAATTAACCCTCTTTTTTGCAGCAATAGTGGAAATGGATCAAACAGCAACAATCACTTTAAGAAAAATATATTATATATGTAAAATAAATGAACTTAATTTAATTTACAGCGTCTCTCTGCTAATAGCTAGCTTGTATATTAATTTATTTATATGTAAAGGTACGGTTAGATTTCATCTCCCTTTTGCATAAAATTAATATATATATATATATATATATATATCTTAAGTATTTTTGGTCCCATAAAAAATATCCCTTTTTTTAATGTTCAAAGCTTATGATTATTATTCAGGAAAAAAATTGATGATTATATATTATGCAGTTCATTCAGCAATATTCTTGATAGCATACACATATAGTCCATATAATGTTTGAAAAGCATAAGAGTTCGATGGCCAAAAAAATGATCAGTGTTATGAAAATAAGAAAAGTATAAGAGATTGAGATGAGGGAAATGAAGAAATACAAGAGAAAAATAGAGAGCAAGGAGGGAGTGATTCTTATTTCATTTCAAGCTTACAACCCCTTTGATACATGCCTACTATTTATAGGCCACAAATCCTTAACTTCTATTACAAGAGTTACAACAAAAGAGTAAACCCACATAATGGTATAAATATAAAGAATTTGTAGGTTATTTACATTAATAATAGAAAACTCCCACTAAGCCACTCATGTCATAGGTTATATGGATTTAAGTTTAGAATTCCAAAAGACTCATCTTGGAAGGTTATGGACATCCACACCAAATATTGGAATATTTATAACACTTCCTCTTGAATGTCCATAAACAAAATATTGTGCCTCATTAAAATCTTACTAGGAAAAACTCAGTAGAACAATAACCTAATCAAGGAAAAAGAGTACACAATACAAATCAAAACTGTCTCATTAAAAACCTTACTGGGAAGACCCCGTAGGATAAAATCTTGGTTAAGGAAAAGAGTACAGCATGGTCTTTACTTCACCTTATCGTAATATCATATTTGCTTCCCCTGATAATAACATGAGTTTTACTCCCCCTAATAAGAACATCACTTCCAATATATTTTGGAGCATATCATTCTTTTGGCCAACAAACTATGAATGTGCATTGTCACCAAATAATTTGCTGAAATGTATTCCTCTAACATATCTTCTAGATATTCTACCTTTATCTTATTCATTGTGGAAACATTAAAAGAAATTAAAATTATTCTGAAAATCACAATGGTGGAAAAATCAATTTTAAGACCAGGTAAAAATGACATTTGAGACCTATTCCGGATGAGGTGTTGATACAGCCGGTCTAAAACGTCTGCTACTTTTTAGACTGGTTAAGAAATCGGTCTAAAAAATAAGTTTTTAGACCGGTTATTTATACGACCGGTCTAAAAATAACGACATTTTAGACCTGTTATTGAAATAACAAGTATTAATGTCATTCTTTTTAGACCGGTTATTTAAATAATCGGTCTAAAAAGTATGACTTTTAGGACCGGTTATTTAAATAACCAGTCCTAAAAGTCATACTTTTTAGACTAGTTTTATTGACAACTGGTTTAAAACGTCTTTTTTTAGACCGGTTGTTGAAAAAACGGGTCTAAAAAGTTTCGATTTTTTTTAAAAAATATTATTCCTATTAAAACATTTTACCTAGCAAGCAGCCATTTCAACTACATCCAAATAAATTCTTCTCTAACAAACACATTATACAAAAGCATTTTCATCAAGCATTACTGGATGGTGTAATACTTACATCATTCTTCCTACACCCCACATTCCATAGAAGAAACAACAATAAATCTTTCTTCGTATAACCCAAATAATTATTCTCTTACATATTTCCATTTCGTCAAGCATTTTAAAACATAATTTCAAATGGTGTAACTTACATCATTCTTCCTACGTACACCCCGCATTCCACAGAAGCAACAACAATAAATCATTGAAAATCAACACATTATCACACAATATGAAAATTAAGATATGCTACTACACATTTTTATTCCCCTGTTTTAACATTACAGTTTGACAGAAGAAATCAAAACTTTAGCTAATAATATAATCAAAACACTTTAATTGATCTTAGAGGAATCTATCGAGAAAGAATATGTACAGTAGATAGTAATCCATCATTGATGATCACTAGCTGGCTCTAGAGCATCTACACTAGGACACCTCATATCCTTCATTTTCCTGTAACGACAACAAAAAAAGTAGTTTTATATATAAAAAATAATATACATAATTCAAATATAATTCATGATAATTACTTTAGTAGCCTAATCTTCAAAGTAGTTTTATAAAGGGATATCCTCCCTTATCCCTTTATGATGATCGTTTCTTGTGCCGTGTTCATTATCTGCTTCATCTTCTTCATTTAATTTTGGTAGACTCTAGAAAAAGAAGGAGCCTCAAGAAAATCATTCATTAAATGACTTTCGTGATTAATGTCAACGATCCTTTTTTCCTTGGAGAGCTACAGACCACATTTTATTTGCCTGATCAGTAATGTAGAACACTTGTTTCACTTGATATGCTATCATAGAAGGTTCGTCTCCAAAACTTCTACTATTCAGATCAACCAATGTAAATCCTAACTGATCAATCATCACACCATTGTTGACATCAACCCACTTGCATTTGAAAACGGGAAATTTAATTTTAACATAATTAACCACCCAAATCTCTTCAATAACCCTATAATAAGGTATGGCTGCCAATCTAGGGTTCTTATCTTTCAAACTAGAGAAGTGCATAAATTCAGCCACTAATATAACACCACTGTTCTGGATGATGCTCCTATCATCTAGGGAGTTCATGTAAAATGTATTACTATTGATCACAAATGAAGTCCAACTTATGACATCAACCTCAGGACCACATGCTAACCATTTAATTGTATCAGAAACACATTCTTCTCCATCAACCTTTTGTTTGAACCAATGTACAAAAGTTTTGTTATGCTCCCTAATTAACCTTTGTACAGTCATTCGACTATTTCCTTTCTGGACTATTTATTTATGAGCATTAATGTAATCTTGAACATCATCAACATTATTCAAGATGTACAAGTAGACTTGTTGCAATTCATTAGGATCCACACTCTTTACTGTAGCCCCACGTCTACCCCCTTCTTTAGCATGATGTTCAGGAAGCTCAATATGTCTTACATATGACAAGTAATCTTGACAAAACTTCATGGCTTCTTTAGAAACATATTTCTGAACAATATATGCTTTAAGCCAATGTGCATTCTTCACATACCCTTTTAGGATTTTATAGCTCTTTGAATTGGGTACATCTATCATAAATAGATATGGCCACACAACTTTATCTCTCTCACTAGATGAACAATTAGATGTACCATGATGTCAAAAAAAGAAGGAAGAAAAAGTTTCTCAAGTTGGCACAATATCATATATCCTTTATTTTCCAGCTCATCCAATCTTTCTAATGACTTTACTACAAAGAGCATTGAAGAAGAAACAAATTCTAGTCAAAATATGTTGAAGATCATATTTGATAGTGCCTCGAATAGCTACTGTGAGTAGTTATTGCATTAAGACATGACAATCATGAGACTTTAGCCCTATTAACTTCAAGTCTTTCATCGACACAAGCTTCTTAAAATTTAAAGAATACCTTGAAGGAAATTTGATGCCATGTAAACACTCACAAAAACTTCTTTTCTCATCCTTAGACAAAGTATGACAAAAATTCTCTTACTATATGGCATCGGATGCAAGTCTTCTCGTATTTTCATTTTTTACAAATTTAACCTTGCCTTCATGCCATCCTTAGAACTACCTTGTATATTAAGCAATGTCCCAACAATATTATCATATACATTTTTCTCCATATGCATGAAATCAATACAGTGTCTCACATCAAGATTGGGCCAATAGGGAAGATTGAAGAAGACATGCCTCTTTTTCCATTTATTTTTTTCATTACTATTTTTTGTAGTCAAACCAAAGATAACATTGATATTTTTTACCTTTTCATAAACTTGCTCCCTAGTCAATGCCTTCGGAGCATCTTCAAACTCTTATCCACCAAAAAAAAGCTTTCTTTAATCTACGATATGGGTGGCCCCGTCTAAGAAATCTCCTATGGTCAAGATAAACTATCTTTCTTCCATGTTGAAGTTGTTGGTAGCATGTGTCTTCTTCACAAATCGGACATGCTTTATGGCCTTTAACACTATATTCTGACAAGTTTCCATATGTAGGGAAGTCATTTATAGTACAAAAGATCATGACTCGCATTTTAAAAACCTCCTTCTTATTCGTGTCAAAAACATCAACACGTTCATCCCATAACTCTTTTAAGTCTTTGATTAAGGGTTTTAGGTAAACATCTATGTCATTTTCGGGTTGTTTTCGTCCCAAAATCAACATATACAAAACATGATGTACTTTCATTTCATGCATAACAAAGGAGATAAGTTGTAAATTACCAACAGAACATGCCATGTACTATATATACTGTTTAGGCTACCAAAAGGATTCATAACATCCATGTTAAGCCCAAGCCCAAGGTTCCTAGGTTCTTTGCCGAAGCTAGGAAATAATTGATCTATTTTCTTCCATTGAGAAGAATCAGATGGATGTTGAAGCTTTCCATCGAATATCCTCTCAGCCGCATGCCATTTCAAATTTTTTGCATCGTTTTCATTAACAAACAAGCACTTGAACCTTGGTATGATTGGAAGATACCACAACACTTTTGTAGGGGCATTATTTGATTTGTACCTCGAGGTTTCACATATCGAACACTGTTGTTCATCTTCATGCTCTTTTTTTATACAATATACAATCATTAGAGCATGCATGGATATGTTATTCTTCATCCCTAGTGGACACAATATTTTCTTAGCATCATAGTATCGATAAGGTAACACATTATCATTTGGAAGTGTGTCCTTAAAAACCTCAAGCGTTTTTGAAAAACTCTTGTTGCTCTATCCATGTCATGCTTTCAAGCTTACCAATTTCAATACTTCTTTCAACAATTGGTATTTTTTACACCTTGGGTACAGCGGCTTCTCAGTATCACTGCACATATTACCATATGCATGTGATTGCTCAAAAGCCTCTTCTACCTCACGAATAATATCCTTTATCCGATCATCCATATCCATGTCATTATCATCAAAGGCCACTCCACCCTGATGAGATGAACTTGGCATTTCTAATTCTTCACTATGCCATACCCATACTGTATAACTCTTACAAAATTCTTCACAAATTAAATGTGATATATATCTACAACACTTAGTCGATTCTCATTCAAACATGCTGCATAAGGGCAATAAAACATCCCACTCTCATCATCGGTATTTTTTCTAACAAAGTCTAAAAAACCCCTCCCCCCATTATCATATTCAATACTCATCTGTTTAGCTTTTATCTAACTACGATCCATATATCTCAACACCTTGTAGCACCCTATCCAACATCAAAAGGATAGAAAAAAAAAACAACAACAACAGAGTTTTAGAGATTTCAACGAAATTAAGAAGCATGCATACCAGGAGACAATAACTACACTTGTAGCAATAAACCAATAAATTATGGCATGTTAAGAACCAAGCAATATTTCATAATAAAGGTATATAGATACAAGTTTTAAAACTTGCATTGCAAAGCTATTTAGTTTATACATCAGGTTTCAACTAATTCTAATATGCATCATTTGAAACTAGTATTGCTTCAACAAACCAATAATACTGACAATCAAACAATCATATTAAAACAGAACTTAGAATGGTATTACTCCAAGCCAAATATAATATCACAGGGATGTACAAGTCAGAACATCTAACCTAGATGTGCAGATTTTTTTTTCTCAGAATACGTTATCACAAAATAGTTGGATTTCCAACAACCTATAACAGAAAATTGTAGGAATTAATGCTCAAAACAACATCAAGGGCCATTTTCATAGGACATTATTGATTATTGAACAACAACTCAAGAACATAATACTAACTTGATTGAAGACCAAGGAGTGAGCTTCTAGCCAAATCATGGCAGCGTCGACTAAGGTTAAAATAAAGTCCTCAAATTCGTGGCATTGACAAAGGGAAGTCACGATAGAGGAGAATGGTCATGGCGGAGCATAAAGGTGGCGGCAGAGGAGCGCGACGATGATTAAAGAACAATGACAAGGGAACACAGAAACGGCAGGTGTAATGACGAAGGAGCGTTGACCAAAAAAGGAACGGGCCACGATGGAGGAGTTCAGAATAAATAGGGACAGAGCTCACAGAGAAATGGATGGTGACAAGAGAAGAAAGGGTTCAGAGGGCGTGGGATCTAAGCGTGGGAATTTTAGAATGGGCAAGAAAACACCTTTTAGATCGGTTGTCACTAACAACCGGTCTTAAAAACATATTTTAGACCGGTTTTACAAAAAATCGGTGTAAAAATGGTTTAAAATATTTGATATTTAAGACCAGTTATTTATTTTAACCGGTCTTAAAAGTAAAAAAAAATAATTTTTAAATTATTTTATATTTTAGACCAGTTATTTTGAGAACCGGTCTTAGAAGTTATCTATAATTACAAAACTGCCACCGATCATCTATTTTAGACCTTATCCGCTATAACTAGTCTAATTGTGGTAGTCTAAAAAGCCAATTTTCTACTAGTGTCACCAAAATATATCTTGCATTCATATAGTTAGTTTGTTTTGAACAAAATAATATTATATAATATGTTCATAAGACTATCACACTAAATCTCATTTTTGTTATCTACTATGCACCTGCAAGAACTAATTTTTATTAATAAAATTATGATAAATACAATATTAGTACGATATAAAAATTTTCTTATAACATATAAGGTACTTTTGGACCATTAAATTCAATGTATCTTTGCAAGAAAATTCACCGTGACAAAAATATATGATTTTGAAATCATTTATGCATTCAATAACTCGATCTACAAGCCAAGTAAAATATAAAATTACTCATTTTTCAATCAATTATATATGCTTGACTTATTTTCAAATTCGCACAAAATTTTATATGTAGAATGATTTTCTTGTATATACTTTTGACATTTTAGATCCTTCAAGGATTCTCATGTAATATTCATTATCCATATGCATATGCTATATATAATGATATCTAATAGACACATGATTTCATTTGCATATACTGCCAAACTAATAATCTAGGCAACAATTATTGTATACACCACCAAATGTTGTACCTCATCATAATCATCATTAGACCTTGTGAAAATCTTTATTTTCACATGAATATTCATATATCACAAATAACTTTATATTTCAAATGTTTTGGACTACAGGTCCATAAATTTAACATACTGAAAGAACATTTTTCATTGTGTCTTGTCCCCTTTTTCAATTGGCCAATCACCTTTTTTTCTACTGACATATTTATGTATATGATCTTCATTTGATCACGTGATATTGTTACTAAAACTATTATCAACAACTTCATCTTTTCAATTTCATTTTTCTTATTGTGACATAATGCATTGAGATCCCTTTATTACTTTTAGGTGCCTGGATCTCTTTTGAGGTTTTTGCAATTAGTTATGCCTTGACCTCTTTTGGAGTATCTGCCTCCTTAATATGATCATCTTGATTATTTGCTCCTTTTTCTCATACTTCAAGCATGTCTTACTTTCCTTTATAATAATTAGAGCTTTTTTAGCTGGAATATGAGATTTAGTAATTCCCATTTAGGTCAGTAATTGCATTTGGCAGATTTTATGTAATATTTCATGAATGCAAAACCTAATCAACTTCTGCTTCATATTGCTATATTTGATTATCTATACTTGATAGTAATAATGCATTCCTTTTGTTTTCTTTTCCAGTTATTCAATTTCTCCCCCTCATGTTAGAAAAACTTTATCAAATGACAATCAACTAATCATGCAGTATAAGTCTCCTAAATCCATTTATTTCTATTAGCAACAACCCTTTGTTTCATTTAGAGACAAACAAGAAGAAAGAGGTTCTTACCCAACATTTATCTTATATTTTTTAAATATCCATCTATGTGCATTGTGGTGGATCAATAGGAATGCATATTCAAACTTTTTAAGATAGAATATACCTAGCTCCTGACCAAAAGCCAATTTTATTGGGAGAATTTAGTTGACTAGTATAAGTGCTGCAATATGTAAGTTCAAATATGCCAACATTGAAATATAGATTTTGTTCTCATAAGTATTAATCTAGCTATTTATGGAGGCTTGAATGAATGAATTGTATAATCTGGAAATTGCGCTTAACATAATAATTTATTCAAAAATTCCTGCAAACTTCAGGTTGAAACTAATAGTAATATCACATGTAACCATCTTATAGATGCATCTATCAAATCCATTAAATATTTGTATGGTTTACATGCTATTTGAATGGGCCCATATATGAGTTTGATATATTTCCAAAAATATAGAGATCCATTCCAAATCATGACTTGTGATACTCTCATAATCAAATTTCTTTAAGAACAAGTAGCACATGATAATTCTTGAATCATATAATATATTGGCTATTCATGAAGAATCTTCTAGTTCTTCAATGGATGTCATACATAATCTTTTATATATGACTCGGACGATCAAACAAGTTATGCCAACAATAAATTTGTTTGGATCAGTAACCTGCTAGTTTACTGTGACATATTGCTTAACCAACAACAAACTTTTCAATTTTCATAAGTTTTGATATAATATGTCAATATGACATCCATTTTTGGGAGATCAATAGGTTTTGTGAGGAAGTATGTGAGTAGAACTTTTCAATATTAACTCACACTTGTATTCTAACAATCTCCTCCTCAAGTGTGAGTTATATAAATACACTTTCTTTATTTCTACATTTCAAAGACAAATCAGTACATAGTAAGCCAATAATCTATGTTTCACTTGAAAGCTCAATTACTTCATAACTCACATACAATCATGGATTTTAGTCCATTAGGCTATCACTTAGACCCTTTAACAGAGTGAATCTCTGATGTAAATCTATGGGTCATAACATTTCATGATCAATTCTTCTTCCACCCATAGAATTAAAATATATATATATTAGTTCTCCAGGAACTATATCAATTTTATTACATTTATGTTTTTCAGGAACTAACATATATTATCACATTTTTATATAACTTTATTACTTATTAATAATAATATGCTTCAATTTGCCTCTTTGATGCATATTCAAAGTATGAAATGTTTAGAATTTTTCACTACATAAAGAAATATGAGGAGATCCATAGTCAAAATACATAAAGATCTTATTGCAATGATTTGTGATGTTTAGGAGCTAAAATTAATTTGAGAGAAATGTAAAGACTAAAGCATTATAATATAAAATAATGAATAATTATGATATACATAGTCTTCTTTCAAATATTCCCTACTATTTCATCATCCATATATATCATATTATATATTATATCATGATTAATGTATGAAACTTGCAAATATCATGTGAGAATGCTAAGGAGTAGAAGAAATGACAATACAATGAATTGGGAGAGAAGACAATAACTTATCAATACTAAAATGAAATACAAATTACAGAGTATTGGTATGCCTTTCAATAATGAAATGTTTGGAAACTAACAAAATCTGCACATGCTCAAGAGGAGAAAAGAAATGGAAGACAGAGTTAAAATGAAAAGTATGACTAATAATGAAAGAAAGTACCTTGATGTTGAGATATATGAGTTGAGTGTTTGTTGGAAAATATATAGTGCAATAGAGAAGGACAAGTTCCTAGAAGAAAATAGAGGTGGTAAGCTTCATTATTATATGAATATATGAATAGTATTCACATACACTATATACTTAAAGTTACAAATAAATTGTACAATTATACATAAAGAAGATAATTAAACAAATTAATTGTATAATTGAAGGTTATATAAATAAATACTAGAAACCATTTCATTTGGGAGTTATATGGCATAATGACAATAACCATGAGGTAGAATCCTAAAAGGCCATGAAATCAAAATATCAATAATTACCAGTAATGTTTAAATTTGTAAATAAATTGGCACTATATTGAAATTTTAAAATGACTAGTAATTACCTTTTTATCTATTTGATTTCATATATCACTCATGCTGATATCACAATGCCAAATAATAATTTCTCTCTCACAAATTAATCACAATCAATTTAAATTTAAATTTAAACACTACTCAGAATCAAAATTATATAGCCTTCAAGGCTTACAATTATTTCTTTTGATTTTACAAGCTGATCATCTTTCTCCATAACTTATTGCTTTAAGCATAATAACTAATTTTGGTATTTTTTTTTCAAAATATCTCAGGGTCTTTTTGGCTGCACAATCATTTTGATCTTTATTTTCAATAAATTGGTACATATTAGTCTATATGACTTCTGATCATATTATACCATTTTTTCTATACAAATGACTTCTTGTCATAATATAACATTTACTCATAATTTTAATCATCTTAGAAATATTATTGTTTCCATGACTGTAGTTCAATAGACAAGACAAAGTATTCTTAGCTTTCAATTATCAATTCCGCCAATGCAATATGATCATGTTCATTTTCACTCTTACATATATTCTTTGCTTTCAATAGCATCATCAATTTCTCTAAATATTGGTCTTTAGGACCATAGCAAAAATCTTGCAAAGCTAAAAAGTTTTTTTTTTGTTTAGTTTGATATTTGAACCTTTAGTCTTCAGGGCTTTGATATTTGTAACCATTAAATCATCAAAGTGCCAAATTTTTTTCTTGTCAATCTTGCAATTTAATGAAACCAATAGCATTCTTTCTTATAAGAACTATTACAAAAGTGATGTAACTTTTGGGGTCATCTGATCACGGAATTAAGAATATTATGGCTTCTGGCCTTTTGATAAAATTAAAATATTATAAAATAAATTAAGTAAATTCAAATTCATAATCAAATATAAATAATAGATAAGCCCATGATCATATATACCACATTATATGATCATATATAATACTATTATATATCAATGTAATATAATAAACAAATGAAAATAAAAAATTGACATAATGATATAACAATAATATATTAACATAAATAAATGAAATGAAAATAAAATAAAATAAAAAGATTAAATAAATAACATAAAATAAAGAAACATAAACAATAATATATAACATAAAATGTAAATAAAATAAAAAATATATAAATGTTAAATATGTAAATAAACAAATAAAATGTAAATAAAATGAAATAATATACTAGAACAACATAAAATGTAAAAATACCATAATATAAAATAAAGAAATATAAATGTTGCATGATAAGAGATTCCCATAAAATGATAAATAAAAGTAAAAAAAAAAAACTTGCAAAGGATAATAAAGCAACAATAATCTCCAATCTTAGCCATGGAACCCGATGTATAAAACAATCAGTAAAAGAGTCTCTCTAATTTCATATAATGGCTTAGATTATCCCTAATATACAAGTAAAAGATGACAACATAAAAGATAAAAATAGATAGTGTAAAAGAAAAATAATATAGAACAACAAATCTATACGTAAACTAGAAAGTTAAAATAACATAGAGAATAATATAATAGGGAAATAAGAAAGTTAGACAGTAGAAGAAATAGAAAACTAGAACATAGACTTTCAGAGCAAACTTGTTCTGACAATGTGTTATAAAAATAAGAAAAGTATAAGAGATTGAAATAAGGGAAATGAAGAAATACAAGAGAAAAATAGAGAGCAAGGAGGGAGTGATTCTTATTTCATTTCAAGCTTACAACCTTTGATACATGCATACAATTTATAAGTCACAAATCCTTAACTTCCATTACAAGAGTAACAACAAAAGAATAAACCCACATAATGGTATAATATAAAACATTTGTAGGTTATTTACATTAATAATAGAAAACTCCCACTAAGCCATTCATGTCATAGGTTATATGGCTTTAAGTTTAGAATTCTAAAAGACTCATAGGTTATGGACATCCACACCAAATATTAGAATATTTATAACAATCAGCATCTTTTTTTTTTTTTTTTTTTTGCCAATATAACAATCAGCATCTTATTCAACGAAATTTAATTACAAATAATTAAATTAGGCACATCATGGTCCCACAAAAAGAAAGCATAATAATTAAAGGAGTGATTTAATTCATTGAGAGCTATTTGAATATAGTTGAACTTTTCAACACATATATTAATACAGCATTTGATTTATATTAATTATAGCTATAATTAAGTTTCTGAAACTTGAAAGCTCCTCATTTCTTCTTTGAAAGCCTAAAAGGCTAAAACCTTATCCCAATTGCATCAGATATGTAATCGTATCTGCAATTCTGCATATCGATAGGAAACTTAACTAATAAACACAATTAGTTTACTGAATCAATTGAAGAATTATAGACAATAATTTTATTATTAGAAGAATGTTAGTATCTTATTAACATAATGATCTTGGATTATACTCCCTTCGGTCCTAAAAATAAGACTCAATTGATTTTTTTCCGGAGAGATTAAGGAAGTTAAATAAGTTACTTAATCATATCATATATTGTCTGTCATTATATTATATATCAGCTTATAAATTAGAAAAAATAGTTAGAGAAAAACTATAAATATAAATATTTTAAAGAGATTTATTTATCTTTTTTAGTATATTCTAAAAAAGTCAAATATGTCTTATATTTAGGATCGAAGTTAGTATGTGATTAATTTGGTTTTTGTAAGCTCTTTTCTAATTATGATTCTTTATTCTGAAAAAAATTTAACTAGACTGTTAGGTTGTTAGCCCTTAATAAATTTTTAAATTTGAAAAAATTCAATAATTCGCATATTATTATTTAATTTTTGTTATTTTATTACCTGGATTGATGTTAAGAGACATACTTGTATATGTAAACAAGAGTTTAATGAATTAAATTTGAAAAAAGTTATCTATATAAGAAAATGAAATTTTATTAATTAGAAGAGTATACAAATTATGTTCTCTTAGTTAAATAAGAGACTTACTACTAACATCCATTACTTCTAGCAAAATGGGTTATAACCGCTTAAGCATGAGATCTTAAAATTGAGTCAAGGTAAATGTAGAAGATGCTTTTTAGAATAGCTATTTGGGTTTTCTTCAAGAAGAAATAGATGGTTCCTATTATAAGTCACCGAGTGATGTATTAATTACTATCTCCAGTCCTAAATGTAAAAGTTAGTTTGTTATGCAATTGCAACTTATTTTCTTGGATATACTAATTCATTGTATTAAAGATGAGTAAATTTAGAATTTTTTTAAAAAAAATTAGACAAAGTTAATGATTTAATCATATCTTTTTGATTTTAATGAGATAGTTAGAAGAAACTTATAAAAAGAATTATATATACATCCAGTGGTGAAAGGAAGAGGATTGGCACTTGGCAGGGTGATAAATACTTCTTTTCAATTAGTATAGTGCTATAAATATTTACTCCATTTGGTCCTTTGAGAGTATAAGGTCCAATTCTCCTCTGGCTCATCTATTAATAGATGCTTATCATAAGCATATTCAAGTAAGTTTAGATAAAATTCCTCTAACATGCATACCCCTAATACATTTCAAACAAGTCTATGGATTCTTTCTCATGATATATATCCCTTTTATTGAGCATGCTTATATCTGCACAATAAATACTAATTTTAAATAGTTGGGGTATATTTTTAAAAAAAGTGTCACAAATTCTCTACATATCAATTATAAATTAGGGAAAATCCTAAAAGAAATACCACTTGAACTTCAAAATCTCAAATTGGTTTTGTTGACAATAAGAGTAATGGGATTGACAAAAAGAGTAATAAGAATGACAGCTCAGGTTTTTGTCAAATAACTTATTTGAGATTTTAAAATTCAAGTAGTATTTTCTTGAAATTTTCCCTATAAATTACCCATATTAACCACTCCCTTCACTTCTTAATATAAGAGCTCATTGACTTTTCTTTGAAGAAATTAATGAAGCTAAATAAATTATGTTAAAGTATTTATATTAATAATTTTTCTCCAAATAAATTTGTCTAGCTTATAAACTAATATATAATTTAATGATATACAACATATATTATGATTAAGTAATTTATTTAGCCTCTTTAATCTCTAAAAAAAAAAAAAATCAACGGGCTCTTATATTAAAGACTAAAGTAGTACCATTTTTTTTTTACGAATTAGTTTTATATTCAGAACCGAGCCTATATATATATATATCCTACTCTTCCCACACTAGGTCACAGCACTATTTATTATATATTCTTTTTACTACATATACCAGTTGATGGATAACTAAGAGGTGACAATCGAAGTGGTGGTGGGTGAAGCTGCTTATTATTGTGCATTTGTAAGTGGACGTTGATATAATTATAGTATATAAGACAGCATCAAATATCAAATATTAATATCAAAATACCACACAAGTAAGTAATTTGGTGGTCTCTCTCATCATTTTTAGAACTTAAATTCATATTTATAACTTGTGTAAATGCTTGAAGGAATCCAATGCTGCAAAAAGAACATCGTGCCATTTATGGCCCATATAATGGAACTACAACAACTACCACACACATGCAATCATTCATTGTCATGCTTTCACCATTTTGTATATAAAGTGAAATCAAAAAGCTACATTCTCGCATCATTACCACCCAAGACCAGAGTTTTTTATTAGGACCTCCATACAAAAAGAATTTAATAAATAAATCGTTACTTTTAGCCAACCAAAGTTGATTGAGTGTGGTCATCAAGTCATCGATTTATATTTATTACCAAGAGTTTGAATTTCTTTTGTTCATACCAACATTGGCTTTGATGAGTCTCTCACAGATCCAACTTGGTTGACTTGTATAAAAAGAAAATAAAAGAGAAAAGAGACATATCTAGAAACTAGAGTTCAAACTTGAGCTATGTCAAAATTTATCAGAGACATTCTTTTTTCGTGTGCATCCGGTAGGTATCTAAAGCTAGCAGCCTCTTTCTCAAGGACCCCACAGGTTTGGACAAATCTAGATTCAGGTCCTGCAGGAGCTCATATAGGGGACGACCCTCAGTGCCAAACCATCAACTCTATTCACAACCCAAGATTAAAACCCTGAATGTTGTTTAAGGGATCTAGCGCCTCATCCCGCTAGACCAACGCCACATTGGTAAATTTATCAGAGACATTGAGTGTTCCTATCAACTGAGTTTTTCACCGCTGGAGATTGAAGACCACATATAAACTTTACTTTCCTTCTTCATGAGCTTAATTAATCTTCATGGTCCACCCAGTTTTGGAACCAGTTTCAATGCGCATCGCAATGATTAACGCTAAGAGCTATTTATTGTAGTGAGATATACACAATTTAAATAAAATTTTAAAGGTCTAGATTTAAGATTTTTAACTAATGATTTTTTAATCAAAAAATCATTTTTTTGAAAAACTGAAAGTTAAGAGATTATCGTTAGTTTAGATTTTGTTCACGTTAAAGTAATAATTTTTGAGAAAAAAAGTATAAAAGTAACAAATATTTAACCAAAACCATCGAAATTAGATCTGAATGGTCTGTAATGATGAAGAGCTATCGGATGATGAGCACTAAAACTGGTTCTTCCACCCAGTTTCTTCAAGAAGATCAATCACGTGACATGCTATTGATGAGTTCTATCTGTTCTTTTCAATATGCTTCAGACATCTACATGACATTTGAAGTTTCAATTATATACTCATACACACGAATTGATTCTATTGTATCAGATTATCTGTATCAAAATAACTTATCTGTGTCAGCATCCAAACTTGGTAATAAGAACCTGCAAAATAAAAACCCAGGCCTTGAGAGATTCTGGACTAGTGTCCGTACTTGAAACTAGTCTTGCTGATTCAAACCATGAACCTGCAAAATGAAAAATTGTGAGATTGAGAAATCTAACACTATATACACACACACCACACACACACACGGAGCTGGAAACAGAAAGAAACACAAGTCTGTGTGCGCGTGTGTGTATTCACAACACAGGAAACGTGAAGATTATAGTTTAATTTATATGATGCAGGAAGTGATGAGGGGGAAGCTCTCAACTTGGTTTCTCAGAGACAGATTCGCAGAACCCTTTTGGCAGACTGGCCATCTCCATTGATTCTCGTCACCATACATATACATATATATGTATGCTATATATGGTATAGGTTTGGATTGAGAAGAAGAGAGATCATCAATCGATGAAAGGATAAAAGAAAATAAGTATTTCTGTCTCTCTCTCTCTCCTCAATCTACTGAGAGTGAGATTGAGAAATCTAACTCTATACACACACACACACCACACACACACACACACACAGAGAGCTGGAAACAGAAAGAAACACAAGTCTCTGTGCGCGTGTGTGTATTCACAACACAGGAAACGTGAAGATTATAGTTTAATTTATATGATGCAGGAAGTGATGAGGGGGAAGCTCTCAAGTTGGTTTCTCAGAGACAGATTAACAGAACCCTTTTGGCAGACTGGCCATCTCCATTGATTCTCGTCACCATACATATACATATATATGTATGCTATATATGGTATAGGTTTGGATTGAGAAGAAGAGAGATCATCAATCGATGAAAGGATAAAAGAAAATAAGTATTTTTGTCTCTCTCTCTCTCCCCTCAATCCACTGAGAGAGAGATAAGGGAGGTGGACAGAATGCCAAAATGGCTATGGAACAAGGCCTCTGAGAAACCCTAGAGAGTAAAGAGAGAGAATTGAGAAGAAAAGAGAGGTTGGTGGGCATGTTGTGTGGGGGGGGGGGGGATAAAAGAGAGAAAAGTTGATATGATTGGACTGTATGATGAGGCTTTGAATTAAGGTGGCATTTTGTGGAAACATTATGTGTGTGGGTCAATTATACTCCTCGAATTCTTAATATACACTATTACAAAAATGAATTTTAAGACCAATTCAAAATCATTTTACACCGGTTCAGGATGAGGTCTTGATATAGCCGGTATAAAAAGTCTAATACTTTTTAAACCAGTTAGGCAACCAGTCTAAAAGAAAATGTTTTAAGACCGGTTGTAAAGGAAACCGGTCTTAAAAATACATTATTTTAATTGGATGGGGGATAAAAGAGAGAAAAGTTGATATAATTGGACTGTATGATGAGGCTTTGAATTAAGGTGGCATTTTTTGGAAGCATTGTGTGTGTGGGTCAATTATCCTCCTCGAATTCTTAATATACATTAGTATAAAAATACTTTTAAGACCGATTCAAAATGACTTTAGACCAGTTCAGGATAAGGTTTTGATACAGCCGGTCTAAAAAGTCTGATACTTTTTAAACCGGTTAAGCAACCTGCCTTAAAGAAAATGTTTTAAGACCGGTTGTAATGGAAACCGGTCTTAAAAATACATTATTTTAAGACTGGTTGTCATAACCACCGGTCTTAAAATACCTCATTTAAGAGCTACGGTAACACATTTAAGACCGGTTGTCCTTAAACCAAGTCTTAAAAGTTTCACTTTTAAGACCGGTTGTCAAAACAACCGGTTTTAAAATCAAATTTTGAAGACCAGTTGTCTCTAAAATCGGTCCTAAAAATATATTTAAGACCGGTTATTATTTATACAATAAGTCTTGAATGTTTGCTTTATGATTTTTTTTCTCTTGTATTTGATTATGTTTGTATACCAGAACACATATCCTAGAAGTTGCTTCCAAGGCCATACTTGTTAATTGCAAAGTTGAGATTTAAGTGACAAGTCCCCATATTCAATTTATACATGCCATATATATACGGAATTTGTTATGCAATCAACAACTAACTTGTAACAAAATAAATGTTGCCATAAAGTGTGTTCATTTTCCTTCCACTTACCATTTCTTTTTTCTTTAGCTTTCTCATTGGGAACTTGTAACTTAAAAAAGAATAAAAGTAATACAAAATTTTTGAAATATACATTTACCTCTTGAGTAAATTTTGTCATGCCTAGGGTGATAATGTTATTAACATGTCTCAAAACATACAACCCACATAAGTTGGACCCCGGTGGTTGCCTACGGCTCTGAAAAATAACATGATATCATTAAAACAAGTATAAAAGCATGCCTTATTGAATACATTCTTAAAACAAACCACTATGTACTAACCTTTGGCATCATCCATGTAGGGTCTTTTATATCACGAACATGCTTATCATGACCAGCGTGTAGAAATGTCCTCATAGCCCTTTCATCAAAATCACAAAGGTTACTTATTTTGCACAAATTCCATGAATTGCCAACAATAGGCAATGCAAGAAAACTTACGAATTCATGGTCTTCTTCAATTCATTCCTTAGTTTGAGGTGGAGGGAGCACAAGAGGATGACTGTATAATTCTTCTTGCATAAAAGAACCAATTGCCAATGATCCCTGAAAAAAAAAGGATGATTATATATTAAGCAAATATAAAGCATTATATATATTATGAAATATATATTTGTTTTTTACCCATACACATATAGAGTCAAGAAACACTCAATTGGGGTTTCACTAAACCTCTCTGATAAGTATGTATGTCTAATAGCAGTAGTGGTCCCTTTGTAGTGAAGTTGAACTGGGCATAAGAATCCAAATTTACCGCTTTTGCTAGGGGAAATCAACCTACGATTCATGTACCTACAATAATGCAAGCACACAAATCAAAGTTTAATTTAACGGCATAATTTGTAAAATATTTACTTTCAATTGAAGAAGATACTTACATTAAAAATAGTTGGACAATCGAAACTATAAGCTGTTACCGAGGAGCTACCAAGGACATTAAATCATCCCTCTCAAGATAGTATTACACCCCTGACTTGCCAACAACTGAATCAGTAGGCCAATCTCTTGTTTGAAAGAACGTATCATATGCCATCAGAATCACTTGCTGCATGACATTCAATGGAGGCTGTGAAACTTCTTGAGTAGAAGAAGGTGTAGGTGGCGGGGCTATGATCGAGGCTTCCTCAGCTCGATTAGAAACAAGGTTCTTTGGCCATAAGATGAAAGAGTTGAGGACATCGCTCACAATCTTGAAGTCATCAGCGGGGTTAGGGAGAGGTGCCTCGCAACGATCACCTCTTCAACTGCCACTCTGACTTGATCATCTTTTGTTTGTTGGTGGTGGACAGTTGATCCCAAGTTGTGTACGCTTCCCCATGCAAGTAGTCGTATCAAAGGATCCTCTACAAACAAGTCACAAGGCTCACCAATTTCTTTTCTAGGATCCTCTAATGACTTACCAATGCAACTCCCTTTAGTGCTATGTTTAGGGTTTAGGGAATGTGCCTAAAGAGCACTGGTATCTTATCTTGTGCTCGCCATGATAATATGTTCCTCTTTCATCTTGCAAAACCTTTCTTCAAATCGTGCATCAAATGATGCTTCTGCCTTGGCCCCTTACTTCCGCCCTCACAGTGGCCAATATATGCTCCATCTCCTCCCTAGTCACCACACTTGAGGAATGGCGGGGAACTGATCCAAAGTAATCCCTTATGCCTACCCCTCCTCCAACCCCCCTGACACAGCCGGGATGCTCATGCTTTACTGTAGCTACGGTCATGATATCATTCCTCCCATCCGACCTAAACGATACATCGGCTTGTTTTTTTTTTGAAGCTCCTCCTATAAGACACAGATGACAAACTTAGTAATGAAATTTGTTTACTACATAATTAATAACAACAACAATACTTACAATTTTTTCACCAACTATACAAGATTGTTCACTCGTATAAGACCCGCTCCTCTTTTGGTGAGCAAACAACCACTTCTCTTCACAACGTATCGGAGATGGTAGAGAAAAAATAACAAAAGGATCAGATTGAGTTGTTTTTTCCAATCTCTTCTGTTTTGCCGCCAACAAGTCTTTTTCAGCTTTCGTATAACCTCACGAGACATTGTATAGGGGCAATCATTGTTTCTACCACTCTCTCAGGCCTTTCACCTTTTTCCCTAAGAATAAGAAATCAAAATTAATATTACAATCAATAAAGACAATTCACAATTCATAAGTAAATCCAATGCAAAATAAGTCAACTCACCAATGCTTCTGGAGTAGTCCGAAGTCATCTAAATTCTTGCCAAGTGTATTCATCAATATAAGAATATTTGTCGCACGGATTAGGACAAGGCTGACCTTCTTTCACCTCAATTTATACGTAATTGTTGGCTAGAGTTGTATTAAACTTCCTCCAGCATTCATCACAATACGTTATTGTCTTCTTATACAAAATTTCACTCTCAAGAATGTCGTAAGTGAGCTGTAATACATGCATTGAATAGTTAGTGACAAATTTAATAATTCAACTATACAAATTTGATAGTTAGTGAGGGCAATCATTTTATACATGGATAGTTTCCCAAATATGTTGCTTCACACGTTTATCCACATTTCTCTACTCCTCTATCAAGATGCTAGGCTTGTTGCGTGCTAGGAGGCCAACAAAACTCTTATATCGGCTTGCATTAGGCCCGATTGGTTTCTAATATCTATCAAACTCAATCGGAATCTTTTCCCCGGTATTCTGATTGAGGGGAATGTCTCTCAATCAGGTGTCTTTTCTACCCCTTCGTATGGGCTGGTTATGTGGCTCACTTTGATCTTGGCTCGGAGCATTGCTAGGCTCGCTCTAATTAACATTAGTTGGATCCGGAGCACCCTCACTAGGATGACTCATTATCCTTACTTTAAGGACACTATTTAAGGACAATGATGGTTTAAGGAAAATTTGCAGAGGCTGTGATGGTTCAAGGACAATAAAAAATTGGGGTCCTCATGCTATCAAAATAAGACTCTGTAGCACTTAATAGCATAACACGACACTATCTACAAAGGTATCGTTCAAAAGCAATTTCCAAGTTATGCAGACATGAACAAATAATTAATTACAATGCACAAATTGATAATCAATATCAAGCAATATCACACCATGTAAATGTGATTCTCACTTCTCATATAAGATTCAGAAATTGAGACAAAGCTAAAAACTTGAGCAATAAAAAACTATGTTCTTGCAACTACAGATAAGAAAATAATGGCACCTCCTTTTTCAAACATACAGCACTTGAGCAATAAAAAACTACTATTAACCAAGCATAAAGATGAAAACACTTAAAATGGACGGAAAACTATGTTGCTGAAACTACAGATGAAATAAGGCTGGATAATACTAGTTCAAACAGAGATCCAACTCAATTATTAAGGAGAACTCATAAATTGCAGAACCTTCAATACCAAAGGAAAGATAGAAGCATAACCAACTGTATACTTTAGCAATGGCAAAACTCTATGTGAATCAAACCAGTGATGAAAATTTCCCCATGATTCAAAGTGGAACTTAAAGTTAAATTAGAGATCATGGCAATTCAGTCCACCAGCAATTCAATCCCCCAATTGCATGTGAAGGAAACAAGCCAACAACAATAATGCAACTCTTAATTAATTAAAAGAAATTGATTACAAATCTTGTCTAATTGAGTCATAAATACTTGAAGTTCAAGCTTAAGGAATAAACCCAGGGGAGGCAAGCAACTGCAATGAGGGAATGCAATCCACAGTACCCCTGCATCAACCGGCGACATTGGTAAAGAATGGAGGAGAGACTTGGAAAGGAGGAGTTTGATGAAGAAACCTAGGGGAGGCAAGCAACGGCAATGAGGGAATGCAATCCACAGTACCCCTGCGTCAACCGGCAGCGTTGGTAAAGAACGGAGGAGAGACTTGGGAAGGAGGAGTTTGATGAAGAAACCCAGGGGAGGCAAGAAAACGAGGTTGAGAAAGAAACCAATTGAAGGGAACAAATGCCAAGCCTTACAGTAATGTATTCAACCGTACATCTGCGTCGACGATAGCGAAGGTTAAGGACGGAGGAGAGAAGTGGAAAGGAGGAGCTGCCACGAACCGAGGGAGGGGTTTGCAAGATGTGCTTGAATATCAGATTTCAAAGTTGAAATTAGGGGCAAGCTAAAAAGGTAAATTTAGGTCAGTTTTAAAACCGGTTGTTCTACAAAACCGGTCTTAAAAGTAATATTTATAATACCGATCTTAAAAATAATGAATTTTTTCCACTTTTTTTGGACTGGTTCTTAATAACAACTGGTCTTGAAGTTTTAATATTTGAGACCGGTTGTTCTTTAAAACCGGTCTACAAAATAATAAACATATTATTTTTTTAATTGCCTTTAATTCAGATAATATATTAGACTTGTTATATTTAGAATAAGTCTAGAAAATATATTACATATATTTATATATTTTAATTATTTATATTTTAAAACCGGTTGTTTTTGGAACGGGTCTAAAAAGTATTTTTTAGACCTTATTTCAATATAACTGGTCTTAAAATTTGATTATAATTACAAAAATGCCACCGGTCATTTTTTTAAGACCTTATCCATTATAACGTAACCAGTCTAAATATGCTGGTCTAAAAGCCCTTTTTTGTATTAGTGATAAGACATATTTACCTAATCTGATTAAATTAAGGAAGTTAGTTAACATAACATATATTTATTGAAACACATTAGTCATCTTTCTTAATTCCCTCATTCCCTCTCCACCTTGATTATTGTTGAGAAAGCATTAATAGAGGTAAATTAGAAAAAGATTAACAAATATGAAAACTATGTCTTATATTTAGGATTAAGATCAACTCCTCAAATATGTCTTATATTAAGAACCAAGGAGTGTGTGTTAAGATCAACTTCTCAAATATGTCTTATATTAAGAACCAAGGAGTGTGTGTTAAGATCAACTCCTCAAATATGTCTTATATTAAGGACCGAGGGAGTGTGTGTGTGTGTGTGTGTGTGTGTGTGTGTGTGTGTGTGTGTGTGTGTGTGTGAAGAGAGATATATGGAAGAAATATATAGAAGCGTGCATGGACATGTAGGAGTTGTGGGGGTATGGTGGGAGCTACGTACCAAGCTTCTGTATGTCTTCAACACTTTGAAACTTCTCTTCTTTTCTTGTGAGAGTTCCCATGGAACATCTTTTACCTGAATGCCTTTTTAAAATTTTCCCCTCCTCTCAATATATACCTACTCATCTGACTCTAGCTCTAGATCCTAATTAATTCACAATAAATAATTGAATAATGAAGGACCACATGAAACACAATGTGTACTGAAAATTAGAATGGTCAATCGGTTGATTGAGACAATGACTCAGGAGTTAGTGGTTTAAATATATTGAGATTAACTTATATCAGACTGGTCATAATAGAAATAAAAATGTATTAACATTTATACATAAACCACATATAATTCAATAAAACAAAGTTACTAAAGTATTACAAACCTAGTGTCTGGCCAAAAAGGTACAACTATAATTGAATGCCATTTTTTAAGGGAAAAGCATTCTTGATGTACCTATAGTTTCTTTCAATTTTTAATTTGGTGTGTGTGTATTTTTCTTCCTTACTAAATATTTTAATTTTACACCTTTAGCACTGTTAACTTCCATAACTTCGCTCCGTTGGTATTGTTAAACTTTGTACGGAAGCTAATTGTGTTAAAATAGTAAAATTAAGGGATTTAATAAGGAGAGAAAAACACATAGATATCAAATTATAGATCAAAGGAAACCAAAAGTGCGGACCTCCAACCCATGGGGCTGAACTTGAAATGGTGTACAACCTTTGAAATTATGTGCTGGAAATTATGGGAGGCTAGAAACAAATTTCTGTTTTGTCATGAAATTTTACAAGCTTATCGCCTAGTTAATGAAGTCATTTCGCTAAGTGATCATATACCACTCATGCTGTTGAGTTTCATAAGCAGTATAAAATTAGGCTAATCTGTTAGTTTTCATTCTGTCTTTTGTATTACACCATGCAAATATCCCATGTACATAATTTTCTGCTAATATATCCATCTTTCACTCCAAGAAGAAGAAGAACTGCACCTGCTGGTGCACAATGATCTCCATCAGGCGGGGTTTGAAGAGAAATAAATGTATGCAGCTTTCCTCTTATAAGTGGGAGAATCACTGTAGACCATTCAGATTAATTTGAATGTGGATTAGATTGATTTTTTTTTACCTTTGCTTTTTTCTTTCCAAAAATATATTTTAATATGTACATAATCTAATATAAAGGTAATCTCTTAACTCTCATATCTTTTAAAAAGAAAAGGATTTTTTTTAATTAAAAACATTGTTTGAAAATATTTAATCTAGATAATTGAAATTCTATTTAAACTGTGTAGATCTCACCGAATGAATAAGTCTTGATGTTTATCATTACTAATTTGCCATAAGCATTGAAAATGGTTCTCAAGTGGGTAGGTTGTTTTCAAGATTTAAACTCATGACCTCTATATCACATGGCAATAATTTTACTGTTGTTGGCTAAAAAAATATAAAATCCAAACCAGCCAACCCTTCCATACCAGCGAAGGGACTTTGGGTTGTTTTTTAAGTGAAGGCAATCCAGCCATTGCTGCTGCTGCTGCTTCTTCTTCTTCTTTTTCTTGGCGTTTTGCGTTGATAACAAGAAGAGGGTTATTGGGCAAATAAATAAGAATTTGGGGACACTTCGGCAATGACCAAATAAAGGCAAATAGATAGAGAGCCTTTGGAGTCCTTGATGTCGACAGCCAGCACAACTAAGAATGGTACGTCAAGGGCCGGCTCCAACCTTTTATCCCCTTCCATACAATTGGCACCATTTTTTATTTTTTAAGTAAAAGTGTCGGTGAATTAATCCAAGAAAAATAAAGTAATATTATTCTGATATTATTTATAAATCTTTTTTTACTAAATCTCACATACCAAGGAAATATAATTAACTCAATAATTATAAGGCAAATCTTTAACTATGCGCTCATTTATAAATGGGTACTTTTCAACTCTTTTTTCTCTATCTATCTTCAAATTATTTCTTCATTGATACAATAAATAAGGGCAAAATTGTCACAATCTCATTTACTACACTGAAACTGGACTTATAAATAGAACCAAATTTTTTTATCAAAAATGACTTATAAATAGAACCTATTATTTTAATTTTTTTAAAAAAAATAAGAAAAATGATAATTAGGGCTTAATAAATCATTAATCCCAATTGGAGATCTCTAATTATTAAAATTTCATTAAAGGATTTAATGATTTCATGAGCTTTTTTATATGACGAGGCAAAATCCCTTTCACATCCACACACAAATAAGTGTTGCTCCTTGGCGTAATCTTTTGTGGGTTAATGGGAGTTATCGAGTTTGTTGGGATAACTGAACCGACTGTAAAAATCGGAGCTTTGCATGGGGCGCCCAGAAGCTGAATAATAAGATACTGGTTTGTCCAAGAGTGGAAGCAATGAGGTCTAAAGGCTGAGAACGAGCCCAAGTTCCAAGAAGCCTATTGTAGAAGCCACCTTCTCCGATCGGCGAGAAACCACCACCAGCCACCAGCTTCTCCGATCGGCTGAGAAGAAGTCGATTTGAATGGGTCTCGGAAGAGAAAACACGAAGAAGGAGGAAAGAGAAAAGGACAAATGGGGGTTGGAGGAATTATTTACACCCTAATTATGGCACAACAACCTGAAAGAGTGAACAAAAAATTAGCTTCTCTAAAACAAAAGTTTCAAAGAAAAAAGTGCTTCTGCGTTTCTTTTCTGGTGTCTTGTAATTTTTTCTCAAATCATGGTTTTCACTCGGAAAGTGCTTTTTTAATTGTTATCCAAACATGCACTTTAGACATAAATTCTCAATAACTCACTTGTGAAACTCAGATAACTCAATTAAGAATAAGGTTACTTTTTTAAAAACTCTTTGGGTCACCTGGCAGTTGCCGATACTTGTTTTGGTATTCAAGCAACTGACTAATCCTGATTGAGATCGTGCAACCAAATATCTCTTCCTAAAAGTTTTTTAAACAAGGTGGAATTCAAATTCATTTCACCTACTTTATGATCGAGTTGATCCATTATTAAACCTAATACCCTTCAGTTCAATAGGTTACTCCTCAATTATAAATTTCAAATAATCATTTGTGAAAAATAGGTAAACCATGAGGCTGTCGAACAATAGGTAAGTCTTTTTTTTTGGACAAATATAGGTAAGTCTTATATAACCCAAATATTCCCTTAATTCCAACTTTGAATTAGTGAAAACAAATACTAGTATATATATAGCTTCAGTTGTGAATTCCAACTCAATTTAAAAAAAAAAAAAATCTAGACAAATGTCAGTCTTTTGATAAAAGTTCTATAATTAGATGTCATCAACAATTGAAATTAATGGCTTAACAAGATCTTGATTATCACCCTACCAAAAAGAATTGTCTCTTTTCTTTTTCCATATTTTTCTTGTATGTCATTTACTATATAAACTTGTACTGGCAGCTCGGCCCTGCCTAATCTCCTTTCAAATGCATTTATAATATACTATGAATATTGAAATAACAAGATATTCAATACAGTTTGAATAAATCCCTTTAATTTTATATTCAAATCCTATTATTGATGATTTTGCAAAATTATGTTGTACATATTGAGATGCCACGTTCCTTAAAAAACATGAAATTACAAAGTTTTGTCCATGTTTTATTCAAATGTTAACTTAATAGAAATTACAAAGGATAATTATATACCGAATGACCTTCTAAAACCTTCAACTTTTCATATTTTTAAGCACAAAATTAAAAAAAAATAAAATCAGGGAATAGGGCTTCATTTTGAGGAAAGAAGGGTGATGTATGAATTAATGTGTTGTGCTTTTGGGCAGAAGATGCAGAGCATGCTGTCTCTGTCTCCCACTCTTTCTTTTTCTTTTTCTTTTTCTTTTTTTTCCCATTGTCTCTGTCTCCCACTCACTTTGTCAACTCTTCCTTTTTTATTATTATTATTTTGCCAAAAAACCTTCAAACTGCGATGGCCCAAATTTGAGGAAAAATATTTTTATAATCTTATTTATAAGGCAATGTTTATTTTAGTCATATTTATAAATTATTGCATCATTATATTTTTCATATGAATATACAACTTTACCTTTTATTTATTGTTATGCCGACTTTGTTTTTATAGAGTATAATATATACTTTTTCCCATGTTCTCTAACCCGGACCGGCCCGGCCGAACCGGCCCGGAAACCGGTGACCCGGGCACTAAACCGGTCCGGTCTGGGTCAACTTTTTTATTTTTTTTTTAATTTTTATTTTTTTAAAAAAAGATTTTCTTTAGAATTTCATACTATAAGCCTAAAATATTCTATTTTTCACCGGTTTGATCCCGGTTTAGCTCCGGTTTGACTCCGGTCTGACCCACTGACCCTTGACCCAGTACCCCGACCGGTTCACTGACCGGTCCGGGTTTAATTACCTTGACTTTTTCTGATCCTATTTATAAACAACTTTCTTTCTCATAGGGTTGGTCCCTTTTATAAGCAATTTTCACTTTTTGTTTGAAAATGCAAGCTTCTTTTTTCTATTTAAATACTACTTTAGTCATATTTATAAGTTCTTTTTTACTAAAAACTTTGGTCCTATTTATAAGTCCATTTTCAGGATAGTAAATGCATTTTGTACTTTTTTACCCCTATTAATTACAATAAACAAAAAGAATTTATTCATATTGAGTTTTAGAATCAATCATAGATAAGGGTAAAATTGAAAATTTAACATATAGTTAATGAGTTAACTAACTCTCCTTGGTATGTAAGAATTAGTTAAAAATGACTTATAAATAGGACCAGAGTGGTACTCATTATACTCATTATCTCTCATACTTTTTATCTATTCTCTCTCCTATACTCTTTTCATAAATAGGGGCATATGTGAAAAAAAAATATGGCATTTTTTACACATTTATTATTTTTAATTACTAATTCGTTTTGCACAATCAACAGAAAAGTCGTTTATAAATAAGACTGGAGGGAGTATTAAACAAAGGTAAAGTTATAAAGTTGTTAGTAATTTTTGAGATACAGTTAATGAGGTTTAATTTTTTTTTCTCGGTTTGCGTGAAATATGTGAGAAGAAGCTTATAAATAGGATATGAGAAATAGGTGAAAAAAATCACTGTTTAAAACCTTTTTTTGTCAGGAGGACTGAATTTGATTATTGACACATTCTATGTATGTAATCATGTTGAATGCCGATACTTTTTCTATATAAAAACATACAAGGTTCTGTTGGGAAAAAATACATATAGCTTCCTTCTATCCAAATAACATAGACATTTCATAGATTTTCCCAAAAATTTAAAAGTAATAAATAAAAAACTCCAATGGTTTTAGTTATTAGGAAGATTCTTTTATCATATTTATCAGTCACATCATTAAATTTTTCTTAACAAACTTTCTAATATCTTAAAATATTTTCTAAAACTATATATTTAACTTATCATATATCCTATGCTATTAAAATAAAATATTTTTTAAATTAGAAATACTTGCTTTTATATAATATGAAACATGTTTGGAAGAGGGAAGAGATACCATCCTTTTCCTCTTTGTCATTATCTTCTCATAATCTTATTTTAATCTCTAGATCATGGAATTGATGATTTAGATTTAATATTTTATAAACTTATTATTATAATATTTTATAAGTAAAAATTTATTTATTTTTTGTATTGCAGTTATGAATTGTATAGATTGGATTTTAAGAGTTTAAATTTATTTATTTATGCTTATAATAATAATAATAATTTTATAAAATATTGAATCTAAAACATTTAATTTTTCAATCTAACATGTATATAAGATTATAAGAAATAAAATAAAAAAGAGGATATTGCAATCAAGTTCGATCTTAGAGAAAAATTTTGTAACAAGAGATGCTGATTTCATATCTCTCTCTTCTCATAAGCCTGGCGTCTAGATGAACAAACATGTTGAGAAGGAAAGAGAGAAGCGATTTACACCGTTAATAATTATATATTTAAAAGATAACGATTATATATTTAAAAGATACTAAAAGATAACGGTGATATATTTTAAAGATATATATGATAGTAATTCATTCGAAACTGAATATTCATTATATCAAGAATTAGATATAAATTTTTCTAAAATAAAATGGCAATAAGCATAATAGCATATGTAAGTTTTTTTTGGAGTTTGGACACAACATGAAATAAGATTTGAAAAATAGAGACGATTAAAATTATTACATTGTACTCAGTAAATAATAAAGGGAAAATTAGAGAGAATGACTAAAGAAAAGAAATATTTATTAATAAGTGATGACTTCTTTTTTTAATAGATTTGATATATATTTTTGATACATTTGGGAAGTCATAGAAGTTTTTAAACTTATAAAAGAAGCAATAATAAATATGGGGAAGTTTCTCAAACAAATAAATGAAAAAAAGCAAGGAAGTTTAAGGTTTATTGATATTATTATTATTATTTTTTAATTGATAGATGCATTTCGTTGTGGAAATTGCTAAATTAGGAAGTTTTAACCAGCAAGAGATGCTACGCCCTTTTGGAAATAATGAAAAGAGGAAAGACTAAAAAAACCTAAACTACGGGTTTTACAATGCCCTCATCTGTTGGTTCAAACTCCTCTCACTTCTGGCGCAATTTAATTAAAATTTCTCATGAGGCACTTCCTCTCATCAAATGGGAGGTGGGAAATGGTGAAGGACTTCGATTTTGGTCAGACTACTGGATTGGTGATCATGGGCCCCTAAAACACCTGTCCTTTGCCCCTATCACTGCAAATGATTTAAACAGACCTCTCAAAGATTACTTGGATCTGAATGGTAATTGGCAACATCACCTATTTGAGCCTCTTTTGCCCTCAGATTTAAAAAATGATATTCGCAAAACCAGCATCTCTGTGAACCATGATTTACCATCTTGCATATGGACACCGACACCCTCAGGAAATTTCACTGTGAAATCTGCCTACGAAGCTATAGAATCTCTCAACTGGGATACGGCTCACAAAAAATGGAAACTAATTTGGAAAATGCCCATAGCTCAAAGGGTACGAACTTTTCTCTGGTTATTTCTAAAAGGAAGATTGATGACAAATGCCGAACGTTTCAGACGTGGGATGACTCAGGACCAAATATGCTTCTTATGCACCGGCTTCGATGAAGATATTAATCATGTCTTCAAAGGATGCCCGTTGGCCAGCTCTGTTTGGAAAAAAATACTACCAAGTGATATGTGGGCAGAATTCTTCCTCACAGACATCTCAGATTGGTTCATAAAGCAGCTAAACAATCCAAATTTGCAGAATACATGGAAGATTGGTTTTTGCATCACTATTTGGAGGCTTTGGGAAGTTCGCAATTGCCAAATTTTTGCAAATGAAAGATACAACATAGACAAAATCTTAATTGATATTCACACTACAGTTTCTCACACAGTCAAATACCATTGCAATTAGTCATTGATCATAGTAGCTTTCTCTTTTTTAGAAGTCCATTTCCTTATGTAATGTACCTTTCGGCTTTACTTTTGTACTATTGATTTATTAATGAAATCTTCCTTTTCACTAAAAAAAAAAAAAAACCTAAACTACAAGTCACGATGGAAAATAAAAGAGGGAGGCGGCATCTTATAACCATCTTCATCACCGTCCACTGGGCAGAACCAGAGGGAGGCAACTTGAGGAGAGAGAAAGGCGTTGAGGTTCCATTTTTCTTCTTCTTCACGAGAGGACTGTCGAGAAGAGAAGAGATTAGAGTAGCTGATTGGATCAAAGGAGTAGCTAGAGCTTGAAGATGAGGCTTTGAATCAATGCTCTGTTTGTTTTCCTTTTCTCTTTTCCTTATGGATTTGAATTTTGAATCTAGTGCTACTGAATTGATTTTGTTTCTAACTGTTATATGTAGCTAGTTTGTTTTGTAACCTTGAGGAGCTATAAACTTTTAGGTTGATTAAACTTTGTTTTCCCTTATTAGTTATATTTAATGTTAATTTTGGTTACTTAATCTTGTCTATTTCTTGTCTACTTAGTGCTTGATCACCATTAAGTATGAATTTGAAAAATTTAGATTAGCGTTGGGAGAGGGATCTTAATTGAACCATAGGATTGAGTAATGTGGGATTAGAATAAATTCTAATTTGCCAATAGAATAGGAATATACCAATTAGACCCATATAATTATATTAGAGTGAAATTGAATTATTATTGCCTCTTGGGTAACTATGTTAGGAAGAACAATTTTAACTTGAGAGGGGTATAAGTGATCAGGAGATATTTACATTTACTAATACTCTAGATTAACAAAATTGACATTAAAACTAGTTAATTAGTGAAAACAATGTTTATGAAGCTAATGAGGAATTAGTGACTATGAGTTGCTTGTTTGATAATTCTGATATATAGTTTGTTTTAATTTGATTTTAATTTTCTTTTCACTCATTTGAATTTAATTTGGTTTTATCAAATTAAAAAAGAATGTAAAATCAATGCTCAACCAGGTTTAGATATCAAATCCTCGTGGAAACAATACTTTACTCACTCTTTATTATTTGATAAGGCCCATACACTTTATAGGCTATCATTTTTTTCCCCTATCAAGGGTCTTAAAAATTGTAATTATTTTGAAGGATAAAAATTAAAAATATAAAATTTTAATTACAAATATAACTTTGACCAAACCCCCTACATTTTTCTAAGCCATGTCAACTATTGATGTTCCCTCGTCTCTCCCTTTATATAATTTGTTCCTAGTTTATGTTTTTGGAACTTATTCGATATAATATTATTGTATTTGAAATTTATTCATCATAAATTTGGCTAGATAATAATAGAGAAGCTAAAAAAAACCGTAATTGAAAATTTATACCTAAATTTTTTATGCTTGAAAATAATTATAATTTTTAAGATCCTTATTAATAAGCATTTCTTTGCATTGATCCTTCTCCCCAATTCTCCCACTAACAAAGTTTGGGCGCCTCAGAATGTATAAAAATTGAGACAGATTTAAGAGGGCTCATTTGTAATTACCTTTAAGTTTTAATTTGACCTAAAAATTTCTAAGGTAGATAGTCTCAGGAAGCTTTATTGGATTAAAAAATGAGTAAAGACACTCTAACTATTAAAAATTAATGAATTGCCTATTTAAAACCAAATGTTGACTGTTAATTTTTTTTTAATAGCTTGGCTTGACGTTACTCTTTTTTAAAGATTTTGGAGAAAATTAAACCTCAACCCTATTTTCAAACATAAGCATGTAAAAAGATGCATACCAAATATTAAGGATAAAATATACTCTACTAATTTGTATTTTCATCGCTTGTTATTTTTCAACTAAAGCAAAATGCAAGCATAATAATTTAAGATCTAGGCTCTTCCTTGTGAATGTTGACAATTGGTACAAGACTTTCTACATAAAATAAACCATGATCAACACCACGACCGATCAAGAAAGTTTCAATCTTAAATTGAGTAGTAGATAGATTGGTCAAACAGACTCTGCTACTATCTATCTTCGTCCAACTCCATTTCTTACCAGATGCATCCACACCCTCCTTCATCAACCAAAAATGAAATTCAGAATCATATCTTCCCATCCCAGTGTAACGAACTAAAACAAGTTTCTTGTCATGCACAATAACTTTTAAAACAAGTGAATTCATGTCTAAAGCAGGCATTGGCATCAATATAAACGATTCCATTACCATATCAAATGAAACTATTCCATCCCCCTCCGCACCTAACTTCCTCACATACCAAAAGATAGATCCATTACCAGAGGCATCACTCCAAAATATTTGCACACCCTCCATGTTCCCAAATTCTATCTCCCTCCAAGAATCTGTACTCAATGAATACACTTCCACCCACTTGATCACACCATGAGGCATATAAATTTTCACTATCTTATAATCATTAAGAATAGGACTAAACCCAAATCCAAAATAGAAAATGCCATAATCGTCATCATGAATATTGCCAGGCACTTGTCTTTCCTCTTGGGTGGCTGGATTCCATAAGAAAAGAGAAGTGCCCAAAGCCAATAGATGTTTAAATTGGATTATCTGGCGGCCCATGCGTGCGGTAACCTTCTCCTGATTCTTCTTTGTGTGAGTATTATTATTTATTACGGAAAATACCATATAGAAACTTTTGAATTACTCATTCTAATTTGGGCCACTGAACTTAACAAATTACAGATTGGGTTATACATCATAATTATGGATTTAAAATTTGGGTCAAAGTACCTCCATATCCCTTATCCCTTAGTTATTTAAAACATCAAAGTTGAAAATGTAACCCTATTATTTGCTCTATTAATTAATTCTTTAAGAAGTACCATATGACTTTGTGCTCTGACTTATATCCAAACATTAATTAAGGATCAAATATACAATAATACTCGTAATATGTATTTCCATCGCTTGTTATTTTTCACCTAAAGCTGTTGATATAGGAGACGTAAAACAATCCTGGGGTTGAGGATAGAGAGGTTTAGCGTAAAATATGAAATAAAAAACCCAACTATGATCATAGTGTACAATAAATAAAAGGAAAAACCATTTTTCAGCTACCTATGCTTTCCAAAAATACTCGCATGCACATCCTTTATGTTCCCAAATTCTATCTGCTTCCAAATTCTATCTTATAATCATTAGCAATAGGACAGTACCCAAATCCAAAAAAGAATTCGCCATTCTTGACATCAAAAATAACTTCGGCCACCTGTTTCACCTCTCTAATAGTTGGATTCCATAAGTAAAGAGAAGTGCTCAACTACGCATGGAAAACACGTCGAACACAGACCAAGCCGTTGCAGGAACCAATGATCGAGCATTGCACAAGTTACCGAGGTAAGATGGCTTCTGAATGTCAAGGGTTCGCATCCTAGAATTAACCACAAATATGTTGTAAGGATCAGCTCCACTCCACCGTCGGAAAAGAAAACTAGGGTTTTGATTACTTGTGTGTGTTAACTCCTAAAAATTGATAATATTCCAGCACATTTTCTTCTGTTTTTACCTATTTCAGATTTAAAATGTGCATAGAAAGAAGTTTTTTTACCTGTATTCAGACTTGCCCCATCCAGCTAAATTGGAAACTTCTTTGAGTGCTTTTGTCCAATTTGAATTCTTTTCATTGCTCTTCTTGAGCTTTACGAATTCACTTCCAAAATCACCGGATTGCTTTCGTACATGCGATGGTTGCACACAGAAGAATATTGGGAAAACTTGCTGTCCAACAGTTCTGTGACATTCCATAATCTTTTCTAGTTCTTGCACGCACCCGCTTCAGCCTGCATAATTGACTGAAAGAATAAGGATTGATGTTCTTGAGCTTTCAATTGCCTGGATTAATGAAGATGAGATACTGTCTCCCCTTCTAATTTCAGGATCCATGAAAACCTCAAGACCAACCTTTTTCAAAGCAGCCCAAAGATGAGATGCAAAACCCTTGCGTGTATCATAACCACAGAAACTCAAGAACACACTTTATTTTTGTGGGTTAATAATCTCTCTTCTGAAACTCGTGCCAAGTAAGTGTTTCTTCTTCATGGGTATCCCCGGCGACCGGGAGAAGCCGTCGGCGGATGTGTCGTGTGAAAAGGACTCGGCTTCTGTAGCTAGGAGCGTGCTCTCCAAAAATGGCATCTCCATTCCCGTTGAAGGGGCGGTCCATTTGGGGAAATCTTCAGATAAACCAGATAGCGTGAAGGTTGATTCCACTCCCAAATCTGGGCATGTCCCCTCATATAAAGACTCCCTCATGGGACTGCATGGCTCGTATGTAAATAAAGTTGGCCACGAAAACTCTTCCCCAGAGGTTAATGCTCTGCTTCCAGAGCTCCTGAACCAAAACTGGGAATTGCCGGAACCTTCAGATGACATGAAGTTACTCATGGATATATATCCATCTATGCAAATCACGCAAGAGGAACTCAACCGATGGGCAAGACCTTGGAATACCTCCCTAGTTATTACCATCCTCGGTGCCAAGGTAAATTTCTTCAGGCTTAAAGAGCACCTGCACAAAATTTGGTAGTCAAATGGGTTTGACTTAATTGATCTCCCAAACAACTATTACGTTGTGAAATTTAAAGATCAAGCTAATTGTGAACAACTCTACAAGAAGATCCTTTTTGGTGGTCCCTGGACGGTTGCCCAGCACTCAATTCTTGTTCAGAGATGGTCTCCTTTCTTCGACCCTCTCAAAAACCCTCTAGGTCGGGTGGCTACTTGGGTCCGCATTCCCAATGTCCCACTCCTCTGCTATAACAAGGAATGCCTTTGGAGAATGGGTGACATGATTGGAAAAACTATCAAAGTGGATATGAACACTATGGAAAATCCTGACGACAAGGAAACTACCATTCACAGGGGACGCTATGCGAGACTCTGTGTAGAAGTAGATTTACAGAAAGAACTCGTTTCCAGAATCATCACGGCATCCAATCTTTTTAATATTGAATATGAAGGCTTAGGACTTATCTGCTTTGGTTGTGGTAGATATGGCCACCGTAAAGAGCAATGTAGCTTTTCGCTTAAGCCTGAAGGATTGACCACTGTGAAGTCTTCATCTTCTGAGAAAGATAAACCGCTAGTGCAGAATCTGTGCACCACCCAGGATCCTCCTTCATCTTCCTCTTCGATGGTTCCGCCGGTGCTGCCCCCGCCGGCCAAGGATCAGCCCTACGGTCCGTGGATGCTGGTGAGTAGATGCGCCGGTTCACACCTGCCGAGAAGCTCGGTGAGTAGTGCGCCATCCGACAAGCTTTGTGGGCAAACCCATCTCGGCACATCATCCCAGTCCAGATTTGCAGTCCTGTCGGGTGCTGGTCATGTAGAAGGCTCGACTTCCCATCAGTTTTCAAATTTGGGATTAGGCTCGGATAAGAGGATTGAACAAGCTCCTGTGATGTCCATGGCCGAAGGAAAGATTAGGAAGGGAAATAGAGTCAGTTTCGGTCAACACCCCAAAAGCAAGGGGGTCCACGTGGGGAGAAGAAAAATCTGGACAGAAAGGAAAAGTGATTTGATGATTAAACCCACCTCCCCAGCCATCGAAAAAGAGAAGGAATTGGAATCCAATGTGAGCCCAAATATTCCGCATGCTTCTCCCACTATGAAGCCAAAGAAAGCTATTAAAATAAGGACCCACAACCTAGTTAGAGGGAGCTTGACGGATGGGCCAATAAAAATCTCTAAATGTGGAATAGCTCATGAAGAAGTGGACCAACCAGATCCCACTTGTGTTTTGAGTAATTTAAATCACTCCCCAACCCCTCACAACGATCACCTCAAGGGAGTTGACCCCACTCCTCTTTCTATGGTAATTCCCAGTGAGTCCGTGAGACTTGAGAAGAGCAATTATTTGGAGTCTATGCCCATGTCCGTGTTGCACCCTGTATCCCAGCTTGAAGTTGTGGTGCACTTGGAAGATAAAACTTCAGACTGATTACCTTGCACGCTCACTAAAGCAATCTCAACTATGCTGAATTACGCACACCTCCGGTGAAATGTATTAGTCTTTTTGCGTTAGAACGTGGTTTACTGCCACAAGAGTAATCTTTGGGGCCTTGCTCCTGATCTTGTATCTTCTCAAGCTATGCTTGCCTTTGTATCACCAAAAAAAAAATGTGCATATCAAAATATCAATCAAAAATCAAAGAAATTCTTATTCTATCCTATATAGTTTGTGATTAAATTGGGAATTTATAAATCCTCTCCCTTTTGTAGGAGGATGGAGATAAGTTTTGGAGTTCTTTTTTTTTTTCGAATTACAAATGGCAAGCATACGCTTGAAAATCAAAAGAAACGCCACCTAGGACGTAGAACCAGTGTCATCCCTGACACTTCTCTTATCAAGCATGAACCGAGTTCTGCATCTAGGATAAACCTCCAAGAAAAACCTTAACTGAGTAGCCTGCCCATGTGTAGATCTAGCTAAAATGTCAGCACATTGAATGGCCTCTCTGTATGCATTAAAAAGCTCAACTTGCCAGTCCCTATATAACAGTTGACGGGTAGCCTCTATAACAGACCGAAACGGATGATCTACCCCACAGTCTCTCATCAACAAACCAATAGCTTCTATTGAATCTGAGAAGACCTGAATATTCCAAAACTTAAAATCTTGACACACCTCTAGGCCTGTTTTAATAGCAATTATCTCTGCAACTGCTACAGGTACCGTCCCAATGTTCTTCATAAATCCAACTAACCAGTTTCCCGCTTTGTCCCGAATCAAACCACCAACGGCCGCAAGGTTATTATCCTTGATTGATGCATCCACATCTAACCGGACATGTTGTAAAATATAAGTGTTTGAGTGGGTGAGTCAAAGAAGCTAGTCCCACATTGCTTGAGAATAAGAGGTCACTAGCCTATATATATCACTATACTATCTTGGGCTTGTAAAGAGGCCTAGAGGAGTGGTGGGCTCGCACGCACAACAACGGGCCACCGGAAGGCAAACGTAGTTAAAATTCGGCGATTACCCCCTGCGCGTGAATAAATACGTGGTACTGGCACTTTTTGTAAAATATTTTTGCTCACCGAAAATATTATTTTTTAGATAATAAAAATAATATTTATTTTGGCTTGCCAAAAAGTCACTATATTTTGGGGTTTAAAATTCGTGACCCTCCGTGACTAGAAATTGCTGACGGTCCGGTGCTTCGTCAGGAGACCTTTCCATTGGCAACCCACAGGCTTGTCTATTCGGTGGTGGCTCTTCATGAAAACGCCTATAAAAGAGACACAGGCGGGGTGCTCAGTACATCAAAATCTCATCTCCTCTCCTCTGTTCAACTTTTTTTAACTGTCGTTGCCATTACCTTTCGCCAGTTCTGTTGCCTTGATTGTATCAAGAAGGGTCTGTTTAATCCTAGGAAGTGCCGCTTCCTCTCTGCCGGTGGTCGCGGAATAACTCTATAGGACAGTGTCCTTGGACACAACTCAGATCATCCGTTTCAGATTGCTCATAATTTCTGTTATTCATCTGCTTTTGTTCGTGATCGTCTACAGGACCAACTGAGTTAACACCATTATGGAGAACAACGCTGATAACAACGTTCCTGAGACTCGGACTCATCCCGGTGTAACAGTTCTCGAGTCTCATTCCACTGCAACAACGGTGCCTTTTGCCATGCCGTTCCCGAGGCCTTTTCCCGACACCTCCAAGATCGATGTTTTTGACAGAAAAAATTTTAGGCACTGGCAAGAACATGTTTATTCTATTCTCGATATGCATGGGGTGGCTGCTACTCTCGATCAACTGGAACCTTCATCAGATTCTAACCAAGCCATGAAGGATTCTTGGACGTACGCTAATAAGGTTTGCAGGCACACCCTTATAAGTACTCTCTCTAATGATCTGTTTGATGTTTACTGTGTCTACAAGGAGGCACAAAAGATTTGGGAGTCACTTATCTTGAAATACATTGCTGAGGACGCCAGGAAACAAAAGTTCGTTGTGGGGAATTTTTACAAATGGGAAATGGTCGAGGATAAGGACATCAAACTACAAATCAATGAGTATCATAAATTGCTTGAAGAACTCCGGGCTGAAAAGATCAATCTACTAGATGAGTTTGTAGCAGGAGTCTTAATAGAAAAGTTGCCAGAAACGTGGAATGATTACAAGCAACAATTAAAGCACAAGCAGAAGTAGTTGTCGTTGTCGGATCTGATTACGCATATTATCATTGAAGATACCAACAGAAAAGTGATCCAAGCAGCAAAGGGGAGGCTAATGACTGAAAAAGCAAACTTAGTGGAAGGAAAGCCGCACGACAAGAGGTATGGCTCTAAACATCAACACAAAAAGAAGTCTAATTACAAGCCTAATGATTCTAACCATAACCCCAATTTCAAGAAGAAAGGAGATTGTTATTTCTGTGGAAAGCCAGGTCACTTTGCTGCTCAGTGTAGGAAAAAGGCAAAAGTTGAAAATCATAAAAGAGACGAAAATCCTCCAAAGCCAAAAGTAAATTTGGTTGAAGGAGATGAAAACAGTGATGATGAAGTCATTATTGCGGTAGTCTCTCAAGCCTTATTGGTCTCTAATGTGAAGAAATGGGTGGTAGATTCTGGTGCTACTAAGCACATATGTGCCAATAGGGACATTTTTTCCTCCTTTGAAGAAGGAGAATACCACATTTATTTGGCTAATTCACGAACTGCAAAAGTTCAAGGAAAAGGAAAAATGGTGCTGAAACTCACATCTAGGAAGACATTAGCACTGAATGATTATTTGTATGTGCATGAACTTAGAGCAAATTTAATATCTGTGGCTCTATTAGGAAAATTTGGGGTTAAGGTGTCATCTGAATCTGATAAGATCATTATGACAAAGAACAATTTTCTGATAGGAAAGGGTTATTGTAATCAGGGTCTTTTTGTACTGAGTGTTGATGAAAATAATAATAATGCATCTTTTTCTGCTTACTTGATTGATTCCTTTGATTTATGGCACCCTAGACTAGGACATATACATAGATCTTATATAAAGCGATTGCAAAATCTTGGGATAGTTTCTGAAATTAATATAAATAATGTTAATAAATGTGAAGTTTGTGCAGAAACTAAATTGTCTAAAAGAACTCATTTCCCCATACAAAGAAATAGTGAGTTATTATCACTAATTCATACTGATTTAGGATATTTAAAACAAACTGAGACTAGAGGTGGAAAAAGATATTATATAACGTTTATTGATGAATTTTCTAGATATACTAAAGTATACCCTATTAAGGAACAAGGATGAAGCTTTTGGAAAAAAAATTTTGTGCAAGGCAGAGGTAGAAAATCAATTAGATAGAAAAATCAAAAGAATTAGGTCTAATAGAGGAGGAGAATATTTACCATTAAATGACTTTTGTGAAAAAGAAAGCATAATTCATGAAATAACTCCTCCATATTCACCTGAGTCTAATGGGATAGCAGAAAGGAAAAATAGAACTTTGAAAGAAATGATGAATGCCTTACTTGTAAGTTCTGGTGCACCTGATAATTTATGGGGAGAAGCCTTATTAACTTCCTGTTTTCTACAAAATAGAATACCTCATAAGAAAACCAAGAAAACACCTTATGAGTTATGGAAGGGATATACACCTAACTTGACATATTTAAAAGTGTGGGGGTGTCTTGCAAAAGTTCTTTTACCCGATCCCAAACGGAAAAGGATTGGTTCAAAAACTGTTGATTGCGTGTTTATTGGTTATGCTTTACAAAGTGCTGCTTATCGTTTTCTAATTTTGAAAAGTGATATTTTAGAGCGTAATACAATTATTAAAACAAAAGATGCAGAATTCTTTGAGAATATTTTTCCTTTAAAAATTAAGCAAATTCCTAAAAGAGTTGAACAACTTTCTGAACAAAATGAAGATGTGGTTGAAAATTTACGGAGAAGTAAAAGACAAAGAAAATAAACATCTTTTGGAGATGATTTTTATACATATTTAGTGCAAAATGAACCTAAGAACTTTTATGAAGCTGTTTTTTCTCCGGATGAAAAGTTTTGGAAAGAAGCTATTAAAGCTAAGATCGACTCTTTGAATCAAAATAAAACTTGGGTTTTAGTAGACTTGCCTCTAGGAGCAAAACCTATTGGGTGTAAATGGGTATTCAGGAAAAAATACTTTCCTGATGGGTCTATAGACAAATATAAAGCTAGATTAGTTGCCAAAGACTTTACCCAGAAAGAAAACATTGATTATTTTGATACCTTCTCCCCTGTAACCAGGATTTCCTCTGTTAGAGTTCTAATTGCGTTAGCATCAATTCATAATCTTGTTATTCATCAAATGGATGTTAAAACGGCATTTTTAAATGGTGATTTAGAAGAGGAAATTTATATGGTTCAACCTGAAGGGTGTATTGTTCCTGGGCAAGAAAACAAAGTTTGCAAATTAAATAAGTCATTATATGGTTTAAAGCAAGCACCCAAGCAGTGGCATGAGAAATTAGATCAAGTTTTAACAAGTGGTGGTTTCTCTACTATTGAAGTAGAAAAATGTGTTTATATAAAAGCTTTGAATAATGATTGTGTGATTATTTGCTTATATGTGGATGATATGCTTATCTTTGGTACTAGTTTAAAGGTAGTACTTGAAACAAAAAGTTTCCTTGCTTCAAACTTTGATATGAAAGATCTTGGAGAAGCAAAGGTAATCTTGGGTGTAAAAATCATAAGGAATGAACATGGTATTCAACTTTCTCAAGAACATTATATTGAGAAGAATTTGAGAAGGTTTGAATAGTTTGATGAAGAGCCTTTGAGTAATCCTTATGATGGTAGTATACATTTGAAAAAACATGATGGAGATCCAATAGCTCAATCTAAATATGCACAAATCATTGGGAGTTTGTTGCATTTAATGAATTTTACTAGGCCAGACATAGCATATGCTGTGTGTAGATTGAGCAGGTATACTCACTGCCCAGGTAGTAAACATTGGGAGGCTCTCATAAGATTATTACGATACTTGAGATGTACCATGAATTATGGTATATAATACAGTGGATTTCCTGTTGTATTAGAAGGGTACAGTGATGCTAATTGAATTTCAGACTCAGATGAGACAAAATCAACCCCCGTACCAAAATGAAATCTACTCGTTACATTTTCGATTTTTTTGTTGCATCCCCCCTTTCTAGGCCCAATGCAACTTTCTAGGGGGTCCGGGTATGGATTTGCAAAAGTCGGATTTTTGGTGGCATGGGTTGGCAACCATGTTCGGGGTCCGGGCAAGTCTTGGCAGCCTTGGGCAAGGTGGTGGCAAGGTTTGGCAGCCTTGGAAAGGGTCTGGGCAAGGTTTGGTACACTTAGGCAGGGTCCGGGCAAGTCCTGGCACGTCCAGGACTGGTCCTGGCTGGTTCAGGACTTACTCAGGACTTGCCCGGGCAAGGTTCTGCGCAGTGCAAAAACTTCACCCCTGTACCAAAATGAAATCTACTTGTTACATTTTCGATTTTTTTGTTGCATCCCCCCTTTCTAGGCCCAATGCAACTTTCTAGGAGGTCCGGGCATGGATTTGCAAAATTCGGATTTTTGGTGGCATGGGTTGGCAACCATGTTCGGGTCCGGGCAAGTCTTGGCAGCCTTGGGCAAGGTTTGGCAGCCTTGGAAAGGGTCCGGGCAAGGTTTGACACATTTGGGCAGGGTCCGGGCAAGTCCTGCCACGTCCAGGACTGGTTCTGGCTGGTTCAGGACTTACTCAGGACTTGCCCGGGCAAGATTCTGCACAGTGTAAAAACTTCACCCCCATACCAAAATGAAATCTACTCGTTACATTTTTTATTTTTTTGTTGCATCCCCCCTTTCTAGGCCCAATGCAACTTTCTAGGGGGTCCGGGCATGGATTTGCAAAAGTCGGATTTTTGGTGGCATGGGTTGGCAACCATGTTCGGGGTCCGGGCAAGTCTTGGCAGCCTTGGGCAAGGTGGTGGCAAGGTTTGGCAGCCTTGGAAAGGGTCCGGGCAAGGTTTGGCACACTTGGGCAGGGTCCGGACAAGTCCTGGCACGTCCAGGACTGGTCCTGGCTGGTTCAGGACTTACTCAGGACTTGCCCGGGCAAGGTTCTACGCGGTGCAAAAACTTCACCCCCGTACCAAAATGAAATCTACTCGTTACATTTTCGATTTTTTTGTTGCATCCCCCCTTTCTAGCAAATATCCCATTAGGTGACAAACCAACACCATCAGTGTCATTACACTGTGATAATAAAGCAGTAATTGTGAGATCCTCTCCTTAATAATAATATAATATTAACTTATCTTTAAGAATTACTCATTTCATTCATTTTTCTAAAAAAAAGAAAGATTACCATGGTAGAAAAGAGTTCAAGTAACTATTTGAGAATCCTACCATGGTAATAAAAGATTTAAGTCCCTATAGTTATCATATCAAACATTTCCATTTCAAAACCAAGGTCACCCAACTTTATATGATAAACAGAGTACGAAGAGGAATTTAGAGTTTACAAAATATGGTCCCTAATAAGTGGTAATATACATTCATTCAACACATAATAAACTACAAGAGGCTATAGAAATATATCTATGCCTCAGGAGCTCCTCCCGACATTCCAGCAAGAGAATTATCACCTGAAAAATGTTAAATTAACGGGGTGAGACAAAAGCCTCAGTAACCAGCTATCCGACTCATTACACATGCTAACATGTGTTCATGAGGTGCTAAGTGGAACAATTTATATAAAAATTCAATATCACAGTTTTATACATAAATTTCTTATTACAATTCCCATTGCCTCCCATCAATCCAACCGAACCACCTTATTTCCACGCGACTAGACCCATGGGCTAAGTTACTAACCATGTGACTGGCCACTCAAAAAGCTCACCGGTCACGTCATGAGGATCGGCCAAACCCTCAGAGCACGTGCCCCGGACCATGGGTCTTTCGGTGTCGCAGCCCCTCATTGAAACTGGTGGAGCAGTCCCTCATTGAAACTGGTGGGACAATAAACAGCCAACCATCGTGCACCAATGGAGGCTATACCACGTGGTAAAATAATATACTCCATCTTATCCCAAATCCATTATCACAATAATTTATCAATAATTATTTCCATAGGATTTTCCCGAATATATACATAATTTTCTCATTTCAAATCATAAAATTCCACAAAGCTATTTTATATCAAAATACTTCACAATATAATGAAAACTTTCTCAATCACAATAAACCTTTGCTCATTGGAGTAAATATCAAAATACTCATAAACAGCATATCAACACAGATAATAAGTGGAAAGTGGTTACCTTTCGCCAAAGCAAAAATTATAATCACAAGCTTCTAATCCAAGAGCTCAAATATACGCCAAAAATCAATCTACAATAATCAATTTATAAAATGGATAAATTATAAATCATCATTCTAAAAAAAATCTAAACCGATTAAAACCTCAAGAATACCTCTAATAATCCAAATAAATTATTTAACCTAAATTTAATCGGTTAAAAAGCCTAATATAGAATTATTCATAGATTAGTTATGTAAAGATTTTATTATAAAATTATATGTTAATTAAGTAACAAAAGTAACTTGATTAAAATTAACTATTAATTATCCTCTACATTCCTGTAGCATTATGTTAACAAAACTCAAATTTATCCAAAATCATAATCTTAAAATTTTCTCTAATCATCATAAAATTATTACCATAAGAAAGAGAAAATTATTTAGAACATTTCCATAAAAATAATTTTGAGATGAGAAGTAATATTGAGTACCTTATCGATCTCCAAAGATATGAAAATACTCCTACTAATGCTTCACTCTACACTTTTCTTCACACTTGAGGTGTGTGAAGTGAGGACGGAGGAGAGGGGGTATTTATAATGCTCCCCGCCTCTTGAAACTGCGGATGCCTTCCACAGTTTCATTTAATAATTGTGGGCGCTGCCCACAATCAATGTTGAAAACTGGGGGAGGCATTCCCCCCAGTTTTCAACGTTGTGGGCGCCGTTGGCGCCCACAACTTTTTTTTTTTTTTTGAAATATATATATTATTTTATAATATTTATTTATTTATTATTATTTTTAAATATATATATATTTTATTTTTATTATTATTTTTTTAAAAAAAAAATTTAACTAAATCCCTCTTTTCTTTTTATCCAAAAATTACTATTAATTTCATAATTATCTCTAAATAAAAATTAGGATGTTACAGTAATAGCCACAGCTAAGAATAAAATCTTCAATGGTAAGAGTAGACACATACGATTGAGACATAATATTATAAGGCAGTTGCTAAAGGATGGTGTTATCTCAATCAATTATGTAAAGTCAGAAATGAATTTGGCGGATCCGTTAACAAAACCTCTTAGGAGGAAAATGGTTGTTGAAACATCAAAAGGAATGGAACTAAAGCCGACTACTAATTAACAGCTATGGCAACCCATCCTTTGCGATTGGTGATCCCATAAAGAAGGTTCACTGGGTAAGAACAAGTCATTCGTCAGTTTTGACTAGCACAAATATTTTACTTCCCTTCCTATGACATTTTGAATGTGCTAGACTGCATTATTGTAGGTTAAGCAAAGCACTTAATGATTTCATAGTCCAACAAGACAGTGTGCATAGTACAGGTACACTTATATGAAATCACCTCTATGAATGTGGACTATGGTCGCTCCTATAAGATCATGGAAAAATCTCTAGATCATTCATTATGCACCAAGCACGCACATGGCCGACATAACGCGCAAAACCGTCGTTAACAGCGGAAATGTTAAGATATAATTTGATTCTTAATGCCTCTGATATGCACCAAAGAAATGTGAGTTCATAGTCCATAGGACCACTAACATCTCTGTGTATCATGTGTTATTGGTCTAAGTCTAGTTCATAATCCATCGGACCACTAGATACAATGGTTATATCCTGTGGGTAACACAGTGGGTTTCTTTGACACATGTGGGGGATTGTTGTAAAATATAAGTGTTTAAGTGGGTGTGTCAAAGAAGCTAGTCTCACATTGCTTAGGAATAAAAGGTCACTAGCCTATATATATCACTATACTATCTTGGGCTTGTGAAGAGGCCTAGAGAAGTAGTAGGCTCACGCGTACAACAACGGGCCACTGGAAGGCAAACGTAGTTGAAATCTGGCGATTCCTCCCCCCTACGCGTGAATAAATACATGGTACTGGCATTTTTTGTAAAATATTTTTGCTCACCGGAAATATTATTTTTTAGATAATAAAAATAATATTTATTTTGGCTTGCCGAAAAGTCACTATATTTTGGGGTTTAAAATTCGTGACCCTCCGTGACTGGAAATTGCTGACGGTCCGGCGCTTCATCAGGAGACCTTTCCGTTGGCAACTCACAGGCTTGTCTGTTCGGTGGTTGCTATCCGGTCTCAACGGACGTATTGTCCAGGTTCCTTCATGACCGATGGCTCTTCATGAAAGCAAAGAGGCACAGGCGGGGTGCTCAATACATCACAATCTCATCTCCACTCCTCTGTTCAACTTTTTCTGACTGTCGTTGCCATTACCTTTCGCCAGTTCTGTTGTCTTGATTGTATCAAGAAGGGTCTGTTTAATCCTGGGGAGTGCCGCTTCCTCTCTGCCGATGGTCGTGGAATAACTCTATAGGACAATGTCCTCGGACACGACTCAGATTGTCCTTTTTAGATTGCTCGTGATTTCTGCTGTTTATCTGTTTCTGTTTGTGATCGTCTACAGGACATACCCAGGTGCTGGTACACTCCATGAGGATGTTGAAGACAAATTATTCGCAAAGATAGAATGCTGAAATCTTCCCTTCAGAGTAACCTCCATGAGATGAAAGAGAACCTGATGAATAACTTCATTCGATGTAGCTATATGATTATCAAACAACTCAGAACATCGAGTCTTCTAAATACACCAACACACATGAGAAAAAACACGCATCCATGGCCAACGTTGATAACGCAATTGTCCTAGATTTCTGGTTGCATTCCACCATAGCCACTCCTGCAAATCAGAAAAGAAAAAAACTACATATTTGTTAGGATTTATAATTTCTTTCCATACAGATTTTGCTCTCTCACAATCCCTCGGCATATGTAACACTGTTTCCTCACAATGACATCCTAGGGGACACTCGCCATTCTGTAAAAGACCTATTCTAGCTCTCAAGGAGTTTGTCATTAATCTCTCATGGGTTATTTGCCATAGGAAGAACTTTATTTTCTTTGGCACTTGCCAATGCCAAAATCTCCACCAAACCTGCCCTAAATAGTTAACCTGAGGCCTGGTTAAGAAATTATAGGCTGCTTTGACATAAAAGATCCCATCAGGCGAATTCCGCCACGTAATGACATCCGGCTGACATCCACTTGGGAGGTAGGTTTTCATCAATTGGGTGATAACCCATAATGGTAAATGATCCCTCCACTGTTGAATATCCCAATCCCTACTAGGAGTTACAAAATTACAAACCAATGCATCTGGATTTATCATATCCACATTACCTATAACATACTCAATTAAAGGTCTATCCAATGATGATCATCTATCCCATCAGAATCTTGTAGATTTCCCATCATTCACTTTCTTACCTAACCCTTGTAGAAACTTATCCCACTCCTGCAAAATAGCTTGCCAAGTGAGAGAATTATGTTTCTTCTTAGACACCATCGGTACACAACTATCACCACAATCATATTTTGTTCTTAAACACCAAACCCACAAAGCATTAGGTTTTGTAATCAACCCCCAGCAAAGTTTCATGATGAAAGCTTTATTTTGGCACCTCAAATCCTTAATTCCTAAACCACCACTTTTTTTACTATCCAGAATTTTTTGCCGAGCAATAAGATGCATTCGCCTAGCATTCACATCTTGACACCATAAGAAATTCCTATTCAACTTCTCAATTTCCCTAATTATACCTTTAGGTAAAAGAGTAGACTGCATATGATACATAGGAAGGGCTGAAATGACCGCCTTAATAAGAATTGTCCGACCTGCCATACTTATAAACTTACCCTTCCATGATGATAATCTAATATTTACCTTTTTAACAATGTGCCCAAACAACTCATTTGTGATCATTGAGTGAACAAGAGGGACACCGAGGTACTTACCAAGATTTGGGGTCATCCCAATTCCTAATTTCTGACTTAAAGCAAGATTCCTGTTAAAATGAACATTTCTAGAGAAAAATACCTTAGACTTGTCCAGATTAACTCTATGTCCAGAGATACAACAAAACCTTGCCATGGTTTTTCGGATCACCTCCATCTACTTCAAAGAAGCTTCTGCAAAAAGTAACAAATCATCAGCAAAAAATAAATGAGAAATGGGGGGCCCATTATGTGCTAACCTTAACGGCTTCCATAATCCTCTTGCACATTCCCTCCTTATTAAATGACCCAGTCTTTCCATACACAAAACAAATAAGTAAGGACTCAATGGGTCTCCTTGTCGTACTCCACGAGAGGGGGGAAACTAGGTCCTTTGTCACCATTCCAAAGTACTTTCATAGAAGTTGACCTTATACACATCATGATAACTTGTAACAGATCCTCTTGAGTGCCCACAAATTGTAACGTATCTTGCACAAAATCCCAGTCAAGTTTGTCATAAGCCTTTTCCATGTCTACCTTCACAGCCACATAACCCTTCCTTCCAGGCTTGGTTCTCATAAAATGAATGGCCTCTTGGGCAATAATAATATTATCACAACTTGACCTATTAGGGATGAAACTGCATTGTTCAACAGCCACTAAATAGTTCATGACCCCTCGAAATCTTTACGCTAATAATTTAGTAATCACTTTAAAGCTCACATTACACAAGGAAATAAGCCTCATATCCTTCAAAATAATAGGATCTTCAACTTTATGAATTAGCACTATATTTGTTTGATTAATAGCGCTGATTGTAGACGGGTCCTAGAATGCCATTCGCACCAAATCACATACCTTATCACCTACCCTGTCCCATTGTGTCTGGAAAAAAATGCGCTTGCAAGCTATCAGGCCCTGGTGCTTTAAACGCCCGTATGAAAAAGGTGGCATTTTTAATTTCAATATTAGTGACCTCACTATGTAGAGCTTCAATATGATCCTGTTGCAAACAAGGGAAATCATTGGGCCAATCATCATCTTTAAACACCTGAGCATCACAAGTGTAAAGCTTAGCAAAGTATTCACTCGCCATCTGTTTCAATGTATCATGCTCATGCATCCATACTCCACTTTCATCTTGCAAAGATAATATTTTCTGATTCTTACGTTTGATGATAGTTGAAGCATGGAAAAATCTAGTATTTTTGTCACCCCACTAAAGCCATTTACAACGTAATTTTTGAAACCACATGAGCTCCTCCTGTAACAGTAATTTATGATATTCCCCCCATAGCCTCCTTTCAAGCCTATATAAACCGTTCCCACAATTGTTCCTCTTACTTCTTTTTATGCCCTCCAATCTTCTCATAAGATCTTTCTTTTTTTGTGAAAAGTTACCCACCTTCACCTTATTCCAATAAGTGACTAATTCCTGAAACCTAGCAACTCCTTGACCCCAGTCTGTGTCCCTCCAAGCCTCCCTTACTAATTCCTCAAAGTCATCCTCTAAAAGCCATGCTGATTAGAACTGAAACCTGGATCTTGTTAGAGAAAATCTACAGGAATGTGCAAAGGATAGGACAATTACTTTATGATCTGATTTATACTTAAGGTCATGATAGACTATTGAATTTGGAAAATCCGAGACCCATGCTATATTACCAAACACCCAATCAAGTTTCTCTCTTACTTCTTCTCTTTCCCAAGTAAAATTATCATAAGGATCAGAAATTTCCACCAAACCTGCATTAGAAATGCACTCATCAAAATGCTTCATTGACATAATAGAAGGAGCGCGCCGACCCCCCTTGTTTATGTGATTCCTTCCGATACACATTGAAATCTCCTAGTACCACCCATTCATCATCTATCAATTCAACTATAGCCCCAATCGATTGCCACAAACTTTTCCTTTTTCGATAGTTAACTTCACCATAAACAAACATTGCAAAACACTTTTGATTTAAACTGCAATTATGAATACAACAAAATAGAAATTTCTCACTAGATATTAAGTAAACAACCTCATACTGAAAGTCATTCCACAACACCCAAATTCCACCAACAAATCCTGAAGCTTCAACTCTAATCCAGTTTGTGAACCCTAACTTTTTAACTACTCCATCTGCATGATCACCGCTGACACGAGGTTCCAACAGACACAAAATACCAATATCATTCTTCTTAACAATTTATTTAACCAATAGGTGGAAGGCTCGATTTCCAACCCCCTACAATTCCAACTTGCTAAATTCATAGAGAAATAACATAAGAGGATATAGAGAGAAAACTATCACCTGGACTCTCCCGTTTGTGGAACAAAATCAATGTCATCGGCCTGAGTACCTTCCGGGTCCACTGCCATCTCAACCCAAATATCATTATTGCCCGTAACAGTCCTCTGTAAATCTGGCAGTTCCACATCCTCCTTTAAGAACCAAGAAGCAAGTAAAGAGCAAAGGAAATGAAGCATTACACAAGTAGAAGAAGGAAAGAACTTGTACAACTAGCCTCGGCAAGTTCACAACTTGCTGGAGCAAATAGAAAAAAAAACAAGAAAAATTTATTCTCTGTGTCACTAGCACAACAAGTGGCAAAACTGGCCAAAGCCAGCAAGGCATCTGAAGAAAAATTTGCTCTGTGTCACTGGTCACAGCAAGTGGTAAAACTCACTAACGCCAGTAAGGAAAAGTATAGCTGCACGTTTTGATCGCTGAAGCAGCAAAAGGCTATTTAACCTAGGGAAAAGCACAAAAAACACACATTCTACACTTTGGAAATTTGAGGCACGAAAGGAGCGAGCTTGGGAAGGAGTTCCAATCAAGTTTGGAGGCTTGTGTGGTCACTTCAAGAGTTTAAGTATTTCATTTTCAGGATAACTTTGAACCTCCATATGGATTGAGACTATGTTATTCTCTCTTTTCTAGAATCTAATGAGGTATTTTGTATTGATTTTATTCTATGCTTAATGCTTCTAAGTTCTTGATCAACACTTAGATGATTTGTTGAATGAGATAATATTTGAGAGAGATTATCTTATTTAAAGAACTTGGATCAAGTCATGCTAGTCTTAAAATTCATATTTGAATAGCGAGTTGGTTAATAGAAAAGATATTTATCTATTAACCTAGTATTGTCATTATAAGATTGGGTCTTAATGACTATTTTCATTAACTTTTTGCAAGAGAGTGAATGAGTTCTTTGAAAATAGATGTTGGTCTTGACTTGAGAAAGCTTTTTCAATACTTGTGAATCTTAGACAAACACTTGATGTTTCATTAGAGCTAATTAAGAGGGAACTAATTGGTTTCATGAACTATAGAGGGGAGAAGAGTAATCTTGGAGTTAGAAATAAATTTTATCTTAATTCAATTCACTTTATTTTGAACCAAAATTGTTTCCATAAATTGGAATATTCGAAATGACTTTGCCAAATCTAATTAAGAGTATAATTGCATTAATAGGCTAACTTTGTCTTAGTCATCATGGGAATGACATTTTTTATACTATTTGCGACCCGTATACTTGCGGTATGTTAGACGACACACAGTGCGATGGAGGTGATCACTATTACAAACTAGACATTTAACGACCCTAAAGGACGTCCCTTTTTAAATTAGAGACGCCCAAAGTTCAATATTTAGCGGGAAATATTGGCGCTGGTTGAATTTTTTTTAAAAAAAAATTTGAACCGCTTTAGACGTCCCCAGTCTCACTTTAGAAGTCCCCAGTCAAACTGGGGATGTCTAAAGCTCACTTTAGAAGTCCCCAGTCAAACTGGGGACGTCTAAAGTGAGCTTTAGACGTCCCCATTTTGACTGGGGACGCGGAAAAGCCTTTCAGACACCCATCCCATCAGCAGCAGGCCAGCAGCTTTATTTTCCTTCCCCAAGCTTCATTCCGTCTTCCCTCGTGAGCTTCGTTCCAAGTTGTCTTCCTCTTTCCCCTTTCCCTTGCTTCCTTTCCCGTCTTCCTTCCTCTTTCTCAGTTCGTTGCTGCAACTCCCTTTCCCGTGCTTCCTTCCCTATCTGCCTTCCTCTTTCTCATAATCATATTTCTATTTTTCCCTCTCTCTTCTTTGACGAGAGCACCATCGTTTGTGTCTCCCTTTCACAACTATCGTCTTCCTAGCTGGTGGCACCGTGAGTCATCTCCATTTCCGTCATCCACAGGTTTGTCTCTCACTCCCACAACTTTGGATACAAATGATTGAACAAATGCTTGTAACTGTTAATTTAAATCAGATTATAAAACTGGAAAAACAGAGTAACTTGTATATGCATACTTTTAATCTGCTTCTAATTTGCTTGATATGGAAATCGACTGTCATTATTGCATACTTGTTTTTTTCGTCAGCAACTTCAACACGGTGATGTATATATATAGACATGAGTTAAAAAAATGACAATGATACTTAGGAATGAATTTGTTTTGGCTTAGGTTAGTCTAGTTTAATATTATTCAAAAGTCAACTAAATTACAAAAATATGTCAGAGTTTTGCCTCAAATGCGTGTATGGTTCTGGAATATTGATGAGGTACAATATAATACAACATCAATTATGCCATAAAATAGGTATGACACTTTTTTTCTAGGAGAGCATTTCTAAGAGAGCTCATTTCTTGTGATAGGATGAATAATACTTATCTAAAAATTGTGGAGGCTTGAAAATTGTTTAGTTGGAAGCTTTGAACTTGGCATGGGTTGCTTGGTAAAAAAAATCACAATGATACATTGTCTTGAATATGAATTGCCTTAATTAGTTTAGTTTAAATTAAGTTGAGACGGTTTGTTATTTTGATTTTAGGATGTCTCACTTTTAAGGGGAATTTTGGGATGAATTTCCAAGGTGCGAATTAGAGTTGTGTTGTTGTACATACTATTAGATTGTTGGATAACATGTTTATTAGATAGTGCTGAACTGCTGTTGTTTCCATTCTGGTTTATGCAATATTTCTTCTATCCAATTTCTATAGTTTAAATTTTCCGGACAGTGATGTATATATAAAAGGCCATAAAAAAAACTTTAGATGTCCCCAGTGCAAACTGGGAACATCTAAAGTGTTTATGAACCACTTTAGTCGCCAGAGCAAACTGGGGACGTCTAAAGTGTTTCTGAACCACTTTAGATGTCCCCAGTTTGAACTGGGGACTTCTAAGTGCAAACTGGGGACGTCTAAAGTGGTTCAGAAACACTTTAGACGTCCCTAGTAACGACTGGGGACGTCTAAAGTCTGACCAAAAGACGTCCCCTATTTTAGGGACGTTATTGACAGTTTTTTCTACGACGCTCAGATAGACGTCCCTTTGTTTTCAGACGTTAAAATGCCCAAAAAAAAGGATGTTAAAAGCGTTTTTTGTAGTAGTGAAAGATGGAGACTCGATGATATTTGTTTGTAGACACACTAAGATCGGATTAGGGATTTTACCAGAAGTCGCTTGAGAATGTTTGTGATGATTTCTTCGGGAAGGAATGGAGTGTCATAGTGGCCGACTGGGGAAAACAAATTTTTCAGGTAAAGCCTTGGCAACTAAACGAACCGATTTGGAATTGCAATCAAAAGGACCCGATGTTACGAGACGGAAGCTTCGCTCGCTTATATGGCTACCGCACTAAAAAAGAACGTTTTCAGAGATAAATTGGGTATATAATACGTAAGAAAGGATTTTTTTTTTTTTTTTTTTTTGGATAAAACGATAAGATGAGATTAAGATTATTTCTAAAATCTATTTTTTTGAGAAAAAAATAATTAGATGATAGAAAATAAATGTTTTTTTCGTTAATTTATTTTTAATTTTTTTAGATAACTTTTCTTGAAAAATGTAATGAGCCAGGTAGAGGGAGAAAATTAAATTAATCTACAGGCAACAAAATCGAATGAGTAATTTGAATTTTTTTTAAAAAAATAAAAATCTAAAGCATATTTTTAGTCATTTACCTAAGGTATATTATTATTATTTATTGGTCCCTTAATTTTATAAAGTATACTTTTGGTTTTATATTTTTAACACCGTTAATATTACTAATGAAAAATATTTAAGCAGCAAACTTGAGTAATGACTGTGCAGCTAACAACGCATATTTAAATTTTAATTTTTTTAGGAAAATACTTAGATCAAGTTCCTTATATCCATTTCGTCAAGTTCTTCAATCATATATGACCATGTGTCATATTTTTACATTAATATCAATTAACTATAAAGCCAAATGCAAACAATAGAACACATGGTTGTATGTGATTGGAGAACTTGATGTAATGGATATAATGAACTTGATGTAAGTATAATCCATTTTTTTAATATCATATGATTAGATTATTAAACTAAAATAAACCTTCAAACTGTTGCAAATGAAATTAAGTTTTTGATATTTAGATTATTAAAATAATATTTTTTTAATACATTCAAGGTTTCGATATTAACTACTTCATTAGAGTTTTAGATATTTTTCAATTTACACATAGTTTAAATTAAAGATTAATAGTATTTAATTACACAGTTATCATTTAAACTTACATAGTCATCACTTGAGTTTGTTTCGTCAACGTTTTCCGTTAGCAACATTAACTGTGATAGATAATAAGATTAAAAGTATACTTTATAAATTTAAAGAACAAAAAGCATATCTTAGGCAAATTTAAAAAGCTAAAAGTATACTTTAGCCAAAATAAAACAATAAATCATCTTATAGACTCACAAGGAAATCTGGACTTGGCTACCGTCCTTTTCTTCAAAAGAAAAGGGTGGTCCTTTCCTTCATCGGGACTGTCAGATTAAGATCTCAACAATTCAGATTTAATATATTATTAAAATATTATTTTTAAAACATTATTATAAAAATAATATTTTAATAATATATTAAATCTGAATCATTGAGATATTAATCCTACGGCCCCGATGGAAAAAAAGACCATCCTTTTCTTTTGAAGAAAAGGACGGGAGCCGGGTCCAAGAAATATATCCCATATCTAATAAGATCTTCTCACTATTCCAATAAAACTTTGAAATAATATAATTCTAATTTCATATCCATTTTCTGCATTAATATTGATCATGCGTATATTTTTAAATGGAATTTAAGATTGATAAATTAACTTAGCTAATCAACTTAATATATTTGTGAAGATATGAATGAATCAGTTTGAAAAGTTTGAATTACCATCACATTTTGCTGGCCGAAAAAAAAAAATTTACCATCACCTTTGTTATGTTTTCTTTTTATAATCAAAGAATCAAGATTTATTTGAAGTATGTCTTGTACCAAAAAAAACATTGAGGTCTGGTGTAATATTTAAAATCATCAGTCACCAAAAAAAAAAGATACTGGAGAATCCTATTTAAATCCAGTTAAAATAACAAAATCCAAATTTAGGTCTATACTTTTAAAAAATTCTTAATCAAGCTAAGAGGGCTCATTAGAAATTTCTAAATATTGTTAAAATACCAAAATGTCCCTATGTTGTTTAAAAAATTGAAAATATGTGTATGCAAATTTAGATTAACTTTACGATTTTGCAAGTCACGTTGGGCTGATCAATTCGTCTTCAATTTTAATATTCAAGATGTAGTCAATTTCAGATTTTTTATTGTATAAATAAAAAAAATAAAAAGCCATAATTGAATTGATGGAAAGTTTACAATTTCCTTGATCACTCTGCCAGACTGAAGATTCATGATGGTTAGTATAAACGCAAATCATCATATGCTATTATTATCTCAAGTATTATGCTTTCAATTTTAAACCAAAACAATGACAAGTGAATGAATGGAAACATGAATAAAAGATTACTGTATGCGGTAAGTTTATCATCTAAAAGATTATTGTTCCTTTGTTTCGCCGATTCTCCTTATCCTAAAAGTATAACGAGCCCCCTATTCCAAGAGAAAAATTTAAGATGAATTAATCAACCTAAACATGATTTTTGAAATCATAAAATTAATCTTAACATATATCAGAAAATTCCTTAAATCTTTGATTCCTTATCATGTATTATTTTATCTTAATTTTTCAATTCTTTAATTGGAAAAAAATCCCAATTAAATTTAGTTGAAATAATCATTACACCTACCTTCAATTTTCTTTTTTAATTATAGAGGGGCATTTTGATATTTTTTGACAACATTCAGAAATTCTTAATAAGGCCTCTTGGCCTGATTAAAAATTTGTTAAAAGTATTGACCTAATTTAGATTTTGATATTTTCAACTGGATTTAAATAGGATTCTCCCTACTATTTAAAATCACCATTATGCTAATGCCAAAACCGAAAAATCAGAATCAAGAAGTAAGGTTAAATCCTCCTTTATTAAAACCAAATGTTCACCCTTAACTTTTTTCACACTTGGTGATTTTCGTGGCAAAATTAGACTTAAACCTTATTTTTAAAGTTAGGCATGTCAAAACAATGCATATAAAAAATTAAGGATAAAATATACTATAATAATATGTATTTCGGTCGCTTGTTATTTTTCACCTAAAGCTGTTAGATATAAGAGGCGTAAAACAATGCTGGAGTTGAGGACAGAGAGGATTTGCTCAAAATAAAAGGCCCCCAACTATGATCATAGTCTTCCTCTGGCTACCCATAATTTTTCTAAATTTTTAATTTGGTGCTTACATTTTCTCTTTCTCAAGATTCAATCATATAACTTTACTACATTTGCACTGTTACTGTTAATTATGCAGAGGAGGCTAACAATGTTAATAGAGGGAAGAATGTATAAACACCAAATTTTTAATTTGAGAAAAAATATAGGTAGCTACAAAATACTCTAGTTTTCTTTTTTAATAAATGAAATCTAAATTAACATTCTCATGATAACAACAAAGCAACATACCTTCTAATCAATCAATGACATTTAAAAAATTGTTGGTATTGATACCTGTTACCTATACACCAACAACTATATCATCATATGTGAAAGAAAAAGGAAGCATTTAATATTTAAAGATCTGCGGCCCATGAATTGGCACAAGACTTTCTACATAAAATGAAACATAATCAACTCTACGGCGTTGGCAGAGGAATGAAATATCATCTTTAATAGTAGACAGAATACTGCTCTTCTTCCGACTCCATTGCTTACCACCAGATGCATCCACACCCTCCTCCATCACACAAAACTCAACTGAAGGTCCCGACCAAGTGAGACAAAATAAAACAAGTTTCTTGTCTTCCACGAAAACATTTAAAGCAAGTGAAGAATTAGTGTTTAAAGGAGACTCTAGTGGCATCCATGTAAACACTTCCTTTGCAATGTCGAATGAAACTATTCCATCCTTCTTTCCTTCCTTCGACGCGTACCAAAAGATAGATCCATTAGCGGAGGCATTATCCCAAAATTTTCGCACATCCTTTATGTTCCCAAATTCTATCTCCTTCCAAGAATCTGTGTTCAATGAATACACTTGCACCCGCTTGATCACATGACTGGACTTCCAAATTTTCACTATCTTATAATCATTAGCAATGGGACAGTACCCAAATCCAAAATAGAAAATGCCATCATTGGCATCCAAAATAACTCTGGGCACCGGCTTCACCTCTCTAATAGATGGATTCCATAAGAAAAGAGGACTACCCGAATAAGTCCAATACACATAAGCCCTGTAATGAACACAGATGAGGCCATTGCAGGAACCAACGATCGAAGCATGACACAGGTTACTCATGTAAGGTGGCTGCTTAACGTCAAGGGCTTGCATCTCAGAATCAGCCACAAATAAGTTCAAAGAATTAACTCGACTCCGTTGATGGAAAAGGAGACTAGGGGTTTGATTACTGGTGCGGAGGAGGTGGTCTGCGATGAAAGATGGAGACTTCACGAGATTTTTCCAATGTTTGCAGACACACTGAAATCGGATTAGGGATTTTACCGGAAGTTGCTTGAGAATGTTTGTGATTATTTCTTTGGGAAGGAAGGGAGTGTCGAGGTGCACAACCTCCTTCTTCTCCTTCTTTATGGCAACGCCATGCTTCTTCATGGTGGCCCAACTTGGGAGAACAAATTTCTCAGGTAAAGCCGATTAGGGGTTGCAATGTGCGGCGGTCGATTTTGCGAAACGTAAGCTTCGCGCTCTTATATGGCCACTCAAGTGAGAAAAAACAAGAGACGATATATATATATATATATATATAATACGTAAAATATATTTAAAATCACCAATCACCAAAAAATCACCAATCTTTTGGGCAATTCTCCCAAAAAGAAATTTGAAGTCTGGTTATATATTTAAAATCACCAATCACCAAAAAAAAAAAAAAAATACTCGTACTATTAAGTCTCCATATGCTAATGCGGAAAAAAAAATTCTATGACCATTTTTTCTCAATCTATTTTTTCAAAAATATTTCACAAATAAGAACTTTTAATACGTAAAATATGAAGTATAATATATTCTATTAAAACATAATAATTTAAAAAAAAAATCCATAGAATTTGTTTTATCGAAAGATAGTATATATGTTTAAGTATTGCTTCTTCATCAACCAGCTCTTCCTACCCCTGCAATGATCCCTAAACAATGCTATTATCCCTTTCTTCAAATGTGTTTAGCTCATTTAGTCATCACCAACTGCTTACGAATTTATTTTTTTTTTTAGCTCAAAGCTTACGAATTTATTAACTTCTTCTGTTTGTCCTAATATACATATATGTAGTAGTAGACTATTTGCTGCATATTATTGTTTGGGTCAGGTCATTTTTTCCGGAAGTTTTCACAGAAGAGCAGTGGGTATCCAGAAATTGTTATATTTTGTAAATTTCTAGATACCCACCGAGTCCGGATAGTCTCAGAAGTTTTTTTCTCAGCTTCCCTCAGAATCCTATATCCTGTCCGTTTAGATAATCTAATATCTCAAAGTGCACCAAGTCATCAAGCCACTAAATTAAAAAAGAAACTCAATCCCGAGCCAGGATCACCAACGCAACGCCTTCGACCTTCGGCATCTCTCTCTTCTTCTTGCTCTCAGCCATTAGGGATCATTCCATTGCGCTGTTGCAAGTGATTTTTTTTTTTTTATCTCTGGCTGTATAAAATTGATATTGTTGTGCACATAATTATGAGAAAGTCTCATCGGCAAGAGAAAAGGGAAAAAGATTGAACCTTGTAGGGAATGCCTATGGAGAATCTTAGAAGAAGGCAGATCGAAATAAGAAGAATGTTAATTGAGTTTGAGAGGCCATTATTGCCTCACTGGAAATCTTAGAGCATGTCTCTCTCACACACACACACACACGCGATCAGCAATTAGTCATCAAGCAATCACCTCTCTTTCTCTCTTCTTTTATCCTCTCCCTCCTCTTCCTATGTCAGGATTTTAATTCTCTAAAACACAGGGCATTCTCCAATCCTCTCTGCGGTGATAGCAAGCGAATTTTTTTTTATCTCTGGCGGTATAAATCTGTATAAATTTATCATTCTACCATCTAAGACTGTTAGTAGTCCAACTACATCCTAATGACTGTGCACTCTTTAAACAGGGAAAGGAGGAGGAGGATAAGAGCAGTGAGAGAAAGACGGGAGATCGAGGAAGAAGAGAGAGAGGGGCCAAAGGTTGAAGGCTTTTGTGAGCCTCTCTCTGGATTCAGTTTTTTTTTTTTTAAATTTAAGGGCTTAATGACTTGACGCACTGTGAGCCATTGATCATATGCATGGACAAGATTTAGGATTCTGAGGGATGTTGAGGAAAAAAGCTTCTGAGGATATCTGCTCCTAGATACCCACCGCTCTACAGAAAACTTCTGGGACAGAAATGACCCTTAAGCTTCATTGCTTTTGTACCTTTTTGTTTGTTTGGATAAGCTGTATATATTCTTTTACTTCTGAAGAGTGTTTAGAAAATTCGTATCCTTCTACAATAGGCAAGATTAAGAACACCATATTTACGTCCTGTGTGGCTATTCCTACTTAGATTTTCCCCACTTTTGGGGTTTTCTCATTTGATGTGGATTCATAGCAAGCTCCTGTGATCATCTTGTAGTATCTTTTCAAGAGGGTTCTCCGATGCCCAGACAGCTGCATCCACATATCCAAGCTCAAAGAGGTGGTCAAGAATTTCATCATCTGCTGGCTCAAGTGCCCAATTCAATAGCTGAAATAATTTCAAACCAAATCTTTTCATTTGCCCCATTGACTGGGTCAGCAATCAATCAAATTCTCCAAATATAACAAAACGAAAGTTCTTTTACAATTCCATTGGTCCCTTCAGCATAGCTCCTTCACATATTACAATGGATTGAACTTGTATACAGTTTCTTATGTATCATTATTTATCTTTACGTCATAATTAATTAATATCAGGCTATTCAGTTAAAATAGAAGTGCATGATTCTCTAGTAGTAACATGACAGGGGTATGATTTAAATAAAAACTATACAAGCGTCTGCAAAGATTATACACCTACATGTTCTGATTAGAAAACCTAATAACAACATACAAGAAACTGCAATTAATTTTTTTTTTTCCCAATTACAATTCTAGTAAAGAATCAGAAAGCAGACACTCAAGAATTGCGGAAGAAGTTACTCTTATAATCATTTTTCTCCTTTTCTTCTCAGAATCTCATCCTCACCCAAGAATTGCACTGATGTTTATCCATACCCAAGAATTTTTTTTAAAAAAAAAAAAATCTGCACGATTACCTGTCGAGGACCCGCCCTGTTTTCAGGATTGCAGTCTGGACTGATCCCTATCCCTTGCAGTCCCATTCGGCTAGCTGGGAAAGCACAAACACGAACCTACAGAAGCAAAAAGAACTTGATTGAGGTAGAAATTTGACAAAAGATATGGCAGATCATAACTATCTTCAATCATTTTTAGGATGAATAATGAAAAATACTGATGCTAATAATAAACTGGAACAAAGTGAGAATCACAACAGGCTGCGAATGAACTTGCCTGATGAAACTTCGCATCATAAAGTATTTTAGAATTGTTCCAGTGCGTGGTCATATTAATTTTATAATGCTCCTCAATGAACTTAATTTCAGGTTAAAAGTAAATACTCATTCGGTTGAATCTAATTTCAGGTTAAAAATGAATAAACATTCAGGTGAATCTAAAGAGTTCAACTAGTACATTAAGTCATTGATATACCGTTTGTGCAGCAGATGTTGGTGGCATAAACAATGTCAGACCTCCATCAATGCATAGACGGTTTCTAAAAAGTGTTGCTGGCCTTGGTGCAAGATATCTGAAGAGCGACATAAAACTTTAGTTATGATGATGGATGGGCCGCGCACAAATTCAAGTGAAATAGTATACTAACAAATCACCCTGGAATATAGGAAGAAGTAAAAACCGCATTGATAAGATCTTCCTTGGAATCAAACTGATCTACCAATAAACCCCTGGGTCTCCAAAAAAGCTGGGTCACAGCAACTGCAATAGAAGAAGCAATGAAATCAAAAAGAGTAAAACTTAATACTACCTCCGGTTCCAAATATAAGAGCTAGTTGGGGGTAGGCTTTAGTCCTAAACATAAGAACTCAATTCACTTTGTCCCTCATATTTATCATTTTTTTTTCTAAACTATTCCTATTAATTCACATCATCACATGTAATGGGAGTTTGCATCAAGGGGGTGGTATCAATGCAAATGATTTTAAGAGGACATTTTTGGAAAGCACAAATAACCAATTTAACAAATTTCCTTAATTCACTTACATTAGTAAAGTAGATCTTATATTAAGGACCAAAGGTAGAATAATCCTAGAGGGGAAGCCATCATTTGTATGTTCATTAAACAAATTAAGCTCTCAGCATCACTTATTTCATTACAAATTCTTCTGTTTTAAAGAAAATTGGAACCTCCAAAATAACCAGTCTTACCTCTAATTCTCCCATTAGCTCTGATATGAACGTCATCTGGCAAAAAATTTTCAAGAACTTTGCAGAGAACAGCCTGTGCAGAACAAAATTTGAACCAGAAGTGAAATTTGAGCTTACAGAAAAGGATATCACCCCCAAGCACACATACTACAATTGATATCAATCTCAAAGTCACTTCCCATCATGGGACATTAACTTTATTCAATTTTCACCACACTAAGATTCAAAGCTCACAGAACCATTCTTTTGTTTATACACACATTATTATATGAACATATTGGAGCGCCTCTTTTTGTTTTTCCATCCGGAAAGAATTTATGATTAATCATGAGTCATGTAAACAGTGGCAATAGTGAAATTGCGGGTCAGAAAATTGCAGCAATCAACATCACTGCAGAATCTTATTTTTTGCAAGGCGAACAGAAGAATGGAACAGGGTCACCACAGAATTTCTGCTTCAACCAAAGAAAGAAAGGACATATTAAAAATAAGGAGTGGTAAAATTGGTGTTGGTGGTTTTTTTTTTTTTTGTGTGTTTGGGGGGGGGGGCGAACTTTCACAAGGCAATAACATAATATTCTCAAGCCCCACTTAGGAGCAAATTTCGTAGAGAAAACATATATTTTGTTACTGGAGTTTTACCTTCCTAAGGTTTAGTCCCAGAAAATTTGGAGCTTTAGAGACTAATGAATACCAAGGCAAAAAAATTAAATTAGTCATAATCGTGCAAATGAATTCAAAATTCAAATAACTGACACATAAATCCTCTAGGGACCAAAACATACATTTCTACATTTTCTAATATGTCATCTATAAAGAAATTCTCACAGACAACAAAGAATAGGGTTTCCCCATTGATCAATATGCTCCACAACATAATTGTGAGTTGGGTTTGGTAACTTATAGAATCGACTAGATAAAATTCTTTTGCATTAAAAGCATACCCCCAGCCGAAATGCTGTTCCCTGGCTCCGACAATCTTCAGCCAATACTTTGGTGACTTCCAGGGCCTCTTCCATACTAGCTCCAGAGGCAATAACAGCACAGACTATAGCTCCGGCAGAGGAACCAGCCAATGGCGTGGTTTCCTGCTTCAACAAATAAACCGAATAAGTCTTAATTTCAAAGGGGCATAATAAACAAACTTGCAGATTAAGCATGGAATAACACAAATAATGCAAAAGTATCGAGCATGACCACTGCTACTACTAGCAAACAATGTACATCACTTTTCAATGTAGCGTAGAAAACAAAGTACATCAGAAATCGTTAAAATAATTCCAAAACAGGGGATTATCAAGCTCCAAAATTATTCATAATAACTACTTATATTCGTATGAGCATAGATGAACTTTTAGACCTTGTCGCAAACTTCTAATTGGAAATGGAAACCCCGGAATCACAAATACTCAATCAAGAAAATATCCATGAGAAAAAATTAATTGACAAAAGCCCAGTAACGTTCGGACTGGCGTCCTAAACTTTCGAAATTAATAGTCTACCTTAATGTAGCCCTTCTCAATGAGAAATTTAGCCACTCCAAGATGATAAGGAAACAAAAGCCCAGCCGCCGAGAAGCTAAACCCAGGGCTAGTGATTACGCGCCTTTCCTGCTCAGCCTCAACGTCCTTAACCCTCTGCTCCCACACGACCACAGGCTCAACTTCATCCTCAGTCAACGCTCCAATGCGCTCCTCGTCATACGCCCCTTTCTTGGTCACAAAGCTGAAATCGGCAACAACAGTGTTGCTACTCCGGCCATTAATCAGTCGCGAAGCAAGTCTCGAGAAAATCTCGCCGGTGGCTACGGCCCATGATTTTTCCTCAGAAGAAGATGGCGGAGGAGTGGCGGAGCATTGGAGCTTACGATGCGGCAAAGAATTGAGGGTGGAGCTGAGCGTTGGGGTGCGAGGGAGAAGAAGGAGATGGGAATTAGAATTAGAGTTAGGGTTAGGGAGAGGGGAGGGAAAGCGAAGGGAGGAGAAAGGAGAGGAGGAAGAAGCCATGAAGGAAGGAGTAGAGAGGGCTTCTTCGCTGGGATGTGTCTGTGAGAAGAAGAAGCATAGTTGAAGGTTTATGAGATCGATGAGTAAAATATGAATGAAAATGTTTGTTGTTTTGGGACCAGAGAGCAGTTTGGGAGCTCAACGACGCGTAAACTAATTAACTAACTTTCACTCCCAGTCACATGCTGGTTCATGCCCAGCTGGCGCAGGAAGAAGCAGATACATTGTCAGATACTCCCCTTTTTTTTTACATTTTCAAGTATTTTTATCTCCCTCTAAACCAATGTTGTTGAACCCGGCCGGTCCAAACTGAAAATTGGCGAACCGGCCAGTACATCAGTCTAGTTCCCGATCCAGGTTCCTATTTAAAAAAAAAATTAAGTTTTTTTAGAATTTCATATTTATAAGCCTAAAATTCTTCAATTTCTCACCGGTTTAGCTCCATTTTAGCCTCAATCTGACCCACTGACCCTTAACTCAGTACCCAACCGGTTTAGTACCCATTCCGGGTTTTAATACCTTACTCTAAACTAAAAAATATAAGATTAATATAGTCATTAATTTTTTAAAATTTTAAGCGCTTGAATTTATTTATTTATATTTATAATAATAATTTTATAAAATATTAAATCTCAACTATTTATCTTTTTTTTTTTTATCTATGCATGATATGAGATTTTGATTTAAAAAAAATACAGAGAGTGAGAGCAATGTTGTGAAAACTGGACCAGACCGGACAGTCGGACCAGTTGGACCTTTGCCCGGAAGGATTTTCGGCTCGTTTAGCATAGCTCAACCGTTTCACCATTTAGACCGTTTCAGGCCGCTTCAGACTGGCTATTGGTCCAGGAATCAAGGTGGTTGAACCGGGAACCGTTTATTAGTATTATTAATGTTATTATATTATTTTTAATGATTTTAATGTATTGGAACTTGAGATTTAAGAAAGATGATACATATAAGCTTTTGTATGTGCTTATTTTTAAGTAATCTTAAAATTTCATTTTTATTTTTTATTTTTATATAATTATATATATATATATATATATAATATTATTTTTATTTAATTATTATGTTATCAGTCCAACCATACAACCCATGACCCGATAACCTCTCCGGTTTGACATCCGGTCCGACTTCTAAAACATTAAGTGAGAGGATATGCTCATCATCTAATTAATCGACTTAACACGTGATACTCATCTCCTAAATGAACGGAGCATATAGTTAACTAAATTGTGACTTATTTTAGTTTTTTCTCACCCATATTCTATTTAGGATGGTTTTTTTCAACTGTAATTAGAACATTAGCAGCAAGTATAATACTTCATCCCATCTAAAATATAAGAGTTAAAACATTAATTTAGTTCGTTGTTTATAAAAATGTGTTAAGTTTGAAAAATACTATTTTAATCATTTGTATTGAAAATCATTCCCATAATACCAAAAAAATAAAAATAAAAAACTCTTAAATTGTGCCATCGATATAAAAAAAAAAAAATTTAGGGAAAAAAGTTAGAAATTTGAGAGATGAAATGAATTAAAATTTTATATTTATTTTTTTACTACATATGAACAAAATTTAAGTAATATAGCCATTCAAATGAACTTCTTAATTAATAATTTATCTAAGAATTTTAATTGCCAATAGAGTATAATGGTGTCGTCCAATTTATATAACAAACTTCACCTAGTAAGATAGATAAGACTTGTTAAACAAAATTTAAGCAACCACATGAGGGGTGTCACGTGCTAGCATACCCACAAGTATTAAAAATAAAAATACTGTACAACGAACTGGTAGAGTCAGGACATCAAAGAGGGACTCTGTAGGAAGGATCCACCATTTTCAGAATGAACAAGTTGCCTCTGTTACCTCTTGTTATTCTGTTGGGTAAATAATACAGAGAAGAAAGACATTCAGATTGAAAAATAGGCAAAGACAGTTCAGAAGAAATAGCCTCTCAAGTAACAGAAGGACTTACCTCAAATCTTCATCCAAATAAGTAATTTCTATCTGACCCCGACCACTTCCCGGAGATTTAATAGGGATCTGAGATGATAGCATTCATAAAATCGTTTACCACAAAAAATATATAACTTGCACACACACAAATATACACAAAAAGATAAAGAAATATGCATGTTGGACATGTACTCTAGTCAATAGTATGGTTTTGTAATACAAAGGAAAAACAGAAAGCCCTCTACACTATGGTCATTAGCTAAACTTTGATGTAACTCAGTATTCATATGCATTAAGATGACCATAAGTTCAATCCAAGATCTTGCCTTAAAATATCTTTTCACGTTCTCTAATTTTCCCCCTATTAAATTATCACTCTTTAGGCCAAGTGTAAGAAAATAGTGTTAAGTGTACCAATGCATGTGTCTAGGAGTCCTGGATGCAATTCACCATGAATAAGAAAATGGTGCTTAATTCAGTAAAAGAGAAGTTTGGGAGGTTGTTATGTTGTTCTAGCTATAACATGGGCATATTCTGAGTATGTGACCAATAAACCAAGTATGAGAAGTGACTACCAGGCTAGCAATTTTGAAGAAGTCAAACTTCACAGCCACCCTTCTTGAGTTTAGAGGCACTAAATTGGCAGTAGCCTGCAGCAATAGTGAGACATTTGTAGGCTCCCAATTCCAAATCATACTAAATTTCTTAAGCAATTAAAAGAATTTGAAAATCATGGAAGAAGAAATTAGTGAGTAATTACACATTTTCCAGAGTTACATTAGAACTCCTATTTTTTCTTTCAACAAAACCCATCCAAGCTTCCCTTGGCTCTAGTCAAGTCTCTTCCTATTTTTAAAAATTAAACCTCCCTGAAAACAAGTAAATTACAATGCCCGCCTTGAAAATAGGAAGGAAACTAATATCATTTCATCAAAACTCAAAAGATGTCTACGAAATTTATTCCTTGTTTCTAGGATGATTCATGCAAGTTTTGATAACAAAACGTAGTATGCATAGTTGTAGTAAAACTCAAATGAGATCTATTAAACTTAATTTTTTTAGGGGAGGTATGTAGGTTTAGAAAAATAAGATATGCATATACTCCTCCGATCCTTTATATAAGACATAGTTGACTTTTTTTGGAGAGATTAAGGAAGCTAAATAAGTTAGTTAATCATAGCATATGTCATATATCATCTGATTATATATTAGTTCATGAGTCAGACAAAGTAATTTGGTATAAAAAAGATGAATATCAATACTTTAAAGTAATTTATTTAACTTCTTTAATCTTTCCAAAAAAAATCAACTATATATTATATTAAGGACCAAAGAAGTATAATTTACTTAAAACTAGTTGTAAACTGTAAACCTAAAATATAGAGTCCCCCTACAATTCATACAAATTAGCGTGGGGTACTTGTATTTAGATCACACTAATTTTTTTAGTACCTGGTTGTAGAATGGCCAAGTTTCCAAATTTTGAGCCCTCAAAGTATCCAGATCAATGGCCTGATAGATCTTTCCATTTGATCGCAAGAATTTTGGTCTCTACCATGGCCACAATCAATCCTCACTTTAATAAGGAAGACGAATAAAATTAAGAAAGCAACAACTTACTCGTATCTTAGAAACCAAAAAAAAAAAAAAAAAAACTAAAAACAAATACATGTAACTTATCGACAAACAAAGAGCGCAGGATCAACTCACAAATGATGACTATGCAAGATAACCCAACGACAATTTACCCTAAGCAGTATGCATAGAACTAGTATGAATCAGTCTAATATCCAAGCTAGCAAATTTTTTCACAGATTTTCTGACAAGTCATCTAAACAGAGTCAAGTTTCAACCCTTAATAACATACAAAGAAAATAACAGAAAGTGCAAAATGGGCACGGAAACTGAATTGGTATATTTTTGCCTTGCCCCTTTAATGATATGTTTATTCCATATTGCGTAACTGTCGGGATTTAAGGTGGTTCTCAAGCCTTCAAGCACTCCTATCCTATCCACCAAACTAAATAGCCTTTTTGGATGAGCTCTTCTCCTATATTAATCTCTATCTCTAGGAGTTCAAGGAAACATGAAAGCCACCGATTGATTGTCGTGGGACATATTAGAAATAGAAAATTATACTTAAGAGCTCAAATTAAAAGATCTTAAATTCTGTAATTACCCCCAAATACCCAAAAATATTGAGCTTTAGGAGACTTGCACCAGAATTTTTTAACAAGTCACTATAGTTTTAAATAGCTTAGCTAGTAAGTTTCCTAAAATTGTCGAAACTTTCCCAAACTACAGTGATATCAAGTTGGCCTTTCAAAATAATTAATTCGATCTTCTAATCTAAAATTTAAAATGGTTCCCCTTTGCTGAATAAATTTCAGATGGCTTCCCTAACACAATTTAGTTTCAGAGAAATGAAGATGACATCACGTCAACCAAACAAAGAAGCTCAAAACAACAGTCAGCATGGGCAGGACGCATTAACTAACCAAGTTTTACCCATTGTAATACAATCACAAACCTGTGTTTGGAGAATGGACTGAGATGTTGTGTACAGAAGCTCCCATTTCCCATTCAGCAAATCGGACTTGAGAGGCTCCTTTACAGAGTTCAGGGCCTCAAGTTTACGAGCGATCTAGAAAAAGACCCAATCATTATTAATAAGACCAAAAAAAAGAAAAAGCGGAAGCAAAAATTCTAGAGGTTTTCAGAATTATGCATGAGTTTCACCAGGTCCACACGTTCTTGATCCTCAGGGGTAGCTTCGGCGCCTCGATCAAGAGGTGCTATCGTCTCGTAAAGCTCCTGCTTGAGGCTTTGAACATCTCTGCTTCTACTGCGAAACCCAGGAAAAAAAGAAACCCTATTGCTCCATTTGGAAGAATCGACGAAGGGAATTATGGTGAGAGGCGTAGGGAATTTTGGGGGAAAGGAAGAGAAAAGAGGGTTTGGGTGAGAAGCAGAGAAGGAAGGATGAGAATCAATGCCACATTTGATAAACGAAGGAAGTACAGTAGGGGAAGCAAAGAGTGTAGCCATTGAAAACAATTCAGCTGGCCGCTTGTCAGGCTTCTATCGTGAAAGTTCTGGGATTCTAGTGATCTAGCGCGCGCCCTGCCATTGATCCAATAAAATGAGGATTTGGATTTTTTCCCCTCACAAGTCACAACTGTCATGGAGGTTGCATTAATAATTCGGGGTATTATTCCTGAAATCCATCAGCTAACGTGTGACTGTGTGAGAAATTTTCATTTTTGTTACAACGTGAGGAATTCTTTTTTTCTTTTTTCTTTTTGATTTAATACAATTAAATGCACTCACGCACACGGCTCATCAACATGTCAACGTAATCATTCAAGAATGACGAGTGATATTACCAAGACAACTTGCCATCGAGAGCTAACACTAGAATTAAGGATGTTATTGGTGGACCGGCACATGTATAGTTAGGTACTTCTTCTTATCCTAAATATAAATATAAAATAGAGTTAATATTTTTTGAAGAGATTAAGCAAGCTTAATAAGTTACTTAATCATATTATATATTGTATATCGTTAGATTATATATTAGTTTATTAGTCAAACTAATTAGTTTAGAGAAAAAAATAAAAATATAAATACACTAAAGTAATTTAATTAACTTCCTTAATCTCTAAAAAAAGGTCAATTTTATCTTATATTTAAGATGAGAGAGAGTATGTTTTAGACTAAAGGCTTGTTTGTTTAAGCTTTTTCTACAGTAAAAATGCACTTATTACGCAAGCCGAGAAAAAACTCCTCTCACATACTTACCTCGTATACCGTGAATCACGAATTATAAGCACGTTTTGGACAAAAATAAGCCATTCCAAACGCACACTAACACAATTTTTCATTCGAAAAGATCAGGCCCTAATGGCTTAAAGTTACGGCATGAATCAAACCTTCAATAAATCATCAAATTATTTGTCCAAAAAATAAATCATCAAATCAAACTCATCTAAACTTTATGGTTCAAAAAAATAAAAAAACTCAACCAAACTTTTGTTAACCGAAACTAGGTGCATTGCTTGAGATTTGAATAGAAAGAAATTGCATTGTTCTTGTTCAACAAATATAGGGTGTGTTTGGAAGAGCGATGGGAAAAATAGAGTTTCTCAATTTAGCGGTTGGTAATTTCAATTTTGGTAAAAGCTCGATTGTGTAATGTGATTTATGTTTGGAACAGCGGTGGGAAAAATGACTTTTGTAAAAATAAAACTTGTTTGGATTGACTTAAGTACAAGTGACTTTTGTGATAATAGTAAGAGAGAGTGGGTGGAAAAATATTTTAAAGAGTTAAAAACACCAAAAAATAGTTTAAAATAATTTTTGGAACTGAAAAAGTACATTAAAGATAAAATTGCAATCAGTCTGATAACATATTGGGTACAGTTGAAAAAATATTTTAAGGGTTAAAAGCACCAAATAATAGTTGAAATTAATTTTTGTAGCAAAAAAAGTACATTAAGGGTAAAATTACAATAAGTCTGATAGTACACTGGACACAACTGAAAAAATATGTTAACCATTTTCACTCTGCCCAAAAGCTAAATCAGTAAAAGCTGAGAAATGGAGCTTATGCCAAAAGCTATTAAGATAGAATTAAGCTCGATTGCTCAACGCTGCAACCAAACACACTTTTTTTTTTCCAGTTGAGCCATTGAGCTTATGAGCTCAAACGCTCAATTTGGGGGGTCAAACGCCCCCCCCAAACACACTCATAATTGCCCAATATTTATGTATACACCAGGTATTTATAAGTAATATTAATTGAAGGGTCATGATACCCTTTGGAATTGAACCAAATGGGTGTGGGGAAGAAGTGCTCATGGCCCATGATGGCTTGCAATGCTTCAATTGAAATTGCCATGGATATAAGGGTACAATTCTATGAAGCAACTCTATGGACTTCGCAAACAGTATAGCATGAAGACAATTGAACTAAGGCAAGTGTTTCAAATGAGATGAGAAGAAGCTACCAAGATTTTGGAGTCAATCTCAATAGAACTTGCAAATAGGATTCTTCTTACAGGAACTAACTCTACTTTATTGCAAAAAAAGAAAAGGGGCTTTAAGGAAAATCCAATCAAGCAATGAAACAGGATCGATATGAGAAATGGCTAAAACAAAAGAAGAATCCTCCTCAAACTAGGTTGACGTGGTGAAATTATCAAGGGCCACAAGTCGCCCCTCTTAGAGTTCTGTGGCGGAGCCAGAAATAGCCGAAGGATAAATCTAGTATATTCTACCAAAAAAATGACCAAATTAGAGCAGTGTCTACATTTTACATCAGGAGAATTAAGCTGACCCTGCAGCAACCTTCTTCCGAACAATTCTTTTCCTCCGCGCCTTAGGTGCTGAAGATTCTGAGCTAGCCGCGGAGTCTGGACTGCCCTGTTTGATACCCAGCAGCCCAAGCCCAGATACAACTGCATTCTTTGATATGAACCATTTTGAAGACGACTTTTCTTCATTCTCAGAAGACCTCGTGTAAACTTTCAACAGGTCGTCTGAATTAGCCAGGGGATCTACCTCAACTCCGAGCCAGGCACGCCGGGAGGTCTCTCCTAATTGAACATTCAATGCCCTGCACAAAATCCACAATAAACGCTCAAGCAATAGAACAGCTAAATAATATCCCACCACACCAGCAACTACTAGAGTCACATGAAACATCTGCTAATAATGTCAGACATGTGCGGCTCCAGATAATGAAGCCAATTATTGAAAAAGCACTGGTGAAAAGCCAGATACAAGAAAAGGAAGCAAAGAATGCAGCTCAATAACTAAAAATGCTGCTGATTTAGCAGGAGAGACAGACCTCAAGACTGTGCTGAAGAACAATGAAACTCCAATAACATCAAAATGGTTAATCATTGCTCTATCAAATCCACATAATAGCTGGTATCTCAGGTTAGCATAAATTCCAAGGAAAGCACCATAACCAAGCGCATTACTGCTCACACTGGGAACTGTCACAGATAGCCTGCAGAGGATTCCCAGGTCAAGAGAAATATAATAAAATTAGCATTTAGCATCTGTAGCTCCACTAATTGGGTGCAGAATTCTACATTTCAGCCCTTGAATGAACCAAATTTGAATATAATGGAACACAAGGTGGGTTTCTTCCCTCCCTACCTTCCCTCCTTTTTACTAGCCAAAGTGTTTGACAATGCACCTTGTACCGCACCAGCAGTCAATCCAACCATGCACAACTCTGCAGCCTTGTATAAGAAGCATTGGATTCTTTTTTGCAAGTCAAATTCTCTAAGTGGATAGCTCTTTTCAAATATGTTGTTTGGAAGCTTCTGCAAGGTATTTTGTAAATCAAACCGAAATGTGTTTCCATATGATCGACAAGGAGCAAGTGACCAAACAACCACAGCATTGCATGCTGCAACAGTGAGCACATTGATAAGTGCAAGATCCCATTCCTGCTTTATCCTGAAGTCAGATTGGAGTTAGCAATTATTAATTTAAATTCATTCAATGAGAACATCAAACAAATCTTCAAATAGTATTAAAATAGACAACACACCTATCCTTCCGATTTTTAAACTCCCACCACACTGAGCAGCCTATTGTAGCAGCCTCTTCTAATAAAAGCCTATACAGAAATGCAGGATCTGCAAGCAACCTGTGCAATATAACATTCGTACATATATATTAAACTATACACTTCCAATAAAAGTTAAACCAATCAGTGAAAGAGATTCGCTTTGATTAGTAAATTTTTCACACAATCAAGAGATCAGCTAAATTACCAAGTCTTATCAGACATGAGAGGACATCTATACCATGTTCTCTAAAGTTTAAGAAGACTGACTTCAGATATTGACGTCCAACAACAACTTCACATTCATAAAGGACAGATATATGTTGAAACAGGATAGCCCACTGTTATACTATCAGGAAAAAATAAAACAAAACGATGATAGATTTATATCCCTCTGTCGATTAGTGTACCCATGCTGAACTAGGATACACCTTCTGTCAGGATTATTAGGGGAACATGCATGAGTCCTTCCTTCCTTGTTCCATGTTATAGTTATGTGAGTGACACATGCAACAACAACCATTGATACAAGTTCAAAAGATTCACTACATTGTCAGAAACCAGAACATTGATAAAAAGCAGGAATAATTCAAGATTCTCTATGTGTATTCGTAAGTATTGCTAGCAAAGACAAGAACAGAACTTAATGGATCTGAATCAAACTTAATATATACATACACATACACACACATATATAAGAGTACCTGGGATAATTATAGCGCTTTGGCGTGATGGAAAATTAGGAATTCATTAGATTTTCTATTTAGGATAAAATAAAACCAAGCACCAAACAGCCATCAACTTTAGACCCCATAACTTAAAATAAAGGTTAAAAAAATGGTCATGGGCACTTGACCCCTTCAAGTATTCGCATTGTCATGAACAATTTCTGATTAACATTTTTTTCTGAAATGCAACAGATCGTGTAGCGGTTATTCAAGGTAATACATACATGTTTCATCCCTCACAAACAACTAAGCTCCAGAGAAAGTCAAAATAAGACTGGCTCCTTTTCTCTGGTTTTTTCTTTATCGTTCTTGTGCAAAATCCTCAAACTTCCCCATACCCTCCTCCCTCTTCCTACATATGAACCCCATATGCAGATGCTTTTCCTTTCTTAATCCTGAAATTAACACTTAGCATAACAGTTGCGAAATGCTGAGAGGACCATAACAAAAATTTACCCCTCAATCCTTGCAAAGTTCTCGTTCCAATTTATATATTTCCAAATGCCTCACTGAACTCTCTGACTTAAAGCATTTTCATCAACTCTCTCTCTAAACATTCACTTTCCATGCTAAAGTGAACCTGATTTGGCAGGAACGAACCCAGAAACTGAGAGTAAAATCAATTGTCAGCTAACAGGGAACATTTTATTTGTAAAGTCATCTCATAACTTTCAAGAGAATCATTCAGTGACGTTACTATTTCCTCAATACTAATAATAATTGTAGATAGAACAACTACTTTGAAATGACTATGTCCTTCATCACTTTCCCCCTTTCGATCCTTATATTTTGATATCTGTTCCATATGGCAAGAGGGACATTATATGTCTGTGACTTTAAATGATTCAGCAAGACACCACAGCAAACTTCATCACTGATCAATCACAAATGAAACTCAAACATAGGATGCAGAAGCACTTACAATAGAACTAGCAGCTGAATAAAGTAAGGAAATAATAAAGAAAGCATATCAAAAGAGCCACAGCCAGTCAGCCAGGACTAAATCACCCATCCACTCAGGGACTTGCATGTGTTGAATCAGCAAAATAATTTTGCTACATGTGACTATTACATTGAAAAATGCATCTGAGGGTGGCCGCACAAATTAGAAGTTCAACCCCCTGGCTCATGCTATGGCTTAAGTCAATTGCAAGTTGTGATTGGTGTAATTAAAGACCTTCACCTTAGCAATTATGGCTCAAAGGCAAGGTAACAAGAGACCTCAAGGTCTCCTGCTGGTTGAGGCAAGAGAACTTGATCCAAATGCTCATTTGGCAATGGGTTTGGTGCCTTTCAAAAGGACAAAAGGTGCTAGGCTTAGATGCCTTGCATAATTTCATATTTTTACCATCTCAATTCCCTTGCTTCGCTCAGGCAAGAATTTCTCTGGCACATCCTGCCTCAAGGTGCTAACATAGTCTATCACCTTTTGAATTCTAAGAGTGTGAATACATGCACAAGAGAGCGCATACATGTGCAAATGCATAAATATGTGCAACTTAATTTAATGTCAGCTCATTTAAAATAAACCAACCTGCCAATAAAAGCCCTTGACATTCCTTGTGGTAGTCCTCGGGAAATGAACCTACTGACAGTTGGCCTTGCGTTGATTGCTAGGACCTTTACCATCTGAGCCGAGCTAACCAAACCCTGAAAATATAATGTCAGTCAGTAAAGGGACATATGGTTCACAGCCTAAAGGTTGCCTACAGCCCTGAAAATTACTCTACCATTTCGTAAGCTTGACGTAATCCAGCAGGCAAATCCATCATTGTTTTTTGCCACTCATTTAACACCGCATCCACAAATTTACGGTCAAATAACTGTGACAAGGACACAGAGAGCTTCATTTGTCTATGAAATTGTGAAAGAAAGTAAAACTTGGCATATATTGTCCAAAAAGATTATTCTAAAATTGCATTAATGAGGTTTCTAACCTCTTCAAAAACTATACGTCTTCTAAACAAGCCACCCTCATCTCCATCATCACCATCGTCAAAGTCATCAAAGTAATCATCATCATCATCACCACCATCATCACCTCCATCACCACCACCATGATTGATTTTCTTTCCAATATCTCCCCCTCCTCCCCCAACATCAAGCTGCAAAGTTTAAATCACAGTCAAACAAGAGGGAGGCTACATTGTAAACAACAGTGGATTTATAATTGATTAAGCTTAATGTTTATGTCAAAAACGTCATAAATTATTAGCAAGCTGTAGGCCAAGCTTAAACATGTTATTCAATCAAAGTAATCAATTCACAAGTGGAAGAAAATTCAAAGAATTAAAAAGATATATATTACGCATCACAAGTGCTGCAGTTGGCCTATTTTTTAAGTACTCTATCCTACAAACAACCTCATATATCATTCATTCTAATGTAAAGGTCAATGACTCAGCACGATTGCCTTATAAACTAGTCCAAATAGTTGAGGGGGGGAGAGCTAACAACCAGACTTTCTAAAAAATGCATTGCTCCAACTGATGATTACGAACATACATTTAAAAAAGAAAAAATCTTAAGAAAAAGATTAACTAGAACAATCATACCTATTCAACATTTAGAAGATAAACAGAACTTGTCTGTAAACTGGATATTTAAGTATTGCATCCATAGAAGGTAAGAAACCTTAACTTATGTACCCTTCATTATCAACAGTGATAAAATGTAACAAGAGACGCTAATTAGCAGTTAGACGAAAAGTATTACTTCATTACAGTATCCATTTTCTATTTGTATCTACCATGTTCACCATCACTACTCCTCATGAAACCAAAGAATACGCAGGTGTATGCTCTACAGAATATTGCATAAGCTATAATGACATTTGCAAAGGACAGAAACAGCTAATAGATCACAAAGTATCAACCCGTAGTCTTCAATCAACGTTTGGACACTGACCTGAGGGCTAGACTTGGTTTTCTTCTGCGACAAATCAAGTTTGGATTTCTCTAATGTCGCCGTACCAAGTGAACTGTATTTTCCCTTCATAACGGGACCCATATTCATTGAAGAGGATGAAGCAAGCGAAGAATCGGAAGTACCGGGAGCATCCGGCAAGCAGAAGCACCGTTCCAATAAAGCCGCAGAACCATTATCCACCTCAGAGGTAGCCGAGGCTTTGACCCCCAAAAACCTTCGCCTGCAATTGAAGCTGGCCTGCTTTACCACCGGCTGGAGTGAACCGTGTTTCGAAATCGGCAACGAGGTATTCGGCGGCAGAGCCTTGACGGCGGCGCGAGAGTTCATAGGCATGATTTGAGCCGTTTGGAACACCGCGAGTGACATTTGGGAAGACTTTTCCGTTTGGATTGGAAGAAAATTGGGGAAGGATTTCCTCAGATAATTGTCATCGGCGAAAAGGTATCGATGGAAGCGAGTTATCTCTCTCTAAAGACAAGGAACTTAGAGAGAGAGTCGAAAGAGAAGGAAGAAGTGTTGGGTGAGAAGGATTTTGATGGAGTGGGAGATAGCCGACTAGGCGACAACCCAATCCGAAAGTCTTTCCCGTAAGGCGTTACCAGCGAGTTGGCTCGGCCGACCTAGAACGGGAGGACTCGGTTAGCCTCGTCGAAATCGAATTACAAAAATTAAGAAAAAGAAATACAAAGATGGATGGCGATGGGTAAATTTGTATCAAAAGTTTTCACTTCTAGACAATTTTTTTCTAAAAGTTTTTAATGGGGTAATTGTATCCCAAAAGTTTATAAATAGAGCAATTTTATCCTAATCGTTATCTCAATTGATTTTACTGTTAGTTGACCAAATATATTCAGCTGACAGTTCACATATCATCCTCGTCATTTTTGTTAAGGTGCAAATTTACCCTGTAAGTTTTAAATCTAACTTTGAAAAAAGATAAAGTAGATGACATATAGATTTCTGGCACAAATTTACACTTTAACAAAATTGAAATAGATGACATGTTAAACTACTAACTCAGCATATTTGATCACCTAATGGTCAAAATTAATTAGGATAACGGTCAGAGCAAAATTGCTCCCTTTTCAACACTTCCGAGGCAAAATTGGCAAAAAAAACTTTAGGGAAAACATTCTCTTCACACAAGATTGAATTGTTTCGAATTTTATTTTATTTTTAATTTTTTAAAGGGTTAAGGGGCGGGAGTTTTTTTAGGGGCAATTTTGCCTTGAAAATATCAAAAAGGGAGCAATTTTACCCTGTCCGTTATTCTAGTTAATTTTGACCATTGGTTGACCAAATATACTGAACTGATAATTTACATATCATCACATCATTTTTGTTTAAACTAGGTTTTACATGATGCCTCTCAAACATGATGTCTTATGTTCAAACCAAAACATACTTGTGTATGAAAAAGGTTATGATGGCAGAAACAAAACTCCACTTCAATTATTTTTACCCCTTGTTGATGTGATAAAAAAATTGCCTCTTAACATAAGATTGAATTGTTTCAAACTAAATGTTATTTTATTTTATTTTTAGTTTTTTAAAGGGTTAAGGGGCGGAAGTTTTTTAGAAGGCAATTTTGCCCGGAAAGTGCCAAAAAGGGAGTAATTTTACCCTGACCGTTATCCTAGTTAATTTTAATTGTTAGCTGACCAAATATACCGAGCTGATAGTCCACATGTCATCACGTCAATTTTGTTTAAATTAGGTTTTGCATGATGTCTCTCAAACATGATGTCTTATGTTCAAACCAAGACATGCTTGTTGATGAAAAAGGTTTTGTTGGCAGAAACAAAACCCCACTTCAATTATTTTTGCCCCTTTGTTGATCTGATAAAAAAATTTTCCTATTAACACAAGATTGAATTGTTTCGATTTTTTTTTAAGTTTTTTAAAGGGTTAAGGGGTGGAAGTTTTTTGGGAGCTAATTTTGCCTCGAAAGTGTCAAAAGGGGAGCAATTTAACCCTGGCTGTTATCTTAATTAATGTTGACCGTTAGATGACCAAATATACTGAGCTGATAGTCCACATGTCATCATGTCAGTTTTGTTTAAATTAGGTTTTGCATGATGTCTCTCAAACATGATATCTTATGTTCAAACCAAGACATGCTTGTTGATGAAAAAGGTTTTGTTGGTAGAAACAATACTCCACTGCAATTATTTTTACCCCTTGTTGATGTGATAATAAAATTATTTATCACTGATTTATTGATTATTAAAATATGACCATTCAAACAGATTAATTAAAGGTGATTTTTAAAAATAATTCTTTTTTTGTTAATTAATGACTTTTGTACTCATTGAATAAATTTATGGGAAAACTCCAAAAAAAGTTGTTTAAAATGTGAAAAAGACAAATCAGGTATTCCAATTTCACAAATCTTATGCCAGACTGGTAGAAGGAATATGGAATTAACAAATGTTGCCAAAAGACAGTTTCTGCCCCAAAGTTATTTGAAAAAAAAGATAGAGAAAAGCTCGATAAAGACAAAACATTACCTTACCTAGGTTAGTCAAGAAGAGCCACGGAGTTTCTTAGTGTCGTGAGAGACAATGGTCTAGTGTTATTATCAATCGGCCTTTGTTGCAATAATGTTCACCCATCAAGTCATGTGGGTTAAAGGTGTTACCTACACGAGCTATGCCTCTGTCAAATTCTAGAACTCTATTGTCAAGTTGGCTTCCATCTCCATCCTGATACACAATCCCATTCCCCTCTATCTTATCCCACCACCAAAAAGAGAACCATTTCTGGAACTAGTTAGCAAGCTACAGCTATAGGGAAGAGATTGAAACAGCTCTCTCAGCGCTAGAGGCTATGGAGGCAAATTCAAATGAAGCAGAGGATCGTACAATATAGAAGTCACACTTGTGCTATCTGATCCTATTGGAATCTCGCTAAGAAACCCCATAGAATTTGGGATATTGGGAATCTTCTGGGTTGGATTGTGATGGAGGAGATTTGAAGAAGGTTACAGAGGAGGAGGATCGAGTGTTGAAGAAGAATTGTAGCTTTGGGTCTCAATTTGACAAAATTGTTGAGGTTGTTATTGTTCATGGTGGTGGTGGTTAGAATAGTTCACACCCTGAAACTCTTGAACTTTAGGGTCCCAAGTAAATTGATCATAATTGAGGACATCAATGATTTGATTAACCAAATTCTCATTGTTGTAGGGATTTTATACATTTAGAACAAGATGTTGAGGGTGCAAGATGTTCAATTGTGCGGTGATGGTGATGCCATTAGTGCAAACGTCTTCTGAGTACAGCGATGGATGATTCTGGTGCTAGTACTAGGAGAGCTCCTCCACTATAGGAAATTGTGAAACAAGAAAGTGAAGTCGTTAATGTCATTCGTGAAGGTACCCCTAATGGATTGAAGACCATATCAACGAGTCTTCCATCTTGCAAATAAGGCATATCTTGTCTAGACAAGATTTTGGAAACGATACCTTTATTTCCATGTCTTCCAGCAACTTTATCACCTACTTTGATTTCATGTTTCCACGGTAGCACCATGAATAGCGCATAGTAGAGCAGCGCCCAATACACCAGCAACTCCCATCATATGAAATGGGTTCAATGTCCAATTATGAAATCCTTGGAAAAAGAGGATGAATCGAAATATAGCTGCTACACCAAAACTAGGCGCAAAGAACCAACCAGATATAGTATTGTTAATATAGAGACCGGTGTTGTTATTGGCCCCAACAACTTGTTAATTTCACACTTTTCCATAGGCATATGTTGGTTTTTCATAGATAAAGTTGTAAAACAAGAAAGTGAAGTCGTTAATGTCAAATATGGTGTTATTAATATAGAGACATGTGTTGTTATTAGCCCCTACAACTTATTAATTTTACACTTTTCCTTGGGCATGTGTTGGTTTTTTAGATACAAAGTTATGAAATAAGAAAGTGAAGTCGTTAATATCAAATATGGTGTTGTTAATATAGAAATATGTGTTGTTATTGGCCCTCGTGACTTGTTAATTTCACACTTTTCCCTAGGCATATGTTGGTTTTTCATATACGAAGTTGTAAAACAAGAAAGTGAAGTCGTTAATGTCAAATATGGTGTTATTAATATAGAGACAAGTGTTGTTATTAGCCCCCCACAATTTGGGGCATCCATTTTTTTCCTTAACTTAACTCAGGGCAATTTCCTCATTTCGTCACAATTTAAAATCCCATATTCCTACTAACATTATGAATTAGGATTTCAACAATTCGCATCTCCAATTTATCTTTTTCCATTTTTAATTGCATTTTAATGGGATTTCCCCTAAATTTATTTTCTCCCGATATGCATATTTATCATTTGTTCAAAACAAACACACACTTTAAACCTCATTTATATGGGTTTCCTAATTCCTCCCTTAATACACAACAATTCCAACCTTATAAGAAATTAACTATGCTAATTGCTAGCATGTAACCTAAACAAATTAATTAATTTTTATGCTAAATTATTTTGTTATTTTGCACCATGATGTTGTATAAGATATAGTTTCCTTAAATTCAAACATTACTCAGAACATGAGGGGTGTAACGCCCTAAATTTCAATTAAGGGCTAATGACTTCAAAAGTGATTGTAATTATTGTAATTAAGCACTTTTAAAGAATACAAAGTGAATTTTGATTCAAACGTGTTCTGATCAATGCCTAAACCCTATATTTATGATTAAGTTTGGAATAATGTCTAATTGGGTTAAATATAGGGAAAGGGCGCATGATTAGATAATTAGAGTGATAGGGATTAGTTGGAAGTGATTTGAGTATAATTGCCATAATCAGAGGCGAAATGGTAAAATTGGAAAGTTACCGAACGATTGGTCAGTTACCGAAGAGGCAACTCATTGGTAAATTGTAGATCAATGGTTGGGATTACATGTCAAGAGAATATGAGAGAGTGATCCAATGCTTGCATGAACATGGAAGGAGTTGGGAGAAGGAACAAGATCATGACACTTGGCTTCATGTGAACCTTAGATCAAGGTCAAAGTATCAAAATTTGCTTTTAACTTCCCTCTCTCATTTAGGACGTCTAATAACCAAATGAAGGGCCAAAAATAGATCATCATCTTTACCAACTCATCTCATCTCTCCTCTCCTCCATTTTCATTTAGCTAGAGAAGGAAAGAGAAAGAGAAAAACCTAAGGTTAGTGCTCCAAATGACCATGAATGCTCAAATACTCTTTATTAACATTGTTCTAGGTGTTGAGAGCATTATTCCTATGGTTTCAGATTTTTGATTAGTGGTGATTGGAAGCTTGAGAAAATTTGGAAGTGGTGGAAATCAAGAAGTAGTCTTGGGAAGAAGTTAAGGTAAACCTTTGGAACCTTTTGACATATTTATTGTGGTCATTGGTTTAGCTTTGAGGATTTTGGATTTTTGCCCTGATTTTGGCTTAATTTCGAAATGTGTGAATTGGTTAGTGTTTAGTGTGAAATTGGTGTCATAGTGTGTCTTTGAGCATTTGAAATTGATTTGGAATATTGGTTTGGATTGGTTTGCAATATGGTGGTTTGATTGAGTTCATGGTAAGACATGTGGTGGTCATTGTGTAACATGTCAATGGAGGTTGAATTGCGTTGTTTTGATGATTTTAATGGATTCCTTGTGCAAATTTATGTGGGAATGGTATTTGATATGAATTTGGGAACCATTGGAAGCATTGGTGCAAAACTGAAATGTTGTCCATTGAAAGTTTATTCTGGGAAGTCTGTTTGCATTGGCATTTTGAATGACCTAATAATGTCAGAAAATTCTGAAACTTTCCAATGTTAAATATCACATTCCAAACTTCAAAATGGATATATAATTTGTGTCATTTCATTTTGTGAACTGGGAGTTCTGGTTACCCAAAGTTTGATGTCGAAACTGGACTCAATTCTGAAGCAGATTAGAATTTTTTGTAACTCTGGAATTTTGTGGTGATTTCTGGTAATGGTTCATATTTTTCCTATGAAGAGGACTTAAAAAGCTTTCATTTGGCTTTGGGATCACCTCATTTCAATTTTTCTATAATTAATTATGATTTTTTGAAGTTGCCTTGGCTGCAGCAGAAAATCTTGGCTGCAGCGCAAAAGTTTCTGTACGTGTTTTAACGCAGCCAGAAATTCTTGGCTGCGGCCAAAAACCTTCTATGCGCATTTTGGCTGCAGCCAACCCCCATTTTTCAGAATTTTGTGATTTTGAAAAGTGTTTTCCAACCTAGTACTTCCCAATTCCTTTAGGTTTTCATTGAGCCTATTATAGTCACATAAGGAACTTAGGTGGTAACCTATTTTAAGTGTTTGAAAGTGAGAATTGGGCGTAGAGAATTAATCCACCATCTTGATTTTGGTGTTTAGGATTTGACATTTGCTATCCTCGTGAGCCAACGGTGCCAAAGGACGTCAGGAAAGAACAAAGTAGTGACTCTTTCTCTTATACTGTGTGTAAAACATTGTATGTATGTTTGTCATGCATTGAGAATACTTTGTGAATACATTGTGATGCTTTGAAACCGCAGTGAAAGTTGACGCATAGTGATACTTTGTGAATAGATAGAGAACACAATGAAAGCTGACGCATAGAGTTTACAGCCATCAGTGCTGTCGCATGTGGTGTGAGCCATGATACATTGTGATACTGCTAACATGACCTATATACTATGTGTTTATGCACTGTATGAGTTATTTGTTCCTACTGGGATTCTTTTGAATCTCATTATTTCTTATAACTAACATTTCAGTCAAGGCAAGTGGCTCTAAGGAGAAGCGGACAACCCAAAGTGGTTAGGGCCTTCAGGGATATTTTGGTTTTGATAGTTAGCTATCAATCTAGGTTTGGGATTACTGTAAATTATTTTTGATTATGGTATGTAATCCCCTAGTTGGGAATTATAAACCTGACAGTTAGTATATACATGACCCGAGGGTTGCCGGGATTTTTGTCTCACACTCTGATATGTATAAATATTATTTAACTGCACAGGTAATTATATGCGATACATGCAATTGAGACCAGAGCAAGGAAAGAATTTTGAAAGTTTTGTGAAAAACCCTTCCGCAAGAAGGGATTGGAAATGTCTTTTGATGATTATTGGTCTCTATTTCATTTAAAATTCTGAATTTTGAATTATAATTACGTGTATAAAGGCAGGGGATTACAATGGGTCTAGTGTGAGAAAAAGGCAGTGAGAAAGTAACGGGGAGAGCAAGTCTGAGAGTGGCAGGGGGAACCAAGGCGGTGGATCCAACACCGGAGGAAGCGGCGGAACTCCTTCAGAGTAGGAAAAAGGTAAGGAAAGGGGAGAGTGTGGTTGTGACAGGCTGGGTTAATGTTCCAAGGGTGGAGGATTGGATAGAGGATGAAACGGTGGTGGATCCTGGCAGGAAGGAGGTTCAGGGGGTGCCGATTGTTGAGGGGAAAATGTCCTATAAGCAGGCTTGTACGACTGGTAAGGGATCAGATGCTGAGGAGGAGGAGGAGGAGGAGGAAGATGGCTGGTGGTTGAATGATGGTTAGAGGACGAGGCTTCGGATTGAGCAAATGGCTAAGGGTTCGAACAATACGTTACTGTCGGAGTATAGAAGTAAGATTGTGAGGAAGTGGAGGCATGCTATTATTGTCACAGTCTTGGGAAGATGGTGAGGGAGGACATCCTATCCAGTAAACTAAATCAGTTATAGGGTGAGGTGGATACCACCGACATTAGGTCAGGTTTCTTCATTGTTAATTGTAAACATGAGGAAGTGTGTGAGTTAGCTTTGACTGGTAGTCTGTGGCTAGTGCATGATCATTATATAAGTGTCTGGCCCTGGAAAGCAGATTTTGATCCGGACGTTGATCAAGTGACGAGTATTGCGGCCTGGATTCGCATAGCCAAATTGCCTTTGGATTATTATGAGAAAGGTACACTGTTTGTTATTGGCAGCCAAATTGGAACTGTTATTAAGGTGGACTCAAATACGATGAGAAGAGCTAAGGGGCGGTTTGCGCGAATATGTGTACAATTAGATCTCCAGAAACCATTGGTTCCTAGTATCTTGGTAAATGGAGTGGAAAAAAAGGTCGAGTATGAAGGCCTTCATCTTATATGCTTTAAGTGTAGGACTAGTGAAGGCTGCGGGGCTAGACTAGATAGGGGACTAGTGAATGATGCATGGCTAGTTCAGTTCCTAAATTCTAAGGTAATTCATCTCCCCCAATTAAAATCTGATTATATGCCTCTTTTACTCCATCTAGATCCTCAACAGGGTTAACATTGTAGTGCACGCCCTTTCCGTTTTATAGCCTCCTGGGTGCTGCATAATGATTTTGAGTGGTTGGTGAAAGAAACTTGGGTTAATGAGGCAAGATGGTATGAAAATGTTAAGCAGTTTACCGTTACGTGTCAGGGATGGAACAGGGATGTTTTTGGCCTTACTCACTATCGAAAGAAGCAACTTTTAAAACAGTTGGGGGAATTCAACGGGCCCTGGAACGGATTGGTGGAAGGACGGATCTATTCATATTGCAGGGTGATTTATGGAGAGAGCTGGAGAACATTTTAGTGTAAGATAATCTTCTGTGGGCACAGAAGTCTAGGGCAGAGTGGAATCTTATAGGGGACAAAAATACACGTTTCTTTCACATACGAGCGAATGGGCGACGACGTATGAATCATATTAATGCTATTAAAGGGGAGAGCGGTGTGTGGATATATGATAAAGAAGAAATCAAGTCAGAAGCAACACAGTTTTTTAATAATTTATTTACAAAGGAGAACATGTCATGGGAATTGCTCTCTTGTAGTACCTCATATCCAGCTATTAAGCCTGAGCATCTAGTCAAGTGTGGTGGTTCAGTTACTGCAGACAAGATCAAGGATGCTCTGTTTGACATGGGTGCCTTGAAATCCCTTGGACCGGATGGACTGAATGCATTATTCTATCAAAACCAATGGCAACATGTGGCCCCGTCAATTGTGGAATTAATCACCTTCTTGGTTTCTCATCCGAGTGAGATTGGAAGTATTAATGGTACCCTACTTGTATTAATTCCTAAGAAAGATCCCCTAAGTTTTTTAGAGACTTGCGCCCTATTAGCTATGTAATGTTATTTATAAAATTATTTCAAAGATTGTGGCTAAGAGAATTAAGAGCTTTCTTCCATATGTCATCAGTCCAGTCCAATATAGCTTTGTTTCGGGTCGCTTAAGTTCAGATAATATTATTGTTGCTCAGGAGATTATCCACACCATGAGACTGACATGTAGGAAGACAGGGTTGATGGCCATAAAACTGGACCTTGAGAAAGCTTATGATCGACTTAGTTGGGAGTTTCTGACCCATTGCTTATCGAAGCTTCAGGTTCCTTATAATTTATTAGATGTTATTAAATATTGTGTTTCAACATCATTTATGTAGCTGCTTTGGAATGGTGGGAAGGCTGAGAAGTTCATGCCAACTTAGGGTGTTCGGCAAAAAGATCCTATTCCCTGTACCTGTTTGTGTTATGCATGGAGAAACTAACCTATCTTATATAAGATAGCATCAGAAGGGGTGAGTGGCGTCCCATCAAGATATGCAAGGATAGCCCTGCTATTTCCCACCTCATGTTTGCAGATGATATAGTCATTTTTGGGGAAGCATCTTTGCAGTAGGTTCAAGTTATTAAGAGCTGCCTTCAATCCTTTTGTGAAGCATCCGGAATGAGAATAAATGCCAATAAGTCCCGTGTGTTCTTTTCACCTCACATACATCATAATCGGTGTTGTGAACTTAATGATGCTCTAGGATTTACCCAAACAAGTGACTTGGGGAAATACTTAGGTGTGGCTTTAGTGGTGCATAAACGCGTTAGCAAAGATACGTTTCATGAAGTGGTCGATAAAGTGCAGAGAAGATTGTCTAATTGGAAGGCGAACACCCTTTCTTTGGCAGGAAGGCAAACTCTCATCTCCTTCGTCACGGCTGCTATTCCGAATTATACTATGCAAACAGCGTCGCTACCAGTGAGTACATGTGCAATACTGGAGAAGAAGAACAGAAATTTCTTATGGGGATCATCTGATCGTTAGAGGAAGCTGCATATGGTTTCATGGGATAAGGTCTGTACGAACAAGTCAAGAGGAGGATTGGGACTCCATCATGTCAGTCAACAAAACCAAGCTTTTCACATAAAGCTTGGGTGGAGTCTTATTAAACGATGGGATTCTTTGCGGGTGCAAGTCATTCGAAACAAGTACAAGTGTGGTGATGATTTAGTCCCAATCATTAGACAAGGATCTAATGTCTGGAAAGGGATTAAGGCAACATGGGAGAAAACTAAGGAGAATCTGGTTTGGAACGAGTCTCGTACCGATGTGAGCTGGAGGGGTACAAGGGACGGATCCTTCACAATCAAATCTGCATATAGCAGTTTGGAAGATACAAATCAACTGGGAAGGGATAGAATATGGGATAGAATCTAGAAGCTTGCTCTCCCGCAACGCTGCAAAATGTTCTTATGGTTACTGTACCATGATCAACTGCTTACAAATGAGGCCCGTTTTCGCAGGAATTTAACTGCATCTGATCGATGTGATAATTGCCCATCTAGGATAGAAACCTGTTTCATGCTATGTGGGATTGCCGTGATGCCCGACGCTATTGGGAACAAGTGGTTCCACATAAATTACAGGGGCGGTTTTTCTCGTTAGAAGGGGGTGCCTGGGTGTCAACTAACCTTCTCTTTTCTGACCCATCTTACCAAGTTCGTTGGCCTAGCTTCTTTTCTGTTTCATGTTGGCTGCTGTGGAGGAAGAGGAATCTGTGAATTTTTGAACATAAGGATCTGCAGAATAGCAATATTTATGCACAGGTATTGGCTACTATTGGGTCTATTCAAGAGGTCAGCTATAAGCTTCGGGGTACGCGGATGAAGGAGGGATCGAATATGGTTGTTGCTCGGTAGTGGGAGTGCCTAGAATCAGGGTGGTGCAAGGTCAATGTGGACAGGGCATTTTTGGAGCGATCACGAAGTGTGGGCTGTGGTGGATTAGTTAGGAAGTCGGATGGGAAGTGCTTGGTAGGTTTCATGCACCGTCTTGATAGTGGCGATAATCTAACGTCAGAGCTATGGGCATGTTTACTTGGACTTAAAATCGCATGGGATCGTGGGGAAAGGAGACTGATCCTTGAATCTGATTCCACGTCGGTTGTGGAACTTCTACTTAACGGTTGTTCAAGATCACATGGGGAGTTCTAGCTGGTGCAACACATTCAAAGTTGGTTGTCCCGCGAGTGGAGGGTCAAAGTGAAGCACATCTCTTGGGATGCTAATGAAGCTACGGATTTTCTAGCCACTTGGTCTCTTGATTGCATGCCTGGGTGTCATTCCTTTTCAAGTAACTTCCCAGAGTTGGATATCTTTGTTGAGAAGGATAGGCTAGTAGCATGTGGTGCTAGGATGTAATGCATGGGCTAGCGTCGTTTTATCAAAAAGAGATAGTTTCCTTCAATGACCAACATTACCATTGGCTCGCATTTTTGCCTCATGTTGTAAAAGTTTCATACTCAAACCTAATAGTAATGGGCTTACTCTCTAATGTTTCTCACTGTCATGACCCAATATCACAAATATTTTTTTCAATTAATAAAATATACATAAAATAAGTGATAAGATCTTATTGGCAAGGAACAATGCAATTTCAAAAAGAACTTTAAAATTGTGCAAGTTTAATTTTTTTTAGAAAAATTCAAAATTGCATTATTTCATATACCTATAATATATCAACAAAATGTCATTCATTTTATACAAAAGTCTAATCATCAAAAGAAAAGGAGTAAACCCAAGTTGAGGCATTATTTCATATACCTATAAAATATCATCAAAATGTCATTCATTTTATAATATCATAAAATTGCATATGATCTTGTGGCTCTTAAACTCAAGTTTAGCTTCAAATTGCAAAAATATTTTCAAAACGCTTAGTTCAAAAATCATCAAGTTTTGTCAAAATAAAAAAGGGGGAGAATGTTAAATCTTATAAGTTTTGATGATGATAAAGATTGGAAAAATATTACAAAAGATTTAATAATGAACAAAAGGTTTTTGCACAAAGAAGCAAAAGTTTTCTGAGGCCAACAGTGCCATAAATCGAGTAATCACTCGAGTGATGAGTAAGAAAATATACTCTACTTCAGTTATGCTCTTTGTCAAGTCTTGGAAGGCATCACTCGAGTGATCACTCAAGTGATGACTCTGGATTATTCAAGTAACCACTCAAGTGATAAGATAAAAGGCATCACTAGCACAACACTGGAGTGATTATGAAAGTGATCTACTATTGAAAATTTTCTAAGGTCAAATCACCCTAGTGACCACTCAAGTGATCCCATTTTTTATATCACTAGCAAAGCACTCTAGTTATATATCAAGCTGAGATCACTAGCAAAACACTCAAGTAATCCATCAAGTGTTCCATTACAGATAACTCGAGGGATGCAATTTATAGGATCACTAGCAGAGCACTCGAGTAATCCATTGCAGGTCACTCGAGTGACATTATTTTTAGGATCACTAGCAGAACACACAAGTGATGTATCAAGTGATCCATTGAAGATCACTCAAGTGATGCAATTTGTGGATCACTAGTACAATACTCGAGTGATTGATCCAGTGATCTGTTATATTTCAAAATTGCTAAGTCAAAATCACTTAAGTAATCACTCGAGTGATGGTCTCAAGAAAAAAGTGTACCTTCTGCTAATTTTCAAAAATCATTGAATGACCATATAATTGATTATATTTGATTCTCTTTCGGTTTAATATCTTATTTCATTAGTATGTAAAGTTTTCTCAGGTGAAGATACAGAGATCAAGTAAAGATATGAAAAAGTGATTTTATGTCAAAAGCATTTAATGTGAGGGGTATTTGAATGAAGACATGATCTCTGCTCCAATAGCTACTTTACTATACATAAAGAATGTTTAAATTAAAGGAAGCAACGATACTCTAAAGGACAAATGAAATACTCACAACGGTTATTTATTTCATTCCAACTATAAATACAAAGCATTCATAACGGATCAACTACCAAACTATAAAATCATTCAATTCTGCTTTTAAGTGTTCAATTTTTATGTTCATTATTATCCTCTTTGTATCTTGTACATTAGTGATTATACATTTACTCTTGAGAGAGAAATTCATAAAAAAACTCAACATGCTTTACTGAGATTACTTAAGGTAGAGGGACCTTAAGTTGGGTATTGGTTTACATTATGTAAGGAGGATCGAGTGTTTGATGAAGAAACTAGTTGTGTACTAAGGTGCCAAAATTCCACTGAATCTTGGAAGATATAGTGAAAATCTCATAGGCAATCTGAGAACTGGACGTAGGTCAAAAAGGTTGTGACTGAACCAATATAAATCTCTGGTGTACACTTTGGTGATATTCTTCTGACTCCCAACTCTAATTTAATTTCTGTTAATTGTTATCGTTAGTTTTTAAATTTTTTTAATAGCCCAATTCACTGCCCCCTTGGGTGAAACACTTGATTTAACATAGAGCTCAACAACCAAAAAGCAACTTTGTGTCAGAAGCTTCAAAGGCTACTCCCAACGAACATCTAACCTTCATATTCTAAGATGCTCAACGGTCAAATGCTCTCCATCAACTCTAAAAGGAAAAGCATTTAAAACAAACAAAAAAGAAAAAATATGTGCACACAATGTTGAAATGCCAAAACTTTGAATCTTAGCCAAAGCTTTGTAATCATACTCCCACCATTTACTTCAGTGTTAGCCATCATCTACTTCATATAGAGAGAATTATGATTTCATTGTAATCACTTTATCTTTGTGAGAGTTATTCAAGATTAGGATCTTGAATGGGAAACAGATTGTAATCTTACAAGTTGTAAAGGGGAGTGATTCTTAAGTACAAGATTAAGCTTGAGGTTGTTAAGGTTCTCAAGTACCCGTGAGACTTAAAGGATTGTAAAGGCTTTTATTATGCTCAGATTAAATAAGAAGATAGTGATTGAAAATCTCAGGTGGAGCTTGGGGACTAGATGTAGGTCATTATTGATTGGACCAAACCATGATATATCACAGTTTACATCTTTTCTTCTTTAAGCTCTTATATTTCTAACATATATTATTTGAATAACTAACTGTTGATTTATGAGTCATTACTTTCATAATTATTCTTTCACAAAGATGCAAAAAGATTTTCAAAGTTCTTAAGTTTTTATCTTACATCCAATTCACCCCCTTAGATGTCAGCTGGTTCTAACAAAAAGAGTCTGAGAGAGCCATTAGGGGAGATATTCTAGGCATTACAACCTAGGTATCACTAGAAATAGGGGTGTTCAAATCCGGGACAGGGACCGGGATCCCCCACTCCCGGTCCCGGTCCTAGTTTTTGGCCGGGATGCAAATTGCATCCCGGTACCGGTCCCGGTCCTGGTAATCTCGGGCGGGACCAGGATCAAACAGGGAAATCCTGGTTTTAAAAAAATTGAATTTAAAATATATTATTATATTAGTTAAATTTTCTATAATCTAGTATTTAAAGTAATTATTTAACACCTAATAAGGCCATAATAATCACACAAATTGACCTAGAATTGAAGAATAACATTTTTTTATTATTATTAAGATCACCTTCATCATTTTTGTTATTATTTTTATACATTATATAGTAGGATTAATATCACAATATATACAATTTAACTCCAACTAAATATGTGATACACATTTTATCAAATGATAACTTAAATTATGGGATAAAAAATACAAAAATAAAATAATAACTTAGTTTTTAAGATAAAAAATAAAAAAAAAACCAAGACCGAGATCACAAGGTGTGTGACCGGTCCCGGTCCCGGTTTTCCCGGTCCCGGCCGGGATGGGAAATTCCCGGGATCAAAATGTCTAGGATCAGAACACTTTGAACACCCCTAACAAGAAATAAAGGCTTAAAAATCTGGAATATTAAATGAAATTACAATCATAATCAATCAAAGATATTAAAGGGATTTGATTCTATCATATTCTGATAGATTCTACCACTCCCCCTCAAGCTGGTGTTGGGATTGGAAGGCACAAAGGAAATTTAAAATTATAAAAGTTTACCGATTCTAATTGCGGATCTATCAACGGTGTTTAGATTAAGTTAGAAAGAAACTTACTTTTTGGGTTTTAGGGTTTTCGATCTCTAGGAACCGACACCTCGGATTAGCTCCCTCTACCGGTATCCACACGAATACGACCCAAACATGGACTGTGTGCTAGCGCCTCTAATGCCTCCATCTCCTTAGGGTTTCTTGCAACTCCTTTTTTTTATGAGCTAATTAAATAAATTCGGTTTAATTAAATTTGTCCAACAATTTTAATTAACGTATTTATTTAATCCGAATAAAGAGCCTATGGAATTTAATTTAATTTATCTTTATAAATTAAATCTGAGATATTATATCTCTATCAATGTTAGTCCTTTAATTTATCAAATAAAATTAAGCCTGAAACTAACACTACATAATAATATTGTTTTTATGCTTTTCACGAATTTTATATCATGTGTGTGTGTGTGTGTGTGTGTGTGTGTGTGTGTGTGAAATTCACCCACCCTAGATTAAACATTATATTCATTGAATCTTAGATGTGTCTAAAATTCAATGAACCTAGACATTAGAGCTCGTGTTGGGCTATTCTTATGTGTGACCCTGTAGGCCCATACGAAGTTGGTAGTTGGTCAATAACTGTACTAACCCATAAGTTGCAAATGGCTTCTAGCAAGACATTACGACTACCCAATTCATATGAGAATCATTAACACGATGCAACCTGTCATAAAATAATGTCACGTCCATTTTGTCACAGATATTTTGCCCAAGGATGAGGTATAAATAATGTCATCCTCCTGTTCCTGACCATTACTTTCCTAATTCCTGAGCAGTCTAACAATAGAGATGGAAACTCCTTTCCATCGTAGTATAACTATACATTTCTCAGACTCACTCATCGAGGGGCCCAGTAATATCTCTCTACTAATGTGAGAGACAAATTTCATCTTGATCATTCACATTCCTCTACATGAAAACCACCAAGCTAGATTGTAGTCTTTATTATCACCCGGTCAAAGGTGACTTTTGACTAAGTCAAAGCTTAGTGACTCTCATGTAGGAATCCATAATGATCTCACGTCGAAAGGCATAGTGACATTGTTATACATGAGATAAGCTTATGACTTGATCCATACAGCTTTCTCATAGCGGGTCGGTCCAACACCCTATACTCTTACAAGTTCCTAAAACTTTGATTTGTATCTCTATACCTTATCAAAGTCATACTGGTCTCACTTCATCTTTACTCCAGCATAGATAACCGACTAGGGACATTTAGGATAATCTTTATGATTTATTCAAGAATACAATTATCATAGTGAACATGCGAATAATATGATAACAAAAAAGAGAAATGCATTAAATGATAATATCTAAAGTACAATGATTGGCCCCTGGTGCATAATTTCCAACAGCCGGAGAATAGATGTCAATCATTTCTAGCTTGCTTTAAAGCCCTTCAAACTTAGCTCTACCCAATAGTTTTGTCATGTCTACAATCTAATCTGCAGATCGTATGTAGGTAAAATTTATGATGTCAGGCTTAACCTTTTCTTTAATAAAATGTTTGTCTATCTCAACATACTCCGTTCGATCGTGATACATGAGATTCTTTGTTATTTTCATATCAGCATTGTTATCATATTAGAGTTGTATAGGTCCCTTCTATGAATTCCCAATTCTGTCAGTAATCTGATGACCCAGATTTCTTCACATACTTCAAGGACAATTGCTCTTAAATCAACTTCCGCATTGCTTCTTGACACCACAATTTATTCCTTACTTCTCTATGTAATCAAGTTTCCCCACACATATGTGGAATACCATGTGGTTGATCTTCTATTCTCCATATCCCTTCATGGTCTGCATCAGTATAGATTTCAATATTTCTTGCGGATCTTTTCTTAAAGAAGATACCTTTATCTGGATTAACCTTCAGGTAGCTAAAAATCTTATGTACGACCTCCATGTGCTCTTCTTGAGGCTGGTGCATGAAATTACTCACTATTTCAACTATATAGCTGATATCTAGACAAGTATTTATTCAGTATATCAGTTTTCCCACGAGTCTTTGGCATCTTTCTGAGTCAACTGGAATGCCCTCTAGCTTGATCTCTAGGTGACATCCTTCTTCCATTGGTATTCCTTCAAGCTGAGCACCTAAAGTCCCTATTTCATGTAACAAATCTAGAGTATACTTCCTCTAGGATATATTGATGCCCTTTTTGGTTCTTGCAACTTCCAAACCTAGGAAGTATCTCATTTCCCTGAGGTCTTTCACATGGAATTCAGTTGACAAATCTCTTTTCAGTTAAACAATAGAGTCTTCATCATTCCTTGTAATTACTATATCATCAACATAGTCAATCAGGATGGTAACTTTCTTATTCTCACATTTTATAAATAGCGTATCATCTGCTTGCCCTTAAGTATATCCAAGCATTTTCACTGCTTTGGTGAATCTCCCAAATCATGCCCTTAAAGATTGTTTTAGCCCATATAAAGACTTGTTAAGTTTACATGCTTAGCTGTTAGGAGCTAGAACTCCATCTGGGATCTCTATATACACTTCTTCCTTTAAGTCCCTATTCAGGAATGCATTTTTTACATTCAGCTGATGCAAAGACCAGTCTAAGTTGACTGTAATTGACTATAGCACTTGGATGGTATTGAATTTAGCTATTTGGGCAAAGGTTTCCTGGTAATTAATCCCATAGGTTTGAGTATACCCTTTTGCAACTAGTCTCACAATGTACTTGTTGTTGATACTTCCATCAAGATTGAACTTCAAGTTGAAGATCCACTTGTATCATATTAATTTCTTCCCTTTAGGGAAAGTAGTAATCTCTCAAGTTTTATTTTCCTTAAGTGCCCTCAACTCTTCTTCTGTAGCCTTCTTCCAATTAGGATCACTTATTGCTTGTTGAAAGTGTCTAAGACTCTTATTTGTGCACTATTTGCAACAAAGTTTTGCATATTTGAAGACAGATTGACATATGAAACAAACCATTGAATTAGATGTTGAGTACAAGATCTTACCCATTTTCTAAGTACAATAGGCCATTACAGCTCTTTAATATCTAAACCTGGATTAGCGTCATGATCATTTCTTTGATTAGGAAAGATGTTTCTATCTATATATACATCTTCCCCTTCCTAAGATGGTTGCCTATTTCTGCTTCTAGTCTAGCTTCTATATCCACACCTAAATTGATTTCAACATTTGTTTCCAATTCAGTAGGTGTAGGTTCAAGCTCAGGTTGAGGTAGGATAGGCTCAGGTTGGATTGGAGTAGTAGTAGGAATAGTTTGTTTTGTGGACAAAGCAAGTTTAAGGCTAGCTATAATAGTGGGTTCAGGTGATGGTATGGTTGTAGGAGTTTCAAGGGCTTTGGAAGTAAGGTCGTGCAAAATTAGCCATTCAATATCACAAAGCTCCCCTTGAATGGGTAATTTGGGATAGTAAGCCTCTTCTTCATAAAAAACAGTGTCTTTGGATATGAGTAGTTTCTTGGAAGTAAGCAATAACATTTATACCCCTTCTAGGTAGAGGAATAACCAAGAAATATAAATTTGTCAGCTCGGGCATCAAATTTGTTGCCATCATGTTTGTCCAAACACCTTTTGGGGTAACAAGTTGATAAGTAGGCATTTCGAAAAGGTTTCGAGGAGTTTTTGGATGGGAGTGGTGTGGTTGAGAACTTTGGAGGGCATTCGATTAATCAAATATGATGCAGTTAGTACTGCATCACCCCAAAAAATAGTGGGAACATTTTGTTCCATCAACAAGGTTCGGGTTGCTTTCAATGGGTGATGGTTCTTTCACTCAACAACCCTATTTTGTTGGGGAGTGTATAAACAGGTTGTTTGGTGGTGAATTACTTGTTGATAAAGAAATTCCTTAAAGGATCCACTTATGTATTCCTTGGTATTATCACTCTACAATACCTTAATGGAAGCTTGGAAATGATTTTTCATAAAGATATAGAAGTTTTGAAGCACCTTGGCTATGTTAGAATTTTCTTTCATTAAGTAAACCTATGTGGTTCTAGTGTGATCGTCTATGAAATTAACAAACTATTGAGCATTAGTTAGGGTTTTTATTCTTGCAGGACCTCAAATGTTACCATGGATTTGTATGAATGATGTAGAGGGTGTATAGCATTGCTTGTGATATGAGGATTAAGTTTGTTTTGCATGTTGGCAAGTTTCACAACAAAAATGAACAGAATTTTTATTGAATAAACTTGGAAATACATGCTTCATATAATCAAAACTACGGTGGCTTGAACAATAATGCCACAAAAATACATATTTGTCTTAAGAATTTAAGCTAACCAGTGCCTTCCTTGCATTCCAAGCATCTCTATTCTTCAATCCTTCAAAGTAGAAAAGTTCATCCTATTCTATAGAACTCCTAATCGTCCTCTCCGAGGTTAAATCCTGAAAAATACATAAGCCATCATCAAATATTGCTTAGCATATTCACCCTCAATTTGCTCACAGAAAGATACTATGTTACAAGCAAGTGTAGGTACAACCAAAATATTGTGTATTCTCAAGTGATTAGATGGTGTAACCATGCCAATTCCCTCAACTTTTGTAAATACGCCATTAGCTACTTTGACTATAAGGTTTTCATGACACAATTTAAGAATTGCAAACAAGGTTTTATTACCAGTCATGTGATCTGTACCTCTAGAGTCAACAGTTCATGTTTCTTCGCTAGTCATCAGAGCATTAAAAGCTATCATAGAATTACTTGATTTCATCATATTGACACTTAGGGTTGTTCTCGGGACAGGACCGAATCAAGAAATCTCATTCCTAATCTCAATCCTAAGAAGAGTTTGGGAATAATTTTCATTCTCAATCTTAATCCCTTTCTTTCTTTAAAAAAAAAACTTTTCTCTATTGAATTTTTTGTTGTGTTTCCTTCATTTAGTATAAATATATAATTTGTCCAATATCATATTATACTAAATTAGTCCAATACAAATATTTAAAGTGAATTAAAAGGAAGTATGGATTTCATTGTAAGCCTGAATGGCTGAATCTGTTTGGTACCAAATGAAAGAACAAGAAAACTAACCATTGTTTTTATTTTGGAAATCTAAACAGCGTCATTGGATTAGTTGTCTAGTGCTTGGTCTTCATGTGGCATGCTTGAAGTTGTCGATTCAGTTGCAAAAAAGCACAAGGACAAGAACAAAAAATTATAATTATTTAATAAATAATAAATGAAATTAACTAAATAAACTAAAAGAATAAATATTACCTTAAGGTTGTTAGAGATTTTCACTTTTTCTTTTATATTTGATCTTGCCGTCTTGGATATTTTAAAAAATGTATGTATATATATATATTCAGGATTGGAAAAAGGTCAGGATCAGGAAGTCTCATTCTTGATCCCGATCTCGAATAATTTTTCCCAATCCTGAATTTTTCCTTTCCCAAAATTTTTGGGACGAGAAAATCCCGCCCTGATTTGCTCTGGATTGGGACGAGAAGACCGAGATGAGAAAATGTTGAGCACCCCTATTGACACTGGGCATAGAGTTTGACTTATTCTATTTTTCAAGTATCCTGTGAAGCACCTGTAATTCTTTCTTGTTTAGGCGATCATCATCTTCTGCCTTTTGATAAGTTGTGGTGAGATGACTTTGTTGGAATTTTTGCTTCCCATTTGATGGCTTTCCATGTGGCTTCCAACTTTCTTTTCTGGTATGACTCTTCTTGCTGCAATGATTGCACCACTTGTTGGACCTTCGTACACCTTGTGGTCCTCTCACATTAAGAGTTGAGCCCTCAATTTAACCTGGGCCACTTTGATTCAGGAGTTTTTTGCTCTCTTTGTATTGTACGAAGTTAACAACATCAGATAGATGTGGTAAGTGTTTCAATTCCATAATTCTGCCCCTTATTTCCTCTAAATGGTTTTTTATGCCTAGAAGAAAGTCATATGTCCTTCCTTCTTCCACTATCCTCTTGTACAATTGAGCATCTTCAACATTTTTCCAAGGATGAACCTCAAACGAGTCCTGTTGCTGGCATAATTGTAGCAAAGCATTATAATATTCAGTCACCGACATGTTACCTTGTCTCAAATCATAGAGTTGATGTTTCAGATGGATTAAAGTAGCGGTGTTATCAAGAGAGAAGTCGATTCTCCTAGCTACATCCCATATTTCTTTTGTCGTATTCTCAAAAAGATAGCCTTTACTAATATCTAGAGTCATCAAATTGCAGAACCAACTCATTACTTGGTTATTCTCAGCGAACAGGTATCAAAATTTGGATCATCATGGGCTGGTTGAGAAGATTCTCCGTTAATATACTTCTCCTTGCTCTTACCATGTAAATATCTCAACACACTTTGGGACCACTAGAGGTAGTTCTTCACATGAAGTTTGTGGTTAATAACCATAATTTGGTTTTTTGATATTATAAATTAAAATCCAAAACAACTACAAGGACCCAATTAAAAATCCGGTGAAATAATAAAAACTTGATAAAAAGAAAAAAAAAACTACAATAACCTAATTAAAAACAGACGAAAGTGTAAAGACTCGATAAAAAGAAAAAAAATTATAGAGATCTACTTAAAAATTGGTTGAAACTATAAGGACTTACAGATTAATTATTCTTTTTTGCATTTATACTTTTAAATTTAGGGAGATAAATTGACTTTTTAAAAAAAGTACAATAGGCGATTCCCAAGTCCCAACTACGAATATACATGAAGATCGTATAATATTTTCGCAGCACATGCATGAGCTCAATTCCTCGAAGAAACCCAAAAGCACTTCAATTGCTTCGAATTATCTCTCAAGCAAGCTTATTACGTACCTTGCATGTTTCATGAAGCTTGAAACACCAACAGTTATGGAAAAAGAATCACTTCTTGTTGGCCCCAAAGCCATCCCTTTCATCTCCTTCAGCCTCCTTCTTCTTCCTCGGAAGCCCTCATTAATCAACTTGCAATATTTGATTATATATATAAATAAATACTTCCATCTTCTTCCTCAACACTCAAATCTCTGCAATCTCAAAGAAGCTCCAATTATATTTTAATTATAATTGATCTATGGATATGGGAGGTCGTCCTCGAGCTGTCGTCAATGGCGTTAGGAGAACCAGAACCTTCCACTACTTCTGGTGCCAAAATTGCCAGCGCGCTGTCAGAATCCCCTCCTCTGCAAACCCTAATTTCTCTGTTTGCCCCTTTTGCTCCAATCAATTACACCTCGAACTCGACATCGCGAGGCCTAGGCTTCTCATGAATAATCCTCCTCCCAATTTAGAGCCTTCCCCTGCTTCTCAATTGATCAACGGATTAGCTTTCATTCTAGATCCATCTATGAGAGAGCGAAACACTCAATTGGATCGAAATCGAAATGTTCAATGGATTGAAGAAACAGAAGAAGGACCGAATTCTCAGACCTGGATCACTCTCCGATTTGTGAGACCAATTCGTCCACAAAGACAAATTCCGGGAGCCTTCGACGAGAGCAGGACACCTCCGGCTGCAGATTCCGCCATCGACGGCTTGCCGACGGTGAAATTGACGGAAACACAATTGACAAGCGATCCGAATTGCGCGATTTGCAAAGACGAGTTTGAGATTGATATGGAAGTGAAAGAGTTACCTTGCAAGCATTTCTATCATTCGGATTGTATTACTCCTTGGCTTCGAATTCACAATTCGTGTCCTATCTGCCGCCATGAGCTGCGAAGCTCTTCATCATCGTGGTCTTCTTATTCCAATTTCGGTGAAAATTTCTCAAATTTTGACTATCGATATGGATTTGGGTTTGAAGATGCTTCATACGGCTTGAATTGGCTTTGGAGCCAGCTTGCTTCTTTTCGACCTGTTCGTGCGGTTATGGAATGGGCTCAGCGATATTTGTTTGATGATTTCCATGAAAATCATGAACGACGACGAGGTAAGCCTCTGCAGTAAACATAATTTTGAAGCACTAAAAGCATGTTTGGTTGAGCTTTTTTTTGTTTATAAGTTGCTTTTTACGTAAATCGAGACACAACTCCTCTCACATACTTACTTCGTATACCGTAAATCACTATTAAAAAGCAACTTATAAGCAATCGAATCGCTGAAACAAACATACCCTAATACGTCAACTTATAAGTTATAAGTGAACGCCTAGAGACTTTAATTACAATACCTTGACTTTTAATCCTCCATAGTCAAATTTTCCGAACAAAAAATAGTCAAATTTTAAATTTTATATTGATATTATCGATTAATAATTATATTGAAGTTTATACTGATAATATTGATATTTATTTTGAATCATATGCATAGTGTATACTATTGGTGTTTATGAGACAAAAATGTATGTTTTCCTCTTAAAAAATGTCCGGAGGTAAAGTATAAAAGTAGGATTAAAGTGTAAATCTATTTTAAAATTTTTGCTAAGAAGCAATGTTATTCTATAAACTTTTTTAAGTTCAATGTTACCCATAAAGTGAAAAAATTAAGCAATATTGTCAATTTCTGTTAAAAAGTTAATAGTTAACGTTAGTTTTTTAACGGAATATTTTAAACTTCCGGGATGACATTGAGCCTAAAAAACCTTTCAAGATATCATTGCTACTCAGCTAAAACTTTCAAGACAAATTTGTACTTTAACCCTATAAAAATAACATTTAAGTTGAAAATATAAGAGAAAATAAATATAAAAAAATTGCTTAGGAAAATGATTCCAACAAGTTTTCGATATTTTTAACCTTGCTTTTGAGAGTTCAAGAATAGATATGTGGATAGGGGCATTTAGTTTAATTATTTTTTTAAAATGTAAGTGAATGACCAAAGTTTATATAATTGATGGGCGAAAGTTTACCTTTTTCCTAACTTTATAGTTTATACAAGATTTCAGTTTAATTCCTTAATTTTACAAGGTATTTTTCAGTCTTCTAACCCTTATACTATTAGTTTTAAATAATGATTTTTTATACTAATTATTATTATTAGTTAAAATTAAACTTAATAGTTCAATATTCTAGAATATTTTGCTAACATTTGAAATTTTGATGTCAGCATTTTTTTTTAATGATATAGGGTTAATGTAAAAATAACAGTTTACAAAATTAAGTGACTAAAATGGAAGGTGTGTGAAGTTATTTAAAGGACCTGATATCACTTTTGCTCTAAATGATACTTTCAAAATTTTAGGGTACTAAAGAGTCATTATGTTTCTTATTTAGTCCCAAAAATGTATTAAAGAGACTTGGTTGGGACTTGGGAGCTTTTATTTTATATGACTAACAAAGATTGTGAGAAATATGCAGGTGGCCCGTGGTGGCGCTCATTGTTCATCATATAGTCTCTTTGTCATGTGACCTCATTTGCTTTAAACTTGTTTCATTAATTTGGCTGCAACAAAGCAGGTAACATCCACATATTTATTTTAAAAAATTCTGCATGTTTTTTTACCCATTTGTTTTTAGTTTTTGTCTATAAGTGTTTCAAGGTTTCTTTCCATACAACATAATGGACTACAGTGGAGAAATATGGGGTTAAAAATAAGGTAAGTTTACCTAGGTCCATATAGATGAGCAGGTAGGACCTCCTTGTTGACAAACAATTATGCAATTCTCAAAATTTTTATATATTGTATTTTTTTTTTTAATATAACACTCAGTTGATTAATTTAAAGAAATTAATAAAATTAAATAAATTATTTAATTATAATATATATTACTTGATGTCTTTAAAATGTTTATGTATATCATTAGATTAATATATCAATTTATAAGTGACAAAATAGTTTGGAGGAAATTTAATAAGGATTAAGAGGCAATTTTGTCTCAGAAGTTTTCGCCGATGGGCAATTTTGCCTTAGCCGTTATCTCAGTTAATTTTGACCATAGTTGAATAAATATGCTGAGCTGATAATCCATATTTCATGCACGTCATTTTTGTTAAGGTGTAAATTTGTCTTGAAAGTTTTAAATTTAACTTTCAAAAAAATAATAAAGTAGATAACATATGGACTTTTAGGGTAAATTTGCATCCTAACAAAAATGACATGGATGACATGTGGGCTACTAGTTCAACATATTTGGCCAACTAATAATCAAAATTAATTGAGATAACGGTCATGGCAAAATTGCTACCTTTTAAAACTTCTAGGGCAAACACCCCCTCGAGGAAAACCTTTCAGGATAAAATTGTCTCTCGATGAAAACTTCCAGGACAATATTGTCTCTTAACCCAAATAATAAATATAAATATTTTATAGTAATTTATTTAGCTTAATTAATTTTTCCAAATTAGTCAACCAGGTTTTATATTAAATATCGGAGATAATATTTTTTAAGAAAATCAAACATGACAGAGCGAAATTTTTTTTTTTTTTTTTCCATATAGTTTCATAGGCTTAGAGAGAACAAAAAAGAAGGCTGCACAATTATGAAACTGAATGACTCCAAAGAATTTGAATTCTTTCAATTGAGCTCCCTGGTTGAACTTCAATGGAGGGATATTAATCATTAGATTGTGATCCAATAATATTGAAAAATCAAGTGTCTTATGCTTAAGTTTTTTTTCAAAAATAAAATAAAATTTGTAAATGTCTCCTCGAAATTACTAGATCACAATCTGATGATCAATACCTCTCAATTGAGGAAATCTAAACCCCAGTCCAAAAGATCTTTTCTTTCGTCCATAAACCCTCTTCTGAAAAAAAAAAAAATGTTTTGGGGGAGGCAGGAGAGGATGCGCCTGTGACACCTATTCACATATGTTCTCCAAAAGGTCAAATTCACCTCGTATCCCCCCCCCCCCTCCTTATAAATACATATACTCTCTCCTACGAGACCTTTTAAAAAAAATTAAGAAAGTTAAATAATTTAGTTAATAATAACATATGCAGTATATCATTTGATTATATATCAATTTATAAGTCAAATAAATTAGTTTAGTATAAAAAAAAAGATAAATATATATACTTTAAAGTAATTTATTTAACTTCTTTAATTTATAAAAAAAAAGTTAATTGAATTTTATATTAAAAATAGGAGGTATTGTAGTGTGTGTGTATCTTCAGGGATTCTAGCTAACTTATGAGGGATGACATGATGTCATCTGTTGAGGTTGAAGCAGTTGTTGAGGCTCGGGACTTTGGGAATGCAAGAAGCAGATTCTGGAGTTTCATATGAAATTGAAGAAGCAAAACATGGGCGATACATATTCCAAGGCTAGGGAAAAAAATGTAAACATAACACATTATTTCATTACAGTTGCTGACATAGAATGATAGAAAAGGCAAAAGATGCCGGATATTATTGTATATATATCATTAGTCCTTGTTGGCATATATATATATATATATATCTCATTAGTCCTTAGCCAGTTAGCCATATACACACAACATATTTACTGTCCTGTACTTGTCCTCTCTTCTTTTCCATTTTATTATGTTACTGCTTGTTTTATGAAGATTTTAGTGTTGTTTCATCTCGCTTTTTAAAATCTTTTAACAATTTTTTAATTATTCATATCCCTTTTTAAATAAATTAATCTCTCCATTACAGAAATACCATGTGTTTTTAGTAATCTGTTGATCTTGGTCACACATTGATCAAAGTAAGATGTGAATGACTCTATCCTAAACGTTGCAAAATCCTGTTTTTAAAACGGGTGTTTCAATTAATTTATTTCAAGTAATTTTGTGCTTTACCAGGTCAATATTTGAAAGAGATTTTGTCCCATAAAGCATAAAAACAAAACTTTTAATTAATTACGGGGTTTTCTAAACAACCCCTTGAGTCCAAAACCTGAGTCATCGAGAGAAGTAAAGAGAAATGAACATATGACCTTTTTCTGGATATTGCTGGAGAAGATAAGTTTTGAAAGTTAAACAGTAGAATCAGATGCGCAAAGAACCCATAAAACTTGACATATCATACACTTGAATGGATTACAAAACACGTTATTCTCGCATGTATAAGCCACTCTTTGCTCTTTTAATGAGTGATGCTTGTTGTTAGTTTTGATTTACAATAAAAGCTCATGAAGAAACATATAAGCACATCAAACACATCCTTTCTTTTCCATTTTTTTGGAGACCCCACTTTGACATGGTTATATATTTCCCCATAATTGACTTTTAGTTTACTTACCCTTTTATAGATCAAATCTACTATCTACCACTCTCTCTATGTAATAACTAAACGGGAGGCCTGCCAACTTTTTGGCTTTGACCCTTTTAATCCGCTTCTGATTTGAAAGGAGCTTCCAAAAGCACCATTACGCTGTTGTCTCCTTTGCTGGGCTTTGCAGATCCTTCATTTGGCAACTTCTCCATATCTTTTACACTCTGATATCATAGAGAAAGACAAAAGAGACAATATGCCGATAGCAAGGAAAATGCCAAGAGCAAGATTTCCCCAAGAGAATCACCACTTGCTGATGCTGCACCAAGGAAACAAAGACCAGTTTACTTAGAAAATAGAAATCAAAGTTTTAGATAACAAAGTAATATGGCTTCAAAGTGATGATTTTGCTAATGAACAGACGAATGTGATAGTATTATTAATGTTTTTAGCCATTACCAACTAGTCCTAACCCAAAACAGCAACTTCACAGGTACTCAATGTAATATGTAAGACACCTCTGCTTTTAATGTTTGATGCAGGCTTTTAGTCTAAGAGGGGCTTCCTGAAACCTTTTTAATTGACATCGGTAGTATACCAATCAAAAATCACTTCAGTTCTCCCTATGGGGAAAATCAATTTAGCAGCTAGATACCCCTTTTATATTTCTTTTACACCATTACCCAGTGACGAAGCTAATCTTGACACAAGTTGCCTAGTTGGTACCAAGAATGTGCATCGGAAGCAGTAGTGCAATTCCATCATAAACAAACTAAAGCCCCAGAAAAAAAGTCTCCCTCATCCCGGATGCGCACATACAATAATATCATTACTAATAAAGTACAGAGAGCATAAGGTAAAATGTCAGAATCTTTAAAATGTATATAATGAATAGCAAAGAATTTATGAGAATCTTTAAAATGTCAGAAGCATAAGGTAAATCTTATCACCAGTCCAGTAGAGCCAAGCATGAGAAATAAGAGGAAAGATCCTATCAAAGAATATGAACTTACATGAAGATAATGAAGAGAGAGACCGATGTATTGGCTTTACAGCTTTTCCTCTGCCAAGGCCAGGCTTGGAGCCCTGGGATGCCTCAGTTGTAGGTGCCTGATCTGGGGATATCTCAGCTGTAGATTCCACAGAATGTGAGGGAGGAGCAGCAGCAGAAGATTTATAGGATGGGTTAGAATAAGATTTTGGGGATGATCTTGGAGGATATGATAAGCCACTATATGGACAGGGATCAGGTGGATATTCCGTCTCAGAAGAAGGCGCAGGTGATGACACTTGACAGTCAAAACAAGGGTATCGGTTAGCAGTAGCTGGGGATACTGGTGAGTGAGAAGGAGAACGATATGGTGAAATTGAAGGTTCGGCCGGATCAACTTGCTCTGGGGATGGTGCAGGGGCAGAAGATGGTGCGTCTCCTCGAAACATGCCCTTAAAATAAGATGATAATCTGACTTCTTTGACTTTGCCAAAGGTAGAGTTACCACGGCCAAGATTTTTCTCAGTAAAGCCTGATATTATTCTAGCCAATTCAAGGTATCTCTGAGGTGAAATTACTCCATATGTTGATGTGACTGCAACCTCCACTGTCACGGGGGGAGCTACAGTTGAGCCAATTTCATTTGTTAATTGAACGTAAACATTCTGCATGAAAAGTAGAAACGGGATCAAAGACAGGTACCTCACAATATAAGCATACCTTATCTTCAACAGAAGATAGTGGATGTTAAAAATTCTTCTCAAGAACTAATTTTCCAGTCTGTTTTCTACATTAATTTAAAGTTTGGCCTTCTCCTTCAACGAATCTTTCAATATAAATTGTATTAACAAATACGCAACAATAAAAAGGTTATAATTGTTAAAACCAAAAGTAATCTCACAGAGATCAGAAGTCCATATGAATTTTCAAAACCATATTGCATTTCCTACAGCCCAAAATAAAGATGAAATAGATCATGAGAGGATACCTCATTAGATCTTAGATCCAAGTTCAATCTCAGCTCCTTCTTGAAGACATCAAAACCATCCAGTATTGCATTTATTGAACTATTGAGAGTAAAATTAAACAGAATCTCAGGCATCTGAATAATAGGACCCAGCTGCCATGGTATTACAGTTATGCCTCCAGGAAATGTTGCAATCTCAAACATAGACGCATTCCCAAATATTGAGGTTGTCAAAGTCAGATTAGTTTGTTTGAGGAACAATTCAACTAATGACGACTTCAGCAGACTCAAGTCCACTGAATATATTGGAACATCCAGTGGATTAGAGAGAAAACCAAACGTTACATTTGCCAAGTTAGGCGTATCACTCTGGTGTATGGATAGAACAGCCACCTGTTAGGAGCAAGAAGCCTAGAAGTCATGTTCTGTATTTGAACTAAGACTAAAGAATGAGAGCAGAAGCTTGAGGACAAACCTCTGTATTTGGGACGCCTATTTCACTGTATATATCATATTCTAGTTTTTTAATGTATGGAATTAGCTCTGAAACTGGCTTTTCCAGTGTGAAGGATGCTTGAACAGTAGCTGAAATCCACAAAAGAAAAGCTATTAAGAAACTTATAAAAAAAAGTATAATTACAAAAATGATAAAGAAGAGGAGTCTTAGACAAAGGAGTTGAAGTATTTTAACAAACTACATGTATTGCCCAGCAAAAAATACATTAACAGAAAAGGAATTTGCTTTCACAATTACATGGTTGCCTTAGAAGGGTTTATTCCTGATGGAGACAGTAACACACCCAAATCATCATAGGATTGGCCCGTAAATTAAGTTATTTTACTCCCAACTTGATCAACCTGGCCTTCAAATCTCCGACAAATGAGAATAGTTTTTAGCAGTATTCACTGGTGTCACACTAAACATAGATACGGCTCATCATTAGCAACTGTCAGCATTTGGTGTTGTACTCAGCCTCCTCTATATATCTTTGAAATTTTGAAGTTAAATCTTTCTTCATTATATTGTACATGCTCTTTCTTGCCAGTTTTGATATGTGTAAGAGCTATATATGTCATGTCAGAACCGATTAGCATAATTTAGAAAACTTTCTTTCTCTCTTTCAACAAAAAAAAAATGATATACAAAATTAGGCAAACTCTCTGGAACACCAAGATTTAAATCAATTTCATTCTAAATGATATCATATTTCTTTTTCAGATTTAAATCTCAGGAAGCTTCATGGTTGAAAAGATGACTTGGAAAAACGGAGTTTCATTGAGTGAAACTCATTTAGTTGACCCATGTGAACCGCTAGTAAATTAAAATGCGTCACTCATCTCACTCAAATCTTCTTATGCTTTCATGGATCACATGAACGACAACCATTAAATTCAATCATATTCTTAATTTGTCACAAGCAAGGAAATTTAGTGGATCTTAAACTTATAGCTTCCATTGCAAACAATATATTCAAAATGACTTCATTCAACATAGACTACAATTATATCTGATCAAACAAAATAGAAGATTGACTAACATGTAATTATCTCTTACTTCCAAAACTGAATTCAGAAAACTAATCATATCTGAGCACTTGTGTCAATCATCTCGACATGTGTAAAGGGCCAAACTTATATATAGTCCTAAAATCTCTCTAGATCACGACAGCCAAAAATGGCAATCTACAAGGCAGGAGATCCACGATTTTCTCTTCCCAGATTTAGTCATCCCTATTTTTCAGTATGGGGGGCGCAAATGAGTCTATCAGCACTTCCAAAGGTGCAAATGATAATTTGATTATTGACAAAGATATTGTAATTTTTTATGTTGAATATATACATTTTTTAACTTTACATAGACTATAGTTAATGCATATTTCCATACATAGTCTTTCAACCAGATATAAATTAAATCAAAGAAGAAAATAACATGCTCAATTTTGGGGATAATATTAAAGACATCCGAAGTTTCAGGACATATGTTTGGTGATCTCTATACATATCACAGTCAGGAAGCCGTCAGATGTCAAATCTGCAGCAGCATAAGCAAGACGTTTAACAGAGAAATGAGGCAGTACTGCCACTCCTCTTGGCATGTGTCATGATATAGATCATGTCGAAAGAACTCATCCCCAAAATTTAAGGAGAAAACATTTTGAATTTACACATTTACGTTCCTAAAATTATATAGAAATATGATCATACAATAATCTGGCTGACAACTGCCCAAGGAGCCTCCCAAAGCAGAAGGATTCCTCGATTGGAAGAAAGAAAAAAAAGTTAACAGCACTTAGTTCATAGCATCACAAACAAAATCTGACATCCATCGACAAATACAAACCCGAGATCACCAATAACCCCCCAATCAAATCAAGTGCATCAGGACCAAGAAAGAAAACCAAGTAGACAGTAATTAGAATCATTAGAAAACTAGAATCGATCAATCAAAATGTGAAATTAGAAATTCCCATTTACAAAAATCACCAAATCAAGCCAATCTGTTCAAAGCATGGTAAAGAGAAAGGGGAAAAACTCACCACTATGCTTAATTGCATCACTGGCATCATACTGGGACTTTATCGCGAATCTAGGGAACAGCCAGAAAAACCCAGAAACCAAAGCCGACAGACTCAAGATCAAAACGAAGATGCACTTGAAACTGAACTCATTTGCAAATCTTCGAAGAACCACCGAACATCCCCGACAGAGAAGTCCCGACCAAGCTGGATCCTCAGGGTCATGGCTCTGCCGTTGCTGCAGATTTTGCTGTTGAATTTTGCCCATTCGCAAAGCATCTGGAATACACAAAACCTTCACAATTTCTCTCTCTCTCTCTCTAACCAGAGCTGGCACCACGCAGTTCCCTCAGCAACAAGAAGAAGAAGGGGCTCGACAAGTGTACAAGAAACAAGTGTTGACGGTGGGCAAGCCTATTCAATTAACATTTAACAACTAGAGAGAGACCCATTGTCCCACCACTCTCCCTCTCAAAAGGATCACTATCCACTACACTCCACATCCAAATTACAAACACTCACTCTCTCTCTCTCTCTCTCTAGATTTTCTTCTATTTTATGCCGATGGTGCTTTTTAGGCTACCGAACGTTGAGGAGAAGCAAAGGCGAAAGAGAAAAGGAAAGTGCGTTAGGGCGTAAGGTGGAGAAAGCTGTATCCGCCTTATTATCACCGTGGACAAGCAAAAATTAATAATATATGGTAGTCTAATATAAAATTAATAAAAATGAGAGAAACCATTTTGTAAGTAACTTAAACTGTATCTTAATTTTTAATTGGGTATATATATGTTTTTTTTTTTGGTAATAGCATATATATGTTTTTATCTCTTAATTAGATCCTTAACTTTGCTCTATTAACCCAATTAACTTATGTATCGGGGTTAATAATACTAACAAAACAAGATTACATAAGTTAACACGCTTTTAATATAGTAAAATTAAAAGATTTAATTAAGAGAAAACACATGTTAGATATCAAATTAAAAATTGAGAAAAAGTATAACTACATGCGAAGCGGTTTACCCCTTTTTTTTATAAAGTTTACCCCTTTTTAATTAACACCTTATGCTCAAAGGATGAAATGTCTTATTTATCTGTAATTTTACACATTTGTTGGTTATGTGAACATTTTAATCTGTACTAGTAATTATTTGGATTTACAAACGGAATCCAACCGTACTAGTTTGGGATCACATTTGATCATGTAAAAGGCGTTTAGCTATGTAAATTGAAACAAAACTCTTCTCACATACTTATCTCGTACACCATAAATCATATTTAAAATTTTATTTTTGAAAGCTCCAATCACTATTCCAAATAAACACATTATAGATGGAGCTTCCATGTCATTAGAGTACAAGCATCCACTAACAGTGTTGTTAATTTATCAATTGTATATGATGGGGTATAAATGATAAAAAGTATGTATGTATGCACCAAGGAAATGTACCAAAAATGTAGAATAAGATGAATTTAGGTTAGTTTGTTGTTGGGATATATACCAAGGAAATTAAATCCGGACCGGCCACTGAACTGGTCGGAGTAGTGGGTCAAACCGAAGTCAAACAGAAACTAACTCAGGACCAAATTAGTGAGAAATTGAAGATTTTAGATTTATTAATATGAAATTCTCAAAAAAATTAAAAAAAATCATTCTTTTTAAAAATACCAAACCGGATTGATGACAAAATAGGACCCGTCTATCGCCCGGTCTAGTCCAGATTTGAGTTCAATGATATGCACATATTTTAGGATTCCTTAACAAGTCCATCACATGAACATATGGGAAATTAATTATTTGCATTGTTTAAAAAGCTTATTGGAGGAGGCTTTTGTGCTTAGGAAGCCAAGGAATTGACTGAGGCACGCCACACACGTGGCCAATAAATGCCTCGGGGAATATTTATTAACAGGATTACGCATTTGGGAAGCTTAATAAAATGGGAGATGATGACATCTAATAACAGCATGCTGCTGCTGTATTAAATATAAAATATATTTAAAGAATTGATCTTAATTTTAAATATAAAATATTATTTTATATTTATCAATATTTTTTAAAATTATCTCTATTGATGTTTTATCAACTATAATAAAGAGTAGGAAAGGGAATGAGAAAAATAAAAAAAATAATTAAAATATTTTAAAAAATACATGTCATATTAACTAATTTAATCAACTTTTTTAATTTAAATTAAATAAGTATGTTTATATTAAGAACCGTATCATAAAATTAATTCTATCAACTTAACTGCTACGCTCCGTCAAATCGCATAAAAAAAATAATATATATTCGTATAGATCCATCAAGATGTGTCCGCATATATTAAGGTTTGGCGTCTAATCTATCACACTTGTTGAACCAAAAAAAAAAAAAAAACTATTACACTTAAATTCATTAACTAATTCATTAAAATCAAAAAATTATAGCTAACATATTATTAAATTCGTCTTAAATTTTAAAAAAAAAATTAATTTTTGCTATATTAAATGATGTATTAAAGGGGAGAGAGAAATACAAAGAGGCACTCCCTCCCATCTACAATATATGACGTTTTTAGAAGAATAGTTTAGTCCATAATATAAGTCACTTATAAGATAATCAATACTCATTTTTCAATTTTATCCCTATAATTAATGTTGATTTTCAATTTGCCCATTCATTAAATTTTCAAACACATTTTTCAATAAGGATAAAAGTGAAAAAAAATTTCAATTTAGGACATATTTAATGAGTTAATTGTCACTTTTTTTTTCCGTAAATTAATTAAAGTGTCAAATATTTGGATCAAAGAGAGTATATTTAAACCAAGGTATTAAAACCCGGACCGGGTATTGAACCGGTCGGGGTACTGGGTTAAGGGTCAGTGGGTCAGACCGGGGCCAAGCCGGAGCTAAATCGGGACCAAACCAGTGAGAAATTGAAGATTTTAGGTTTATTGGTATGAAATTCTAAAGAAAATATAAATATTTTTTTTTTAAATTGGAAACCAGACCGAATCGGAAACCGGCCCGGTTCGCCGATTTCCAGTCCGGTCCGGTTTTCATAACCTTGATTTAAACACTATTTATAAAGACAAAATTGACAAATAAACATTAATTGCTCTCCGAATAACTTATATTGTGCACCAAGTCATTTTTCTAAAAATAACTTATATTATAGACCGGAGGGAGTAACCCTTCCATTTAGGGTCGTAAATCACATTAAAAAAGTAGTTTCTATCACCAATTCAGATATGCATTTACTCCTCTAATCCTATTTATATAGCATTGAGAGATAAAAATTTTGGATCCCATTTATCAGGCGTCTCATGAGAGTTTTCATATATGCATTTTTGCCTTAATTTGTTATTATATGTTCACTTTGTTATCATATGGTGAATATATATTAGCTAGATAGAAATAAAGCCTGAAAAGTAGTTAAATTTTGTGGTAGAATTAATGAAATTTAATATTGTTTTTAGTTTATGTGAAATATACAAGAAATTATAAAAATGACCAAAATAGTATCCCGCCACCTTTTCTCTTATTCTTCAAATTCTTCCCAAAAGCATATAAAATACATTCTAGATAAAAATAAAGGACTGTTTTTTAAAATAAATGTCAAATGTCAAATACGGTCTTAAATAAAAATTAGTGCTTTCTCATGTCCTGAATGTAGGAGCTAATTGAAATGTTGATTTTGATCTTAAATATATATTTCTATTCATTTTGTTTCTCGTATATATTGTGTTTTTTCAAACTATCCACATTGATAGTCCCCTCAATAACAGTACTCTCTCTGGTCTTTATTATAAAATACTTACTAATAAGTGTTCTTAACCCTTTTTATAAGGTAATTACTTGTTTCCAAAGAAAATTAAATATTTTTCTTATGTGGCTGCGCATATTTAATAAGGGTAATCAGAAAGAGTAATAATTAAGATAATATTAGAATTTAGTGCAATTAGTAAGGATAATATTAGAAATTACTTAAATTTTAGGACAAATTTAATGCTTTTAACTGTTTTTATTGATTTATGATAATTGTTAATTGGTGCATTATAATAAAGACCAGAAGTAGGATATTAGCAATCAAAACCATATACTTTACTAGACATGTGTTATATAAGAGTATTTTAAAGAGACAAAATCATATTTATTATAATTAACTAATTTACTCAACTTTCTTTTTCAATCCAAATTAGTTAAGTAACCCTTGAATTAAAGAAAAAAAGAATGCAAAATAATAATTATTAAATATATTAATATTTTGATATTTATACTTTCATAGTTTCATGTGAGGAAAAGGAAATGGTTTTTCCTGGAGGGAACCGACAAGGCTTGTGGGTGGAATGAGTTCAAAGCCAAATTCAAAACACAAATGGAATGATCGTTAGCACATGTTTTGGTTTTTTTAAAAAAAAAAAAAGATTATAATCGTTTATAATTAAGCAATTATTTTTTCTTTAGTTAATTTGAGATTTGAACCTTGAACTTTAAAATAACTGGGACATAAAAATAAATAGGATGGTTTATCTATATTTGGGGGTTGAGGTTGAGATGTCGGAGTAAAGAGCAAGCAGCGAATATTATCGGATTCGACACCGCTTGCCACTTCAACATCACCAATCACTATGAGTTAAATGTTCCTTGTCCATTAGTTGTGTGGGCTCTCTCGCGACAGCTCACCCTTGACCTTTTCATTTTTCTTTTCTACTTTTCTTTTTTATTTAATTTCTAACAGTTTGTTTATATTAACATTTGTAAAATACAATTGGGATGAAGTTACTTGCATCATTGGAAAACAGGCTCGCTACTCCAAAAAAAAAAAAAAGGGACACAAGTTTAAATTTCAAAAAACGTATTTATTATAAGGAGAAAAAACTCTTTGTGTTATAGACCTTAAAAGGAGAAACCTTTGGCCATATAAAAAAAGAGAAAATTTCACTGCAGCTGTTTTGTAGAAAATTATTCTCAAATAACTCCCATAATTTTTTGAAACTTTATTACACCCCTAAAGCTAAATTGAAAATAAAATTGGTGGATGAAAACATAATTGTGCCCTTACTTTACAAGTAAAATATGATTAATTACAAGACACATGGGATTTTACAAGTCAAATATACTTATTTATAAGAAAAATAAGTGAAATTACAAGAGCATTTTGGCCATATACAAGACAATGAATATACTAATAAGAATACATGCTATTTACAAGACACGTGGGAATTTACAAGTTAAATATGTGTATTTACAAGAAACATGTGGGAATTTATAAAACTATATTGGTCATATACAAAATAAGAACATAAATATATTTTCAACTAACAAACTTAATTTCAATTTAGCCCTAAGGGTGTAGTGAAGTTTTAAAAAATGTTGGGGACTATTTGAGAATAATTTGGTGACAGTGAAGTTTTTCCTTTTTTTTTTATATGGTTAAGGGTTTCTCCTTTAAAGACTTAGAGTGAAAAGGTTTTTTGTCTCTTTCAATAAATACATTTTATAAAATTTGAATTTGTGTTCACGGTATGAGGCAGCTCCCAATGATGAAAGTAAGTTCACCCCAATTGTATTTTTTAAATTAGAGTTGGGTAAAAATCAATTAGTTTAATAAAATTTATGTTTGGATACAGTTTTATTAAAAATATTGGTTTGACATAAAATTGAAAAGTCAGTGTCAAAGGTTTCAAGGAAAAGCTAATATGAAGATATTTGTTTCCTTCAATCTGGAAAAGCTAATATATTATTTGATCCTTCAATTTCCCACCGTTAGGTTTATTAGTCGTTAAAATTCAAAGATGTTAAATAAAGACAAACACGGTGAGAAAACTTTAGCTTAATGGCCGGGTAAAGAGGGGAAAAGGTTTAGGAATTGCCTACCAAACGATAAGGAGATTCCCAAGGGCTCATGCAAAACAAGCACCAATTGTATTTTGTTTATTGGTGACAAAAACTAATTTCTTTTGACATACGAATCACCCTTGAGCTTTTTTTTTTTTTTTTTAATTTTTTATTTTCAAGAGGACCCATTTCTAACACATTCATTTTTTTTTATTTTTAGGAATATCTACGTTCCAAACAGTTTATTAATCTATGTGTGTGTTTGGTATTGTTTATTGGGGCTTAATAAGCACTTATTACGTAAGTCGAGACAAAACTCCTCTCACATATTTACCTCGTATACCGTGAATCACGAATTATAAATACTTATTGCCCAAAAATAAGTTATCCCAAGCGAGCATTATCTAAATAGTAAATACGGAGGGTGACAAACCACCCTTAAGTTTTTTTTTTTTTTTTAAATAAGGACTATCGTCTATTAAGAATATATCATAAATATACCAATGTATTTGGCCCTATTAAAAAAAGGGTTAATGTGTAATTTTACTAATAAAGTTTTTCCTGGGAAGTGTCTATCACAAATAAATTTTAAAAGAGATTATAATACCAATAAACAATTTAAAATGGTGCAAAGTCACTAAGACCGTTAAATTTCATCAAACGTCTGTTAGGTTTTACTTTAAATTGGACTTGATGAATTAACAGTTATTTGATGAAATTTAATGGCCTTGATGAATTTACACCTTAACCCTAAAAATAATTTTAACAGTTTAAACACAAAATTCTGAATTTGAGTCCATATATATAAAGATAAAAACCACCTTTAGTAAAGTTTTTTAGTAAAGTTTTTCGAGACAATGCTCAATCATAACTCAATCAAACAATCATGTACAAAAGAATAAAACATTTGGACAAAATAAAACATAAATATTTCTTGGAGTAAGGAGAATAATCTCTTCCTCAATTAGTTTTACTTCTTACTCTAGATTACAAAACTGAGTTGTAATCTCACGTTTTCAAACACGAAAGTCCTAACAAAACAACCAATACCAAATATTTAAGCTGATTTTTTAGATTTTAATTTTTACAATAATAGTAATTAAAGGTTTTAATTAATTTCAATTTCATCTCGTACAATTCATTTCTTTCCTACCCTTTCTTCTCCTTCTTGGAGACATATATTTAAGAAACTCTTGTCTTAATCTATGTAGGGTTGCTTTTATTGATTTATTTGGAACACAATATCGATAAAAAACTAATAAGTTTAAGAAGGAAAATCCCGTATAAATATAATTAAAATGCCAAAATCTAAATTTAAACCTATATTTTTAATAAATTATTAATGAGGTCAAGAGGTTTAATTAGAAATTTTTGAATGTTATTAAAAGACTAGAACATCATCCTATAATTAAAAAGGAAAATTGAAGATAGCTAGATGTAGCCCATTTTTTAGGATTTCAATGGTATTTATTTAATATTTTCTATTTATTTTTATTAGTTTGCTTGTTTATTTGATAAAAAAAAATTGGTTAGTTTGTTTTATGATTTGTATTCTTATAAAACAAACAATATTTATCTATATATACAATATAATTTTTTAAAAACAAAATTGTACTATTTGTCAAAATAAAATTATTCAAATTTTTATGTATCATATATAATCGCAATAAATATTTTTGTCCAACAAAGATATTATATAAATATAAGTATAAATCTATATGTATAATGTATTTTTTTTTTAAAAATGTACTATTTATGGATATAAAGTTATTCAAATATGTATATATATCATATATAATAGGAACAAATATTTTTGTCCAACTAATATATTATGTAGATATAAGAATATAATGGGTGAACTCATTCTTCTATTTCATTAAAAACCTTCACATGTGGTTGTTGGGGAATTTCACTTATTCCATTTCTCTAACGTTAATCTTATTTGCAAGACAAAGAAATTAGTTGTTCGTTCTTCTAAAGGAAATTAACAAACATTGATGTGCCTATTCCATTTTTGAATCACATATTAAATCATGGAGTGAATTTCATTGGGTTTTAATTAATACACTAATAATCATAACTAAAAATAAGCAAACAAATAGAGAATTGAATTAACAGATAGAAGTGATTTGATAAAGAAGAGATGACTTTAAGGAGGTAAAATGGACATTTAACAATATTTAAAAGTCCCTAATTAGGCCTCTCGGCGTAATTAAGTATTGTTAGAAGTGGAGGCCTATATTTAAATTTTGATATTTCAGCTGGATTTATATAGGATTCTTCCGTTTAAGAACACCAAAAATGTTATGTGGTTTTTATTTTAGGAAACGCATGAATTAAATAATAAGTGCAATAAATTAGTTAACATTATAAAAATAAAATTACATTTGTATCGTTCATACTAAATGTACCCTTAAATGACCTCAAAATTAAGGAAAATACTTATGTCAAGTTTCTTATATCCATTTCGTCAAGTTCTCCAATCATATCGGATCATGTGTCTTATTTTTAAATGTTTATCATTTAACAATAAACTCATATTTAAAAAATAGAATACATGGTCATATATAATTAGAGAACTCGATGTAATGGATAGAAAGAACTTGATGTAACTATAGTCTCAAAATTAATTCCTACGTACATATGGTAAATTTATTTAATATTATGAAAACTCCATTTGTTGTGGCTTTTGATAAAATCAACAAGATCATGTTTATAAATAGTACAACTCTGTTAGATTTTTTATATTATATAGTATTATTATTAATAATTCACATGCATTCTTTATTTTACAACATCTTAAAGAGGCGATTTCTTTATTTTTTTAAAAAAATAAATTTTATAAATTAAATATAGTCTCATGCTAATTTATGAATTAAAATTATAAGATTAGGATCCTTTTCAGTTTTCACACATAGATGCATATTTGTTTAATAGTAAAAGAATTCCATTTGGCGTGCCTTTGGGTAAAACAAGAAGACGGATGGATAGCTTGAAAAAACCTTGTACAATCATATTGTCCACTAATTTAAAGATAGGAACCAAAAGAAACAAGAAAAAAAAAAAAAATAGGGAAAAGGCAAAATATTGGGATAACGTCGAATCTTGCAAATGGCAGCAAAAGCCCAAAATGGATTAATTAAATATGGCAGGTAAGAGATGATATGCCCGTCTGGTACAATGTAAGAGCATGTTTTAAATAATGTGATTCTTTAATTTATTTTAGGGAGAATTGTATTCAGGTCCCAAAAAAAAGGAGAAATGAAGAAATGATTCCTATAGATTGCAAAATGAAAAAATGGTCCCATGGAGTTGTCAATACAGGCTCATGGAGTTGTTAATGGGACCATTTTTTTATTTTGCAATCTATAAGGATCATTTTTTCATTCTTTTTCTTTCATGGGACCTAAATGTAATTCTCCCTTTATTTTATCTCCCTAATTTATATTTTTTTAAATATTCCCGAATAACTGCACGTATTAAGATGATTGTCTATGGTTGAAGTAATTTCCCATTCAATGCAACCTATTAGAATGAATAATTTTAGAAAAAGTAACTCATTTTTTATATGTAACTAACTTAATTAATTTCTTAAAATCAAAATTCAAGGAAGAATCTCCTAGTGAAAATTTTATTAATGAAAAATATCAAAATCAGAGTACTAAAATTTGCAAAATACCGGTATTTTTTATATACAAAAATTTATTAGGATTTTCTTATAATAAAATTTCTAGTGAAAATTTTTTCATATTTTTTTTAATTTATTTAAATTATTTATTTATTTTTTATATTTAGAATTAGAGAAGAAAAAATTATTGAAGTTTTGACTTTTGAATTAGATAATGATGGGTAGTTACCCCATTTTTGTGAAAGCAGTTAAAGCGGCATCTATTGCATGGTAGTTCTATCCAAGGCGCTACCAACTGTAATTGCTTGTTATGTTCTAATTTCCAAATTAGCTCACTTGCCAAACGGTTAGTACAATATAGTAGTACGTCATTGAAACATTTTTTTAAACAAAAATGTAATTACACATTGCGCGAAGTTAATTTTTTTTTTTTCTTCAGTTTGGCTTGTGTAATACCCCATGAGCCGTTTAATTTTTTTTTTCAAAAAGTATAAATTGTAGTTTTTATTTTAAAACTTGAAAATGATATTGAAATTGTAAAACAAGTACTACTTTTTAATTTACTTGCTTTGTATAAACTAGGGTGTGCAAAAACCCGGTAGTCTAGTTCAGTCTGGTACAATCCGAAATGGTTTGATTCGGTCTAATCTAGTCTAAATAAGTAACATAATGAAATTGGACTAAACAGACTAGTCGGACAGGACCAGGTTCAAAACTAGGTGATCAGACTATCTGGTCTGGTCTAGTCTAGTTTAGGTGAATTTTTTAAAATATTTTGTAATTTAGATGTTGATTTTTATTTTTATCTAATGTTGTTCTAGCTTTTAAAGTATTTATGATTAAATTTTATTGTTTTGGGGTGATTTTTATATGCTTATAGGTATTTTTATTATCTTAATTGTGTTTATCAGAGCTAATAAAAAAATTGTGTTTATTTGGTTTAATTCTTGCCTTTCTACATAGAAAAAAAAAATTAGGGAATTTGTGGTCCTAGACTACCTAGACCCTCCATTAGTCTGGTGGAACAAGTTTAGTTCAACCTAAACTCAGGTTCTCACTGAACTAGACTAGACTATGAACTGCCAAACCTAGTTTGTCCATGAAAACAGACCAAACTTCAAACTGGACTCTGGTTTGATTTAGTTCATCAATTGTGCAATCCTAGTATAAACTATCCAAATATAAAATATTTATATTAGCATCACTAAATGAATTTTAATCTAGCTGATATATGTAAGCATTAATATATAAATATTTATGTAAGTAATTTTTTGTTATAAGATTTGTTTTTTAAATAATGATTTGTTTTAATTCTAGTGCATTTCAAATCTGCTTGGAATGACAATGCATCCATATATAGTTGAAAAAATTTTAAACTTCATTAACTCTACTTTTTCAACTTTACTCAAATTTAATATACACAACATGTCACATAAAAAGAAATTTAATATAATAATAAATGAATGGTATAATCATAGCATCATACATTGTGTTCAAAAATAATTCTGTTCGAAATGCCATACTAAGTGGGAATCTTTTTATCTTGGCCACCCAAAGATTTTATCTCCATCCCTTTTGGGCTTGTCATTACATGTTGGGCCGAAGCTTAGTATTTGTATTACCGATTTGTTGAAACGATTTTTGAATCTTAAGTATCTTAAGCCAAAAAGTTGGGGAAAATCCTAGAAAATGACCTCTAACATTTCAAAATTCCAAATCAAGTTTGTTTTCTATAATTAATAAAAGATTGATTAAATTTGATAAGGAATTCACCACTCATTTAGTGAGGAATCACTAATTTAAGATTTTGGAGGTTTTTTCAGGGATTTTCCCAAAAAATTATTACAATTTCTATCTTATTTATTTTTACAAGTATATATGCTTTGAAAAAATTTATACAAAAAAGTTATCAGCAATGTTTTATTAAATAAAATGCTTCAGTTTTTAAAAGTAAATTAAGCCAAATATCCTCAGTAGAGGATAAACAACTTTATTAGCCTCATTTTCTTAATTCACATAATTTGAATACAATATCTTACTGATATGATGATACAAAAATCTTTGTCATTTGATTGGTATGAGTAGTATATATCTGAGGTTAATATATATAAATATTTCATTCTGTGAAATAATCCTAGCTAGAAAGTTATATATTTAACATGAATTTCATCGTCAAAATAATTTTCGTAAATAGTTCATCCGCAAGAAAGTAGTAAAACAAATCTAGGATGAAATGACTTCATTTTAAGAATGAATTAGATACATTTTTATAATTAATTACATGCAGTTTGATAAATCGGCTACATTATCAATGATTTATAGATAATCCAGATGGTTAAACGTTTGTATGAGAAGGAAAGTTATTGCTGGCTTATTTTGATTAAAACAAAATTCACAAGAAATAGTATTATTTCGTAAATCATAAATAATGTAGCTCAAGCTTCCATAATACACGGGATGGCTTGTAAAATATCTTGAAGATGTACTGATAAAAGTTTAGGTGAGAATATCTTGAAAATGTATTGATAAGCAAAAATTGGGATTAAAAGTTTAGATGAGTTGGGTTCGGGGGCTCACTAGGGTTAAAGTATGCCATACTTATAGAGGTATTTACAGATTATCTATAAATAAAGTTGTCTCGTCGGCGGGATTGAACTCACAACCATATAGTTATCAATTAACCCTTCACTAACTAGACTAACCTTTATTAGCAATATAAATTGTTTTTCATTATATTTTATTAAGGGTGTTCATGAAGCCCGATATGCGCATCCAAGCCTAATAAAAAAAATGCTCAATCCAACCCACAAAAAGTGTAATACTCCAAATTTTGGGATTGGAGGTTTTGGAATAAGCTTAAATTGAGTGAACTACTAAGTCCCGATTTAGTAGATATCTCAAATCTATTCTTTAATGTTACTTATATCTTTGGGGCATTAAAGAAAATAAAATGGTTAATTTTGAAGAAAATGATTATGTTTATGGTGAAATTGCCTATAGGGTAGTGAGCTTGTCATGTGATTTTTAATGATCAAATGATGACAAAAAATTATGAAATTTTACAAGATGAAAGTAGACATCCTAAGCTTTAATTTGATAGGTTATATGACTCAATTAGAGCTATATACAAAAATATATAAATTTTTGAAGTCAGCACAGAAAAACTGTGAAATTTCTGGGACAGTATGTAAAGATTGAAATTCTGAGAATTTTGTGATTCCATTCAGCAAAATTATATATTTTTCCTTGAAACTAGACTCAATAAGGGTTCTATAGGCTTTGGAATCACTCCAATTATATTTTTAAAGAATTAGTTATGATTTTTTAAAGTTTGGGCAGAAATCTACCAGAATTTTGTAAAAATCTGAAAATTGGGAAAATGAATTAGTTAAATTTCTGATATATTATTAAAACATTTCATCTCCTTCCTCAAGCATAAACTGACGTGAAGTTCAACATTTAGAGAGAGGAGATGCAGAATTTTTAGAGAGAGAGAAGGAGAGGAAAAAGCTTACAAAGGTAAGTGATTTCTTTGGTAAATCAGTTCCTAATGCGTATAACTCCATCCCTAAGTTTCCTTTTCATATGATTTAAGGTTTGGAAGCTCAAATTTGAATGTTGAGCACCTAGGGTTCAGCCATATCAAGGGAGAGCCAGTGGGAGCTTAAGGTAACTTCCAAACTCTTGTATATTGACTATTTTGGCTGTTGTGGATAATTTAATCGGTGAAATTTCGCCGGATTGTTTTTGGTTCTAAAAATGGAAAATGGGTTTGTGGGGCTATTATGATGCCAAAATTGGTACTAAATGGTAGTTGTAACCTAATAGAATAGTCAATAAAGTGGTTAGAAGTAGAAAGGAATGCGTTTACGGAGCCAAAACCGAAAAACCCCGATTTTCCTTAGAAAACCCATATATTTCGGCCAGGGCTATAAATGGGCCTTAGAGTTGGATTTTCAATGATTTGATGGTTCCATTGAGTTTAGGAACGAAAATTAGGTGGGGTTACTTGGTCACTTTTTTCAGAAAAGGCTGAGAAAGCATAATTACGAAAATGCCCCTAAAACACTGAAATAAGGGCTGCCAAGGGCAATTTTATCTTTTGGCAGTGAATTTGGTAATTCTGAGTCCGGAAATGAATTCTTTGGACAAAAATATGTCATAATAACCTATGTCAAAATTTTTGGAAAAGTATAGTCGGACCGGGTACGATGGAGCCGGGTCCCCGGGAGTATTTTAGTAAATTTTTAAGATAGACTCATATAACCCCTAGAAACACTATGGAAGTGTCTAAATAGTACATTTGACATTGTAGGATCAAATATGGAGCCTTGAGCTGTTGGCACACAAATCGAGGAGAAAGGTTAGAGGTATGAGACTTACCTTACTTGCATGTATTTGATATCTTTGCTTGTGTAATGATGTATGTTATTGCTTTACTTGATTGTGTAGAGCATATTTGAATAAATGAAGCTCTATTTCTGTTTTCGCTGTGGCCTTAGTCTTGTTGTATGAAACATTGAGCATGTAGAAATGTCATTATAGAGTATACATCTAGATAAAACTAACATGTCATACACATAGCATCAATCATGCATGCATTATGGTATCTGTTTTCTATTGAGATTCTCTCGAATCTCACCCTCCTCTACCAACAATTTAGACAGGAGACGATAGAAGATATGTAAACAACAATGCAGAGTATCGTACGAGGGGATTACAGTAGTGAAACGAAGACGGGAAGAAATCTTTGTTTCACTGAGATGATTTTAGATACTCTAGTAGCCTTGTGCGGCTACCTTAATCGTAAGTATCATGTACAAACCCCTATGGGGAATTTATGTAATCATACACATATTATTAATATAGTTATGTTATTTCTGTGTTGCCTACCGAACTGCATATCGTTTTCCGTAAATACTCTGAAAAAAGGTTGAAATTGAGATAAGGGTGTGACAAAAAGGCCCATAAAAAAATGGGCATTTTTTGACCGGGAATCAAACACAGTATGCTCCCATAGCCATTCGTTGAGAGACCTATTAATAATAAATCAAATAATTGTGACAGAAACTACAACCTAAAGCCAATTTCTATGTGACTTTAGGGTGTGTTTGGTTTGAGGTGGGGGAGGGTGACAAATTATAATTTTAGATTGGAGAAATCCAAAATTTACAATCTCATTCTTTTAAATTTTGGATTCCCTCCTAAAATTTAAATACTTTTAACCCAAAAACATAATTTAACCCTCATTCCCTCACCTCAAACCAAACACACTCTTAGTGTTTGATTGTTTTAGTATTTTATAAGTAGTTTTATGATTTATAAGGTAAATATGTGAGAGAAGTTTTACCTCAACTTATTGAAAAACATATTGAAATAAAGAAGTGGACAAAATTTTTTTGTAAGGGAAGGAACTTACGGATTGAATTCAGCTTCCATTTGCGCAAGCAAAACCCAACGGTCAGAAATCAAATAGTTGTGGTGAATGAGTTGGAAGGGTACAAATTTGTTTGCAAAACCTAAAGAGCAAGGAATTGATGAGAGAATGTGAAAAGCCAAGCTTTTTTACCTTGCACTTTACCATATAAGATTCAAGGAAGTCCACAAATTCACTCATGTTTGTATTGTTTTTATTTGCTAGTGATGTGAGTCCCAAAATTTCAAAGGAATGGGCCCCAATCTCCCACTATGATTGAGATTCCCTATCTAAGTCTAAAGGTCTATTATTATGCCCTTTAGATAACAAAAAGCCACCCTCCTTGCCTTATCCTCTCCTTATGCTACAAATATCTTATACCAACAATATATTTAATTTCTTTCTTGTATGTAGCCCCAGAAAACAGATGCATCAATCAACGGCTCTATGTACCTATTCCACCTCCCCTGTTAATGATTTTGAATTTTTTTTATCATTATAAACTATAAATTAGTAATTAAATCGATCATCACTTTGACTGTTTAAATATGAAGTCTTGCGTTCAATTCACAAAAGAAATAAAAATCGGTTTTAGGAGAGTTATCTCTAACTGAGTATGACAATGCTCGAATTTGTCCTAATCAGATAATCTTGTAAAAAAAAAAAAATAGTACTTGTTCTTCTGTCTTTAATATAAGATATATTTAGGAAGCTGATATTGGTCTTAAATTTAAGATAAAGTTTTCATATTTATCAATATATTCCTAATTTACTCCTATTAATACTTTCTCAACAATAATTAAGGAGGAGATGGAAGGAGGGAATTATAGAAAATGATTAGGGTATTTTAGAAAATACATGTCATATTAACTAATTTAACTAACTTCCTTAATCTAATCAAAGTACGTAAATATGTCTTTTATTAATGACACAAGGGAGTAATTAAAATACAAATATAATCAAATCAAAGTAAATTATAAATATGTTAAAAATTAGCTAATTCTCCTAAAATAAAATTCAATTTTTGATAGGGAATTATATTTCATTGAAGTCATAATCCTATCAAGCGCTTATAGCATTCCCGTCCAGATTAGTCGGTTACTTGGTGACCTGTGCTAAAGAAGCTAGAAGCCAGAAAAAGCGTCGGATACCGGATGATTTGTAAGGATGAAAATAAAAAAAAAAGGAAAAAAATGTTTTATACGTTGCATTTCCATAAAATGAAATTTTTGGATTCTTTGAAGCCATATTTTCAGTTTTCTAACTCTATTTTTTATCTTTTCACAAACTAAAACTAAAATAAACACACATTAATTTATGGTGCTTTGTAGACCATACCTTAACTGTACTCCATAAAACGTCAAAAAAAAAAAAAAACTCATCCCTTATATGATTAATTCCCATCCACTCTTGCTTCCACTAAACCCACTCAGATCTTCTTCTTCAATTCTCAAACACAGAGAAAACGGGGGAAAAAACATGGAAGCTCTTCTCTCCCAATTCACCTTTCTCTCAGACCAAGCTTTACAAGACAAGAACTTTGATCCATCCACCATAGAAGACCTAATGAAGCTCTTTGAAATTGAGTCATACAAGGCTTGGGCAGCCATGGAGCTTGAGGCAGAGAAAGAGGAAGAAGAAGCGGAGAATGATCTGCAGAAAGCAGAGGACTATCTTGACTCTGTGATGGAATCTGCCATGGATGAGTTCAGAAGCTTTGAACTTGAGCTTGAGAAGATGGAAAAATCTGAACTTGATAGCCTTGTTCACACCGCTGAGAGTGCCAGAAAAATGGGTAGGTTATCGGAAAAAGCTGCTTCTGTTGCTTCCAAAAGGTATATTGAAGCTGCTCTGAGTTCTGCTACTGCTTCCATGAAATCTGCTTGGAAAGGTCTTTCTTCTGGCAAGGTTCATCCTTCTTAGGCTGCAAAATTTCCAGATCAAATGTGAAACCACAATAAATTATTGATTTATTTTCATTTTTTTCATATGCATACTCTGGAAATGTACTAAAGTTGTCACTGTGATGTTGAAGAAGAACAAGTGTAAAATCTGAAAGATTTATTGTTCACGAAGCAGAAAAATTCATTTTCTTTTGGGTAGATCTGATTGATTGAAGGCTTAGGATTTTACCCATATGTTAACTTTGAACAGAATGTGAACTGATTAAAGAACATTATGATTTGATTCTGGGTAGATCTGATACACACTAATGCTTTTAGATTTTCAAGAAGCTTGCTTTTGAACATTGTGTACTGATCTGATTCTTTCTTTTTTTTTGGCCAAAGTGTACTGATCTGATTCAAGTAATGAAAAAGTAGGTTTAATGTGCCTTTTCCTCTTTTGATTTTCATAATTGGGTGTTTTTACCTTTTATTTTCCAAGATGAAAGTAATGTCTTCTTCCTCCTTGGCTGAAGTCATAATTATGGTGAAATTTTGTTCTGAACATTCAGGTTTGAGTGAAAACATTGCAGATTTAGTGTTCATGAAAGAAAATCCATCCATTTTGGGTATGCCGGATTAGGTAAGGGGTTGAAATTTCATGCAGCAAATTTTGAACTTTCTGGACTCAAGAAAAAGGGTTATCTCAATTTCATATTCTATTTGTTTTTGATTATACTAATATTGTTCAAGGATTTGATTAATTTCTAATCCTACCATTTTCTGTACTGAAGTTTTTTTTGGTCAGTTTTCCGTACAGAAGTTACTTAAACAAAATTATAGCATTTAAATTCTTTTTATGGGATTTAAGGAACATCTTGATGTGAATAAATTGGACCTCTTGAGATCTACAAAGCCTTCTAACTTTGAGTCAGTGACCTGTAATCCCTTACCGTATCAAAGTTTAAATTTAATAAACTGAAGTTTTAATTTTTAATAATAAACTCATTGTTGTTGAGATGGATGTATTAGGGTGTTGAGATGGATGTGTCGTCATATAAGAAAAGACAAGATTCGTAATAATCATATATATGAACGAGTTAGAGTGGGCTCTATTAAAGGAAAAATGATAGAAAGTGGTTTGAGGTGGTTTGAACATGTTTAACGAAGGCCGTTGAATGCATCGGTGAGGAGGGTGGATCAAGTCGTATGGAGTCCTGTAAAACGAGGTCGCGGAAGGCCGAAGCGTACGCTGAATGAAGTCATAGAGAGAGACCTTTTGATTAATAATATACAAAAAAATTTGGTTTTAACATAGCACAATGGCGTGCGATCCATATAACTGACCTCACCTAATTAGATAAAGGTTTTGTTGTTGTGTTGTTGTAAACTCATTGTTGTTAATTTTACCATCAAGCTACTCATAGAAAATTGTCACATCATATTAATGAAAATGACAAGGCATCTAATGTGGATTTAAATTCTTTTTAATTATCGGATGTCATGTCATCCTTATTAATTTGACACAGTTTTTGTCGATAACAATATATGGGGTTTAATGTCATAAATTAAAACATTAAAGAGTTAAGTTTAAACTTTAAAACGTTATATGCAACCTACCAAAGTTGAGCGGTTTGGAATCCCTCCCCCACTCCCATTCTCTTTCCTCTTTTTCTTTTTCAAACCATAAGATCAATATTTAAATGATTCATATTTGGTTTAACACAAAATATTATTTTTATTTTTCATTATAATATTGAATTTTTCATATCAAAATTTAGCTATTTGTATTTAGTTTATTATTTTTATTTTTATGATTTAGCACTTTGAAAAAGAGAAAAGTAGGGAAGGGGATGAGAAGGGATCAAGTCAAAAGTTGAGAGAGATTTTATAGATTTTAGCCTTACAAAATTTATTGATATTACATTTTTATAAATATTCTTGAATTATATTTTATGGATTTTAAATTTAAAATTTAGGAGAAAGACAATTATTGTTTAATTTTCAAATTATCTGCTTGTGTTTGCTTTTGATACCTAGAGAGATTGAGAGCCGCAATAAGGACTTGTTTGGCAGGTGCATAAAGATTGGCCAGGAAAAGACAATAAGAGGTAACTAGTAAATTTTCTTGTTGTTTTTGGAACATGGGAAGCCTCTTTCCATATCAAAAGGGCCTCTCTGTTTTTTTTTACGGGAGATTGGACCTGTTTGAGTTCGAGTTCCAAAAAACGTTAACATAAGTTGAGACAAAATTCCTCTTACATACTTATTATGTGTACCGTAAATCACGTTGTAAAAACAATTTCTACTGCTAATCCAAACATACACTGAAAAGAGCCTATTTGGTCACATAAAAGATAACATTTTTTTCTTTATAGAATGCTTGGTACAAGTAAAATAGAGGGGAGGAAGAAAAAAATTTAATAAATTCAATTCAAAAAATTGGAGAACCAAGGTTAAAAAATTTTAATCAATTTTTCTTACTTTTTTTGTGCCAACAATTTTTCTTATTTTTATATCTTACATCTTCTCTTTATTAAAATTTTTTAACCCTACTTATTCATTTCTTTAAAATTGAACTTACTAAAATTTTCCCTCCTTCGATTTTCCCTATGCCAAACAAGCCCTTAAGATTGGATTTGAATGTTAATACACATAAATAAAATTTTGCACTTGGGATAAAAACAAACTCCTTGACTAGCTCCTAGATCCAAGGGAGTATACATCAATCTCTGACAATCTGAACAAAATCACTTATTATACAAAACCCCAAGAAATATATACACTAAATTATACATAATACATTTATGAACTCAATATGTTCAAGTGCCCTTTTTGCCTTGCTGCCTCAGATTCAAACACTATTAGTCTTGTGTTTCTTATTTTTTGAATTCTCGATGTTGTCACACTCAACCTCCGTTTTGCTTGGAGATGAAAGGCTAAGAGGCTTGATTCTCTCCAGCTCAGGATCAGGTGAGAAGTTAAATGGTAATTTACTATCATCTACCCTCCTAAATGTAATTGAAATCCTGTAAAAGGAAGGAAAAAAAAAAAATCTCAAAATACAATACACAACAACATCATATTGAGATTTTCTAAAGGATACCCTACACAAGATAGGTAAACAAGGTCAAACATGATGACATGTTGGTCTGTCCGATCTTTAATATAAGATATATTTACCTAATTTGATTAGATTAATGAAGTTAGTTGAGTTAGTTAATATGACATGTATTATCTAAAACACCCTAATTATCTTCCTTAATTCCTTATCTTCATTGATTATTGCTGATGAAGTTTCAATGAGTAAAATAGGAAAAGATTGACAAATATGAAATCTATGTTTTATATTTAGAATTAAAATGAACTCCCTAAATATGTCTTACATTAAGGACCAGATGAAGTATCATATGATTTGGCTTGCTCTACCCAACATTTACAAGCCAATTTATCTTAAGAACTTTTGACCGATGAGTGTGTGTGAGTGAGAAAAATTCACATTACCTTTTGGTTGGGACAGATGGGATACAATGTTTAGCCCTGTCAGCTCCATTGCCATTGATAATGAACACAGATCTGCATTATAAAAAATGAGCATTAGAATCTCTAAATGTTAAACAAGAATTTGACCAAAAAGCATGATTTACACAAATCTACATATAACATGACACAAGAATATGGAGCTTTTAACTTGTTCAAGTCTAGTTAACATGTTCAAAATCCAAGAATGCCAAATATGATTCCAATATTTCGACAAAAATAGGTCCAACTAAATTGAAATGCTCATAATAGCTCTATATATCTAGATTTTTCTCAAGTTTTCTCAAGAAGGAAATCAAGCTTACCCAACTGGCAAAGGGACAGAAGCAGGCCCTTCGAACTCCCCAGGACGGACAGCTTTCAAATTTGAACCAAACAATATGTCACAATCAGATAACAATGAAACTGTCGAAAAAGGTCGGACAAAATCATGGTGATCGATATGAGGAGGAATGCAATCGCCTTCTTCGTATATGTTGACAACGCAACTGTTAGGGATGCATGTTGCAGGCAGTATGTGCCACCTAACCAGCCTCTTGATCATTTTCTTGAACAAGTTTGGTAATGGATCAGCCTCTTCATCTCTTAGAATGCCAGGAGGATTGCCATGTTTGTCCTGCAAGATTTAACATGAAGCCAATAAGTTAGTTAAGATAAAAAAAAAAAAAAAAAACAACTCATGCCAAAGATTAAAGGAGAGGGGAAAACAAATTTAAACTTACTACTGCATAATTGTAACAGCAACCAAATTGTATTGTTACACGCCCTTTGCCGCGCATCCACTTTTTAGGTTCTGAATATGTGCGTTCTAAAAATAGAAAAACACAAATAATGGAAGTGTGGGAACAAAATCTTTGGAAACTTAACATACACCAAAAACACAATAAAAGAGAGGAGCCTTCAATTTACCAGTTCAGGAAGTGTACAATGTGCAAAAAGGGGAAGAAATAAGCTATTTTAAATGTTTTACGACGATTCCCATTGAAGATGCTGAAAAACTATGCTGTTGATTTTATTGAACAGGAGATAACCCCGCCTTAATTGTTCTTATAGGCTCTGTGTCTATAATCAGTGTCAATTCTAAGTAGAATACAAACACTTTACTGCATGAATTGAAGCATAACTAGTCTATAGACAAAGCTATACATGTTCTTTCAAATAAGTTCTAAGGATGTACCAAAAATAGCCATATGCATTAGCAACAAAGACTAGAAATACAGAGAAAGTAAAATTCAGAGCATATGAATTAGTTAAATGCTGAATCAAGAATTGAAAAAGGAATGGTACCTTTAAATTGCCCATTTTGACCCATCTTTTGCAATTTATAGACATATCGGACAATATTCTTTTGTTCCTCAGCATTGAATACCTGCTTATGAAGTTCAAGCCCTTGAAGAATATTCAAGTCTCTCCCATCAATTTTTTCAATGTGAACAAAGTCTTTTTTACTGCTAACCAGTGAAAACCTGATATGCTCCTTTCGTTCCTCAGGCATTCCACACTCAAACAATGAGACTCCACCGATTCCATCTCTTAGTGGCAAGTCAAAATCAGATGGCGGCGCCATAGATTGGCGTTTGCGATTCAAATATTTCGGCGTAGAATCAGAAGCATGTCTATTGTTATGCTTCCTCAACCAAGGAGTTTCACGCCTTTGTCTTGCGGTATCCTCTTCTTCTCTGTGCCTTCTACTGTGAAACACCGGAGCATTACTGATTCTGGGTTGACAGTATGCATCTCTAGAATATGCATACTCATCATTATCAGCATAAGATGTTTCATAGTGCTTTCCTGCATTCAAAAGAAGCACTAAATAAATATATGATAAAAAATGTTTCATTATTCATTTTAGTAACTGTCAATTTGTTTTTTAATCAATTCTAAACTCTTTTTTTTTTTGGTAATCGCCATGTAAAGATAAAAGTAATGCATTACCACTCCTAAACTTGTAGGATGCATCTGTAGAGGATACATAATAATCATCTTCATCCTCAGCATAAGGGGTTTCATAGAACTTTCCTGCATTTAAAAGAAAAGCAAAATAAATATATATTACATAAACAGAGAATGAAAAGTACTTTCAAACTGTTTTTTTCCCAATCAATTGATTTTTTTATTTTAAACCTTGTATCAGTTTTCAAAAGGATCCTAAATACACATGTAAGTGCACAGAGTTGAAGCTAGTTTATCATCTTTCAATCAATCAATAAAAAGGCATAAAAATGTGTTACCATTCCTGGACTTGTAGGATGTATGCCTAGGAGATACATAGTAATTATCATCATCAGCAGCATCTGAGGTTTCGTAGTGGTTTCCTGGTGTTTATTAACGAAGTATTAAATTTATGAACAAAATCAAACATAACAGATAATACTTTTGCCTGAGATTGTTTTAAATAAAAATTTTAAAAAAAGAAATTGGAAAAAAGATAAATTAAACAAAATACAGAACGAACATAAATTACAGAGATTGGAAAAAAGAAAAAAAAAATCCCGAAACTTAACCAGTGAACCAGAAAGAAGAGTGAAATAACAGTAAAGAAAACAAAAATTCATAAGGAAAAAGGGAAGTTAGATTGCTTTTACGGAGATTCCAAATTCGTTCATGAAGACGAGCCTCGCAATGGTGGCAGAAGCTATCAGAGAGAATCTGCAATATCTGCCCCTTATCCAGCGACTCCAGGATCTCCATGAACCGCCGACGATGCTTCTACCGGAAAATTCCGATCAGAAATCAAATTACCGAAAAATTGGAAGCAAAGCGCGAGTTGACACACTTGACTAAAAGGAACTCGGAAACAAAACCGAAGCCAAGAAAAGTATCTATTTGAAAAGTGAAAACAAAGCGATGTGAAAGAGAATGAGAGAGATACAAACAGAGATTTCAGGCAGAGAGCAAAGCAGTGAGGGAGAAGAAAGACTGAAAGAGTGAGAGTCTGAGAGAGAGAGAGAGAGAGGAAGGAACGACTTTGGGAGTTGACTGACTTTTCAAATTTTGGGTTCCTTTCTAGTCCTCCTGACCGAGCCAATTAATTTACTACTATTATTTTATCTAAATGGGAAAAAAAAAATTTATTCTTTTATTGTTCATGTATGGTTTGCAATGTTTTGATATTGATGCATGAGCTGTTTGGTTACCACCCGTGTTAGGTGGTTTTACCTTCAGCTTGTGTGTTGGTCAAAAAAGCATGTGCTGCATGTATGCTTGTGTCGTAGTGGGTGCTTAGGCGTTGCTTGGTCTGGTCCCGATTGTAGGATCTTTCCAAGTCCCACATCGGCTGTGTGTGTTGTGTGTGTGTAATATATATTGATGCATGAGCTGTTTGGTTACCACCCGCGTTAGGTGGTTTTGCCTTCAGCTTGTGTGTTGGTCAAAAAAAAAAATCTGAGTCGGACCACCCGGTTCGGCTCAAGAACTGGCAAATCGAGCATGAAACTGGTCCGATTCAAGTTCAGTAATTTTTTTTCCAAATTGATTTTTTTTTAGAATTTCATATTAATAAGCCTAAAATATTCAATTTCTTATCGGTTTAGCCCCGTGTTAGTTCTGGTTTGACTTCGGTCTGACCCATTGATCCTTGACCCAGTACCCCGACCAGTCTGGGTTTCAGAACCTTGATGGTTTGTTTGTTTTTAGTAAAAAAAATAGATTTTATGTATTTTATCATTAAGATTTTATTTTTTCTTTAATTTAAACAGAAAGCAAATCTGAAGCAAAAGAATCTTTAATTTAATGTTTTTTATAGGGTGTAAAGAAGATTTTAAATCTAAAAAAAAGAGCATAAATTTGAACTCTCCAAATCAACCCATTTCATCCCAGTTTAATATTTCCAAATTTTGTAACATATGCTAAATGTTTTTCATGATAAGCATTTATTTAAACAAAGGGGAGTTATAGACCAGGACTTGTTTTGTACGAGGGATTTGGAGGGAGGGAAAGGGAGGAAAAATTTTTATAAGTTGAATTTAAAAAAATTAGAGAAACAAGATTAAAAGTTTTTAATCAAATTTTTATACTTTTTTATGTTACATTTTTTGTTTATTAATTTTTTATAACCCCCTTCTTCAATTTCTTTATATTCAACTTATAGAATTTTTATTTTCCTTCCCTTTCCCTCCCCTCCCCTCCCTCCCCTCATATCAAACAGGCAACAGCCCCCAAAATGCTTGCCTGTGAGGATGATCTAGACCATAATCTCTCATGTGCAATATTTAGATCCCCACATACTTCTAGTCCTTTCCTGATGGCCAAAATCTCTGCGGCTGTGACTGCACAATTCTCTAACCGACATTTGAATCCCATGACCCAATCCACCAAGTCTCTCCTGGCTGCACCCCACACTCAAGCTTCTTCCATCAAGTGAAATACATATAAGCCAGCAAGTATGAGCAAAAAATTGTGGTCCATGTCCATCTTTTGAGCCTTGCTCGTCGTCCTGGATGTTTCCTTGAATTCCAAATTAGCCAATCCTGCAAATTGTAAGAAAAGAAGACAGAATAATAGTCAAAGGGGTGTAAAATCATTTTCCAAAGAGACTGTGGTTGAAATTGCTTTCCAGGTTAAAGAGAATGATCTCGGTTGTACTATTTTTGGAAACACAGCATCCCCATATTGATATCTAGCATGTAAACATTTGACCCAAAGAGACTGTGGTTTAGTAAATAGCCCCCGCCTTGCTTCATAATAAAGGCCTTGTTTTGATTCTCAAGCTTCTTGATTCCCAAACCCCTAGCTTTCTTTGACTGCATAATTTTGTGCCAAGCAATCATATGCATCTTTTTAGCATTTTCATCTTGACGGCACAAAAAAATCTTACTAGCTTTCTCAATTGCTTGCAACACACCCCTTGCCTTGGTAAAAGAGTAGATTGCATTTGATAAGATGGCAAAGCAGAAAATGACTGCTTTAATCAAGACCGCATGCCCTGCCATACTCAAGAACTTACCCTTCGACATAGAGACGAGATTTGACCCTTTTAGTAATATGACCAAAAGTCTCTTTTGTGACTCTGGAATGGATAAGCGGTGCTCCCAAGTACTTTCTCAAATCCCAAGCATTTGACTTAGTTGCAGCGCTACATTTATCAGCATCCGCTTGGAGAAAAAAGCCTTTGACTTGGGGGCAAATTTATTCGATAACCAGAAACTGCACAAAAACAACTCATAACCTTCTTGATTTCCAAAATCTGATCTGATGAAGCTTCTGCAAACAGGAGAATTGGAGAAAGGTCGTCAGCAAAAAATAGGTGAGAAATGTAAGGACCGTCATTTGAAAACTCAAAGGTTTCTAGCGGTTCTGCCGATATTCAGCCTTAATCAAATGACCCAATCTCTCCATACAAAGCACAAATAGATATGGACTAAGATGATCTCCCTGTCTTACTCCTCTTGATAGTGAAAAAGGCATACCAGCTTTTCCTCCCCACAAAACTCTCATACTTGCGGAACATACACATGCCATAATTACTCTAATTAGACTAACATCCAATCCAATACAGTACAGAGCATTTTTAAGAAAGTTCCAATTTAACCTACCATAGGCTTTCACCTTATCCACTTTGATAGCTACATGTCTTTTCCTTCCTGGCTTGTTTCTCATCAAGTGTATCGCTTCTTAAGCTATGACAATGTTGTCACAACTCGATCTTGAAGCAATGAAACAACACCGCTCAGGTCCCACCAACTTATTCATAATATTTCTGAATCTATTTGCAAGGAGTTTGGTGAGAATTTTAAAACCTACATTGCACAAGAAGATAGGCCTCATATCTTTCAGGGATGTCGGCACTTTCACCTTTGGGATAAGAACTATATTTGTTTGGTTTACTTCTGCAATAGAATTTGGATTAGCAAACGCATCCCACACCAATTTACATATTGCTATGCCTACTTTCTCCCATTGTGACGGGAAGAAATGAGCTTGTAAACCATCTGGGCATTGTGTTTTGAAAGCCCCATAGCAAATGCTACATTTTTTATCTCAAGATCATCCACCTCTCTATGCAGCAACTCTTTCTCAATCAATGTTATTTGAGGAAACTCTTCTTGCCAATCTTGAGACTGATCAACACTCGCTTCCTTTGTGTAGAATGCTTTATAGAAATTAGTGGCCATCTCACTAAGGCTATCTTGGTCGCTTATCCACTGCCCATTATCATCTTGGAGAGATAAAATCTTCTGTTTCTTTCTTTTGGCGATGGTAGAAGCATGGAAGTACTTAGATTTCTGGTACCAGAGTAATTCTTCTTGGAGAGCTAACTTATTATATGTACTTCGCCCAAAGCTTCTTCTCCTAACGATACAGTCTATTTGCTTGCTGGCTCCCTTTACACCTTTCTCTTCCCTCCAACCGACGAAGCATTATCGCTTTTCTCCTCGGTATGTTTCCAATTTTTTCATCATTCCGCTGATTTACTGAATTCTAAAATTGAGCAACTCCTTGACTCCAATCATTATTCTCTCCCACGCTTTTTGAACAATTGCCTCAAAACCTGCCTCCAAACACCATGCAGCTTTACAATGAAAGTGCCTCTGACTCTATTTTGCACCTGAGTGTTGCTACAAGAAACTACAAGTACTTAAAAGGTATTCACAAACATTTTAAGTTTCTGAGAGAGAAATTCATGACCGTTGCCCACTGCAGCGGTCACCGGTGTGGGAGCGAGAAGCCTCCGTTGCCCACTGCGACAAACAGAAAACAGAGAGACTAAGGAAAACAGACGAAGAGAGTATTCAATCTAATCAAGCAATGAGAGGAAGAAGCAAGGAACGGAATGAAGAAAGAGAACGAGAGCGATCACCAATATGCAAAACAGAAGGTGGTTATCAGAACCAGTTGCATGAGAAAACAACAGACAGTCAATGTCAAAAAGTTATAAGTCTTAGTCCTAGACCTGATATACAGGAAGTTGAGATACTCGAAACTATGGTGCCTGAAACAATGGAAATGAGTAACAAACAAGAAGAATGGGAAGAGTGCAAGACAAAAGAAAAGGTTCAGCGTAGAGAAGGAGCATACACAGGCCAAGAATCGCTAGCGCCAAGAGAGGAGGAGTGGATGCATGAAGAAGCTGGAGTTCAACTGGAACAACCCAAGGTGCCTTCTTATAGGGATATACTAAACCCAAACTTGGTAAAACAGATGGAGCAATGCCCTGGGAAGGGAAAGGAGAAACCTTGGGATGGTTATCTGTATACATGTGATGAAAAAGACATGCAGGAAGGGGTTAAGGTCACTGAGTCGATAGCAGGACCGATGATTGAATTTTCTGAAAAAGAAAAAATAAGACTTGAAAGCATGGTTACAGTCCTTAATCATAAAGCTTCTAGGGGGTACGCTGGGTTATATGCAGATGAGAAGGAAGGTGCAAGCTATGTAGGGAAAGAGGGGAAAAGTAGAATTATCAGACATTGGAAATGGTTTTTTGGTTGCCTCTTTTAAAGATAGTGAAGATTATTCCTTTGTGTTGGAAGGAGGTCCCTGGTTAATACAAAATCACTACCTAACAGTGCAAACGTGGAAACGAAATTTTAATCCATGGAATGAGAAAATTCAACAAGTTGCAATATGGGTCAGATTACCAGGGCTTCCAGGAGACTACTATGATCAAAAGTTCTTCTATAATCTAGGAAACAAAATAGGGAAAGCGATTAGAGTAGATGAAATGACGTTACTACGGGAAAGAACGATGTACGCCAGAATGTGCGTGGAGGTCGATCTGAACGCCCCACTGTTGCCATCATACTCGGTCGATGGAAATAAACTCAAGATTGAGTATGAGGGTCTTCATCAAATATGCTTCTTGTGTGGTAAATTTGGACACAAATCAGAACAATGTTATCTCAAGGCAGCTCGATTAGGTGAGACTACTGAGAAGTCGAACGGACTGAAACCAAGCGAGAATGAGAAGAATCGAAACCCAGAATCAGAAACTTCACCGGAAAGTATTTACGGTGGGTGGATGGTTGTCCAAGATACGAGGAAACTCTGGCGGAACGCCAATCGAGACGGCAAGGGTATTGAGCGTTCAAAAAGTGCAATCAGCAATGGTCTGCAAGCTGGATCCTTGAGATTTACGGTTCTGGAGGTGGAAGAAAACAGCGGAGGTGCAGAAGTGGCAGAAAAGGACGGCGGCAATCAGCATCAAGAGATCTCCAAAGTTGACTCAAGAAAGGCAAAACTGAAAGAATCAGTAGGACAATAAAAAACTAGGCTAAGACAGGATGAGATGGAAGTGGAAAAAAGGAGGTCACGGATGGGAAGAGAAGGTTAGCAGGAAAGTAAGGGAAACAAGAAAGGAGTCTCTGCAGAAAGTGTCAGACAGATATGTTAGATCTCATGTTTTGATGATAACAAAAGAATGGTTTGAAAAGGAAATGATTAATAAACAAGTTTGAATAAAGTAATAACAGGAATAAGTATCACTTGAGGTAAGCATTGGAGTAATGAAGAAAGGCCAAGATAAAATGCTGAGAAACTTGATCAGAAGCAAGTTTTCTAAGGCATTACTCGAGTACGTACTCGAGTAATTAGACAAAACTTGAAGTAACCAGAGGCACCTTCCAGTAATCTGCCAACGTTACTCGAGGAGGTACTCGAATAATAGTGTAAGTATTTTCAAATTGCTCTCGGCCTGCCAATGTTACTCGAGGAGCTACTTGAGTAACCAGATAAAAACTTGGAGTTGCTCTCGGCCTGCCAACGTTACTCGAGGACCTACTCGAGTAACCATGTGAAAACCTTTCAGTTGCTCTCGGCCTGCCAATGATACTCGAGTAGGTACTCAGTAACTCTGTGTCTGGAAATGTGTTGCTCTCGGCATTTTGTACCACTGCCAATGTTACTCGAGTAGGTACTCGAGTAACGCACTGAAGTAAGTAAAAACTTGAAGGTGGTACCCGATTAACTTGATATAATTTTATCTCATTTTCCTCGAGTTATTACTCTAGTATGCAAGTATTTAATGTTCTATTTTAAGTGGATTCCTCGAGTAGGTACCCAAGTATGCAGAGTTATTTTCAAGGAAAACTTCAAGTCATTACCCGAGTAAGTGGTGCCCAAAGAGTAAGTTTACTCAAGTAAGTACTCGAGTAACAAGGTAAGTTCTCTCTGCCTTGAAATCCTGCCAACATTACTGGAGTAAAGCATCGAGTAACCAAAAGTTTATTTGAAGGTTTACTCGAGTTAGTACCCGAGTAACTCATAAAGTTGTGAGTGCATTACTCGAGTAGGTACCGAGTAAACATATATTTCCAAAGGTTTGAAAATTGGTTATTCCATGCACTACCCGAGTGATCTTAAATTTGTCTGTTGACTTGCAGTTGATCAAAGATTTCCCGATGATACTCGAGTAAGTACTCGAGTAAACTTCAAAGAATACTCGAGTAGCTACTCGAGTAAGCAAACCTAGAAATCCAGAAATCATTCAAACGTTCATTGATTTGTTTCCTATATGATTAATCTTTCATTGTATTAGTATTCTTAGTCTATTTACAGATAAACAATGAAGAAATCATATCAAGTAATGGAAGTCAAATGAAACATTCAAATGCCAACCACTGCCAACGGATATTTTTCAAAAACTGAAAAGTCAATAGTGGATGCGCACTCTCCAACGGACGAAAGGAAAATGTTCCAACGGTCTTCACCAATATGTCTATATATATGGGAACATCCAAACAGAGAAAGAACAAGAACACACACAAACGTATCATCAAGTTCATTGCTCTGTTTTCACATTATAATTATATTTCTATGCTTCAGTGATTCTTATTCACTCTGTAAGAGAGATATTTCATTCAAACTCAATATTTGTTATTGAGATAACTTAAGGTTGTGGAACCTTGAGTTGGGATTGGATTACAACCTGTAAGGGGGAGCGAGTGTCCAGGTGTGAAGGAACTTGCTTGTACTGTGGTGCCAAGAACCCACTGAATCTTGGAAGTTATAGTGAAACTCTCAGAGAAGCTCTGAGGATTGGACGTAGGTCAAAGTGGTTGTGACCGAACCAGTATAACTCCCGGTGTACACTTCGGTGATATTTCTCCTTACTCATTACTGTTTTAATTCTTTTGTCAAAGTTTTATATTTTCGAAAGAAATTTCAGTATCACCCAATTCACCCCCCCTCTTGGGTGAAACGCTTGATCTTACACAAGTGTCTTTCAAAAATCCTGGTGAAGAGACTAAAAAGGATAATGCCAAAGATAGTGTCTCCATATCAAGTAAGTTTTGTTCCTGGGAGAAACATCCATGATAATATCACCATTGTCAATGAGTTAATTCACTCTATGAGGAAGAAAAGAGGAAAGAAAGGCTACATGGCAATTAAAGTGGACCTCCAAAAAGCATATGACCGAATTAGTTGGAAATATATGGAGAAAGTATTAGAGGAGATTGATTGCCCGGATCATCTAAGGCACATAATTATGGGGTGTGTCAACACAGATAACACAAATATTCTGTGGAATGGAGAAAGATTGGAAGGTTTTGCTACCTCAAGAGGTCTAAGGCAAGGAGATCCTATATCTCCTTATCTATTTGTTCTTGGCATCGAAAAACTTACCCACATGATTCTTGATAATGTAAGGGAGAAAAAGTGGAGAGGTATTAGGGTAGGCAGGAAAGGGCCTATGATATCGCACATGATCTTTGCAGATGACCTTATCCTGTTTACAGAAGCGTCAGGGGAACAAATAGAAAATATTCTCAATTGTTTACAAGAATTTGGATTGATGTCGGGGCACAATGTAAGTCAAGAGAAATCCTACATTTATTTCTCTCCCAATGTTAAGCAGCACCTCAAGAGGGAAATCTGCAATAAAAGCCGGTTCAATCAGGTGCAGGAATTTGGAAGATATCTTGGAGCTAACATTTCTTTCACTCACCGAAGGAAGGAGAAATTCAGAACAGTTGTGGACAAAGTTCGTAAGAGATTAAATGGCTGGAAAGCTACGAGCCTTTCTTTAGCAGGGCGGCTTACTCTGGTGAAATTGGTTACTAGCTCTATGGCATTATTTCCTATGCAACATGAAAAGATCCCCATGGGAATAATTGAGGAAATAGAACGCGCTCAGAGAAACTTTATATGGGGAGACAATAATGGAGTGAAAAAACGACATGCTATAGCGTGGCGACAACTATGTAGACCAAAGACTGAGGGTGGTATGGGAATCAAATCATTGGGCACAATGAATGATGCTTTTCTTTGTAAGCTTATCTGGAGAATGAGAACAGAACCGGAGAGTCTATGGGTTCAAGTGTTAATGGGAAAATATGGTAGGGGCCAGAGACTTCAAGAAAAATTCTCTACCAAAGTTGTGATTCCAAGCGGTGGAAGGAATTGGGAAAACGTTGGGATACTGTCAACCTGAACCTTAAACAGAAGGAAGACAAGGAAGACCAAAATGGGTTGATATGGCAACTATCTGCTAATGGGGAATTTACTACTACTAGTATGTATAAAAAATTACTTGACTTACCTGAGGAGCATAATCAATTCAAATGGAAAAGAATTTGGAAACTACAAGTTCCAGAGAGAGTTAGAGTTTTTATTTGGATTGTTGCCCATAATCGGCTTCCCACTAATATGGTTACCAGTAAGTGGGATGGATCTAATGGCAACTGTGGAACATGTACCTTTCACCAAGAATCGCAGATACATGTGTTGAGAAATTGTACGGTGGCGGAGAAGATATGGAAGAGACTAGTGCTCTGCAGTAAATGGAACAAATTCTTCTCGGACAGCTGGTCCACATGGTTCAAAAATAACACCATATTCAGTAGAGTCTATGATGATAGATCATAATGGCCGGAGATCTTTGCCATTGGATGTTGGTTTTTGTGGAGATGGAGAAATGCAGCCAAACATGAGCCGGAATTTGATGTGCCTTTTAATGCTGTGGAGAGGATAGAGAGCCTGCTGGAGCACTATCGTAAGAAGTGGGATGGGGAAATAATGATGCCGGTCCAGGAAAGAATAGAAATGGTTGGTTGGAAAATTCCGGCGAAGGGCTGGTGCAAGCTCAACACTGATGGGAGCTGGTATGACAAAGGAATTGCAGGATGTGGGGGGTAATCAGAGGAGATGAAGGAGAGTGGATCAGAGGATTTTCCATGAGGCTTAACCACTGTGGATTAGTCGAAACTGAAGCAAGAGCCATATTGGAAGGTTTAAAGCTATGTTGAGAGATTGGTTTCAGGAAAATTGAATTAGAATCTGATGCGCTGGCTATGATCGAGGCAATCCAAAAAAACAAGATCGTCAACGGTTGTAACAGAGTAATAAAGGAAATCAGGAGGATGCTTCAAAGAGAATGGCAGGTCACTGTAAATCATGTTTATAGAGAAGGCAACCGGTGTGCTGATAGGCTTGCTTCCCTGAGTCTTGATTTGGTGGAAGGTAGACAGGAATGGGTGACACCGCCATTGGAGGTCGAAGATATGTTGCGAGAAGACTATCAGGGACGATGCTTCCCGAGACGCGTTTCTGACTTGTAGTGGGTGAGGACCCAATTGTATTACCAAAAAAAAAAAAAAAACTACAAGTACTTTATGATCTGACTTATAGTTTAAATCATGAGTAACACTAGAATGGGGATAAGCAACTTCCCAGGCCAAATTGCAGAAAACACAATCAAGCTTTTCTCTAACCCCTTGTGATTCACATGTGAATTTCGACACACGTCATATATTTCAAACAAGCCAGCATGAGAAGTACATTCACTAAAATCAGACATGGAAATAGAATTTGGAGCTGCACCGCCTGATTTATTATTGGGGGAGAGATATGCATTAAAGTCTCCTAACAATATCCAAGCTTCCTTTGTTAGCTCCGCCATTGCTCTTATAGCTTTGCCACAACCTTGTCCTCTTCCTATAATTTGTCTCCCCATAAATAAAAGTCGTAGAAAACCAGTTATTTGAACCACCTCTGCACACAAAGAAGTGAAATTCTAAATGAAAAATGTCCGCAACAAAAATAAAAATTTATAAAATTTTAAATACACAGCCTCAAAAATTTATAATTCATATATATTCTTTAATAATTTGATAAGTAATATTTAATAGTTAAATAAGATATATTGTTTTAAATCTATAAATATTTTATACTTATTTAATTTATTTTATATATTTTTCTCTCTGATCATTTTGTTTAAAAATATGAATCTATAATAGATGTTTTTTTTTATTCTATTATGAAATGCATGTGTATGTATAAATAAGCATTTATATTAATAATTATTTCCAAAAAACAATTTAAGAATAAATTATAAATATCAAGTCTTATGGCCTCCTAAATTCTATCAAAATGTAATTATGATCATAGTTATTGTAGCTCTATCTCTGATATCAAAATGCGAGCTCTGATATCAGAATGGTATCAGAGTCAGGTTTTCAATCCCAAGACATATAGATCATAGTTATATTTTTAGTATCAGAGTCAGGTTTAGTCAACTTGAACATCAATATCAATCAATATATACTACCAATAATGCTAGCTTCATCCTGATTGGTTCAAGTGTAATGTCCACCTCATCACTTTCTTTATTTTATCATGACATAGAAATTTAAAGATGATTTAGTTACATGATTTATTATCTCAATGTTACAGACTTTAATGAGTTTGTTGGCCAAAAAAAAAAAAAAAAAAGGTGTTGGTTAGAAATGAAATGATTCCAAGATTTTGATTTCCTAGCAGTAAGAAAGTATATAAAATGAAATGAAATGAAAATAGGTGGTTAAATATTTAATAAAAAATTGTAGTTTAAATAATTCAAGTTGAACATAGGTAGTTAGATTTAGATTTAAATAATAATTCAAGTTGAGTCATAGTAAATCTTTTTTCTATTAGGTTACTTCCAGAATAGATATATTACTTAAGTGAAGGTCGTTGAATGTCAAGAAATTGTAAACCACCTTGTCCAAAAGGAGAGAAAACAGTGCCTTCCAGTACTAGAAATAAAGGTTCTTTTTGCAAATTGGCTTGTTGATATTTAAATATTCTGGGAAAAAAAGAAAAAGAAAAAGAAAAAGAAAAAGAAATCTTGATATTCAGATAGCTGAATTAATGAAAATAAGGCCAAAAGAAATTAATAAGAAAATATTTTTTTTTGTAAAAAAAGTGAATGAGGTCATCAAACAAAATTTTTTAAATATTAATATTACTCAACTATATTTGGAATTTAATAAAACTTAGGCATCAGTACTAATATTATTTACTAAAATAAAAATATTAATACTATCAGTATCCATTTCACCATGATTCGTGAATAAAGAATATATATTTCATTCATAAAGCTAGACCCATCACTTGCAGATCAATTCGTCTACATTTTGTTTTTTGGAATAGAAGACTTTTGGTCTAAGGAGAAAGGAGCAATCTCTTATTCATGTTTTTAGTTCATTCATATGTCGTTCTTTTGATTTAAAGTGTAAAGCATAATCCTTGAGATGATAACAGCCTGCGATGATTTGCATATGTACTATGTGTGTTAATGGCATGATTCCACATAACTCTAAGTGAGTCATGTAATTACCACACACATAGAAGTTAAATCTAGTTGAAATAATTAAAACTGAAAACGTCACCTATGTTCCTTTCACAAGATTTAGAAATCCCAGATTAATTAGTTCATATCAATCGAGCCTGGCTCTCATATCAATTGTAAAGTCTCACTGACTTCCTCTCAATACATGTTGTCCATTTTGGGTTCGTTACGGACGTATCCAGACTTTATAAGACATCTTTCATTCCCCTCCTAGCTTCACATTTTCACATGATCTTTTCACTAGATTCAAAAGTCTCTAATTAGTACCATACTTTAATAAAAGGACAAAACTTAAGTCAAGTTAGTTACGTTATTTATTAAAAGTGTATGTCTGAATTTATATTTTTTGATATTTTGACTACATTTAATAAATATATTATAAGATGTTTTTATTTTATCTGAAGTGGGAAAACGAAGCTAAAGTAAAGCAAGTTGGATTATGGGCTTCTTCTGACCCTGAAGAGCCATGGGAATGGAGAAAGAATCAATGATTACAGAGAATAGCAAACAATATCCCACCCAGATTACAGAGAATAGCAAAAAAGAAAAACAGAATTCACAAGTGCTGAACTGTGTAATTTTGAGTTCAATGATTCACAAATATGTAATATGACTTGAGGAATTATACACCTGTGAGGAAAAATTTCAGTTGAATCCTGTTCTCTTCTATTGGTTGTTGGTTACTAAAATCATTCCGTAAATATTGTATATCTTTGCAAGCATGTGGGGAGGGGAGAATGACACTTTAGAACCCAATAGGAAAATTAATGTTACGTTAACGAATTGTTAATATTTTTTAGTAATATTTACATTTGAAAATTCTTAAAATAAATATTGACAATTTAAGTCATAATACGATAAAACATTAAGGTTATTCTTATATAAGAATTTATAAAAGAAACATTTCCAGTATTTTGCTCTTCTACAGAGAGAACATACAAAAATGAAATGAAAATATATTTTTAATATTCAGTAAGTCTTTTTTCTATTCGGTTCCAGAGTACATACATAATTACATTTATGTGTAAGTTCTGAGCTCCTTTTTACGCATCTTCGTTCTTGAGGTTCGTCTTTACGTATCTTCATTCATAAAGTTTGTTTGATGAACTGGGAGGTGATGAGGAGAGAAAGTCCATCTAAAAAATAAACTCTTGTAATTATGGTAGATATAGTTTTAGAGAGGTTTTTTTATGGATATTGTATGAACAAATTCAACACTAATAAATAAGAAGATAAATCTTGAACCCGATCGCATCAAGTGATTTTGATTGCAATAACCTCATGATTATAGAAGCTGCGTGCATGTATCGCATATGTTTCCTTTTGAGACTATTTTGATTTTAAAAGCATGTAGTCAGAGAAATAAATTAAAAAATTCCGTATCATCATGGGACATAATTCACAAAAGTATGAAATTTTAGAGATTAATAGAGCATTTGTTTAAAGCATCCGGGAGATGATAGTTCAAAGATTAATAGCAAGGTTATTAAACAAGGGCCCGCCACTGAACCGGCTGAGGTACTGGATCAAAAGCCAGTGGGTTAGAATGGCATCAAACTGGAGCTGACCTAGGGCTAAATCGGTGAGAAAGTGAATATTTTAGAGTTATTAATATGAAATTCTAAAGAAAATAAAAAATCAATTTTTTTTAAAAGGTGAAACCAGGTTGATGCCCGGATCAAACTGGTTTACCTACCAGTCGCTGGTTTTTGGGTTTAATTACTTGGATTAATAGAGTGTAATAGTATATACGTACATGTTGATATTTAAATATCATGGCAAAAAAGAGAAAGAACGCAGATATTTAGATAGCTGAATTAATGAGAATGAGGCCAAAATGAATTAACAATAATTTTTTTATAAACTAAAAAAGCATCAGTAATTTAGTATTAATATTATTTACTAAAATGAAAAAATTAATATTATGAGTATCCATGTCATCATCATGATTCATGAATAAAGAATATACTCCTCCAGTCCTTAATATATAAGATATATATGGGAGTTGATCTTGGTCCTAAATATAAGACATAATTTACAAATTTTTCAATCCTTTCTTAATTTACCCATATTGAAGCTTTCTTAACAATAATCAAGAGAAGGAATTAATGTATCAAGAGAATAACAATATTATTATGGTAACTAATTTCTGTTGTATTTGTTATACTTTCGGTTGTAAGATTAATACTAGTTGTATAGCTAGACTATACTATTATGAGTTAATTCATTTTGTATATATAGACCCACTTGTCAATAAATAAAATATCAATTCATTTTCTCCAGGTTACTTTTGTATCATGGTATCTAGAGCCATATAATTTTTTTAGATACTTTCTCTCTCTTCCTTTCATCCCTTTCTCCTTTTTTCCTCTGCTCACCTTTTCAAACCGTAATCCCTTTTCCATGAGCCCATTGCATCATTGATCAGAGTAGTCCCTTCTATATTCATCAAAGTGAGAATCTGGCCTTGATTCTCATTGCTCTTCCTCTTGACGGCTCGAATTATTCTACCTGGGCTAGGGCGATGAAGATGGCCCTTCTCTCCAAAAACAAGTTCAAATTCGTCGATGGTTCAATTTCTCCTCCGTCGGTCGATGATTCATTGTTTCTGGCATGGGAACAGTGCAACAACTTGGTTCAAGGTTGACTTACCAAATCCCTCTCTCCTAGTATCGCGAAGAGCATCCTATGGTTTGATTGTGGCTCTGAGATGTCGCGATTCTCTCAAATTGATCTCTTCCATATCGCTGAGCTTCAAGAGGAAATCTACAATCTCAAGCAAGGCAGCCTTAGTGTAAGTGATTACTTCAATTAATTGAAAATTTTATAGGATGTGCTTTCAAATATTAGACCTCTTAAGGCTTGTGATTGCGGTTCTACTACTGTCGCTCTTCATCATCATGATGAAGATTCTGTTATTCACTGCTTGAAGGGTTTAAATGAGCAGTATACCTCTGTTAAATCCCAAATAATGCTTCTCGACCCCTTACCACCTATTCATAAGGTATTTTCTTTGGTTCTTCAACAAGAACCAGAACTGCATATTTCTTTTGATGCTAAGGTTCTTCTGGCGGCTAAATCTCCACGCCTTGCCCCTTCTAGCTCTTGTAATCACAAGCTCTGCACCCACGGCGGTAAACCTCATCATATCAAGGACACTTGCTATCGCAAGCATGGATTTCCACCTGGTTTCCGTTTTCATTTGTCAAATGCATCCTCTGGTCACACTCCTATATATGGTGAATAATGTATTTTGCTCATGTTCAAGTACCATCATCTATCAAGGCCTCTCCAATTGAATTGTCTTCTCCATTCTTTCCTCAGCTGTCCTCCGAACAATATACTAGGATTTTATCCTACTTAAATTCCTTTGCTCCTCCGAATGTCAATCTGCCTATGCCAACTCCAGTTTCTACATCTGTTGTTAATCATGTGTGTACATCTGCTCCTCTCACAGGTATTTGTAATTCATTTTCCTCACCATATTCTACTTGGATCATTGATTCAGGCACAACTAATCATGTTTGCTCTTCCCTTCCTTTGTTTTCCTCTTATCGTTCCATTGAGCCTATTTCTGTTAGTCTTCCTATTGGTACTAATGTTGTTGCTACTCTTTCAGGAACAATCATTCTTTCATCTTCATTAGTTTTACAAAATGTTCTCTATATTCCATCTTTTGCTTTCAATATCATTTTAGTCTCTCGTCTCACTTCTTCTTTTCATTATTAACTCACTTTTTCCTCTTCCTCTTGTTAGACTCACTCACTTCAACCTTCACTGATGATTGGTACAACTAAGCTCCTTGGAGGGTTATACATTTACACTACAAATATGCAAGGTTTGTCTACCTCTTCACAAATTCATCTGGCCAGTATTTCCAATGACTCGACCTTTACTCTCTGGCATCACCATTTTTGCCACATTTTCAACTTTGTTTTTTCTTTGTTACAGAAATAGATCCATGATATTACTTGTACTCCCTGCTCCCTTCCCTGTGATATTTGCCATTTTGCTAGGCAAAAACAAATTTCATTTCCTGTAAGCACATCTTCTAGTAATAAAATTTTTGATCTCATTTATGCTGACATTTGGGGTCCTTTTTTTGTATCTTCTGTTCAAGGTTATTGGTATTTTGATGACTTCCCATTTTTAATAGAATTTGAGATATATTTTGATATGTTTTGGGACTCATTAATGTTAAAACAAAGGGATTTGTTGAAGATTTTGATAAGATATCAATTTAGTGCATAATTTGGGGATTTTATTTTAAATATTATAATTTTAATCTAAAATAAAAATAATTTAATACAGGATGATGATGATAATAATTCACTGTTTTGAATTAAAAAAAAAGAAAGAAGTTGTTTTTATTTTATTGTCTTATATTTTATTTTTCTTTTCTTTTCTTGATTATATAACAGGTGACGTGGATTTACTTTTTGGATGAGAAGTTGTGAAGCAATTTCGGGATTCCTAATCTAAGAGAAGAATGCGTGTGGCACGTGGGAGAAGGGCTTAAACAGAACAGATGCGACACCGTTTGTAGAGCCGGTAATTTGGGTTGACCCGCCAGCCCGCCCAAAAAAACCTTAAACGGGCTGCCATTTTGGCAGCCCGTTTAAATGCGGGCTAAACGGGCTTAGCCCGCGGGTTGATGCGGGCCAGCCCTTTTTTTTTTTTTGGTTTTTTGGTTTTTTTAAATAAAATAAATTCAAATACCCTTATTATTACCTTTCATTTGATGTCGTGTTTAATTAATTCTTCATACTTTTTATTTGACATTTTTATTTTCATATTATATTTATTTATTCTATTATTATTAAATTTAAAAGAGATGTGTTTATATGTTTTTGTTATGTGAGTAGATGAAAAAAAGGAAAGCAAGAATAAAATTGACTTCATAACACAAATGTATAAAAAAAGAAGAAGTGTGATATGAGCGGGTGAAAGAGAAAGAGAGTAAATATTTTTTAAAAAAACAAAATTAAAAAAAAAAAGAATGGCAGGCTGGCGGGCCAGCCTGCCAACCCGCCTAAACGTTTGCCAGCCCGCGAAGGTGCAGCCCGCCCCGCTTAAGATTCTAGCCTGCGCGGGCTGGCCCCCAACCCATAGGCCAGCCACATTCCCATTACTAACCGTTTGGAATATATGAGAGGGATGAAATACCCTAAAATATGTATAAGGGTTCAATGACTCCAGAAGAGAATGTGACTAATGTTAGGAAACAATTTTGTGGAATAAAGTATTATTCGAATTAGTAGTGGAAAATGCCTAAACCCATTGTCAAAAATTTAATCGTGATAACAAAGTCTAATTGGGATATTTTGAGAGATCATTATCCTCTTCCAATGGGCCATAAATTTCGTCCAACATGAGGGAGCAAGAGGAAAATAAATGTTGAGATAATTATGCTAAAAGATGAAGCAATTTTGACCAAGTAAATGTGGTGGAAATTCAATTCCGTTGGAAATTGAGACGGAATTCAATTCCGTCTAAAATTCCGTCGGAAATTGTGAGGGAATTTCCGACGGAATTTAATTCCGTCAGAATTTGCGACGGAATTTAATTCTGTCGGAAATTCCCTCTCAATTTCTGACGGAATCAAATTCCGTCGGAAATTCCGTGGCAAAGGTCAGAATTTCCGACGGAATATTTTCCGTGGCAAATTTTGCGACGGAAAAAATTCCGTCGGAATTTCCGATGGTTTTCTGACGGAATTTGCGACGGAATTAAATTCCGTCGCAAATTCCATGTTTTTTTGTAGTGACTCTTTCTCTTATTCTGTGTATGATGCCTTGCATGTATGTCATTTCATTGAATATGTCGGGATGTAACATTGCCGTTGTGAAATGCCGTTGTTGTGCTGTTGTGAAACATGCCATTGTGAATGCAGTGAAAGCTGTCGCAAAAATGCCGTTGTGTTGTTGTTGTTATGATTTGCTTATATGCTTTGTGATTGTACATGTTATAAGTGAATTGTTACTACTGGGATTTTTTTGAATCTCATTCTTTCTAATGACTAACTTATAGCAAGGGCAAGCAGTTCAAAGGAAAAGCAATTGACGAAGAGCGGTTAGAGCTCATAGCTAGGAGTTTTAATTTTGGTAGTTAGTTGTCATATGTTGTTGGGGATTGGTTGCACATGTTATATATATATATTGAATAGTGTTGTGTAATCCCTTGTATGGGAAACTGAGAATAGGCAATATGCCCTGTAAACCCTTTATTAAGTAACAAAACCTAAGCGTTGTCAGGAATTTTTGGTTGCACTATGATATGTATGAATGAAACCAAACTGCACAGATCAATTATATTCGAGATGTGAACATGAGACAACACTAAACAGGTTTTGGAAAAGTTTTAAATTAACCGCTGGTCTCTATTTCAACTTAATGATGCATTCTCGAACTATAAATTTGGCTATTAAGGTGGGGGTTACAAGGGTGACCTAATTGAAAAAGAGCGAAGGAAAGGGAAGCTACGGATTTTTGACAGATTTAGGGGGCGGCTAAAACACTGTATCTTCATCTTCTTCTTGGTGCTTTGGAGCAAAAAAAAAAAAACGAGAGAGTGAAGGAGAGGGAGAGAGAAGGCAATTGCGTGAAGTGAGAGGAGCAGTTGGGACCTTCGTCTTTGAGAGAGGGGAGGAGTAGTTGCCGTGGTCGACTAAGAAGGAGGGCTGAATTGAACAAGAGAGGAGGAGAGCGATTGATCCAGAGGAGAGAGGGCCGTAGCTGCCACCGCCGTTCTTCTTCTTGGTTGGTGAAGTTGAGCAAAAGTTGAGGACACATTTGGAGTTAAAGGTTGTTTTATTCCTCCTCTTCAGTTGTGCAGCAAGGAAGGCAATTTGTTCCTTCTTCTCTTGCCTTTCATTTCCTTGTATTATGTCGATTCTGAAGTGGTTTGCTGTCGAGATGAATTTTGATTATGATGATGAGTGGCCAGTTAATCTGCATTTGGATTATTTCAAAGCATTGCAAGGATTGAGACTTATTATTATTCTCTTTAGTTGTTAATGGCAATTATGTGTTAACTTTATCTTGTTCCTAATGCTTCTATGTAACTGGCCATCACTTGGATTGTTTTGTTCAATTAAATTAAGCTTGAGAAGGTTAATTTAATTGTAGAACTTAGGTAAAATTATGCTAGACTTGAAGTTTAGGATTAAATTGATGGTTTGTTAGTAACAAAGAGATATAGTTACTAACCTAGCATTGTCACTTAATGATTATTTTCTCTTAACTATAGCAAGAGATTGTGCATGTTAATTGAGGATATAAATTTGGTTTTGACTTGAGAAAGCTTAATCAAATGCTTTTGAACCTTAGACTAATATGTAATGTCTTTTAATCTCTAATGGAGTGGTAATTATTTAAGTCTCATGAATTACAATGGTGAGAAATAATCCTATGCTCCTCTTGTCTTGAAGTAGATTTTCAATTTAGGTTTGGTTAAGTTATTTTAATTTTGATACAATTGAATTTGGAAATAGAAAACTTTTCAAATGGTTTTACTCAACTTAATTGATAGCATATTTGTGATGATTACTCCGCTTTCGCCTTAGTTCTTATAGGAACGATCTTTTCTTATCACTTTATTACTTGACGCGATCCGTGCACTTGCGGTAGTGAACATATTTTTTAACCATCGTTGACGATTTTTCTCGTTATACTTGGATATTCTTTCTCAAAACTAAATCTGATGCGCATTTTCAACTTCAAAATTTCATTGTCTTAATTGAAAATCAGTTTTATACTTCTCTTAAAGTTCTACGCACTGATAATGGCCCAGAATTCTCTATGCTTGCCTTTTTCTCTTCTAAGGGCATCATTCATCAAACCTCTTGTTGCCACTCCTCAACAAAATGGTTTGGTTGAAAGGAAACACCAACATCTTCTCAATGTTGCTCAAGCTTTACTTTTTCAATCACATATTCCTATTGTTTATTGGTCTTTTGTCATTATGCATGCTACTTATATCATCAACTGTCTCCCCACTCCACTGCTTCACAATTCCACTTCCTTTGAAAAATTGCATAATTTTCCACCTTCTTATTCCACTCTCAAAGTTTTTGGTTCATTATGTTTCGCATCTACTTTGGCTCACCATCGTTCTAAGTTTGACCCTCGGGCAAGAAAATGTGTTTTCTTAGGGATACCCTCTAGTTCTAAACCTTATACTTTACTTGACTTAGCTTCTCATCAAATAATTTTGTCTAGAGATGTTGCTTTCCATGAATTGGTTTGTCCTTTTACTAATGGCATTGTCCTTCACCTTCTTCCACACCTCCCCTTCCTTCTATTCAGTCTTTTCCTTCTTTTTTGGATGATGAGGTTCCTTTGCCTTCCTCTAACCCTTGTGTTACTTTTCCTTCCTTTCCACCTCTTATTCCTTCATCTTCTCGTCCTTTTCCCTCTTCATCTCCTCTTGACTCTTCTTCTTCTTCTTCTATTATGCCTCCTTCCTCTCCTCTTCGTCGCTCTACTCGCCCCCACCATCGCCCTTCATATTTGCAGGACTATTGTAACCCCCTGCCATAATTATATCCAAAACACGCGATTAAAGTGAAATAGAGACCAATAAGAAACAAATAACATTTTACAAACCTATCTACTAGACGGGGTTTTCACAAATACCTTTCGAAATCATTTATAACCTGGTCTCACATTCACATTCCAAATACAATTACTACACAAAGATAAATCACATTTAATATATCAGAGTACGCAATGAAATAATTCCGGTAATTCCGGATTCCATTTATTAACTCAATCTTTATAGGGCATATTCGCCCCTACAAGCCCTCATATGGGGATTACACAAAGTCTTCTCAAATACACATCTCAAATACATATCCCAACTATAAGATAACCAACTACCGAATCTTCAACCCGAAGGAAGTCCTCTTCGCCCTTGGCTGCTTACTCCATCCTCGATCTACTACCCTGTTTGAAAGGTTAGTAGGGGAGGGTGAGATTCAAGAGAATCTCAGTAGGATAACAATATCAATATGCATGTACGATAAATGTTTAATGCATGACATGCTTGCATCACACAACTCATGATAACACAATGACAATTTGCAAGCTCAATGCTTTGAACAATATACCTATGGCCATAGCATAAATTGAAACATAGCTTCAAATTACACATAATTATGCAAAGCTAAGACATGCATCAACACATTAACACATATATCAAATACAAGCAGAAGAGATATGTTCCCTATACTCTTTCCACATAAGCTCCAGCTCCGGCTGCTCACGATCAGGGCGAACACCAAATCCTATAACCAAACAAGGACATAGGGTTAATCCCTTTTCCAATTCCTTAACTCTCAAACACTTAAGTTGGTTATCATTCACGAGCTTTAGGTGGCTAATCAAAGCCCAAACATATGCCTAAAGGCTTGGGAAACACTTGATCAAAGATCACCTTTTAAAAGTTCAAAATGTTAATTTTTGGGGGTTGGTTGCAGCCAAGAATCCTCTGGTTGCAGCCAGAACATGCACAGAAGGTTTTTGGCTGCAGCCAAGAATTTCTGGTTGCTGCCAAAACGTGTACAGAAGGTTTCTGGCTGCAGCCAAGAATTTCTGGCTGCGACCAAGACGTGCATAGAAACTTTTGCGTTGCAGCCAGGATTTTCTGCTGCAGCCAAGGCAACTTAGGAAATTCATAACTAATTCCAAAAAAATTGAAATGAGGTGATCCCAAAGCCAAATGAAATATATTCAAGTCCTCTACACAGGAAAAATATTGGCCAATTCTGGAAATCACCATACAAATACAGAATTACACACATTTCATCACTGCCCCAAAACAGAATCCATTTTCGACCTCAAACTTTGGACAGCTATAACTCCCAGTTCCCAAAATGAAATGGCACAAATTATATGTCCATTTTGAAGCTTGGGATGTGAAATTTAAGACTGGAAAGTTTCATAATTTTATGACATCATTTTCTCAGTCAAAACGTCCACACAAGCAGACTGTCCAGAACAAAACTTCAAGGGACAGATTTTCAGTTTTGCACCAATGATTCCAATGGTTCCCAAGTTCACACCAAATACCATTTCCACATAAATTTGCACAAGGAATCCATTGGGAAAACCTAATCAATCAAATTCAAATCATATTGACATGTTACCACAACATGTCACACAAATCACAATTCAAACCACAACATCACAACTCTTCCAATTCAAGTTCCCAAATCAATTCCAATGATCAAATACCACAACATGGCACCATTTTCAACATAAAACACAACCCAATTCATGCATTTCACAATTCCACCAAAATCAGGGCAAAAACCAAAATTCACAATACTCATCCATAAATTACAAAACTTAGATCAAAAGGCTTCAAATACTCACCTCTTCCTCTTTCCCAAATCAATTCCTTGATTCTTCATAATTCCAATTTTCCTCAAGCTATCAAACACCTTCAATCAAGAATCTAAAATCATAGAGATGAAGCTTTCATCACTATGAACAATATTATAGAAAGGTGTTTAAGCTAAAGAGGTAACCAAGCAAGCTAAAAACTCACCTCAAACTTTCTCTTTCCTCCCAAGCTTTGGGACGTCCATGGAGTGTGAGAGAGAGAAGATGAGATGGTGCAAATGATGAAGCAAGTCAGTTTTTTGGATCCAAAAACTGACCTAAAAGGGATAGGAGAGAGGGAAGAGGTGTTTTGACACTTTGACCAATCCAAGGGCTCACATTGTGCCACTTGTCAAGATCTTACTCCATCAACCATGAGTTCACATGAGCACACCACATGAGATTCCACCCTTTGATCTATTACACAAATCAATCTCAACCATTGATCTTGAAGTTACCAATGAGTTTCCTCTTTGGTAACCGATCCCTGATTATGGCAATTCCTCTTGAATCACCACCAAACACACCATATCATTCCTTTTCTTCTACAATGCGCCCTCCCTTCTATTTTAAGTCAATTTAGATGTTAATCCATAATTGAACTTAAATACAGGGTTTCGGCGCTGCTCACAACACATACGAATCACATGGGTGCCAAATCACACCATAATCTCCAAAAGGGATATTTATCACTAACCACATCCACTTTTGGAGTCATTAACCCTTAATCACAATTTGGGATCTTGCTAAACCAGGGCTTAGCAGTCCACTTCTCTCAGGCTTATTCTCTAGCCTCAAGTTTCAGAATTCGGGGTATTACAACTATCTCATTGCACTCTCTCTTCAGCTTGTGTCCAATCATCAGCTCAAGGTAATCCTTAATATCCTTTGTCTTTTGTCCTATCTTATTCCTCCCTTTCCTTTGATTATAAGCGTTTTGTTTTGTCTGCTTCTACCATTCCTGATCCTACTACCTACAAACGAGCTGTTAAAAATTCTGTTTGGAGAGATGCCATGACTAAAGAAATTACTGCCCTTGAACATAATTAGACTTGGGTCCTCACTTCTTTACCACCGGGAAAACAAACCATTGGTTATAAATGGGTTTATCGCACTAAGTTCAAAGCTAATGGTGAAATTGAACGACATAAAGCTCGCTTAGTTGTGAAAGGTTATACTCAAATTGAGGGTGTTGATTACTTTGATACTTTTTCCCCTGTAGCAAAAATGACCACTCTTCGTTTACTTCTTTTATTGTTGCTGCGAAGGGTTGGTTCTTACATCAATTAGATGTTAATAATATTTTTTTTGCATGGTGATTTAAATGAAGAAGTTTATATGGATCTTCCTCCTGGTTTTACACCACCTATACCAAATATGGTTTGTAAATTACAGAAGTCTATTTATGGTTTAAAACAGGCTATTAGGCAATGATATTCTAAGCTTTCTGCAGCTTTACTCTCTTATGGCTATTCCCATTCTGCCTCTGATCATTCTTTATTTTTTAAGGCTTCTTCTTCTTCATTTATTGGCAACCTGGTCTATGTTGATGATGTTGTATTAGCTAGGAATGATATTTCTGAGATTACCTTTGTCAAGCAGCAACTAGATAAAGCTTTTACAATCAAAGATATTAGTGTATTGCATTATTTTCTTGGTCTTGAGCTAGCAAGAACTAAAGATGGTATTTTCCTTTCTCAAAGGAAGTTTGCTCTTGAACTTCTTGAAGATTCCGGTTACTTAGCCTGTAAACCAGCCATTACTTCTATGGATCCCCATTTAAAACTTTCTCAACATAACGGCACCTTTTTAAGCGATCCTCAGGCTTATCATCGTCTTATTGGTCGCCAGCAATACTTGACCACTACTAGACCTTACTTGAGTTTTGCTACACAACAACTCAGCCAATTTTTGTTTGCTCCTCGGGATATTTATCTTCATGCTGCTCACCGAGTTTTACAATATCTTAAATCCTCTCTTGGTGCTGATTTGTTTCTATCTTCTTCATCTCAATTACAGTTGCATTGTTTCAGTGATTTTGATTGGGCTGGCTGTATTGATTCTAGACGTTCTATTACTGGTTTTGCTACCTTTTTGGATTCTTCTCCTATTTCCTGGAAAGCCAAGAAGCAAGCCATTGTGTAGCACCCGAAATTTGAAAAAACATGGAGCCGCCGCCAAAATTTTGAAAAAGGATAATTTTGGAAACCTTTTTATAACGGAAATTGGTTTACAAAAACCATTTAGGGTTCGAGAGTTGATTGTATGTGGGGAAGGTGTTAGGCACCCCACAACACCTATTCATAAGAATGGTTACCCTAAGTTAATCATTTAAAAATAAAAATAGCCTTTAACTTTATTATAATTACCCAAATAAAAAAAAAAGAATAATTACAAAACTAAATGAAATGAAAGCAAAAGAAGAAAAAAAAAAGAACACTTATTTACAATAAGGAAAAATATACTTATTTAAAAAAAGAACATTTATTTACAACAAGAAAATAAGAAAAAATATATTTATTTACAAAATTGGATTTGACCTAGGATGAAAACCTAGGGCCAATGTTTTAAAACCCGGACCGGACAGTGAGCCGGAGAATTCAACGGGTCACGGTTCAAACGGTCGGACCGTTTGGGTGAACCGGTGATGTAATAATTAAATTAAAAAATATAATAAAAAAGGGATAATAAATGTACTCCCTCCGATCTTAAATATAAGACATAGTTGATTTGTTTAGATATTAAGAATGTTAATTAAATTACTTTAAAATATTTATATTTATCATTTTTTTCGAACTATTTTGTCTGATTTATAAACTGATATATAATATAATGGTACACAATATATTATATGATTAAGCAACTTATTTAGCTTTCTTAACTTCTTAAAAAAATTAACTCTATCTTATATTTAAGACCAAAATAAATATTATTTTTACTGTTGCTTTTGCACTACTGTTCTGCTGTATGTCAAGTAACTCATAAACATGTAAAATAGTCAATAAAATATGAATAATATAATCATATGATAATATATTTTTGAACTATTCAACTAACTTATGTAAAGAAAGATAGGAATAAAATAATTTGACAAAAAATCACGATTTTTTTTATAAATACTAAAATTTTAATTAATAAGATAATAACAAAATAAAATCTTTTTTTATTAGCATAAAATAAAATCAAATAAGTCCTAGGACTGATTTTTAGGGCCTATACCTAATAGCTAAAAAGCTTAGGAATTCTGAAAACGTGTAGCAGAGGAGATGTAATGTACATTTTGAAAACCAATGAATGTTGAAAATTGCAATTTCTCTCTCATGTTCTCCTCTCAACTCAAATATCGACTCTTTGTTTCTTTTCATACTTTTCTCTCTCTTCCTCCTCTCAACTTTATTCCTTTTCCTTTCATCTGAGATATTCTGTTTCTTCTAAATTGAAGTTTGGCTTCGAGAGACATGATCGAAGACATGAATCTCAAGTCTAAGTGAAGATCCACAACACGCTTTTTCAATCATTTCCGCATTTTGTTTAAAACTTCAAGTCATATAAGTAAGATTTTTTAAATTTACATCTTTCTTCCTCAGTTCTTTCTCTTTCCTTGACTTCCAGTTCATCTTCATTCATCTTCCTCCTTTAAGATCTGTCTCCCAAGAATCCATTCGGCTTGAAAAAACTAGTTTCGGTTCCGGCTGGAAAACGGTTTCCGGCTCTACAGCTGGTTCTCTTCGAGCTAATCCGATTCAACATCAAGAACGGCTTTTGACAGAGAAACGAGCCGTTGTTGTTGCTGGTCGACGGTCTGGCCGGTTGGACAGTCCGGTCCGGCTCGGTTCTTAAATCATTGCCTAGGGCCTACGTACCCTTTAGAGGGATCAAAGCCCACGTAATTTGGGGTAGAAAAATGTGTCACTTTGTTGGTGTTTTTTAGAAAAAAAGTCTTTATTTAATGTATTTGAGAAAACTATTTTTTTTTGTTTGGTTTGTGTTTTTTATTTTTTCCAAAAATTATTTTCTCCATTTTATTTTCATTTATCAAAATGTGTCAAAATATTTTTTTTCTTTTTTTGAAAGAGGACCTAAGAAAGGGATAAAGAAAAAGAAGAAGAAGAAAAGTAGCACAAATTAAACAAAAAGGAAGTCAAAGATAAGAAGATTTATGTGTATCTTTTATCCTTTGAACCGCTAAATGCAACACGTCCAGCAATAATGTATGAGATAATTCAATTGAACAATAAAAAACCAATCCGCAAGACTACGATGTCCAAAGCAACGTCTAGCAACATCCAACAATGTCATAGTGCAAAGTGAAGTAATGTAATGTATATTGGATAAAGTCATAGTGCATGAATGATGAGGTAAGCATAAGGCATGATGAGGTAAGCATGAACAAATGTATATTGGATGAGCAAAAAGAAGAGCAAAGTCACATCGCATGAATGATATTGGATGAGCAAACAGTAAATCAAGTTACTTGGTGAAAGTAATAAGATCCCACGTATCATTAGAAATAAAAGAAAAGGATGAAAACTCAGACACATACCTTATCTCCTTGCTCTCCCAAAATTCTTGTGTGTCTTGCTTCAACTCTTGCACTCCTATTTATAGTCTCAAGGTAGGGTTTTCTTCATAAATGCTCTTTCTTTTTTTGAATTTTCATTTTTGATTTTTTTTTTGTATTTTATGTTAAGAACTACCTAATTTGACCCAATCACCATCAATGGAGATTTTTTTTAAAATTTTTGTTTTTTTTTATTTTTTTTGTATTTTCTATTGATAAAACTTTATAGCTTGACCTAATCACCATTAGTGGGGATTTTTTTGTTTTTAATTTAATTTTTTTATTATTCTCCCCACAAGTAATTTCCTAATTTAAACCTATCAACATAAATGAAACTTTTTTCTTATTATTTCCCCTTGATGAATGACAATGCCAATCATCATTAATGAGGGGATTTATTTTAATTTTCGGTTTTTAATTTTTTTTATATTTTCCCCACAAGTAATTTCATAATTTAAACCTATCAACATAAACGAGACTTTTTATTTTTTATTTTTCATTTTTTATTTATTATTTTTCTTTAATGAATGACAATGCCAATCATCATCAATGAGGGGATTTATTTTAATTTTTGTTTTTTATTTTTTTAATGATGATCGCCAATTTGGACACCGATCATCATCAATAGGAGGATTTTCTTATTTTTCTTATTTTCATTTTTTATTTCTTTTTTTCTTCCAATGATGATTGCCAATTTGGATACCAATCATCATCAATTATTTTTGTATTTTTGAGTGGGGTTCGGACAAAATAGGGTGTTCACACACTGTGTCTAAATCTTCCTCTAAGGTTGAATATCGTGATCTTAGTGCTACTACCTGTTAAGCTCAATGGCTTCTTTATCTCTTAACAGATTTTCATATTTCTCATATAGATCCAGCTCTTATCTATTGGGACAACAGATCTGCCATTCAGATTGCAGCTAATCCAACCTTTCATGAAAGGACTAAACATATTGAATTGGACTATCACCTTGTCCGAGAGAAGGTAATCCAACCTTTTATGGGTGTGTCGTGTGTGTATACAATTTTAACTGTGCAAATTTCTAATTAAATACATAAAATAATTAATATTGAATAAAAAGTAAATATGGTAATTGGTAAGATTCAGGAAAAATTGAGGGATAAATCCCTGTTTGACAAATTAATTGGAAAATGGTACATGAAGCATTTAGGCTCTCGAGGGTCAACAAGTATGAGAGGTAAAAGAACAAATCACCTTTAGTGTAAGCTCATTTACCAAGTTTGGTAGTTTTCTACCACTTGAGATCTCCACTCTGACAGCCAACAACCTTTTTTCCCAACGACCGTCAACTTTTTAACCCACCTTCTCACGCGCTCCCTCCACCCCTTCTCATCATATATCTGCTAACCTTCAAACTTCATGCACCCCATCGTTAGGATCTTATCGTCATTTTCTTCATTGTCGATTTTGTCATTGCGGACAAACTACCTTGTTCTTCTTGATCTATCAAAGTCATTGGCCTTAGTTAATTTGAAGAAGAAGAGAGTAAGACATGTCACCGTTCATTGAAGAGACTTGTTGCCATTCATTGAAGACGCATCTTTGTTGTTATTGTCCCTACTCGTCACCGTCTATTAAGGAGAAAAATCTTGATAATGAAGAAGGGGGAAACCCATTGCAATTCAATGAAGAATCATCGCTGTTGTGTGATTTTTGGATCTTGATTTTTAGAAAGTTGTATCTTTCGTTTTATTTGCACCTTTGTGGATTCAATTTGGTTGCTTTGCCTTTGTGTGGAATGGGATAATCTATTTTGCCTCCGATTTGTTTGTTCACCTCTACTAGTTCGATTTCAAGATGTCGGGGACTAGAGATTGGAGAAGGTGTTTTTTTAAATTTTTTAATGAGGCTATTTTTTTTGCTAGTTTTAAGAAGGGTAATTTGGTCTTTCCCCCTCGCATTTAGTGAAACTTAGGGACTTGAATGTTTCAGGTCCCATTCCCCAATTAACTTGTCAAATAGGGATTTATCCCCAATTTTTCCTAAGATTTATTCTATTTTATCAAGGCATATTCAATTTTTAAAGATGATTGATCTGTTACTTAATTTTTTATAATTTCATTGTTATAGACTTTGATAAAATTTAGTTAGAAAGGAAACAATTTCAGGATTTTGATTTCTGATTTGACCGTGTCTTTACGCCTTGGGGTCAAATGCAAAATATTTTTAATTCAAGAATTGCAGTATAATGCAACACTCGGGTCGTCTCACTTGAGAAGCCTTTTATTGAACTACCTAAGTAATCTAATTATCATGCAAATGCAATAAAAGCAAGGGGAAATGGGTTTTGGTTTTTTTGAAATTAATAATTAAAAGAAAGATGCAATTTAATTAAATGCTAACTATTGTTTTTGGTCTTTTTATAAAAATGGAGAATGAAAATGAATATAAAATGTATAATGGACGCCCTTGGAAATGGGAGAATGACTATCCTAGTTTAATTAAGGCAATGAGAGTTAATTTTCTCGAAGTCTTGAAAATAAAACCCCAAACGAACGCTTGGGTCTAGTGTTCTTAATTAATAGTTACTTATGCGAACGCAGCTAGTAACTATTCCTTAAGGCACTATTAGGAACCACTTAGAGTGCAATTAAAATGGATAAATATAACTTGATCCTCTAAGAAAGAATGCTCAAACAAGACACTCTAAAGCACAAATCGATTATATTAACTAAACAATAATATGCTAGCTAATAAAATCTCATTGAACTCAATAAAGAAAATATTCATATCAAGCATTCAAGTAACAAAATCCAATCCAATCACAGAATTTCAATCCAGAGAGATAATCAAACGCAATCTCAATCTCAGTCTCAATCAATATAATTAACATCCTAGAACTAGGAAATATAAAATATACAATTGAGAAATTGAATTGAACAAAATAACTCCCCTGTCTCAAGAGGCAGTGAAGTCAACCGCTTATCTCTAACTTCAATGGAAATTCAGACGCTGAAAGAGAAAGAGAAAGAAGTTGCTGGTGAATCTGGAAGTAGAAGGTCGATGATGATGATTAATGGAGGTGATGATGGTGAAGTGCAGAGGAGAATATGAGATGGTATGGTGAACACGGCAGTACAACGGAGGAAAAGGCAGTGACGAAAGTAAAGATGATGACAATGGTGGTTGATGGAGTCCGACGGTGGTGGTCTCTGTAGCTCAGATCAAGGCTCTAAACTCTCCTCTTCAAGCTCTCTCTGTCCTTCGTCCTCCTTACTCAGTCGGAGCTGGTGGTAGAATAGGTTGTCCGACAAAAAATAAGAGAGGCACAGTGAAGGTGGTGGTGTGGGTTGCTTGAGAGAGGAAAGGCCGAAGTTGCTCACTAGAAAAAAAAATGGAGGATGATGATGATGGAGACGGCGGTGAGGAATTGATGTCCGATGGTGGCTACGGAAAAACAGAGCAGGGACGGTGGTAGTAGGGAAGGGTTGCTCGCCGGCGACTGTGGTGGGTGATGAGGCCGCCGGCGAGGTGGAAGAAGGAAGGAAGGAAGACGATGATGTTCCAGATGATGTGATGATCCGATACGGCGCCTTACTCTATGATATATTCCCTCAGCTCTGTCTTTCTCTCGGATCGGGTCTGCCATATCCAAATCTCCATGTCCATCAGGTCTGGGTCAGGCTTCGGATATTGGGTCTGTAATTTTTTTTTTGTTTGTTTTCTGGGCTCTTTCCTCTCTTTTCCTTTTTATTTTTATTTTTTCGTTTTCAGCTTAAGCCCAAAAACTGCAGCCCATGTCTCTCAAAACCAACCCAAATTGGGTCCAAATTTCAGATCCTCCCTTCACTTCAGCTGCGGCCCAATTGCTACTGTTTCTATATATTTATTTTTTTATATATTGGGCCTGCTTTATGTCTCATTTTCCAGCCCAGTTGCAAAAATTAACTTAGGCCTTGTCTCTTCTCTTGGCCCAAAAATTTGAATCTCCAAAATCCTCAATTCCTTCTTTAACACCTATAATGCAAAATTAAGCATAAGATAGCATCAAAAGTTCAAGGGACAATTGTATAAAAATAATTAATAAATTGTGAACATTTTACCCCTAATTACAATTAATTCAAAACAAATGTCCCTAATTAAAATTTGTGCTTAATCATGCAATAATGTCCTAGAAAATACAATAAAAATCCCAAATTAATCATGAAATATTATATAAAAATATGGTTCAATCAATTTCCCTCCTAAAAAAGAAGATAAAGAAATGAAATGAAAAAATATTATTAATATTCAAAAAATTTATTAAAAAATTATAATTTAATTAATTCAAGTTGAATATAGGCAATTCCTGGTAAAAAAAAAAAGTTGAAAATTCTTTTGGTAAAAAGAAAGTTCAATATAGGTAGTTAGATTTAGAAAGCATATAAAGCATACTATTAAATCTTATGTATTCCGTTACACAATACATATATATATATATATATATATATATAAACACACACGTCCCTGTTTTGACTTCCTTTTTACGCATCTTCTCCATTTATGAATTAAGCAAGACTCATCGTTTGCAGATTTATCCTGGAAATCGAAAGTTTGTGATACGTTTGGGTGCAAGGGAACAATTAGGAGATACTACTCCTATAGGTATTATACATAATCATCTCTTCTACATGTTTTAGTTTATTCATGTGTTCGTTCTTTGGATGATTTAAAGTTGAAAGCATAATCCTTGAGACGTGAATCTTAGCATAGGATGACCATAAACCTTGAAATAATTCAGATTAGAAAAATTGTAATATCATAGCTCATTGCTTTCGATAGTATCTGTTTTGAGGCCATCACCCCCTAAATCGCTTGAGAGAGGAGTATCCATACCTTTATAAAGCATTTTTTGTTCTCTCTCCAGTTATGTGAAACTTCACAATTTACATATTTTGTTCTCTTTTTAGTTGATGTGAGAATTCACAATTCACCCCTTTAGGCCTAGCATTCTCGCTGATACATAGAATGGATTTTGGGGTAGTAACCTCTTGCAGTCTTAAAATTTTGATGTTCAATAAAACAATATGGCCCGCTCAATAACTTCATAAAAATTTATTAATTTACGACACCTACGTTCTTTACACAAGATTTAGAAATCCCAAATTAATTAGTTTATTCTGATCTTATGATGATTTAAAGTTGAAAGTATAATCCTTAGCCTGAGATGCTAATTAATAGCATACGATGATTGGTATCCGTACAAACCATCGTGAATCTTAGCATAAGATGCTTAGCATTAACCTTAGCATGATTTAGATTAGAAAAAATTTAACATCTCAATGTCTCGCTTTTGATATTGTCTGCTTTGAAAGTTCATCCCTTCCGGTTTTAAAATGCATCAAGAGGGGTAACTAAACCCTTATAAAGTGTCTTTCGTTATTCTCCTCAATTGATATGACACTTCACAATCTACTCCTTTGAACCCAGCACCCTCACTGACACATCAATCAAGCATGGCTCTCATATCAATTGTAAAATCTCAGCCACTCGCTCTCGATATATATTTTCCATTTTCGGGGCCGTCAACCATCATAGTTTTAAACCACATCTATTGGATATACCCAGAGTGTAGATTTTATAAGGCATCTTTCGTTTCCCTCCCAGCTTCACATTTTTCCATAGTCTTTTCATTAGATTCAGAAGTCTCTAATTAGAACTGTAATTTAATAAAAGGACAAAACTTAAGTCAAGTTAATTACGTCATTTATTAAAAGTGTATGCCTAAATTTATATTTTTTATAATCCGAATGCATTTAATAAATATATTATAAGATGTTTTTATTATGTCATATTAGAATTTTAAAAAGATGATTTAGTTACTTGATTCTTTCATTTTAATGTTATAGACTTTAATATGAGTTAGTTAGAAAAGAAATGATTCCAAGATTTTGATTATTTCTTACCGGGAAAGTATATAAAGCAAAGAAATGAAAATATATTGTTAATAATCTTTGTTTTCATTCGGCTGTAAAGAGGGTACTTATATGTGTATAAATACATTACAATCCATTTCAGCATCATATCTACGTCTCCAAACTACTTTAGATTTGATATTGATCCCTTTCAAGACTTAGAGGCAGCTCCCGCTTACCATCTCAACCAACAGTTTTGTTGGTTTTACCATTTACACACCTCTTTGTTCAGGAAGCAATAGTCATCGGTCATCGATCCTCATCTTAGAGGCAATGGCAACCGGAAGCGTTCTGATGTGCCATAACTTCCCCGGAAACTGTTTCATCTCTCAGCCTACCACAGTTTATTATTTCGATCCATTTTCCTCTCATCATCTTTTATCAAAACCCATCAATGTTGTTGGCCAAGATCTCTTCTGGTAACATCAGACTTATCAGGTATATATAAAACTTTGAAAACTTATCATGGATTATTCTGTGGAGAAACATAGGTCTTGTTTGATTTTCTTGCCCACAACACACTAAAATTTTGTTATGTTTTATCTGATAGGAATCTTTGAGTTTCTTTGATCATCTTCGTCCACACCCCATACCATATGCAAATTACGAAACCCCTCCGTCCTTATTGCCTGAAGGAGTCGAACTTGAACTACATACCTTACCGGTGAGAACATTAATATTTTATTTTAGTATTTGTTATTTAAATTTAATTATTCAAATTATAATTGTTAAATACTCCTATTTTTTTTAGGTTGATGCAAGAGCAGTGGCAGATGGGGATACTATAACCGTTTATGTTAATGCCTTAGAGGACCCCGCACAAATTCCTTTGATCCCTCCTTATGTGTTGAAAGCACATCTTAGAAGAAATGAAGCTAAAGCTATGAGAAATTATGCAGAGGCTGATGCTCTTCAACAAATAATTAACAACTACGGATTCCGGTATAGGGATTTCTTGCAATCTTGTGGTTTTCCCCCCGTTTTTCGTTCTCTCTATTTTTTTACCAAAAGGCTTGTTTGTGTTCTTTACCTGAATCCAGTTATAACAAAGTTCTCTTATGTTATATTGCACAGTGTGATTAAGTTTGATAACGAGGAAATTTTGGTGCGCAAATATAGAATTCGTTTGAGGTAATAATGAAATGTAAATTAGAGTAAATTACATTCACCATCTCTTTATTTTCTCTTAATTAGAAAAGCATGGACTTTACACTTCGATCGAATCTTGGTTATCGTCATCCGGTTTTAAATTGTTGATTTTGGTCTAGAGTCAAACATTGATCTGTGTTCTAAATGAAATCAGGGGCATTGATGCACCAGAAAGTGAAATGCCATATGGTAAAGAAGCCACGGAAGAATTGACCAAGATTGTTGAAGGAAAATGCTTAAGGATCCTTGTTTATGAAATAGACTCATACGGACGTCTCGTGGGAGATATCTACTGCGATAATAATACCTTTGTCCAGGTTTATATTTTCTTACTCACATTTATATTGTAGCTTTATTTATGTCTGACTAAAGCACAAAATTCATATCTAAGTTTTCATGGTTCATTTCTTTATTTATTAATAAGGAATTAATGCTGAAGAAGGGCTGTGCGTGGTATTACCCTCATTATGATAAGAGAGAGGAATTAAAAAATGTAAATAACGTTTCATGCCAGCAATTAAAACATTTTAACTTTCTATTGGTTTGTTTTGAGTTTAATTTAAAAACTCTGTTTTAAGCTGATAATTAATAACTCCGCGTCGTTGCAGTGGGAAAACGAAGCTAAAGTGAGTCAAGTTGGATTATGGGCTTCTTCCGACCCTGAAGAGCCATGGGAATGGAGAAAGAATCAACGGAATATTGCAATTAACACCGTTCCACGTCACAATTGTAGAAAGAATATCCCACCCAGATTACAGAGACTAGCAAACAAGAAAAACAGAATTCACAAGTCCTGAACTATGTGGTTTTGAGTTCAATGATCCACAAATATGTAATATGACTAGAGAAATTATAGACCTGTGTGGAAAAATTTCAGTTGAATCCTGTTCTCTTCTATTGGTTATTGGTTACTAAAATCACTCCGTAAATATTTTATATCTTTACAATTATGTGGGGAGGGGAGAATGACACTTTAGAACCCACTAGGAAAATTAATGTTGCGATAACGACTTGTTAATATTTTTTAGTAATATTTACATTTGAAAATTCTTAAAACAAATATTGACAATTTAAGTCAAAACAGGATAAAACATTAATGTTATTCTTTTATAAGAATTTATAAAAGAAACATTTCCAGTATTTTGCTTTTCTACTGAGAGAGAACATACAAAAATGAAATGACAATATATTTTTAATATTCAGTCAGTCTTTTTTCTATTCGGTCGTCCCAGCAGAATACATACATAATTACATATATGTGTAAGTTCTGAGCTCCTTTTTACGCATCTTCGTTCTTGAGCTTCGTCTCTATGTATCTTCATTCATAAAGCAAGACCCATCAGATCAATTCAAATTTGTGGATGATCTTGATGAGTTGGGAGGTGAAAGAAACGTTGATGGAAAGATACAGACAAATGTAATTACACCGGAGATAATGAAAATCTTAGAGGTTAATAGAGCATTTGTTTAATGCATCCCGGAGGTGTATAGTTCAAAGAATAATAGCAAGGTTATCAAACCTGGACCAGCCACTGAATCATTTGGGGTACTGAGTCAAGGGCCAGTGGGTTAGAATGGAGTCAAACCAGAGCTGACCTGGGGCCAAACCGGGGAGAAAGTGAAAATTTCAGGATTATTAATATGATATTCCAAAGAAACAAAAATCAAATTTTTTTTTTGAAAACAGGTGAAACTGGGTTGTTGCCCCAATCGGACCTGACCGGTTTACCTACTGGTTCACCGGTTTTCGGGTTTAATTACTTGGATTTATGGAAGGTAATAGTATATACGTACCTGTTGATATTTAAATATCATGGCAAAAAAGAGAAAGAAAGCAGATATTTAGATAGCTCAAGTAATGAGAATGAGGCCAAAATGAATTATCAGTAATTTTTTTATAAACTAAAAAAGCATCAGTAATTCAGTACTAATATTATTTACTAAAATAAAAAATTAATATTATGAGTATCAATGTCATCATCATGATTCGTGAATAAGGAATATACTCCTCCGGTCCTTAATACATAAGACATATTTTCGAAGTTGATCTTGTTCCTAAATATAAGACATAATTTACATATTTTTCAATCCTTTCTTAATTTACCTATATTGAAGCTTTCTCACCAATAATCAAGGAGAAGAAGGAATTAGGGAATTAAAGAAGATGACTGGGGTGTTTTATAAAGTACATGTGATATTAACTAACTTTCTTATTAATCTAATGAAATTAGATAAATATATCTTATATTAAGGACCGGAGGAGTATATTTCAATATTTCCACGTGCATAAAGCTTCTTATGGGTGTGTCGTGTGTGTTTACATTTTTAGCTATGCGAATCTCTAATTAAATCAATCAACTAATTAATTAGTTTTTTGTGATTTTATTAACCTAAAGTATTTTTTTTAATAGTACTTAGTATCATAAAGTAATTTTTTGTGCATTTAACACTCTAAAAGTGCATAATTGAAGTACTCAATATGAAGAAATTGTAAACCACCTCGTCCAAAAGGAGAACATCGTTCCAGCTCAAAAAAGAGTAGAACATCGTTCTAAAAACGAAATTGCCCTGTTGATGTTTAAATATTCTGGCCAAAAAGGAAAATGAAATCTTGATAATTATAAATTAAACTATTATCTTACTCATCAATATCGATTTAATATAAGTTTAGCATCAGTATTAATAGTATTATTTACCAGAATGATAATATTAATAGTATCAGTGTTAATGAAATAAAAAAATACAAATTTCAATCCTTCCATATGCATGGAAAATATATAAATTTTATGTGCGTGTACGCGTTTTTATATAAAAGATTTATAGCAATGCCATTTTTTTTTCTTTCGACTGTTGCCATCGCCTGATGATGGACGTACGAGTCTTGTTTTAGGGGACGATAAGATTTATCCTATTTTATTATGACATAGACTTTTAAAGATGATTTAGTTACATGATTTATTATTTCAATGTTACAGACTTTAATGAGTTTTTTTTATACACTACAAACTTTAATGAGTTTGTTGGCAAAAAAAAGGTTAGTTAGAAATAAAACGATTCCAAGATTTTGATTTCCTTGCAAGAAAGTGTATAAAATGAAATGAAATGAAAATAGGTGGTTAATATTTAATAAAAAAAAAAACTCCCTCCGGTCGTAAATATGAGATAAAGTTGACATTTTTAGAGAAATCAAGGAAGCTAATTAAATTACTGTAGATTATTTCTATTTTTATTTTTTTCTCCAAACTAATTAGTTTGACTAATAAACTAATATATAATCTAAGGATACACAACATACGATATGATTAAGTAACTTATTTAATTTCCCTAATTTCTCCAAAAAAGTCAACTTTATCTTATAATTGGGACCAGAGGTAGTATAATTTAAATAATTCAAGTTGGATATAAGCAGTTAGATTTAGATTTAAATAATAATTCAAGTTGCATCGTATTAAATCTTTTTTCTGTTAGGTTAATTCCAGAATACGTATGTGTTTGTCGGTTAAAGTGAAGTTCGTTGAATGTCAAGAAATTGTAAACCGCATTGTCCAAAAGTAGAGAAAACAGTGCCTTCCAGTTCTAGAAATGAAGGTTCTTTTTGCAAATTGGCTTGTTGATACTTAAATATTCTGGGAAAAAAAGAAAAAGAGAAAGAAATCTTGATATTTAAAAATTTTAATGCTATCAGTATCCATTTCACTGTGATTCGTGAATAAAGAATATATATTTCAATCTTTCCGCATGTATCAAACAATGATTGATTAGTTAGTTTTTTTTTTTTTATTTGAATGTTATAGACTTCAATATAAGTTAGTTTTTTTGTTGTTGCCAGAAATATAAGTTAGTTAGAAAAGAAACAATTCCAAAATTTTTCTTTCCTACCAAGAAAGTACATAAATATGGAAATGAAAATATTTTATTAATATTTAGTTAAGTCTTTTTTCCCCTATTCCGTTTGAGAATACGTACACCGACCTCTATATATATATATGTGTGTGTGTGTGTGTGGTGTGTATGTATAAGTTTTGAGGTTCGTTTTCACACATCTTCGTTCTTAAGCTTCGTTTTTGCGTATCTTCATTCATAAAGCTAGATCCAAGGTCTTCATTTTTTCTTTTGGAATAGAAAACTTTTGGTCTAAAGAGATCAAGGGAAACAAACGGACAAAGGAACAAGCAATCATCTGGGAGAAAATATTTCTACAGGTATTATATGCAATAATCTCTTATTCATGTTTTTAGTTAATTCATATGTCCTTCTTTTGATTTAAAGTGTAAAGCATAATCCTTGAGATAATAACAGCCTGCGATGATTTGCATATGAAAAGGCATGATTCCACATAACTCTAAGTGAGTCATGTAATTAACACACACATAGAAGTTAAATCCAGCTGAAATAAATAAAACTGAAAGCAGATCTACGACACCTATGTTCTTTTCACAAGATTTAGAAATCCCAAATTAATTAGTTTGTTCCGATCTTATGATGATTTAAAGTTGAAAGCATAATTCTTAGCTTGAGATGCGGATTAAAAGCATATGATGATTAACATCTGTACTAACCATCGTGAATCTTAGCATAAGATGATTAGCATAAACCCTGGCATGATGTAGATTAGAAAAATTTTAACATCTCAACATTTTGCTTATGTTTTTGTCCGCTTTGAAAGCTCATCCCTTCCGGCTTTAAAACACATCGAGAGGGGAGATTTCTAAATCCTTATAAAGAGTCTTTCGTTACTCTCCCCAATTGATGTGAAACTTCACAATCCACTCCTTGGAATCCAACATCCTCACTGACACATCAATCGAGCCTGGCTCTCATATCAATTGTAAAATCTCAGCGACTCACTCTCGATATATATTTTCCATTTTGGGCATCACCCATCACAGTTTTAAAACACATCTATTGTATATACCCAGAGTCTTATTTCGTTCCCCTCCCCGCTTCACATTTTCACGTAGTCTTTTTCACTAGATTCAGATGTCTCTAATTAGAACTTTAATAAAAGGACAAAACTTAAGTCAAGTTAATTACGTCATTTATTAAAAGCGTATGCCTGAATTTATATTTTTGATATTCTGAATGCATTTAATAAATATATTATAAGATGTTTTTATTATGTCATATTAGTATTTTAAAAAGATGATTTAGTTACTTGATTCTTTCATTTTAATGTTATAGACTTTAATATGAGTTAGTTAGAAAAGAAACGATTCCAAGATTTTGATTATTTCTTACCGGGAAAGTATATAAAGGAAAGAAATGAAAATATGTTGTTAATAATCTTTGTTTTCATTCGGGTGTAAAGATGGTACCCATATGTGTATAAATACATTACAATCCATTTCAGCATCATATCTACGTCTCCAAACTACTCTAGATTTCAGACTGATCTCTTTCAAGACTTAGAGGCAGCTCCCGCTTACCATCTCATCGGTCGTCGATCCTCATCTTAGAGGCAATGGCAACCGGAAGCGTTCTGATGTGCCATAACTTCCCCGGAAACTGTTTCATCTCTCAGCCTCCCACAGTTCATTATTTCGATCCATTTTCCTCTCATCATCTTTTATCAAAACCCATCAATGTTGTTGGCCAAGATCTCTTCTGGTATCATCAGACTTATCAGGTATATATAAAAACTTTGAAAACTTATCATGGATTATTCTGTGGAGAAACATAGGTCTTGTTTGATTTTCTTGCCCATAACACACACTAAAATTTTGTTATGTTTAATCTGATAGGAATCTTTGAGTTTCTTTGATCATCTTTGTCCACACCCCATACCATATGCAAATTACGAAACCCCTCCGTCCTTATTGCCTGAAGGAGTCGAACTTGAACTACACACCTTACCGGTGAGAACATTAATATTTTATTTTAGTATTGTTATTTTAATTTAATTATTCAAATTATAATTGTTAAATACTCCTACTTTTTTTTCAGGTTGATCCAAGAGCAGTGGCAGATGGGGATACTATAACCGTTTATGTTAATGCCTTAGAGGACCCCACACAAATTCCTTTGATCCCTCCTTATGTGTTTGAAGCACATCTTAGAAGAAATGAAGCTAAAGCCATGAGAAATTATGCAGAGGCTGATGCTCTTCAACAAATAATTAACAACTACGGATTCCGGTATAGGGATTTCTTGCAATCTTGTGGATTTCCCCCTGTTTTTCGTTCTTTTTTTTTTTCTTTTTCCAAAAGGCTTGTTTGTGTTCTTTACCTGAATCCAGTTATAACAAAGTTCTCTTGTGTTATATTGCACAGTGTGATCAGGTTTGATAACGAGGAAGTTCTGGTGCGCAAATATAGAATTCGTTTGAGGTAATAATGAAATGTAAATTAGAGTAAATTACATTCATGATCTCTTTATTTTCTCTTAATTACAAAAGCATGGACTTTACAGTTCGATCGAATCTTGGTTATCGTCATCCGGTTTTAAATTGTTGATTTTTGTCTAGAGTCAAACATTGATCTGTGTTCTAAATGAAATCAGGGGCATTGATGCACCAGAAAGTGAAATGCCGTATGGTAAAGAAGCCACGGAAGAATTGACCAAGATTGTTGAAGGAAAATGCTTAAGGATCCTTGTTTATGAAATAGACTCATACGGACGTCTTGTGGGAGATATCTACTGCGATAATAATACCTTTGTTCAGGTATATATTTTCTTACTCACATTTATATTGTACCTTTATTTATGTCTGACTAAAACACAAAATTCATATCTAAGTTTTCATGGTTCATTTCTTTATTTATTAATAAGGAATTAATGCTGAAGAAGGGCTGTGCGTGGTATTACCCTCATTATGATAAGAGAGAGGAATTAAAAAATGTAAATAACGTTTCATGCCAGCAATTAAAACATTTTAACTTTCTATTGGTTTGTTTTGAGTTTAATTTAAAAACTCTGTTTTAAGCTGATAATTAATAACTCCGCGTCGTTGCAGTGGGAAAACGAAGCTAAAGTGAGTCAAGTTGGATTATGGGCTTCTTCCGACCCTGAAGAGCCATGGGAATGGAGAAAGAATCAACGGAATATTGCAATTAACACCGTTCCACGTCACAATTGTAGAAAGAATATCCCACCCAGATTACAGAGACTAGCAAACAAGAAAAACAGAATTCACAAGTCCTGAACTATGTGGTTTTGAGTTCAATGATCCACAAATATGTAATATGACTAGAGAAATTATAGACCTGTGTGGAAAAATTTCAGTTGAATCCTGTTCTCTTCTATTGGTTATTGGTTACTAAAATCTTTCCGTAAATACTTTATATCTTTACAATCATGTGGGGAGGGGAGAATGACACTTTAGAACCCGCTGGGAAAATTAATGTTCCGATAACGACTTGTTAAGATTTTTTTAGTAATATTTACATTTGAAAATTCTTAAAATAAATATTGACAATTTAGGTCATAACAGGATAAAACATTAATGTTATTCTTTTATAAGAATTTATAAAAGAAACATTTCCAGTATTTTGCTTTTCTACTGAGAGAGAACATACAAAAATGAAATGACAATATATTTTTAATATTCAGTCAGTCTTTTTTCTATTCGGTCGTCCCAGCAGAATACATACATAATTACATATATGTGTAAGTTCTGAGCTCCTTTTTACGCATCTTCGTTCTTGAGCTTCGTCTCTATGTATCTTCATTCATAAAGCAAGACCCATCAGATCAATTCAAATTTGTGGATGATCTTGATGAGTTGGGAGGTGAAAGAAACGTTGATGGAAAGATACAGACAAATGTAATTACACCGGAGATAATGAAAATCTTAGAGGTTAATAGAGCATTTGTTTAATGCATCCCGGAGGTGTATAGTTCAAAGAATAATAGCAAGGTTATCAAACCTGGACCAGCCACTGAATCATTTGGGGTACTGAGTCAAGGGCCAGTGGGTTAGAATGGAGTCAAACCAGAGCTGACCTGGGGCCAAACCGGGGAGAAAGTGAAAATTTCAGGATTATTAATATGATATTCCAAAGAAACAAAAATCAAATTTTTTTTTTGAAAACAGGTGAAACTGGGTTGTTGCCCCAATCGGACCTGACCGGTTTACCTACTGGTTCACCGGTTTTCGGGTTTAATTACTTGGATTTATGGAAGGTAATAGTATATACGTACCTGTTGATATTTAAATATCATGGCAAAAAAGAGAAAGAAAGCAGATATTTAGATAGCTCAAGTAATGAGAATGAGGCCAAAATGAATTATCAGTAATTTTTTTATAAACTAAAAAAGCATCAGTAATTCAGTACTAATATTATTTACTAAAATAAAAAATTAATATTATGAGTATCAATGTCATCATCATGATTCGTGAATAAGGAATATACTCCTCCGGTCCTTAATACATAAGACATATTTTCGAAGTTGATCTTGTTCCTAAATATAAGACATAATTTACATATTTTTCAATCCTTTCTTAATTTACCTATATTGAAGCTTTCTCACCAATAATCAAGGAGAAGAAGGAATTAGGGAATTAAAGAAGATGACTGGGGTGTTTTATAAAGTACATGTGATATTAACTAACTTTCTTATTAATCTAATGAAATTAGATAAATATATCTTATATTAAGGACCGGAGGAGTATATTTCAATATTTCCACGTGCATAAAGCTTCTTATGGGTGTGTCGTGTGTGTTTACATTTTTAGCTATGCGAATCTCTAATTAAATCAATCAACTAATTAATTAGTTTTTTGTGATTTTATTAACCTAAAGTATTTTTTTTAATAGTACTTAGTATCATAAAGTAATTTTTTGTGCATTTAACACTCTAAAAGTGCATAATTGAAGTACTCAATATGAAGAAATTGTAAACCACCTCGTCCAAAAGGAGAACATCGTTCCAGCTCAAAAAAGAGTAGAACATCGTTCTAAAAACGAAATTGCCCTGTTGATGTTTAAATATTCTGGCCAAAAAGGAAAATGAAATCTTGATAATTATAAATTAAACTATTATCTTACTCATCAATATCGATTTAATATAAGTTTAGCATCAGTATTAATAGTATTATTTACCAGAATGATAATATTAATAGTATCAGTGTTAATGAAATAAAAAAATACAAATTTCAATCCTTCCATATGCATGGAAAATATATAAATTTTATGTGCGTGTACGCGTTTTTATATAAAAGATTTATAGCAATGCCATTTTTTTTTCTTTCGACTGTTGCCATCGCCTGATGATGGACGTACGAGTCTTGTTTTAGGGGACGATAAGATTTATCCTATTTTATTATGACATAGACTTTTAAAGATGATTTAGTTACATGATTTATTATTTCAATGTTACAGACTTTAATGAGTTTTTTTTATACACTACAAACTTTAATGAGTTTGTTGGCAAAAAAAAGGTTAGTTAGAAATAAAACGATTCCAAGATTTTGATTTCCTTGCAAGAAAGTGTATAAAATGAAATGAAATGAAAATAGGTGGTTAATATTTAATAAAAAAAAAAACTCCCTCCGGTCGTAAATATGAGATAAAGTTGACATTTTTAGAGAAATCAAGGAAGCTAATTAAATTACTGTAGATTATTTCTATTTTTATTTTTTTCTCCAAACTAATTAGTTTGACTAATAAACTAATATATAATCTAAGGATACACAACATACGATATGATTAAGTAACTTATTTAATTTCCCTAATTTCTCCAAAAAAGTCAACTTTATCTTATAATTGGGACCAGAGGTAGTATAATTTAAATAATTCAAGTTGGATATAAGCAGTTAGATTTAGATTTAAATAATAATTCAAGTTGCATCGTATTAAATCTTTTTTCTGTTAGGTTAATTCCAGAATACGTATGTGTTTGTCGGTTAAAGTGAAGTTCGTTGAATGTCAAGAAATTGTAAACCGCATTGTCCAAAAGTAGAGAAAACAGTGCCTTCCAGTTCTAGAAATGAAGGTTCTTTTTGCAAATTGGCTTGTTGATACTTAAATATTCTGGGAAAAAAAGAAAAAGAGAAAGAAATCTTGATATTTAAAAATTTTAATGCTATCAGTATCCATTTCACTGTGATTCGTGAATAAAGAATATATATTTCAATCTTTCCGCATGTATCAAACAATGATTGATTAGTTAGTTTTTTTTTTTTTATTTGAATGTTATAGACTTCAATATAAGTTAGTTTTTTTGTTGTTGCCAGAAATATAAGTTAGTTAGAAAAGAAACAATTCCAAAATTTTTCTTTCCTACCAAGAAAGTACATAAATATGGAAATGAAAATATTTTATTAATATTTAGTTAAGTCTTTTTTCCCCTATTCCGTTTGAGAATACGTACACCGACCTCTATATATATATATGTGTGTGTGTGTGTGTGGTGTGTATGTATAAGTTTTGAGGTTCGTTTTCACACATCTTCGTTCTTAAGCTTCGTTTTTGCGTATCTTCATTCATAAAGCTAGATCCAAGGTCTTCATTTTTTCTTTTGGAATAGAAAACTTTTGGTCTAAAGAGATCAAGGGAAACAAACGGACAAAGGAACAAGCAATCATCTGGGAGAAAATATTTCTACAGGTATTATATGCAATAATCTCTTATTCATGTTTTTAGTTAATTCATATGTCCTTCTTTTGATTTAAAGTGTAAAGCATAATCCTTGAGATAATAACAGCCTGCGATGATTTGCATATGAAAAGGCATGATTCCACATAACTCTAAGTGAGTCATGTAATTAACACACACATAGAAGTTAAATCCAGCTGAAATAAATAAAACTGAAAGCAGATCTACGACACCTATGTTCTTTTCACAAGATTTAGAAATCCCAAATTAATTAGTTTGTTCCGATCTTATGATGATTTAAAGTTGAAAGCATAATTCTTAGCTTGAGATGCGGATTAAAAGCATATGATGATTAACATCTGTACTAACCATCGTGAATCTTAGCATAAGATGATTAGCATAAACCCTGGCATGATGTAGATTAGAAAAATTTTAACATCTCAACATTTTGCTTATGTTTTTGTCCGCTTTGAAAGCTCATCCCTTCCGGCTTTAAAACACATCGAGAGGGGAGATTTCTAAATCCTTATAAAGAGTCTTTCGTTACTCTCCCCAATTGATGTGAAACTTCACAATCCACTCCTTGGAATCCAACATCCTCACTGACACATCAATCGAGCCTGGCTCTCATATCAATTGTAAAATCTCAGCGACTCACTCTCGATATATATTTTCCATTTTGGGCATCACCCATCACAGTTTTAAAACACATCTATTGTATATACCCAGAGTCTTATTTCGTTCCCCTCCCCGCTTCACATTTTCACGTAGTCTTTTTCACTAGATTCAGATGTCTCTAATTAGAACTTTAATAAAAGGACAAAACTTAAGTCAAGTTAATTACGTCATTTATTAAAAGCGTATGCCTGAATTTATATTTTTGATATTCTGAATGCATTTAATAAATATATTATAAGATGTTTTTATTATGTCATATTAGTATTTTAAAAAGATGATTTAGTTACTTGATTCTTTCATTTTAATGTTATAGACTTTAATATGAGTTAGTTAGAAAAGAAACGATTCCAAGATTTTGATTATTTCTTACCGGGAAAGTATATAAAGGAAAGAAATGAAAATATGTTGTTAATAATCTTTGTTTTCATTCGGGTGTAAAGATGGTACCCATATGTGTATAAATACATTACAATCCATTTCAGCATCATATCTACGTCTCCAAACTACTCTAGATTTCAGACTGATCTCTTTCAAGACTTAGAGGCAGCTCCCGCTTACCATCTCATCGGTCGTCGATCCTCATCTTAGAGGCAATGGCAACCGGAAGCGTTCTGATGTGCCATAACTTCCCCGGAAACTGTTTCATCTCTCAGCCTCCCACAGTTCATTATTTCGATCCATTTTCCTCTCATCATCTTTTATCAAAACCCATCAATGTTGTTGGCCAAGATCTCTTCTGGTATCATCAGACTTATCAGGTATATATAAAAACTTTGAAAACTTATCATGGATTATTCTGTGGAGAAACATAGGTCTTGTTTGATTTTCTTGCCCATAACACACACTAAAATTTTGTTATGTTTAATCTGATAGGAATCTTTGAGTTTCTTTGATCATCTTTGTCCACACCCCATACCATATGCAAATTACGAAACCCCTCCGTCCTTATTGCCTGAAGGAGTCGAACTTGAACTACACACCTTACCGGTGAGAACATTAATATTTTATTTTAGTATTGTTATTTTAATTTAATTATTCAAATTATAATTGTTAAATACTCCTACTTTTTTTTCAGGTTGATCCAAGAGCAGTGGCAGATGGGGATACTATAACCGTTTATGTTAATGCCTTAGAGGACCCCACACAAATTCCTTTGATCCCTCCTTATGTGTTTGAAGCACATCTTAGAAGAAATGAAGCTAAAGCCATGAGAAATTATGCAGAGGCTGATGCTCTTCAACAAATAATTAACAACTACGGATTCCGGTATAGGGATTTCTTGCAATCTTGTGGATTTCCCCCTGTTTTTCGTTCTTTTTTTTTTTCTTTTTCCAAAAGGCTTGTTTGTGTTCTTTACCTGAATCCAGTTATAACAAAGTTCTCTTGTGTTATATTGCACAGTGTGATCAGGTTTGATAACGAGGAAGTTCTGGTGCGCAAATATAGAATTCGTTTGAGGTAATAATGAAATGTAAATTAGAGTAAATTACATTCATGATCTCTTTATTTTCTCTTAATTACAAAAGCATGGACTTTACAGTTCGATCGAATCTTGGTTATCGTCATCCGGTTTTAAATTGTTGATTTTTGTCTAGAGTCAAACATTGATCTGTGTTCTAAATGAAATCAGGGGCATTGATGCACCAGAAAGTGAAATGCCGTATGGTAAAGAAGCCACGGAAGAATTGACCAAGATTGTTGAAGGAAAATGCTTAAGGATCCTTGTTTATGAAATAGACTCTTACGGACGTCTTGTGGGAGATATCTACTGCGATAATAATACCTTTGTTCAGGTATATATTTTCTTACTCACATTTATATTGTACCTTTATTTATGTCTGACTAAAACACAAAATTCATATCTAAGTTTTCATGGTTCATTTCTTTATTTATTAATAAGGAATTAATGCTGAAGAAGGGATGTGCGTGGTATTACCCTCATTATGATAAGAGAGAGGAATTAAAAAATGTAAATAACGTTTCATGCCAGCAATTAAAACATTTTAACTTTCTATTGGTTTGTTTTGAGTTTAATTTAAAAACTCTGTTTTAAGCTGATAATTAATAACTCCGCGTCGTTGCAGTGGGAAAACGAAGCTAAAGTGAGTCAAGTTGGATTATGGGCTTCTTCCGACCCTGAAGAGCCATGGGAATGGAGAAAGAATCAACGGAATATTGCAATTAACACCGTTCCACGTCACAATTGTAGAAAGAATATCCCACCCAGATTACAGAGACTAGCAAACAAGAAAAACAGAATTCACAAGTCCTGAACTATGTGGTTTTGAGTTCAATGATCCACAAATATGTAATATGACTAGAGAAATTATAGACCTGTGTGGAAAAATTTCAGTTGAATCCTTTTCTCTTCTATTGCTTATTGGTTACTAAAATCTTTCCGTAAATACTTTATATCTTTACAATCATGTGGGGAGGGGAGAATGACACTTTAGAACCCGCTGGGAAAATTAATGTTCCGATAACGACTTGTTAAGATTTTTTTAGTAATATTTACATTTGAAAATTCTTAAAATAAATATTGACAATTTAGGTCATAACAGGATAAAACATTAATGTTATTATTTTATAAGAATTTATAAAAGAAACATTTCCAGTATTTTGCTTTTCTACCGAGAGAGATCATACAAAAATGAAATGAAAATATATTTTTAATATTCAGTCAGTCTTTTTTCTATTCGGTTCCAGAATACATACATAATTACGTATATGTGTAAGTTCTGAGCTCCTTTTTACGCATCTTCGTTCTTGAGCTTCGTCTCTATGTATCTTCATTCATAAAGCAAGACCCATCAGATCAATTCAAATTTGTGGATGATCTTGATGAGTTGGGAGGTTAAAGAAACGTTGATGGAAAGAAACAGGCAAATGTAATTACACTGGAGATAGCTCTAAAGTTTGTTTGATGAACTGGGAGGTGATGAGGAGAGAAAGTCCATCTAAAAAATAAACTCTTATAATTAGGGTAGAGATAGTTTTAGAGAGGCTTTTTTTTTTTTTTTTTGGATATTGTATGAACAAATTCAAGACTAATAAATAAGAAGATAAATCTGGAACCCTATCGCATCAAGTGATTTTGATTGCAATAACCTCTTGATTATAGAAACTGCGTGCATGTATTGCATATGTTTCCTTTTGAGACTATATTGATTTTAAAAACATGTAGTCAGAGAAATAAATTAAAAAATTCTGTATCATCACTGGACATAATTCACAAAAGTATGAAATTTTAGAGATTAATAGAGAATTTGTTTAAAGCATCCCGGAGGTGTATAGTTCAAAGATTAATAGCAAGGTTATCAAACCCGGACCACCCACTGAACCGTCTGGGGTACTAGGTCAAGGGCCAGTGGGTTAGAATGGAGTCAAACTAGAGTTGACCTGGGGCCAAACCGGTGAGAAAGTGAAAATTTCAGGATTATTAATATGAAATTCCAAAGAAAAAAATAATTTTTTTTAAAAAAAAGGTGAAACCGGGTTGATGCGCCGACCGGACTGGACCGGTGTACATACTGGTTTGCTGGTTTTTGGGTTTAATTACTTGGATTTATGGAGTGTAATAGGATATACGTACCTGTTGATATTTAAATATCATGGCAAAAAAGAGAAAGAAAGTAGATATTTAGATAGCTGAATTAATGAGAATGAGGCCAAAATGAATTATCAACAATTTTTTTATAAACTAAAAAAGCATTAGTAATTCAGTACTAATATTATTTACTAAAATAAAAAATTAATATAATGAGTATCCATGTCATCATCATGATTCGTGAATAAAGAATATACTCCTCTGGTCCTTAATACATAAGACATATTTTCGAAGTTGATCTTGTTCCTAAATATAAGACATATAATTTACATACTTTTCAATCCTTTCTTAATTTACCTATATTGAAGCTTTCTCAACAATAATCAAGGAGAAGAAGGAATTAGGGCATTAAAGAAGATGACTGGGGTGTTTTATAAAGTACATGTGATATTAACTAACTTTCTTATTAATCTAATGAAATTAGATAAATATATCTTATATTAAGGACCGGAGGAGTATATTTCAATATTTCCGCGTGCATAAAGCTTCTTATGGGTGTGTCGTGTGTGTTTACATTTTTAGCTATGCGAATCTCTAATTAAATCAATCAACTAATTAATACTGAATAAAATGTAAATATGATAATATTCGGTAAAAATTGAGGGATAAATCCCTGTTTGACAAATTAATTGGAAAATGGGACATGAAGCATTTAGGCTTTTGAGAGTCAATAAGTGTGAGAGGTAAAAGAACAAATCACCCTAGAGGAAGCTCATTTTCAAATTATAGATGCTCATTTGCAAAACGTGGATACTTATTTGCCAAGTTTGGTAGCTTTCTACCACTTGAGATCTCCACTCTCACAGCCAGCAACCTTCTTTCCCAATGACCGTCAATTTTTTAACCCACCTTCTTACGCACTCCCTCCACCCCATCTCATCATATATCTGCCAATCTTCAAACTTCTTGCACCCCATTGCTAGGATCTTATCGTCATTTTCTTCATTGTCAATTTTGTCGCTGCGAACAAACTACCTTGTTCTTCTTGATCTATCGAAGTCATTGGCCTTAGTTAATTTGAAGAAGATGAAGAGAGTAAGACGCATAACCGTTCATCAAAGAGACCTGCTGCCATTCATTGAAGACCCATCTTTGTTGTTATCATCCCTGCTTGTCACCATCTGTGATGGAGAAAAATCTTGTTAATGAAGAAGGGGAAACCCATTGCCATTCAACGAAGACCAGTCGCTATTATGTGATTTTTGGATCTTGAATTTTAGAAAGCTGTATATTTCGTTTTATTTGTGCCTTTGTGGATTCAATAGTGTAGAGGGGATTTGATTGCTTTGCCTTTGTGTGGAAGGGGATCAATCTATTTTGCCTCTGATTTGTTGGTTCACATTTACTGGTTCGATTTCACGATGTTGTGGACTGGAGATTGGAGAAGAAGGTATTTTTTAATGAGGCTATTTTTTTGCCATTTTTAAGAAGGGTAATTTGGTCCTTCCCCCCTCACATTTAGTGACATTCAAGAACTTGAATGTTTCAGGTCCCATTCCCAATTAACTTGTCAAATAGGGATTTATCCCCAATTTTTCCTAAGATTTATTCTATTTTATCATGGCATATTCAATTTTTAAAGATGATTGATTAGTTAATATTTTTTATTTCATTGTTATAGGCGCTGATAAAATTTAGTTAGAAAGGAAACAATTTCAGGATTTTGATTTCCCTCCTAAAAAAGAAGATAAAGAGATGAAATGAAAAAAATATTATTAATGTTCAAAAAAATGTGTTAAAAAATTATAATTTAATGAATTCAGGTTGGATATAGGCAGTTCCTGGTAAAAAAAAAAGTTGAATAGTTTTTTGGTAAAAAAAAAAGTTCAATATAGGTAGTTAGATTTAGCAAGGATATGAATCATACTTTGAAATCTTATGTATTCCGTTACACAATACATATATATACACACACACACATGTCGGTGGCGCCTGTTTTGACTTCCTTTTTACGCATCTTCTCCATTTATGAATTAAGCAAGACTCATCGTTTGCAGATTTATCCTGGAAATCGAAGGCATGTGATACTTTTTTGGTGCAAGGGAACAATTAGGAGATACTACTCCTATAGGTATTATATATAATAATCACTTATTATTGTGTTCGTTCTTTTGATGATTTAAAGTTGAAAGCATAATCCTTTAGATGTAAATCTTAGCATAGGATGACCATAAACCTTGGCATAATTCAGATTAGAAAAATTGATATATTGTAGCTCCTCACTTTCGATAGTATCAGTTTTGAGGCCGTCACCCACTAAATCGCGTGAGAGGAGAGTATCCAGACCCTTATAAGACATCTTTTGTTTCCTCTCTAGCTGATGTGAAGCTTCACAATTTACACATGTTGTTCCCTTTCGAGTTGATGTGAGAATTTACAATTCACCCCTTTAGGCCTAGCATTCTCGCTGACACATCGAGAGGATTTTGGGGCCATCACCTCTCGCAGTCTTAAAATTTTGATATTCAATAAAACGATATGGCTCGCTCAATAACTTCATTAAAATTCATTAATTTAATAATAATTTAAATAATTCAAGTTGGATAGGTAGTTAGATTTATATATGTGTGTTAAATGATCACCTATATGGAATCTTTGTATCTATTCCGTTACAGATAGTATTTATTTGTGTATATATATTTCAGCTTCATACCTACCTATCTTACTTGATTGAGACTATCTCCAAACCTTGGCATAATTCAGATTAGAAAAATTGTAATATTGTAGCTCCTCGCTTTCGATAGTATCAGTTTTGAGGCCGTCACCCCCTAAATCGTGTGAGAGGGGAGTATTCATACCCTTATAAGGCATCTTTTGTTTGCTCTCTAGCTGATGTGAGACTTCACAATTTACAAATGTTGTTCCCTTTCCAGTTGATGTGAGAATTCACAATTCACCCCTTTAGGCCTAGCATTCTCGCTGACAGATAGAAAGGGTTTTCGGATCGTCACCTCTCACAGTCTTAAAATTTTGATATTCAATAAAACGATATGGCTCACTCAATAACTTCATTAAAATTCATTAATTTAATAATAATTTAAATAATTCAAGTTGGATAGGTAGTTAGATTTATATATGTGTGTTAAATGATCACCTATATGAAATCTTTGTATCTATTCCATTATAGAGAGTACTTATTTGTGTGTATATATTTCAGCTTCATACCTACCTATCTTACTTGATTGACAGTATCTCCAAACCATCTTTTTTATTTGAGAGCAGACTAATTCCTTTCAAGACTTAGAGCGCAGAAAGTTTTCACCCTCCCAAGAAAGTGCTTTTATTGAGACTGGAACTTGTGTAGAGGCCGATTATCATCTCAACCAACAGCCTTGTTTACGTATCTTCATTCAAGAAACAATACCCATTAGTTATCTCTCATCATCTTGGAGGCGATGGCAACCGGAACTGTTCTGAGATGTCATAACCCCCTCAGCAGTAGTTTCATGTCTAAGCCACAGCCTCCCACAATTCGTGATTTCCATTCATTTTCCTCTCAACATCTTTCATCAGAACCTGTCTATATTATCGGCCAAGATGTCTTCCGATTTTATCAGACTTTTCAGGTATATATATTGACGTAGAACTTTCAGCACTTTTTAAAAATTTACCATCGATTCCTATGACTGATGTTGGTTTTCTTTGTTAAGATTCCTGAAAAACTAAGAAAGCGTGTTTGGACATCGAATGCGACCCAGATTATGTGGTAATTATCTTGTCCATCGTCTTAGTGCCGTTGGTTTTCTCAAGTTTGTGTGTTATACATATACATATATATGATGAGACCGCTTATTCTAATTCTTTTTTGAATCAAGGTTTAGAAAACTCATAGATGCATTGAACAATTCAGAACAAATTCCTCAAACTTCCGAAGAAGTATCTCGGCTGATCATCAATGCCCTCAAAGGGCATCCAAAGGCCGAAGTTGAGGAATTACTGAGTTTCTACGGTCTTCCTCTGCCACACACTATAGCTTGCACAAATAATGATAAAACCTCTAAATCCTGGGCTAAAGGAGTCAAACTTGAACTGCATACCTTACCTGTAAGAATACTCATACACTTGTTGTTTTGCTATTGTTAGTTGTTAGATTGCGTACAGGCACTTGTAAATTAGCCCATATATGAATATGACAAAATGATATGACTAACATCTCCCAAGTTTTGTCCAAATGGTTATATTGTTATATTATGAATAATCATACATATTTTGGTTTTGTCTCTAGGTTGATGCAAAAGCAGTGGGAGATGGTGATACCCTAACTGTTTATGTTAGGGCATCAGATCCCGAAGAAGTATATTTGATCCCACGCCATGTGCTGGAAGCAAATGGTAAAAGAAAACAAGCTCGAGCCTTGAGGAATTATGCAGTGGCCAATGCTCTTCACCAACAAATCATCGATTCTGGATATCGGTTGGGATTTCAATCTCTTAATTCTGAAAAATGTATGTTTCTCTTTTCCACTTGAATGACTTCTAATTAATAAAATTATATTCTATTTTACTGTCCGCCAGTGTGATCAAATTTCAAAACGAGGAAGTTCTTGCGCATAAGTATAGAATTCGTTTAAGGCAATAATAAAATTAAGAAACATTAAAGTAAAATTACAGCAAACATCTCTTATATTTTGAAATCTGGCACTGACATATCTCTCTTGAATAGAATGGTATTTTTAACCTTTTAGGTTATTCATTTATTAATGTTGTGCTGGAGTCTGGGTTGACACGTGTCCTAAATGAAATCAGGGGTATTGATGCACCAGAGAGTGAAATGCCATATGGCAAAGAAGCAAGAGAACAATTGACTAAGATGGTTGAAGGAAAATCTCTAAGGATCCTTCTTTACGAAACATACTGTTATGGACGTTTTGTGGGAGATATCTACTGCGATAACATTTTTGTTCAGGAATTGATGTTGAAGAAGGGATGTGCATGGTATTACCCTCATTATGACAGCAGGGAGGAATTAAGAAAAGTAAGTAATGTTGATGCTAACATAATGCTACATAACCTCCCTATTAGAATTAAAAATGTTAATATTTTCAGTTACATCTGAACGCACGATGTAACATGTCAGCACTTCTTCTTGAAAATGTCCGCTTTAGGGTCCTATTACTGCCTACATTGAAGGGGGAGGGGAACAAATGACCCTTTGTAAGGGTATCATAAGTACCTTATCTCTTGACGCGTTTTAAAAACTGTGAGAGGTTACGAGGCCCTAAACAGACAATTTGAAAGTGAGATGCTGAGATGTTATATACTACAAATAAGATTAAGATACTAGAAGCACTAGAGAAATAATAGTGTGCTGGATGCGTCACAAATAAAATTAGGAAGGAGGATGCAACTGAAAAATACTATTAGAGTGCTGAATTGTAGTTTTCCCTTAAAAAACCTTTATATTTGTTGGCTTTGAATTTAACTCTGTTTTTAACCTTATAACTTTGCATTTGTAGTGGGAAAACGAAGCCAAAGTAAAGCAAGCTGGATTATGGGCGTTTTCCAACCCTGAGGAGCCATGGGAATGGAGAAAGAAGCAACGACGTGCAATTAAAACCATTTCACATCACAATCATAAAAAAGTTGCGCAACCTAAATTACAAATAATTCACAACTCCTGTACTGTGTTATTTTGAATTCAAAGGTTTACAAATATGTAATATGACTCGAGAAATTATATGTATATACACTGAAAAAATTCAGTTGAATCCTTTTCTTTTTTTCGGATGAAAATTTAGCAACACGTTACAATGTACTCAAATATTAACGTTAAAATTTGATCAGACGGCTTCTTCTGCAATGTTTTGACTTTAGAACCTCTTTCATTGTAAAGGCGCCATCCCCATTAAGCTTCAAATATTCTTTATATGGCGTCCAAATTTATTTGTCGCATCAAGTCCCTACTCAAAATTTTCTTGTTTCACGCCAGCCATAACTTGATCTCAATGTAACATCCTAGCCCTCGCTCTCGATATTTTTCATTTTGGGGCCCGTTACCCTTCACGTTCTTAAATTGTATCCGGCGTCCTAAAGTATATTTTTAGTAATACTCAATATTTTTAAGTAGTTTTTTGTGATTTTATTAACCTAAAGTATTTTTTTTAATAGTACTTAGTATCATAAAGTAATTTTTTGTGCATTTAACACTCTAAAAGTGCATAATTGAAGTACTCAATATGAAGAAATTGTAAACCACCTCGTCCAAAAGGAGAACATCGTTCCAGCTCAAAAAAGAGTAGAACATCGTTCTAAAAACGAAATTGCCCTGTTGATGTTTAAATATTCTGGCCAAAAAGGAAAATGAAATCTTGATAATTATAAATTAAACTATTATCTTACTCATCAATATCGATTTAATATAAGTTTAGCATCAGTATTAATAGTATTATTTACCAGAATGATAATATTAATAGTATCAGTGTTAATGAAATAAAAAAAATACAAATTTCAATCCTTCCATATGCATGGAAAATATATAAATTTTATGTGCGTGTACGCGTTTTTATATAAAAGATTTATAGCAATGCCATTTTTTTTTTCTTTCGACTGTTGCCATCGCCTGATGATGGACGTACGAGTCTTGTTTTAGGGGACGATAAGATTTATCCTATTTTATTATGACATAGACTTTTAAAGATGATTTAGTTACATGATTTATTATTTCAATGTTACAGACTTTAATGAGTTTTTTTTATACACTACAAACTTTAATGAGTTTGTTGGCAAAAAAAAGGTTAGTTAGAAATAAAACGATTCCAAGATTTTGATTTCCTTGCAAGAAAGTGTATAAAATGAAATGAAATGAAAATAGGTGGTTAATATTTAATAAAAAAAAAAACTCCCTCCGGTCGTAAATATAAGATAAAGTTGACATTTTTAGAGAAATCAAGGAAGCTAATTAAATTACTGTAGATTATTTCTATTTTTATTTTTTTCTCCAAACTAATTAGTTTGACTAATAAACTAATATATAATCTAAGGATACACAACATACGATATGATTAAGTAACTTATTTAATTTCCCTAATTTCTCCAAAAAAGTCAACTTTATCTTATAATTGGGACCAGAGGTAGTATAATTTAAATAATTCAAGTTGGATATAAGCAGTTAGATTTAGATTTAAATAATAATTCAAGTTGCATCGTATTAAATCTTTTTTCTGTTAGGTTAATTCCAGAATACGTATGTGTTTGTCGGTTAAAGTGAAGTTCGTTGAATGTCAAGAAATTGTAAACCGCATTGTCCAAAAGTAGAGAAAACAGTGCCTTCCAGTTCTAGAAATGAAGGTTCTTTTTGCAAATTGGCTTGTTGATACTTAAATATTCTGGGAAAAAAAGAAAAAGAGAAAGAAATCTTGATATTTAAAAATTTTAATGCTATCAGTATCCATTTCACTGTGATTCGTGAATAAAGAATATATATTTCAATCTTTCCGCATGTATCAAACAATGATTGATTAGTTAGTTTTTTTTTTTTTTATTTGAATGTTATAGACTTCAATATAAGTTAGTTTTTTTGTTGTTGCCAGAAATATAAGTTAGTTAGAAAAGAAACAATTCCAAAATTTTTCTTTCCTACCAAGAAAGTACATAAATATGGAAATGAAAATATTTTATTAATATTTAGTTAAGTCTTTTTTCCCCTATTCCGTTTGAGAATACGTACACCGACCTCTATATATATATATGTGTGTGTGTGTGTGGTGTGTATGTATAAGTTTTGAGGTTCGTTTTCACACATCTTCGTTCTTAAGCTTCGTTTTTGCGTATCTTCATTCATAAAGCTAGATCCAAGGTCTTCATTTTTTCTTTTGGAATAGAAAACTTTTGGTCTAAAGAGATCAAGGGAAACAAACGGACAAAGGAACAAGCAATCATCTGGGAGAAAATATTTCTACAGGTATTATATGCAATAATCTCTTATTCATGTTTTTAGTTAATTCATATGTCCTTCTTTTGATTTAAAGTGTAAAGCATAATCCTTGAGATAATAACAGCCTGCGATGATTTGCATATGAAAAGGCATGATTCCACATAACTCTAAGTGAGTCATGTAATTAACACACACATAGAAGTTAAATCCAGCTGAAATAAATAAAACTGAAAGCAGATCTACGACACCTATGTTCTTTTCACAAGATTTAGAAATCCCAAATTAATTAGTTTGTTCCGATCTTATGATGATTTAAAGTTGAAAGCATAATTCTTAGCTTGAGATGCGGATTAAAAGCATATGATGATTAACATCTGTACTAACCATCGTGAATCTTAGCATAAGATGATTAGCATAAACCCTGGCATGATGTAGATTAGAAAAATTTTAACATCTCAACATTTTGCTTATGTTTTTGTCCGCTTTGAAAGCTCATCCCTTCCGGCTTTAAAACACATCGAGAGGGGAGATTTCTAAATCCTTATAAAGAGTCTTTCGTTACTCTCCCCAATTGATGTGAAACTTCACAATCCACTCCTTGGAATCCAACATCCTCACTGACACATCAATCGAGCCTGGCTCTCATATCAATTGTAAAATCTCAGCGACTCACTCTCGATATATATTTTCCATTTTGGGCATCACCCATCACAGTTTTAAAACACATCTATTGTATATACCCAGAGTCTTATTTCGTTCCCCTCCCCGCTTCACATTTTCACGTAGTCTTTTTCACTAGATTCAGATGTCTCTAATTAGAACTTTAATAAAAGGACAAAACTTAAGTCAAGTTAATTACGTCATTTATTAAAAGCGTATGCCTGAATTTATATTTTTGATATTCTGAATGCATTTAATAAATATATTATAAGATGTTTTTATTATGTCATATTAGTATTTTAAAAAGATGATTTAGTTACTTGATTCTTTCATTTTAATGTTATAGACTTTAATATGAGTTAGTTAGAAAAGAAACGATTCCAAGATTTTGATTATTTCTTACCGGGAAAGTATATAAAGGAAAGAAATGAAAATATGTTGTTAATAATCTTTGTTTTCATTCGGGTGTAAAGATGGTACCCATATGTGTATAAATACATTACAATCCATTTCAGCATCATATCTACGTCTCCAAACTACTCTAGATTTCAGACTGATCTCTTTCAAGACTTAGAGGCAGCTCCCGCTTACCATCTCATCGGTCGTCGATCCTCATCTTAGAGGCAATGGCAACCGGAAGCGTTCTGATGTGCCATAACTTCCCCGGAAACTGTTTCATCTCTCAGCCTCCCACAGTTCATTATTTCGATCCATTTTCCTCTCATCATCTTTTATCAAAACCCATCAATGTTGTTGGCCAAGATCTCTTCTGGTATCATCAGACTTATCAGGTATATATAAAAACTTTGAAAACTTATCATGGATTATTCTGTGGAGAAACATAGGTCTTGTTTGATTTTCTTGCCCATAACACACACTAAAATTTTGTTATGTTTAATCTGATAGGAATCTTTGAGTTTCTTTGATCATCTTTGTCCACACCCCATACCATATGCAAATTACGAAACCCCTCCGTCCTTATTGCCTGAAGGAGTCGAACTTGAACTACACACCTTACCGGTGAGAACATTAATATTTTATTTTAGTATTGTTATTTTAATTTAATTATTCAAATTATAATTGTTAAATACTCCTACTTTTTTTTCAGGTTGATCCAAGAGCAGTGGCAGATGGGGATACTATAACCGTTTATGTTAATGCCTTAGAGGACCCCACACAAATTCCTTTGATCCCTCCTTATGTGTTTGAAGCACATCTTAGAAGAAATGAAGCTAAAGCCATGAGAAATTATGCAGAGGCTGATGCTCTTCAACAAATAATTAACAACTACGGATTCCGGTATAGGGATTTCTTGCAATCTTGTGGATTTCCCCCTGTTTTTCGTTCTTTTTTTTTTTCTTTTTCCAAAAGGCTTGTTTGTGTTCTTTACCTGAATCCAGTTATAACAAAGTTCTCTTGTGTTATATTGCACAGTGTGATCAGGTTTGATAACGAGGAAGTTCTGGTGCGCAAATATAGAATTCGTTTGAGGTAATAATGAAATGTAAATTAGAGTAAATTACATTCATGATCTCTTTATTTTCTCTTAATTACAAAAGCATGGACTTTACAGTTCGATCGAATCTTGGTTATCGTCATCCGGTTTTAAATTGTTGATTTTTGTCTAGAGTCAAACATTGATCTGTGTTCTAAATGAAATCAGGGGCATTGATGCACCAGAAAGTGAAATGCCGTATGGTAAAGAAGCCACGGAAGAATTGACCAAGATTGTTGAAGGAAAATGCTTAAGGATCCTTGTTTATGAAATAGACTCTTACGGACGTCTTGTGGGAGATATCTACTGCGATAATAATACCTTTGTTCAGGTATATATTTTCTTACTCACATTTATATTGTACCTTTATTTATGTCTGACTAAAACACAAAATTCATATCTAAGTTTTCATGGTTCATTTCTTTATTTATTAATAAGGAATTAATGCTGAAGAAGGGATGTGCGTGGTATTACCCTCATTATGATAAGAGAGAGGAATTAAAAAATGTAAATAACGTTTCATGCCAGCAATTAAAACATTTTAACTTTCTATTGGTTTGTTTTGAGTTTAATTTAAAAACTCTGTTTTAAGCTGATAATTAATAACTCCGCGTCGTTGCAGTGGGAAAACGAAGCTAAAGTGAGTCAAGTTGGATTATGGGCTTCTTCCGACCCTGAAGAGCCATGGGAATGGAGAAAGAATCAACGGAATATTGCAATTAACACCGTTCCACGTCACAATTGTAGAAAGAATATCCCACCCAGATTACAGAGACTAGCAAACAAGAAAAACAGAATTCACAAGTCCTGAACTATGTGGTTTTGAGTTCAATGATCCACAAATATGTAATATGACTAGAGAAATTATAGACCTGTGTGGAAAAATTTCAGTTGAATCCTTTTCTCTTCTATTGCTTATTGGTTACTAAAATCTTTCCGTAAATACTTTATATCTTTACAATCATGTGGGGAGGGGAGAATGACACTTTAGAACCCGCTGGGAAAATTAATGTTCCGATAACGACTTGTTAAGATTTTTTTAGTAATATTTACATTTGAAAATTCTTAAAATAAATATTGACAATTTAGGTCATAACAGGATAAAACATTAATGTTATTCTTTTATAAGAATTTATAAAAGAAACATTTCCAGTATTTTGCTTTTCTACCGAGAGAGATCATACAAAAATGAAATGAAAATATATTTTTAATATTCAGTCAGTCTTTTTTCTATTCGGTTCCAGAATACATACATAATTACGTATATGTGTAAGTTCTGAGCTCCTTTTTACGCATCTTCGTTCTTGAGCTTCGTCTCTATGTATCTTCATTCATAAAGCAAGACCCATCAGATCAATTCAAATTTGTGGATGATCTTGATGAGTTGGTAGGTTAAAGAAACGTTGATGGAAAGAAACAGACAAATGTAATTACACTGGAGATAGCTCTAAAGTTTGTTTGATGAACTGGGAGGTGATGAGGAGAGAAAGTCCATCTAAAAAATAAACTCTTATAATTAGGGTAGAGATAGTTTTAGAGAGGCTTTTTTTTTTTTGTGTGGATATTGTATGAACAAATTCAAGACTAATAAATAAGAAGATAAATCTGGAACCCTATCGCATCAAGTGATTTTGATTGCAATAACCTCTTGATTATAGAAACTGCGTGCATGTATTGCATATGTTTCCTTTTGAGACTATATTGATTTTAAAAACATGTAGTCAGAGAAATAAATTAAAAAATTCTGTATCATCACTGGACATAATTCACAAAAGTATGAAATTTTAGAGATTAATAGAGAATTTGTTTAAAGCATCCCGGAGGTGTATAGTTCAAAGATTAATAGCAAGGTTATCAAACCCGGACCACCCACTGAACCGTCTGGGGTACTAGGTCAAGGGCCAGTGGGTTAGAATGGAGTCAAACTAGAGTTGACCTGGGGCCAAACCGGTGAGAAAGTGAAAATTTCAGGATTATTAATATGAAATTCCAAAGAAAAAAATAATTTTTTTTAAAAAAAAGGTGAAACCGGGTTGATGCGCCGACCGGACTGGACCGGTGTACATACTGGTTTGCTGGTTTTTGGGTTTAATTACTTGGATTTATGGAGTGTAATAGGATATACGTACCTGTTGATATTTAAATATCATGGCAAAAAAGAGAAAGAAAGTAGATATTTAGATAGCTGAATTAATGAGAATGAGGCCAAAATGAATTATCAACAATTTTTTTATAAACTAAAAAAGCATTAGTAATTCAGTACTAATATTATTTACTAAAATAAAAAATTAATATAATGAGTATCCATGTCATCATCATGATTCGTGAATAAAGAATATACTCCTCTGGTCCTTAATACATAAGACATATTTTCGAAGTTGATCTTGTTCCTAAATATAAGACATATAATTTACATACTTTTCAATCCTTTCTTAATTTACCTATATTGAAGCTTTCTCAACAATAATCAAGGAGAAGAAGGAATTAGGGCATTAAAGAAGATGACTGGGGTGTTTTATAAAGTACATGTGATATTAACTAACTTTCTTATTAATCTAATGAAATTAGATAAATATATCTTATATTAAGGACCGGAGGAGTATATTTCAATATTTCCGCGTGCATAAAGCTTCTTATGGGTGTGTCGTGTGTGTTTACATTTTTAGCTATGCGAATCTCTAATTAAATCAATCAACTAATTAATACTGAATAAAATGTAAATATGATAATATTCGGTAAAAATTGAGGGATAAATCCCTGTTTGACAAATTAATTGGAAAATGGGACATGAAGCATTTAGGCTTTTGAGAGTCAATAAGTGTGAGAGGTAAAAGAACAAATCACCCTAGAGGAAGCTCATTTTCAAATTATAGATGCTCATTTGCAAAACGTGGATACTTATTTGCCAAGTTTGGTAGCTTTCTACCACTTGAGATCTCCACTCTCACAGCCAGCAACCTTCTTTCCCAATGACCGTCAATTTTTTAACCCACCTTCTTACGCACTCCCTCCACCCCATCTCATCATATATCTGCCAATCTTCAAACTTCTTGCACCCCATTGCTAGGATCTTATCGTCATTTTCTTCATTGTCAATTTTGTCGCTGCGAACAAACTACCTTGTTCTTCTTGATCTATCGAAGTCATTGGCCTTAGTTAATTTGAAGAAGATGAAGAGAGTAAGACGCATAACCGTTCATCAAAGAGACCTGCTGCCATTCATTGAAGACCCATCTTTGTTGTTATCATCCCTGCTTGTCACCATCTGTGATGGAGAAAAATCTTGTTAATGAAGAAGGGGAAACCCATTGCCATTCAACGAAGACCAGTCGCTATTATGTGATTTTTGGATCTTGAATTTTAGAAAGCTGTATATTTCGTTTTATTTGTGCCTTTGTGGATTCAATAGTGTAGAGGGGATTTGATTGCTTTGCCTTTGTGTGGAAGGGGATCAATCTATTTTGCCTCTGATTTGTTGGTTCACATTTACTGGTTCGATTTCACGATGTTGTGGACTGGAGATTGGAGAAGAAGGTATTTTTTAATGAGGCTATTTTTTTGCCATTTTTAAGAAGGGTAATTTGGTCCTTCCCCCCTCACATTTAGTGACATTCAAGAACTTGAATGTTTCAGGTCCCATTCCCAATTAACTTGTCAAATAGGGATTTATCCCCAATTTTTCCTAAGATTTATTCTATTTTATCATGGCATATTCAATTTTTAAAGATGATTGATTAGTTAATATTTTTTATTTCATTGTTATAGGCGCTGATAAAATTTAGTTAGAAAGGAAACAATTTCAGGATTTTGATTTCCCTCCTAAAAAAGAAGATAAAGAGATGAAATGAAAAAAATATTATTAATGTTCAAAAAAATGTGTTAAAAAATTATAATTTAATGAATTCAGGTTGGATATAGGCAGTTCCTGGTAAAAAAAAAAGTTGAATAGTTTTTTGGTAAAAAAAAAAGTTCAATATAGGTAGTTAGATTTAGCAAGGATATGAATCATACTTTGAAATCTTATGTATTCCGTTACACAATACATATATATACACACACACACATGTCGGTGGCGCCTGTTTTGACTTCCTTTTTACGCATCTTCTCCATTTATGAATTAAGCAAGACTCATCGTTTGCAGATTTATCCTGGAAATCGAAGGCATGTGATACTTTTTTGGTGCAAGGGAACAATTAGGAGATACTACTCCTATAGGTATTATATATAATAATCACTTATTATTGTGTTCGTTCTTTTGATGATTTAAAGTTGAAAGCATAATCCTTTAGATGTAAATCTTAGCATAGGATGACCATAAACCTTGGCATAATTCAGATTAGAAAAATTGATATATTGTAGCTCCTCACTTTCGATAGTATCAGTTTTGAGGCCGTCACCCACTAAATCGCGTGAGAGGAGAGTATCCAGACCCTTATAAGACATCTTTTGTTTCCTCTCTAGCTGATGTGAAGCTTCACAATTTACACATGTTGTTCCCTTTCGAGTTGATGTGAGAATTTACAATTCACCCCTTTAGGCCTAGCATTCTCGCTGACACATCGAGAGGATTTTGGGGCCATCACCTCTCGCAGTCTTAAAATTTTGATATTCAATAAAACGATATGGCTCGCTCAATAACTTCATTAAAATTCATTAATTTAATAATAATTTAAATAATTCAAGTTGGATAGGTAGTTAGATTTATATATGTGTGTTAAATGATCACCTATATGGAATCTTTGTATCTATTCCGTTACAGATAGTATTTATTTGTGTATATATATTTCAGCTTCATACCTACCTATCTTACTTGATTGAGACTATCTCCAAACCTTGGCATAATTCAGATTAGAAAAATTGTAATATTGTAGCTCCTCGCTTTCGATAGTATCAGTTTTGAGGCCGTCACCCCCTAAATCGTGTGAGAGGGGAGTATTCATACCCTTATAAGGCATCTTTTGTTTGCTCTCTAGCTGATGTGAGACTTCACAATTTACAAATGTTGTTCCCTTTCCAGTTGATGTGAGAATTCACAATTCACCCCTTTAGGCCTAGCATTCTCGCTGACAGATAGAAAGGGTTTTCGGATCGTCACCTCTCACAGTCTTAAAATTTTGATATTCAATAAAACGATATGGCTCACTCAATAACTTCATTAAAATTCATTAATTTAATAATAATTTAAATAATTCAAGTTGGATAGGTAGTTAGATTTATATATGTGTGTTAAATGATCACCTATATGAAATCTTTGTATCTATTCCATTATAGAGAGTACTTATTTGTGTGTATATATTTCAGCTTCATACCTACCTATCTTACTTGATTGACAGTATCTCCAAACCATCTTTTTTATTTGAGAGCAGACTAATTCCTTTCAAGACTTAGAGCGCAGAAAGTTTTCACCCTCCCAAGAAAGTGCTTTTATTGAGACTGGAACTTGTGTAGAGGCCGATTATCATCTCAACCAACAGCCTTGTTTACGTATCTTCATTCAAGAAACAATACCCATTAGTTATCTCTCATCATCTTGGAGGCGATGGCAACCGGAACTGTTCTGAGATGTCATAACCCCCTCAGCAGTAGTTTCATGTCTAAGCCACAGCCTCCCACAATTCGTGATTTCCATTCATTTTCCTCTCAACATCTTTCATCAGAACCCGTCTATATTATCGGCCAAGATGTCTTCCGATTTTATCAGACTTTTCAGGTATATATATTGACGTAGAACTTTCAGCACTTTTTAAAAATTTACCATCGATTCCTATGACTGATGTTGGTTTTCTTTGTTAAGATTCCTGAAAAACTAAGAAAGCGTGTTTGGACATCGAATGCGACCCAGATTATGTGGTAATTATCTTGTCCATCGTCTTAGTGCCGTTGGTTTTCTCAAGTTTGTGTGTTATACATATACATATATATGATGAGACCGCTTATTCTAATTCTTTTTTGAATCAAGGTTTAGAAAACTCATAGATGCATTGAACAATTCAGAACAAATTCCTCAAACTTCCGAAGAAGTATCTCGGCTGATCATCAATGCCCTCAAAGGGCATCCAAAGGCCGAAGTTGAGGAATTACTGAGTTTCTACGGTCTTCCTCTGCCACACACTATAGCTTGCACAAATAATGATAAAACCTCTAAATCCTGGGCTAAAGGAGTCAAACTTGAACTGCATACCTTACCTGTAAGAATACTCATACACTTGTTGTTTTGCTATTGTTAGTTGTTAGATTGCGTACAGGCACTTGTAAATTAGCCCATATATGAATATGACAAAATGATATGACTAACATCTCCCAAGTTTTGTCCAAATGGTTATATTGTTATATTATGAATAATCATACATATTTTGGTTTTGTCTCTAGGTTGATGCAAAAGCAGTGGGAGATGGTGATACCCTAACTGTTTATGTTAGGGCATCAGATCCCGAAGAAGTATATTTGATCCCACGCCATGTGCTGGAAGCAAATGGTAAAAGAAAACAAGCTCGAGCCTTGAGGAATTATGCAGTGGCCAATGCTCTTCACCAACAAATCATCGATTCTGGATATCGGTTGGGATTTCAATCTCTTAATTCTGAAAAATGTATGTTTCTCTTTTCCACTTGAATGACTTCTAATTAATAAAATTATATTCTATTTTACTGTCCGCCAGTGTGATCAAATTTCAAAACGAGGAAGTTCTTGCGCATAAGTATAGAATTCGTTTAAGGCAATAATAAAATTAAGAAACATTAAAGTAAAATTACAGCAAACATCTCTTATATTTTGAAATCTGGCACTGACATATCTCTCTTGAATAGAATGGTATTTTTAACCTTTTAGGTTATTCATTTATTAATGTTGTGCTGGAGTCTGGGTTGACACGTGTCCTAAATGAAATCAGGGGTATTGATGCACCAGAGAGTGAAATGCCATATGGCAAAGAAGCAAGAGAACAATTGACTAAGATGGTTGAAGGAAAATCTCTAAGGATCCTTCTTTACGAAACATACTGTTATGGACGTTTTGTGGGAGATATCTACTGCGATAACATTTTTGTTCAGGAATTGATGTTGAAGAAGGGATGTGCATGGTATTACCCTCATTATGACAGCAGGGAGGAATTAAGAAAAGTAAGTAATGTTGATGCTAACATAATGCTACATAACCTCCCTATTAGAATTAAAAATGTTAATATTTTCAGTTACATCTGAACGCACGATGTAACATGTCAGCACTTCTTCTTGAAAATGTCCGCTTTAGGGTCCTATTACTGCCTACATTGAAGGGGGAGGGGAACAAATGACCCTTTGTAAGGGTATCATAAGTACCTTATCTCTTGACGCGTTTTAAAAACTGTGAGAGGTTACGAGGCCCTAAACAGACAATTTGAAAGTGAGATGCTGAGATGTTATATACTACAAATAAGATTAAGATACTAGAAGCACTAGAGAAATAATAGTGTGCTGGATGCGTCACAAATAAAATTAGGAAGGAGGATGCAACTGAAAAATACTATTAGAGTGCTGAATTGTAGTTTTCCCTTAAAAAACCTTTATATTTGTTGGCTTTGAATTTAACTCTGTTTTTAACCTTATAACTTTGCATTTGTAGTGGGAAAACGAAGCCAAAGTAAAGCAAGCTGGATTATGGGCGTTTTCCAACCCTGAGGAGCCATGGGAATGGAGAAAGAAGCAACGACGTGCAATTAAAACCATTTCACATCACAATCATAAAAAAGTTGCGCAACCTAAATTACAAATAATTCACAACTCCTGTACTGTGTTATTTTGAATTCAAAGGTTTACAAATATGTAATATGACTCGAGAAATTATATGTATATACACTGAAAAAATTCAGTTGAATCCTTTTCTTTTTTTCGGATGAAAATTTAGCAACACGTTACAATGTACTCAAATATTAACGTTAAAATTTGATCAGACGGCTTCTTCTGCAATGTTTTGACTTTAGAACCTCTTTCATTGTAAAGGCGCCATCCCCATTAAGCTTCAAATATTCTTTATATGGCGTCCAAATTTATTTGTCGCATCAAGTCCCTACTCAAAATTTTCTTGTTTCACGCCAGCCATAACTTGATCTCAATGTAACATCCTAGCCCTCGCTCTCGATATTTTTCATTTTGGGGCCCGTTACCCTTCACGTTCTTAAATTGTATCCGGCGTCCTAAAGTATATTTTTAGTAATACTCAATATTTTTAAGTAGTTTTTTGTGATTTTATTAACCTAAAGTATTTTTTTTAATAGTACTTAGTATCATAAAGTAATTTTTTGTGCATTTAACACTCTAAAAGTGCATAATTGAAGTACTCAATATGAAGAAATTGTAAACGACCTCGTCCAAAAGGAGAACATCGTTCCAGCTCAAAAAAGAGTAGAACATCGTTCTAAAAACGAAATTGCCCTGTTGATGTTTAAATATTCTGGCCAAAAAGGAAAATGAAATCTTGATAATTATAAATTAAACTATTATCTTACTCATCAATATCGATTTAATATAAGTTTAGCATCAGTATTAATAGTATTATTTACCAGAATGATAATATTAATAGTATCAGTGTTAATGAAATAAAAAAATACAAATTTCAATCCTTCCATATGCATGGAAAATATATAAATTTTATGTGCGTGTACGCGTTTTTATATAAAAGATTTATAGCAATGCCATTTTTTTTTCTTTCGACTGTTGCCATCGCCTGATGATGGACGTACGAGTCTTGTTTTAGGGGACGATAAGATTTATCCTATTTTATTATGACATAGACTTTTAAAGATGATTTAGTTACATGATTTATTATTTCAATGTTACAGACTTTAATGAGTTTTTTTTATACACTACAAACTTTAATGAGTTTGTTGGCAAAAAAAAGGTTAGTTAGAAATAAAACGATTCCAAGATTTTGATTTCCTTGCAAGAAAGTGTATAAAATGAAATGAAATGAAAATAGGTGGTTAATATTTAATAAAAAAAAAAACTCCCTCCGGTCGTAAATATGAGATAAAGTTGACATTTTTAGAGAAATCAAGGAAGCTAATTAAATTACTGTAGATTATTTCTATTTTTATTTTTTTCTCCAAACTAATTAGTTTGACTAATAAACTAATATATAATCTAAGGATACACAACATACGATATGATTAAGTAACTTATTTAATTTCCCTAATTTCTCCAAAAAAGTCAACTTTATCTTATAATTGGGACCAGAGGTAGTATAATTTAAATAATTCAAGTTGGATATAAGCAGTTAGATTTAGATTTAAATAATAATTCAAGTTGCATCGTATTAAATCTTTTTTCTGTTAGGTTAATTCCAGAATACGTATGTGTTTGTCGGTTAAAGTGAAGTTCGTTGAATGTCAAGAAATTGTAAACCGCATTGTCCAAAAGTAGAGAAAACAGTGCCTTCCAGTTCTAGAAATGAAGGTTCTTTTTGCAAATTGGCTTGTTGATACTTAAATATTCTGGGAAAAAAAGAAAAAGAGAAAGAAATCTTGATATTTAAAAATTTTAATGCTATCAGTATCCATTTCACTGTGATTCGTGAATAAAGAATATATATTTCAATCTTTCCGCATGTATCAAACAATGATTGATTAGTTAGTTTTTTTTTTTTTTATTTGAATGTTATAGACTTCAATATAAGTTAGTTTTTTTGTTGTTGCCAGAAATATAAGTTAGTTAGAAAAGAAACAATTCCAAAATTTTTCTTTCCTACCAAGAAAGTACATAAATATGGAAATGAAAATATTTTATTAATATTTAGTTAAGTCTTTTTTCCCCTATTCCGTTTGAGAATACGTACACCGACCTCTATATATATATATGTGTGTGTGTGTGTGTGGTGTGTATGTATAAGTTTTGAGGTTCGTTTTCACACATCTTCGTTCTTAAGCTTCGTTTTTGCGTATCTTCATTCATAAAGCTAGATCCAAGGTCTTCATTTTTTCTTTTGGAATAGAAAACTTTTGGTCTAAAGAGATCAAGGGAAACAAACGGACAAAGGAACAAGCAATCATCTGGGAGAAAATATTTCTACAGGTATTATATGCAATAATCTCTTATTCATGTTTTTAGTTAATTCATATGTCCTTCTTTTGATTTAAAGTGTAAAGCATAATCCTTGAGATAATAACAGCCTGCGATGATTTGCATATGAAAAGGCATGATTCCACATAACTCTAAGTGAGTCATGTAATTAACACACACATAGAAGTTAAATCCAGCTGAAATAAATAAAACTGAAAGCAGATCTACGACACCTATGTTCTTTTCACAAGATTTAGAAATCCCAAATTAATTAGTTTGTTCCGATCTTATGATGATTTAAAGTTGAAAGCATAATTCTTAGCTTGAGATGCGGATTAAAAGCATATGATGATTAACATCTGTACTAACCATCGTGAATCTTAGCATAAGATGATTAGCATAAACCCTGGCATGATGTAGATTAGAAAAATTTTAACATCTCAACATTTTGCTTATGTTTTTGTCCGCTTTGAAAGCTCATCCCTTCCGGCTTTAAAACACATCGAGAGGGGAGATTTCTAAATCCTTATAAAGAGTCTTTCGTTACTCTCCCCAATTGATGTGAAACTTCACAATCCACTCCTTGGAATCCAACATCCTCACTGACACATCAATCGAGCCTGGCTCTCATATCAATTGTAAAATCTCAGCGACTCACTCTCGATATATATTTTCCATTTTGGGCATCACCCATCACAGTTTTAAAACACATCTATTGTATATACCCAGAGTCTTATTTCGTTCCCCTCCCCGCTTCACATTTTCACGTAGTCTTTTTCACTAGATTCAGATGTCTCTAATTAGAACTTTAATAAAAGGACAAAACTTAAGTCAAGTTAATTACGTCATTTATTAAAAGCGTATGCCTGAATTTATATTTTTGATATTCTGAATGCATTTAATAAATATATTATAAGATGTTTTTATTATGTCATATTAGTATTTTAAAAAGATGATTTAGTTACTTGATTCTTTCATTTTAATGTTATAGACTTTAATATGAGTTAGTTAGAAAAGAAACGATTCCAAGATTTTGATTATTTCTTACCGGGAAAGTATATAAAGGAAAGAAATGAAAATATGTTGTTAATAATCTTTGTTTTCATTCGGGTGTAAAGATGGTACCCATATGTGTATAAATACATTACAATCCATTTCAGCATCATATCTACGTCTCCAAACTACTCTAGATTTCAGACTGATCTCTTTCAAGACTTAGAGGCAGCTCCCGCTTACCATCTCATCGGTCGTCGATCCTCATCTTAGAGGCAATGGCAACCGGAAGCGTTCTGATGTGCCATAACTTCCCCGGAAACTGTTTCATCTCTCAGCTTCCCACAGTTCATTATTTCGATCCATTTTCCTCTCATCATCTTTTATCAAAACCCATCAATGTTGTTGGCCAAGATCTCTTCTGGTATCATCAGACTTATCAGGTATATATAAAAACTTTGAAAACTTATCATGGATTATTCTGTGGAGAAACATAGGTCTTGTTTGATTTTCTTGCCCATAACACACACTAAAATTTTGTTATGTTTAATCTGATAGGAATCTTTGAGTTTCTTTGATCATCTTTGTCCACACCCCATACCATATGCAAATTACGAAACCCCTCCGTCCTTATTGCCTGAAGGAGTCGAACTTGAACTACACACCTTACCGGTGAGAACATTAATATTTTATTTTAGTATTGTTATTTTAATTTAATTATTCAAATTATAATTGTTAAATACTCCTACTTTTTTTTCAGGTTGATCCAAGAGCAGTGGCAGATGGGGATACTATAACCGTTTATGTTAATGCCTTAGAGGACCCCACACAAATTCCTTTGATCCCTCCTTATGTGTTTGAAGCACATCTTAGAAGAAATGAAGCTAAAGCCATGAGAAATTATGCAGAGGCTGATGCTCTTCAACAAATAATTAACAACTACGGATTCCGGTATAGGGATTTCTTGCAATCTTGTGGATTTCCCCCTGTTTTTCGTTCTTTTTTTTTTTCTTTTTCCAAAAGGCTTGTTTGTGTTCTTTACCTGAATCCAGTTATAACAAAGTTCTCTTGTGTTATATTGCACAGTGTGATCAGGTTTGATAACGAGGAAGTTCTGGTGCGCAAATATAGAATTCGTTTGAGGTAATAATGAAATGTAAATTAGAGTAAATTACATTCATGATCTCTTTATTTTCTCTTAATTACAAAAGCATGGACTTTACAGTTCGATCGAATCTTGGTTATCGTCATCCGGTTTTAAATTGTTGATTTTTGTCTAGAGTCAAACATTGATCTGTGTTCTAAATGAAATCAGGGGCATTGATGCACCAGAAAGTGAAATGCCGTATGGTAAAGAAGCCACGGAAGAATTGACCAAGATTGTTGAAGGAAAATGCTTAAGGATCCTTGTTTATGAAATAGACTCTTACGGACGTCTTGTGGGAGATATCTACTGCGATAATAATACCTTTGTTCAGGTATATATTTTCTTACTCACATTTATATTGTACCTTTATTTATGTCTGACTAAAACACAAAATTCATATCTAAGTTTTCATGGTTCATTTCTTTATTTATTAATAAGGAATTAATGCTGAAGAAGGGATGTGCGTGGTATTACCCTCATTATGATAAGAGAGAGGAATTAAAAAATGTAAATAACGTTTCATGCCAGCAATTAAAACATTTTAACTTTCTATTGGTTTGTTTTGAGTTTAATTTAAAAACTCTGTTTTAAGCTGATAATTAATAACTCCGCGTCGTTGCAGTGGGAAAACGAAGCTAAAGTGAGTCAAGTTGGATTATGGGCTTCTTCCGACCCTGAAGAGCCATGGGAATGGAGAAAGAATCAACGGAATATTGCAATTAACACCGTTCCACGTCACAATTGTAGAAAGAATATCCCACCCAGATTACAGAGACTAGCAAACAAGAAAAACAGAATTCACAAGTCCTGAACTATGTGGTTTTGAGTTCAATGATCCACAAATATGTAATATGACTAGAGAAATTATAGACCTGTGTGGAAAAATTTCAGTTGAATCCTTTTCTCTTCTATTGCTTATTGGTTACTAAAATCTTTCCGTAAATACTTTATATCTTTACAATCATGTGGGGAGGGGAGAATGACACTTTAGAACCCGCTGGGAAAATTAATGTTCCGATAACGACTTGTTAAGATTTTTTTAGTAATATTTACATTTGAAAATTCTTAAAATAAATATTGACAATTTAGGTCATAACAGGATAAAACATTAATGTTATTCTTTTATAAGAATTTATAAAAGAAACATTTCCAGTATTTTGCTTTTCTACCGAGAGAGATCATACAAAAATGAAATGAAAATATATTTTTAATATTCAGTCAGTCTTTTTTCTATTCGGTTCCAGAATACATACATAATTACGTATATGTGTAAGTTCTGAGCTCCTTTTTACGCATCTTCGTTCTTGAGCTTCGTCTCTATGTATCTTCATTCATAAAGCAAGACCCATCAGATCAATTCAAATTTGTGGATGATCTTGATGAGTTGGGAGGTTAAAGAAACGTTGATGGAAAGAAACAGGCAAATGTAATTACACTGGAGATAGCTCTAAAGTTTGTTTGATGAACTGGGAGGTGATGAGGAGAGAAAGTCCATCTAAAAAATAAACTCTTATAATTAGGGTAGAGATAGTTTTAGAGAGGCTTTTTTTTTTTTTGTGTGGATATTGTATGAACAAATTCAAGACTAATAAATAAGAAGATAAATCTGGAACCCTATCGCATCAAGTGATTTTGATTGCAATAACCTCTTGATTATAGAAACTGCGTGCATGTATTGCATATGTTTCCTTTTGAGACTATATTGATTTTAAAAACATGTAGTCAGAGAAATAAATTAAAAAATTCTGTATCATCACTGGACATAATTCACAAAAGTATGAAATTTTAGAGATTAATAGAGAATTTGTTTAAAGCATCCCGGAGGTGTATAGTTCAAAGATTAATAGCAAGGTTATCAAACCCGGACCACCCACTGAACCGTCTGGGGTACTAGGTCAAGGGCCAGTGGGTTAGAATGGAGTCAAACTAGAGTTGACCTGGGGCCAAACCGGTGAGAAAGTGAAAATTTCAGGATTATTAATATGAAATTCCAAAGAAAAAAATAATTTTTTTTAAAAAAAAGGTGAAACCGGGTTGATGCGCCGACCGGACTGGACCGGTGTACATACTGGTTTGCTGGTTTTTGGGTTTAATTACTTGGATTTATGGAGTGTAATAGGATATACGTACCTGTTGATATTTAAATATCATGGCAAAAAAGAGAAAGAAAGTAGATATTTAGATAGCTGAATTAATGAGAATGAGGCCAAAATGAATTATCAACAATTTTTTTATAAACTAAAAAAGCATTAGTAATTCAGTACTAATATTATTTACTAAAATAAAAAATTAATATAATGAGTATCCATGTCATCATCATGATTCGTGAATAAAGAATATACTCCTCTGGTCCTTAATACATAAGACATATTTTCGAAGTTGATCTTGTTCCTAAATATAAGACATATAATTTACATACTTTTCAATCCTTTCTTAATTTACCTATATTGAAGCTTTCTCAACAATAATCAAGGAGAAGAAGGAATTAGGGCATTAAAGAAGATGACTGGGGTGTTTTATAAAGTACATGTGATATTAACTAACTTTCTTATTAATCTAATGAAATTAGATAAATATATCTTATATTAAGGACCGGAGGAGTATATTTCAATATTTCCGCGTGCATAAAGCTTCTTATGGGTGTGTCGTGTGTGTTTACATTTTTAGCTATGCGAATCTCTAATTAAATCAATCAACTAATTAATACTGAATAAAATGTAAATATGATAATATTCGGTAAAAATTGAGGGATAAATCCCTGTTTGCCAAATTAATTGGAAAATGGGACATGAAGCATTTAGGCTTTTGAGAGTCAATAAGTGTGAGAGGTAAAAGAACAAATCACCCTAGAGGAAGCTCATTTTCAAATTATAGATGCTCATTTGCAAAACGTGGATACTTATTTGCCAAGTTTGGTAGCTTTCTACCACTTGAGATCTCCACTCTCACAGCCAGCAACCTTCTTTCCCAATGACCGTCAATTTTTTAACCCACCTTCTTACGCACTCCCTCCACCCCATCTCATCATATATCTGCCAATCTTCAAACTTCTTGCACCCCATTGCTAGGATCTTATCGTCATTTTCTTCATTGTCAATTTTGTCGCTGCGAACAAACTACCTTGTTCTTCTTGATCTATCGAAGTCATTGGCCTTAGTTAATTTGAAGAAGATGAAGAGAGTAAGACGCATAACCGTTCATCAAAGAGACCTGCTGCCATTCATTGAAGACCCATCTTTGTTGTTATCATCCCTGCTTGTCACCATCTGTGATGGAGAAAAATCTTGTTAATGAAGAAGGGGAAACCCATTGCCATTCAACGAAGACCAGTCGCTATTATGTGATTTTTGGATCTTGAATTTTAGAAAGCTGTATATTTCGTTTTATTTGTGCCTTTGTGGATTCAATAGTGTAGAGGGGATTTGATTGCTTTGCCTTTGTGTGGAAGGGGATCAATCTATTTTGCCTCTGATTTGTTGGTTCACATTTACTGGTTCGATTTCACGATGTTGTGGACTGGAGATTGGAGAAGAAGGTATTTTTTAATGAGGCTATTTTTTTGCCATTTTTAAGAAGGGTAATTTGGTCCTTCCCCCCTCACATTTAGTGACATTCAAGAACTTGAATGTTTCAGGTCCCATTCCCAATTAACTTGTCAAATAGGGATTTATCCCCAATTTTTCCTAAGATTTATTCTATTTTATCATGGCATATTCAATTTTTAAAGATGATTGATTAGTTAATATTTTTTATTTCATTGTTATAGGCGCTGATAAAATTTAGTTAGAAAGGAAACAATTTCAGGATTTTGATTTCCCTCCTAAAAAAGAAGATAAAGAGATGAAATGAAAAAAATATTATTAATGTTCAAAAAAATGTGTTAAAAAATTATAATTTAATGAATTCAGGTTGGATATAGGCAGTTCCTGGTAAAAAAAAAAGTTGAATAGTTTTTTGGTAAAAAAAAAAGTTCAATATAGGTAGTTAGATTTAGCAAGGATATGAATCATACTTTGAAATCTTATGTATTCCGTTACACAATACATATATATACACACACACACATGTCGGTGGCGCCTGTTTTGACTTCCTTTTTACGCATCTTCTCCATTTATGAATTAAGCAAGACTCATCGTTTGCAGATTTATCCTGGAAATCGAAGGCATGTGATACTTTTTTGGTGCAAGGGAACAATTAGGAGATACTACTCCTATAGGTATTATATATAATAATCACTTATTATTGTGTTCGTTCTTTTGATGATTTAAAGTTGAAAGCATAATCCTTTAGATGTAAATCTTAGCATAGGATGACCATAAACCTTGGCATAATTCAGATTAGAAAAATTGATATATTGTAGCTCCTCACTTTCGATAGTATCAGTTTTGAGGCCGTCACCCACTAAATCGCGTGAGAGGAGAGTATCCAGACCCTTATAAGACATCTTTTGTTTCCTCTCTAGCTGATGTGAAGCTTCACAATTTACACATGTTGTTCCCTTTCGAGTTGATGTGAGAATTTACAATTCACCCCTTTAGGCCTAGCATTCTCGCTGACACATCGAGAGGATTTTGGGGCCATCACCTCTCGCAGTCTTAAAATTTTGATATTCAATAAAACGATATGGCTCGCTCAATAACTTCATTAAAATTCATTAATTTAATAATAATTTAAATAATTCAAGTTGGATAGGTAGTTAGATTTATATATGTGTGTTAAATGATCACCTATATGGAATCTTTGTATCTATTCCGTTACAGATAGTATTTATTTGTGTATATATATTTCAGCTTCATACCTACCTATCTTACTTGATTGAGACTATCTCCAAACCTTGGCATAATTCAGATTAGAAAAATTGTAATATTGTAGCTCCTCGCTTTCGATAGTATCAGTTTTGAGGCCGTCACCCCCTAAATCGTGTGAGAGGGGAGTATTCATACCCTTATAAGGCATCTTTTGTTTGCTCTCTAGCTGATGTGAGACTTCACAATTTACAAATGTTGTTCCCTTTCCAGTTGATGTGAGAATTCACAATTCACCCCTTTAGGCCTAGCATTCTCGCTGACAGATAGAAAGGGTTTTCGGATCGTCACCTCTCACAGTCTTAAAATTTTGATATTCAATAAAACGATATGGCTCACTCAATAACTTCATTAAAATTCATTAATTTAATAATAATTTAAATAATTCAAGTTGGATAGGTAGTTAGATTTATATATGTGTGTTAAATGATCACCTATATGAAATCTTTGTATCTATTCCATTATAGAGAGTACTTATTTGTGTGTATATATTTCAGCTTCATACCTACCTATCTTACTTGATTGACAGTATCTCCAAACCATCTTTTTTATTTGAGAGCAGACTAATTCCTTTCAAGACTTAGAGCGCAGAAAGTTTTCACCCTCCCAAGAAAGTGCTTTTATTGAGACTGGAACTTGTGTAGAGGCCGATTATCATCTCAACCAACAGCCTTGTTTACGTATCTTCATTCAAGAAACAATACCCATTAGTTATCTCTCATCATCTTGGAGGCGATGGCAACCGGAACTGTTCTGAGATGTCATAACCCCCTCAGCAGTAGTTTCATGTCTAAGCCACAGCCTCCCACAATTCGTGATTTCCATTCATTTTCCTCTCAACATCTTTCATCAGAACCCGTCTATATTATCGGCCAAGATGTCTTCCGATTTTATCAGACTTTTCAGGTATATATATTGACGTAGAACTTTCAGCACTTTTTAAAAATTTACCATCGATTCCTATGACTGATGTTGGTTTTCTTTGTTAAGATTCCTGAAAAACTAAGAAAGCGTGTTTCGACATCGAATGCGACCCAGATTATGTGGTAATTATCTTGTCCATCGTCTTAGTGCCGTTGGTTTTCTCATGTTTGTGTGTTATACATATACATATATATGATGAGACCGCTTATTCTAATTCTTTTTTGAATCAAGGTTTAGAAAACTCATAGATGCATTGAACAATTCAGAACAAATTCCTCAAACTTCCGAAGAAGTATCTCGGCTGATCATCAATGCCCTCAAAGGGCATCCAAAGGCCGAAGTTGAGGAATTACTGAGTTTCTACGGTCTTCCTCTGCCACACACTATAGCTTGCACAAATAATGATAAAACCTCTAAATCCTGGGCTAAAGGAGTCAAACTTGAACTGCATACCTTACCTGTAAGAATACTCATACACTTGTTGTTTTGCTATTGTTAGTTGTTAGAATGCGTACAGGCACTTGTAAATTAGCCCATATATGAATATGACAAAATGATATGACTAACATCTCCCAAGTTTTGTCCAAATGGTTATATTGTTATATTATGAATAATCATACATATTTTGGTTTTGTCTCTAGGTTGATGCAAAAGCAGTGGGAGATGGTGATACCCTAACTGTTTATGTTAGGGCATCAGATCCCGAAGAAGTATATTTGATCCCACGCCATGTGCTGGAAGCAAATGGTAAAAGAAAACAAGCTTGAGCCTTGAGGAATTATGCAGTGGCCAATGCTCTTCACCAACAAATCATCGATTCTGGATATCGGTTGGGATTTCAATCTCTTAATTCTGAAAAATGTATGTTTCTCTTTTCCACTTGAATGACTTCTAATTAATAAAATTATATTCTATTTTACTGTCCGCCAGTGTGATCAAATTTCAAAACGAGGAAGTTCTTGCGCATAAGTATAGAATTCGTTTAAGGCAATAATAAAATTAAGAAACATTAAAGTAAAATTACAGCAAACATCTCTTATATTTTGAAATCTGGCACTGACATATCTCTCTTGAATAGAATGGTATTTTTAACCTTTTAGGTTATTCATTTATTAATGTTGTGCTGGAGTCTGGGTTGACACGTGTCCTAAATGAAATCAGGGGTATTGATGCACCAGAGAGTGAAATGCCATATGGCAAAGAAGCAAGAGAACAATTGACTAAGATGGTTGAAGGAAAATCTCTAAGGATCCTTCTTTACGAAACATACTGTTATGGACGTTTTGTGGGAGATATCTACTGCGATAACATTTTTGTTCAGGAATTGATGTTGAAGAAGGGATGTGCATGGTATTACCCTCATTATGACAGCAGGGAGGAATTAAGAAAAGTAAGTAATGTTGATGCTAACATAATGCTACATAACCTCCCTATTAGAATTAAAAATGTTAATATTTTCAGTTACATCTGAACGCACGATGTAACATGTCAGCACTTCTTCTTGAAAATGTCCGCTTTAGGGTCCTATTACTGCCTACATTGAAGGGGGAGGGGAACAAATGACCCTTTGTAAGGGTATCATAAGTACCTTATCTCTTGACGCGTTTTAAAAACTGTGAGAGGTTACGAGGCCCTAAACAGACAATTTGAAAGTGAGATGCTGAGATGTTATATACTACAAATAAGATTAAGATACTAGAAGCACTAGAGAAATAATAGTGTTCTGGATGCGTCACAAATAAAATTAGGAAGGAGGATGCAACTGAAAAATACTATTAGAGTGCTGAATTGTAGTTTTCCCTTAAAAAACCATTATATTTGTTGGCTTTGAATTTAACTCTGTTTTTAACCTTATAACTTTGCATTTGTAGTGGGAAAACGAAGCCAAAGTAAAGCAAGCTGGATTATGGGCGTTTTCCAACCCTGAGGAGCCATGGGAATGGAGAAAGAAGCAACGACGTGCAATTAAAACCATTTCACATCACAATCATAAAAAAGTTGCGCAACCTAAATTACAAATAATTCACAACTCCTGTACTGTGTTATTTTGAATTCAAAGGTTTACAAATATGTAATATGACTCGAGAAATTATATGTATATACACTGAAAAAATTCAGTTGAATCCTTTTCTTTTTTTCGGATGAAAATTTAGCAACACGTTACAATGTACTCAAATATTAACGTTAAAATTTGATCAGACGGCTCCTTCTGCAATGTTTTGACTTTAGAACCTCTATCATTGTAAAGGCGCCATCCCCATTAAGCTTCAAATATTCTTTATATGGCGTCCAAATTTATTTGTCGCATCAAGTCCCTACTCAAAATTTTCTTGTTTCACGCCAGCCATAACTTGATCTCAATGTAACATCCTAGCCCTCGCTCTCGATATTTTTCATTTTGGGGCCCGTTACCCTTCACGTTCTTAAATTGTATCCGGCGTCCTAAAGTATATTTTTAGTAATACTCAATATTTTTAAGTAGTTTTTTGTGATTTTATTAACCTAAAGTATTTTTTTGTAATAGTACTTAGTATCATAAAGTAATTTTTTGTGCATTTAACACTCTAAAAGTGCATAATTGAAGTACTCAATATGAAGAAATTGTAAACCACCTCGTCCAAAAGGAGAACATCGTTCCAGCTCAAAAAAGAGTAGAACATCGTTCTAAAAACGAAATTGCCCTGTTGATGTTTAAATATTCTGGCCAAAAAGGAAAATGAAATCTTGATAATTATAAATTAAACTATTATCTTACTCATCAATATCGATTTAATATAAGTTTAGCATCAGTATTAATAGTATTATTTACTAGAATGATAATATTAATAGTATCAGTGTTAATGAAATAAAAAAATACAAATTTCAATCCTTCCATATGCATGGAAAATATATAAATTTTATGTGCGTGTACGCGTTTTTATATAAAATATTTATAGCAATGCCATTTTTTTTTCTTTCGACTGTTGCCATCGCCTGATGATGGACGTACGAGTCTTGTTTTAGGGGACGATATTATCCTATTTTATTATGACATAGACTTTTAAAGATGATTTAGTTACATGATTTATTATTTCAATGTTACAGACTTTAATGAGTTTTTTTTATACACTACAAACTTTAATGAGTTTGTTGGCAAAAAAAAGGTTAGTTAGAAATAAAACGATTCCAAGATTTTGATTTCCTTGCAAGAAAGTGTATAAAATGAAATGAAATGAAAATAGGTGGTTAATATTTAATAAAAAAAAAAAACTCCCTCCGGTCGTAAATATAAGATAAAGTTGACATTTTTAGAGAAATCAAGGAAGCTAATTAAATTACTGTAGATTATTTCTATTTTTATTTTTTTCTCCAAACTAATTAGTTTGACTAATAAACTAATATATAATCTAAGGATGCACAACATACGATATGATTAAGTAACTTATTTAGTTTCCCTAATTTCTCCAAAAAAGTCAACTTTATCTTATAATTGGGACCAGAGGTAGTATAATTTAAATAATTCAAGTTGGATATAAGCAGTTAGATTTAGATTTAAATAATAATTCAAGTTGCATCGTATTAAATCTTTTTTCTGTTAGGTTAATTCCAGAATACGTATGTGTTTGTCGGTTAAAGTGAAGTTCGTTGAATGTCAGGAAATTGTAAACCGCATTGTCCAAAAGTAGAGAAAACAGTGCCTTCCAGTTCTTGAAATGAAGGTTCTTTTTGCAAATTGGCTTGTTGATACTTAAATATTCTGGGAAAAAAAGAAAAAGAGAAAGAAATCTTGATATTTAAAAATTTTAATGCTATCAGTATCCATTTCACTGTGATTCGTGAATAAAGAATATATATTTCAATCTTTCCGCATGTATCAAACAATGATTGATTAGTTAGTTATTTTTTTTTTATTTTTGAATGTTATAGACTTCAATATAAGTTAGTTTTTTTGTTGTTGCCAGAAATATAAGTTAGTTAGAAAAGAAACAATTCCAAAATTTTTCTTTCCTACCAAGAAAGTACATAAATATGGAAATGAAAATATTTTATTAATATTTAGTTAAGTCTTTTTTCCCCTATTCCGTTTGAGAATACGTACACCGACCTCTATATATATATATATATGTGTGTGTGTGGTGTGTATGTATAAGTTTTGAGCTTCGTTTTCACACATCCTCGTTCTTAAGCTTCGTTTTTGCGTATCTTCATTCATAAAGCTAGATCCAAGGTCTTCATTTTTTCTTTTGGAATAGAAAACTTTTGGTCTAAAGAGATCAAGGGAAACAAACGGACAAAGGAACAAGCAATCATCTGGGAGAAAATATTTCTACAGGTATTATATGCAATAATCTCTTATTCATGTTTTTAGTTAATTCATATGTCCTTCTTTTGATTTAAAGTGTAAAGCATAATCCTTGAGATAATAACAGCCTGCGATGATTTGCATATGAAAAGGCATGATTCCACATAACTCTAAGTGAGTCATGTAATTAACACACACATAGAAGTTAAATCCAGCTGAAATAAATAAAACTGAAAGCAGATCTACGACACCTATGTTCTTTTCACAAGATTTAGAAATCCCAAATTAATTAGTTTGTTCCGATCTTATGATGATTTAAAGTTGAAAGCATAATTCTTAGCTTGAGATGCGGATTAAAAGCATATGATGATTAACATCTGTACTAACCATTGTGAATCTTAGCATAAGATGATTAGCATAAACCCTGGCATGATGTAGATTAGAAAAATTTTAACATCTCAACATTTTGCTTATGTTTTTGTCCGCTTTGAAAGCTCATCCCTTCCGGCTTTAAAACACATCGAGAGGGGAGATTTCTAAATCCTTATAAAGAGTCTTTCGTTACTCTCCCCAATTGATGTGAAACTTCACAATCCACTCCTTGGAATCCAACATCCTCACTGACACATCAATCGAGCCTGGCTCTCATATCAATTGTAAAATCTCAGCGACTCACTCTCGATATATATTTTCCATTTTGGGCATCACCCATCACAGTTTTAAAACACATCTATTGTATATACCCAGAGTCTAGACATTATAAGGTATCTTTCGTTCCCCTCCCCGCTTCACATTTTCACGTAGTCTTTTTCACTAGATTCAGATGTCTCTAATTAGAACTTTAATAAAAGGACAAAACTTAAGTCAAGTTAATTACGTCATTTATTAAAAGCGTATGCCTGAATTTATATTTTTGATATTCTGAATGCATTTAATAAATATATTATAAGATGTTTTTATTATGTCATATTAGTATTTTAAAAAGATGATTTAGTTACTTGATTCTTTCATTTTAATGTTATAGACTTTAATATGAGTTAGTTAGAAAAGAAACGATTCCAAGATTTTGATTATTTCTTACCGGGAAAGTATATAAAGGAAAGAAATGAAAATATGTTGTTAATAATCTTTGTTTTCATTCGGGTGTAAAGATGGTACCCATATGTGTATAAATACATTACAATCCATTTCAGCATCATATCTACGTCTCCAAACTACTCTAGATTTCAGACTGATCTCTTTCAAGACTTAGAGGCAGCTCCCGCTTACCATCTCATCGGTCGTCGATCCTCATCTTAGAGGCAATGGCAACCGGAAGCGTTCTGATGTGCCATAACTTCCCCGGAAACTGTTTCATCTCTCAGCCTCCCACAGTTCATTATTTCGATCCATTTTCCTCTCATCATCCTTTATCAAAACCCATCAATGTTGTTGGCCAAGATCTCTTCTGGTATCATCAGACTTATCAGGTATATATAAAAACTTTGAAAACTTATCATGGATTATTCTGTGGAGAAACATAGGTCTTGTTTGATTTTCTTGCCCATAACACACACTAAAATTTTGTTATGTTTAATCTGATAGGAATCTTTGAGTTTCTTTGATCATCTTTGTCCACACCCCATACCATATGCAAATTACGAAACCCCTCCGTCCTTATTGCCTGAAGGAGTCGAACTTGAACTACACACCTTACCGGTGAGAACATTAATATTTTATTTTAGTATTGTTATTTTAATTTAATTATTCAAATTATAATTGTTAAATACTCCTACTTTTTTTTCAGGTTGATCCAAGAGCAGTGGCAGATGGGGATACTATAACCGTTTATGTTAATGCCTTAGAGGACCCCACACAAATTCCTTTGATCCCTCCTTATGTGTTTGAAGCACATCTTAGAAGAAATGAAGCTAAAGCCATGAGAAATTATGCAGAGGCTGATGCTCTTCAACAAATAATTAACAACTACGGATTCCGGTATAGGGATTTCTTGCAATCTTGTGGATTTCCCCCTGTTTTACGTTCTTTTTTTTCTTTTTCCAAAAGGCTTGTTTGTGTTCTTTACCTGAATCCAGTTATAACAAAGTTCTCTTGTGTTATATTGCACAGTGTGATCAGGTTTGATAACGAGGAAGTTCTGGTGCGCAAATATAGAATTCGTTTGAGGTAATAATGAAATGTAAATTAGAGTAAATTACATTCATGATCTCTTTATTTTCTCTTAATTACAAAAGCATGGACTTTACAGTTCGATCGAATCTTGGTTATCGTCATCCGGTTTTAAATTGTTGATTTTTGTCTAGAGTCAAACATTGATCTGTGTTCTAAATGAAATCAGGGGCATTGATGCACCAGAAAGTGAAATGCCGTATGGTAAAGAAGCCACGGAAGAATTGACCAAGATTGTTGAAGGAAAATGCTTAAGGATCCTTGTTTATGAAATAGACTCTTACGGACGTCTTGTGGGAGATATCTACTGCGATAATAATACCTTTGTTCAGGTATATATTTTCTTACTCACATTTATATTGTACCTTTATTTATGTCTGACTAAAACACAAAATTCATATCTAAGTTTTCATGGTTCATTTCTTTATTTATTAATAAGGAATTAATGCTGAAGAAGGGATGTGCGTGGTATTACCCTCATTATGATAAGAGAGAGGAATTAAAAAATGTAAATAACGTTTCATGCCAGCAATTAAAACATTTTAACTTTCTATTGGTTTGTTTTGAGTTTAATTTAAAAACTCTGTTTTAAGCTGATAATTAATAACTCCGCGTCGTTGCAGTGGGAAAACGAAGCTAAAGTGAGTCAAGTTGGATTATGGGCTTCTTCCGACCCTGAAGAGCCATGGGAATGGAGAAAGAATCAACGGAATATTGCAATTAACACCGTTCCACGTCACAATTGTAGAAAGAATATCCCACCCAGATTACAGAGACTAGCAAACAAGAAAAACAGAATTCACAAGTCCTGAACTATGTGGTTTTGAGTTCAATGATCCACAAATATGTAATATGACTAGAGAAATTATAGACCTGTGTGGAAAAATTTCAGTTGAATCCTTTTCTCTTCTATTGCTTATTGGTTACTAAAATCTTTCCGTAAATACTTTATATCTTTACAATCATGTGGGGAGGGGAGAATGACACTTTAGAACCCGCTGGGAAAATTAATGTTCCGATAACGACTTGTTAAGATTTTTTTAGTAATATTTACATTTGAAAATTCTTAAAATAAATATTGACAATTTAGGTCATAACAGGATAAAACATTAATGTTATTCTTTTATAAGAATTTATAAAAGAAACATTTCCAGTATTTTGCTTTTCTACCGAGAGAGATCATACAAAAATGAAATGAAAATATATTTTTAATATTCAGTCAGTCTTTTTTCTATTCGGTTCCAGAATACATACATAATTACGTATATGTGTAAGTTCTGAGCTCCTTTTTACGCATCTTCGTTCTTGAGCTTCGTCTCTATGTATCTTCATTCATAAAGCAAGACCCATCAGATCAATTCAAATTTGTGGATGATCTTGATGAGTTGGGAGGTGAAAGAAACGTTGATGGAAAGATACAGACAAATGTAATTACACCGGAGATAATGAAAATCTTAGAGGTTAATAGAGCATTTGTTTAATGCATCCCGGAGGTGTATAGTTCAAAGAATAATAGCAAGGTTATCAAACCTGGACCAGCCACTGAATCATTTGGGGTACTGAGTCAAGGGCCAGTGGGTTAGAATGGAGTCAAACCAGAGCTGACCTGGGGCCAAACCGGGGAGAAAGTAAAAATTTCTGGATTATTAATATGATATTCCAAAGAAACAAAAATCAAATTTTTTTTTTTTGAAAAAAGGTGAAACTGGGTTGTTGCCCCAATCGGACCTGACCGGTTTACCTACTGGTTCACCGGTTTTCGGGTTTAATTACTTGGATTTATGGAGTGTAATAGTATATACGTACCTGTTGATATTTAAATATCATGGCAAAAAAGAGAAAGAAAGCAGATATTTAGATAGCTCAAGTAATGAGAATGAGGCCAAAATGAATTATCAGTAATTTTTTTATAAACTAAAAAAGCATCAGTAATTCAGTACTAATATTATTTACTAAAATAAAAAATTAATATTATGAGTATCAATGTCATCATCATGATTCGTGAATAAAGAATATACTCCTCCGGTCCTTAATACATAAGACATATTTTTGAAGTTGATCTTGTTCCTAAATATAAGACATAATTTACATATTTTTCAATCCTTTCTTAATTTACCTATATTGAAGCTTTCTCACCAATAATCAAGGAGAAGAAGGAATTAGGGAATTAAAGAAGATGACTGGGGTGTTTTATAAAGTACATGTGATATTAACTAACTTTCTTATTAATCTAATGAAATTAGATAAATATATCTTATATTAAGGACCGGAGGAGTATATTTCAATATTTCCGCGTGCATAAAGCTTCTTATGGGTGTGTCGTGTGTGTTTACATTTTTAGCTATGCGAATCTCTAATTAAATCAATCAACTAATTAATTAGTTTTTTGTGATTTTATTAACCTAAAGTATTTTTTTTTAATAGTACTTAGTATCATAAAGTAATTTTTTGTGCATTTAACACTCTAAAAGTGCATAATTGAAGTACTCAATATGAAGAAATTGTAAACCACCTCGTCCAAAAGGAGAACATCGTTCCAGCTCAAAAAAGAGTAGAACATCGTTCTAAAAACGAAATTGCCCTGTTGATGTTTAAATATTCTGGCCAAAAAGGAAAATGAAATCTTGATAATTATAAATTAAACTATTATCTTACTCATCAATTTCGATTTAATATAAGTTTAGCATCAGTATTAATAGTATTATTTACCAGAATGATAATATTAATAGTATCAGTGTTAATGAAATAAAAAATACAAATTTCAATCCTTCCATATGCATGAAAAATATATAAATTTTATGTGCGTGTACGCGTTTTTATATAAAATATTTATAGCAATGCCATTTTTTTTTCTTTCGACTGTTGCCATCGCCTGATGATGGACGTACGAGTCTTGTTTTAGGGGACGATAAGATTTATCCTATTTTATTATGACATAGACTTTTAAAGTGATTTAGTTACATGATTTATTATTTCAATGTTACAGACTTTAATGAGTTTTTTTTATACACTACAAACTTTAATGAGTTTGTTGGCAAAAAAAAGGTTAGTTAGAAATAAAACGATTCCAAGATTTTGATTTCCTTGCAAGAAAGTGAAATGAAAAAACTCCCTCCGGTCGTAAATATAAGATAAAGTTGACATTTTTAGAGAAATCAAGGAAGCTAATTAAATTACTGTAGATTATTTCTATTTTTATTTTTTTCTCCAAACTAATTAGTTTGACTAATAAACTAATATATAATCTAAGGATGCACAACATACGATATGATTAAGTAACTTATTTAGTTTCCCTAATTTCTCCAAAAAAGTCAACTTTATCTTATAATTGGGACCAGAGGTAGTATAATTTAAATAATTCAAGTTGGATATAAGCAGTTAGATTTAGATTTAAATAATAATTCAAGTTGCATCGTATTAAATCTTTTTTCTGTTAGGTTAATTCCAGAATACGTATGTGTTTGTCGGTTAAAGTGAAGTTCGTTGAATGTCAAGAAATTGTAAACCGCATTGTCCAAAAGTAGAGAAAACAGTGCCTTCCAGTTCTAGAAATGAAGGTTCTTTTTGCAAATTGGCTTGTTGATACTTAAATATTCTGGGAAAAAAAGAAAAAGAGAAAGAAATCTTGATATTTAAAAATTTTAATGCTATCAGTATCCATTTCACTGTGATTCGTGAATAAAGAATATATATTTCAATCTTTCCGCATGTATCAAACAATGATTGATTAGTTAGTTATTTTTTTTTTTATTTGAATGTTATAGACTTCAATATAAGTTAGTTTTTTTGTTGTTGCCAGAAATATAAGTTAGTTAGAAAAGAAACAATTCCAAAATTTTTCTTTCCTACCAAGAAAGTACATAAATATGGAAATGAAAATATTTTATTAATATTTAGTTAAGTCTTTTTTCCCCTATTCCGTTTGAGAATACGTACACCGACCTCTATATATATATATATATATATATGTGTGTGTGTGTGGTGTGTATGTATAAGTTTTGAGCTTCGTTTTCACGCATCTTCGTTCTTAAGCTTCGTTTTTGCGTATCTTCATTCATAAAGCTAGATCCAAGGTCTTCATTTTTTCTTTTGGAATAGAAAACTTTTGGTCTAAAGAGATCAAGGGAAACAAACGGACAAAGGAACAAGCAATCATCTGGGAGAAAATATTTCTACAGGTATTATATGCAATAATCTCTTATTCATGTTTTTAGTTAATTCATATGTCCTTCTTTTGATTTAAAGTGTAAAGCATAATCCTTGAGATAATAACAGCCTGCGATGATTTGCATATGAAAAGGCATGATTCCACATAACTCTAAGTGAGTCATGTAATTAACACACACATAGAAGTTAAATCCAGCTGAAATAAATAAAACTGAAAGCAGATCTACGACACCTATGTTCTTTTCACAAGATTTAGAAATCCCAAATTAATTAGTTTGTTCCGATCTTATGATGATTTAAAGTTGAAAGCATAATTCTTAGCTTGAGATGCGGATTAAAAGCATATGATGATTAACATCTGTACTAACCATCGTGAATCTTAGCATAAGATGATTAGCATAAACCCTGGCATGATGTAGATTAGAAAAATTTTAACATCTCAACATTTTGCTTATGTTTTTGTCCGCTTTGAAAGCTCATCCCTTCCGGCTTTAAAACACATCGAGAGGGGAGATTTCTAAATCCTTATAAAGAGTCTTTCGTTACTCTCCCCAATTGATGTGAAACTTCACAATCCACTCCTTGGAATCCAACATCCTCACTGACACATCAATCGAGCCTGGCTCTCATATCAATTGTAAAATCTCAGCGACTCACTCTCGATATATATTTTCCATTTTGGGCATCACCCATCACAGTTTTAAAACACATCTATTGTATATACCCAGAGTCTTATTTCGTTCCCCTCCCCGCTTCACATTTTCACGTAGTCTTTTTCACTAGATTCAGATGTCTCTAATTAGAACTTTAATAAAAGGACAAAACTTAGTCTTTTTCCAGTATGCAGGTATTTAATGTTCTATTTTAAGTGGATTCCTCGAGTAGGTACCCAATTATGCAGAGTTATTTTCAAGGAAAACTTCAAGTCATTACCCGAGTAAGTGGTGCCCAAAGAGTAAGTTTACTCGAGTAAGTACTCGAGTAACAAGGTATGTTCTCTCTGCCTTGAAATCCTGCCAACATTACTGGAGTAAAGCATCGAGTAACCAAAAGTTTATTTGAAGGTTTACTCGAGTTGGTACCCGAGTAACTCATAAAGTTGTGAGTGCATTACTCGAGTAGGTACCCGAGTAAACATATATTTCTAAAGGTTTGAAAATTGGTTATTCCATGCACTACCCGAGTGATCTTAAATTTTTCTGTTGACTTGCAGTTGATCAAAGATTTCCCGATGATACTCGAGTAAGTACTCGAGTAAACTTCAAAGAATACTCGAGTAGCTACTCGAGTAAGCAAACCCAGAAATCCAGAAATCATTCAAACGTTCATTGATTTGTTTCCTATATGATTAATCTTTCATTGTATTAGTATTCTTAGTCTATTTACAGATAAACAATGAAGAAATCATATCAAGTAATGGAAGTCAAATGAAACGTTCAAATGCCAACCACCGCCAACGGATATTTTTCAAAAACTGAAAAGTCAATAGTGGATGCGCACTCTCCAACGGACGAAAGGAAAATGTTCCAACGGTCTTCACCAATATGTCTATATATATGGGAACATCCAGACAGAGAAAGAACAAGAACACACACAAATGTATCATCAAGTTCATTGCTCTGTTTTCACATTATAATTATATTTCTATGCTTCAGTGATTCTTATTCACTCTGTAAGAGAGATATTTCATTCAAACTCAATATTTGTTATTGAGATAACTTAAGGTTGTGGAACCTTGAGTTGGGATTGGATTATAACTTGTAAGTGGGAGCGAGTGTCCAGGTGAAGGAACTTGCTTGTACTGAGGTGCCAAGAACCCACTGAATCTTGGAAGTTATAGTGAAACTCTCAGAGAAGCTCTGAGGACTGGACGTAGGTCAAAGTGGTTGTGACCGAACCAGTATAACTCCCGGTGTACACTTCGGTGATATTTCTCCTTACTCCTTACTGTTTTAATTTCACTGTTAAAGTTTTACATTTCCGAAGAAATTTTAGTATCACCCAATTCACCCCCCTCTTAGGTGAAACACTTGTTCTAACAAGATAGACATGGAAAAAGGTAGAAATGAAAAGGAAGGAAAACAGAAACAAAAAGAAAAAGCCCAGAATTTGAAATTGAAAGAAGGTGGGCAGATAGGAGAGAAACAAATTGGGCTTAAGGTGAAACAAAATGGGCTTGTAGAGAACGTTTTGGAAGACTCAGAAGATGTAATGGAGAAAAATAGGATGGGCCTAGACAAGAAGGGACTGAACAAGACAAATCCACTAAGCAACAATAACTCTATATTGGCCGAAAAAATACTGGAAGACTTAATACAAAAAAATGCCCAGTAGGGATATGGCAATTGATGATACGGAGCCCCCAGATCCTCACAAGCCGAATCAACAATTAGGCCTAGTAGACGTGGAGATGACAATGGAGGAGCAAGCTTGCATGGAAAAGGAGCAAGTCTGCATGGCTGAAGAGCTGGGAACTAAGATAGGAGAGCCTCATGCTAAGGAGGCATTGAAGTGAGTCCTCTGAGGGAATTCGTTATCTCTTTGTGTTTATTTTTTAATGATTGTAGTTTGGAATGCTAGAGGGGCAGCCGGTAAGTCTTTCGGACTGGCCCTGAAGAATCTTACGAAAAAGATCAAACCAAGTATTGTGGTGCTTCTAGAAACTAGATGCAGTGGAATTGTTGCCCAGAAAGTAATTAAGCGTATGGGGTTCCGGTTCCAAATTCTAGAAGAAGCTAGAGGATTTTCGGGTGGTATATGGATCTTGTGGAATGATGAAGAGATACAAATCAATGCAATTGAGCAACATTATCAATTCATGCACTGCTTAGTTACTGGAGTTGGTAGACGCCCTTGGTGCTTCACTGTAGTTTACGGAAATCCAAGAGAAGCAGAAAGAAAGATTATGTGGGAGGAACTCTGGGAAATCTCCAAAAAAATAAATATCCCTTGGATGTTGGCAGGAGACTTCAACGATATAAGAGGGCCTGAAGAACAGAGAGGAGGAGCGATGGTTAATGAAAATAAATGCCGAAGATTTCAAGACAATATAGAAAGATGCCAGCTGATAGACTTGGGATATGAGGGGCCTAGATTTACATGGAGAGGTCCGATCAACCAATTTGCAAGCTGTATTTACAAGAGGCTTGATCGTGGTCTTTGCAATGTGGCTTGGAGGAATGAATTTAATGAAGCTGTGATCAAAGTGGGTGAAAGAGTTCAGTCTGACCACCACCCGCTAATTATTTCACTACTTAAAACTAGCTTAGGAAGAGAGAATCGCCCATTTCAATTTGAAGCTACTTGGTTAAAGCACCAGGAATTCAAAAAATTTTTAATTGAGAACTGGAGTTCCCGTGATAATGCCAGGGAGGCCCTTGAAAGTTTGAAACCAAGACTTTTAGATTGGAACTCTAATGTCTTCGGTCACAATTTGAAGCAAAAGAAGGATATCACCAAAAGATTAAGGGGGGGGGGTGCAAGTTGCACTACAGGAAAGAAGTAGTAATTATCTGGAAGCACTTGAAAGGCAACTCAGTAAAGAATTAAATGAAGTGCTGGACAGAGAAGAGATTCTCTGGTTTCAAAAAGCTCGTACGTGGTGGCTAAACGATGGAGATAGGAATACCTCCTATTATCATACCAAGACTACTATTCAAAGACGTAAGAACCGTATCAACATGATGAAAGATGTGAATGATGTTTGGTTTGAAGGGGATAGAGAGGTCGGAGAGCTAGTTAACACTTACTTTAAAAATTTGTTTATGGAAGAAGACAATAATAGAAGCTGGCATAATACTTTCCATTCGTGGCCTGAAACTAGCAGAGAAGAGTGGGATCAGATTGCAGCTCCCATATCAGCAGAAGAAATCAAGAAAGCTATGTTTGAGATAGTAGGTTTAAAAGCCCTGGGGCCAGATAGGTATCCTACGATATTCTTCCAAAGGAATTGGGATATTGTGGGAGAAAATGTGATCAAATCTGTTAAGACAATGTGGAACAAGCCAGATGAAATTAAAGAAGTGAATAATACACTTATAACACTGATTCCTAAAGTGGACCGCCCAGAAAAAGTCACACAACTGAGACCAATATCTTTGTGTAATGTGGTCTACAAGTGTCTTTCAAAAATCCTGGTGAAGAGACTAAAAAGGATAATGCCAAAGATAGTGTCTCCATATCAAGTAAGTTTTGTTCTTGGGAGAAACATCCATGATAATATCACCATTGTCAATGAGTTAATTCACTCTATGAGGAAGAAAAGAGGAAAGAAAGGCTACATGGCAATTAAAGTGGACCTCCAAAAAGCATATGACCGAATTAGTTGGAAATATATGGAGAAAGTATTAGAGGAGATTGATTGCCCGGATCATCTAAGGCACATAATTATGGGGTGTGTCAACACAGATAACACAAATATTCTGTGGAATGGAGAAAGATTGGAAGGTTTTGCTACCTCAAGAGGTCTAAGGCAAGGAGATCCTATATCTCCTTATCTATTTGTTCTTGGCATCGAAAAACTTACCCACATGATTCTTGATAATGTAAAGGAGAAAAAGTGGAGAGGTATTAGGGTAGGCAGGAAAGGGCCTATGATATCGCACATGATCTTTGCAGATGACCTTATCCTGTTTACAGAAGCGTCAGGGGAACAAATAGAAAATATTCTCAATTGTTTACAAGAATTTGGATTGATGTCGGGGCACAATGTAAGTCAAGAGAAATCCTACATTTATTTCTCTCCCAATGTTAAGCAGCACCTCAAGAGGGAAATCTGCAATAAAAGCCGGTTCAATCAGGTGCAGGAATTTGGAAGATATCTTGGAGCTAACATTTCTTTCACTCACCGAAGGAAGGAGAGATTCAGAACAGTTGTGGACAAAGTTCGTAAGAGATTAAATGGCTGGCAAGCTACGAGCCTTTCTTTAGCAGGGCGGCTTACTCTGGTGAAATTGGTTACTAGCTCTATGGCATTATTTCCTATGCAACATGAAAAGATCCCCATGGGAATAATTGAGGAAATAGAACGCGCTCAGAGAAACTTTATATGGGGAGACAATAATGGAGTGAAAAAACGACATGCTATAGCGTGGCGACAACTATGTAGACCAAAGACTGAGGGTGGTATGGGAATCAAATCATTGGGCACAATGAATGATGCTTTTCTTTGTAAGCTTATCTGGAGAATGAGAACAGAACCGGAGAGTCTATGGGTTCAAGTGTTAATGGGAAAATATGGTAGGGGCCAGAGACTTCAAGAAAAATTCTCTACCAAAGTTGTGATTCCAAGCGGTGGAAGGAATTGGGAAAACGTTGGGATACTGTCAACCTGAACCTTAAACAGAAGGAAGACAAGGAAGACCAAAATGGGTTGATATGGCAACTATCTGCTAATGGGGAATTTACTACTACTAGTATGTATAAAAAATTACTTGACTTACCTGAGGAGCATAATCAATTCAAATGGAAAAGAATTTGGAAACTACAAGTTCCAGAGAGAGTTAGAGTTTTTATTTGGATTGTTGCCCATAATCGGCTTCCCACTAATATGGTTACCAGTAAGTGGGATGGATCTAATGGCAACTGTGGAACATGTACCTTTCACCAAGAATCGCAGATACATGTGTTGAGAAATTGTACGGTGGCGGAGAAGATATGGAAGAGACTAGTGCCCTGCAGTAAATGGAACAAATTCTTCTCGGACAGCTGGTCCACATGGTTCAAAAATAACACCATATTCAGTAGAGTCTATGATGATAGATCAGAATGGCCGGAGATCTTTGCCATTGGATGTTGGTTTTTGTGGAGATGGAGAAATGCAGCCAAACATGAGCCGGAATTTGATGTGCCTTTTAATGCTGTGGAGAGGATAGAGAGCCTGCTGGAGCACTATCGCAAGAAGTGGGATGGGGAAATAATGATGCCGGTCCAGGAAAGAATAGAAATGGTTGGTTGGAAAATTCCGGCGAAGGGCTGGTGCAAGCTCAACACTGATGGGAGCTGGTATGACAAAGGAATTGCAGGATGTGGGGGGTAATCAGAGGAGATGAAGGAGAGTGGATCAGAGGATTTTCCATGAGGCTTAACCACTGTGGATTAGTCGAAACTGAAGCAAGAGCCATATTGGAAGGTTTAAAGCTATGTTGAGAGATTGGTTTCAGGAAAATTGAATTAGAATCTGATGCGCTGGCTATGATCGAGGCAATCCAAAAAAACAAGATCGTCAACGGTTGTAACAGAGTAATAAAGGAAATCAGGAGGATGCTTCAAAGAGAATGTCAGGTCACTGTAAATCATGTTTATAGAGAAGGCAACCGGTGTGCTGATAGGCTTGCTTCCCTGAGTCTTGATTTGGTGGAAGGTAGACAGGAATGGGTGACACCGCCATTGGAGGTCGAAGATATGTTGCGAGAAGACTATCAGGGACGATGCTTCCCGAGACGCGTTTCTGACTTGTAGTGGGTGAGGACCCAATTGTATTACCAAAAAAAAAAAAAAAAACTACAAGTACTTTATGATCTGACTTATAGTTTAAATCATGAGTAACACTAGAATGGGGATAAGCAACTTCCCAGGCCAAATTGCAGAAAACACAATCAAGCTTTTCTCTAACCCCTTGTGATTCACATGTGAATTTCGACACACGTCATATATTTCAAACAAGCCAGCATGAGAAGTACATTCACTAAAATCAGACATGGAAATAGAATTTGGAGCTGCACCGCCTGATTTATTATTGGGGGAGAGATATGCATTAAAGTCTCCTAACAATATCCAAGCTTCCTTTGTTAGCTCCGCCATTGCTCTTATAGCTTTGCCACAACCTTGTCCTCTTCCTATAATTTGTCTCCCCATAAATAAAAGTCGTAGAAAACCAGTTATTTGAACCACCTCTGCACACAAAGAAGTGAAATTCTAAATGAAAAATGTCCGCAACAAAAATAAAAATTTATAAAATTTTAAATACACAGCCTCAAAAATTTATAATTCATATATATTCTTTAATAATTTGATAAGTAATATTTAATAGTTAAATAAGATATATTGTTTTAAATCTATAAATATTTTATACTTATTTAATTTATTTTATATATTTTTCTCTCTGATCATTTTGTTTAAAAATATGAATCTATAATAGATGTTTTTTTTTATTCTATTATGAAATGCATGTGTATGTATAAATAAGCATTTATATTAATAATTATTTCCAAAAAACAATTTAAGAATAAATTATAAATATCAAGTTTTATGGCCTCCTAAATTCTATCAAAATGTAATTATGATCATAGTTATTGTAGCTCTATCTCTGATATCAAAATGCGAGCTCTGATATCAGAATGGTATCAGAGTCAGGTTTTCAATCCCAAGACATATAGATCATAGTTATATTTTTAGTATCAGAGTCAGGTTTAGTCAACTTGAACATCAATATCAATCAATATATACTACCAATAATGCTAGCTTCATCCTGATTGGTTCAAGTGTAATGTCCACCTCATCACTTTCTTTATTTTATCATGACATAGAAATTTAAAGATGATTTAGTTACATGATTTATTATCTCAATGTTACAGACTTTAATGAGTTTGTTGGCCAAAAAAAAAAAAAAAAGGTGTTGGTTAGAAATGAAATGATTCCAAGATTTTGATTTCCTAGCAGTAAGAAAGTATATAAAATGAAATGAAATGAAAATAGGTGGTTAAATATTTAATAAAAAATTGTAGTTTAAATAATTCAAGTTGAACATAGGTAGTTAGATTTAGATTTAAATAATAATTCAAGTTGAGTCATAGTAAATCTTTTTTCTATTAGGTTACTTCCAGAATAGATATATTACTTAAGTGAAGGTCGTTGAATGTCAAGAAATTGTAAACCACCTTGTCCAAAAGGAGAGAAAACAGTGCCTTCCAGTACTAGAAATAAAGGTTCTTTTTGCAAATTGGCTTGTTGATATTTAAATATTCTGGGAAAAAAAGAAAAAGAAAAAGAAAAAGAAAAAGAAATCTTGATATTCAGATAACTGAATTAATGAAAATAAGGCCAAAAGAAATTAATAAGAAAATATTTTTTTTTTGTAAAAAAAGTGAATGAGGTCATCAAACAAAATTTTTTAAATATTAATATTACTCAACTATATTTGGAATTTAATAAAACTTAGGCATCAGTACTAATATTATTTACTAAAATAAAAATATTAATACTATCAGTATCCATTTCACCATGATTCGTGAATAAAGAATATATATTTCATTCATAAAGCTAGACCCATCACTTGCAGATCAATTCGTCTACATTTTGTTTTTTGGAATAGAAGACTTTTGGTCTAAGGAGAAAGGAGCAATCTCTTATTCATGTTTTTAGTTCATTCATATGTCGTTCTTTTGATTTAAAGTGTAAAGCATAATCCTTGAGATGATAACAGCCTGCGATGATTTGCATATGTACTATGTGTGTTAATGGCATGATTCCACATAACTCTAAGTGAGTCATGTAATTACCACACACATAGAAGTTAAATCTAGTTGAAATAATTAAAACTGAAAACGTCACCTATGTTCCTTTCACAAGATTTAGAAATCCCAGATTAATTAGTTCATATCAATCGAGCCTTGGCTCTCATATCAATTGTAAAGTCTCACTGACTTCCTCTCAATACATGTTGTCCATTTTGGGTTCGTTACCCCTCACAGTTTTAAAACATATGTATTGGACGTATCCAGACTTTATAAGACATCTTTCATTCCCCTCCTAGCTTCACATTTTCACATGATCTTTTCACTAGATTCAAAAATCTCTAATTAGTACCATACTTTAATAAAAGGACAAAGCTTAAGTCAAGTTAGTTACGTTATTTATTAAAAGTGTATGTCTGAATTTATATTTTTTGATATTTTGACTACATTTAATAAATATATTATAAGATGTTTTTATTTTATCTGAAGTGGGAAAACGAAGCTAAAGTAAAGCAAGTTGGATTATGGGCTTCTTCTGACCCTGAAGAGCCATGGGAATGGAGAAACAATCAATGATTACAGAGAATAGCAAACAATATCCCACCCAGATTACAGAGAATAGCAAAAAAGAAAAACAGAATTCACAAGTGCTGAACTGTGTAATTTTGAGTTCAATGATTCACAAATATGTAATATGACTTGAGGAATTATACACCTGTGAGGAAAAATTTCAGTTGAATCCTGTTCTCTTCTATTGGTTGTTGGTTACTAAAATCATTCCGTAAATATTGTATATCTTTGCAAGCATGTGGGGAGGGGAGAATGACACTTTAGAACCCAATAGGAAAATTAATGTTACGTTAACGAATTGTTAATATTTTTTAGTAATATTTACATTTGAAAATTCTTAAAATAAATATTGACAATTTAAGTCATAATACGATAAAACATTAAGGTTATTCTTATATAAGAATTTATAAAAGAAACATTTCCAGTATTTTGCTCTTCTACAGAGAGAACATACAAAAATGAAATGAAAATATATTTTTAATATTCAGTAAGTCTTTTTTCTATTCGGTTCCAGAGTACATACATAATTACATTTATGTGTAAGTTCTGAGCTCCTTTTTACGCATCTTCGTTCTTGAGGTTCGTCTTTACGTATCTTCATTCATAAAGTTTGTTTGATGAACTGGGAGGTGATGAGGAGAGAAAGTCCATCTAAAAAATAAACTCTTATAATTATGGTAGATATAGTTTTAGAGAGGTTTTTTTATGGATATTGTATGAACAAATTCAACACTAATAAATAAGAAGATAAATCTTGAACCCGATCGCATCAAGTGATTTTGATTGCAATAACCTCATGATTATAGAAGCTGCGTGCATGTATCGCATATGTTTCCTTTTGAGACTATTTTGATTTTAAAAGCATGTAGTCAGAGAAATAAATTAAAAAATTCCGTATCATCATGGGACATAATTCACAAAAGTATGAAATTTTAGAGATTAATAGAGCATTTGTTTAAAGCATCCGGGAGATGATAGTTCAAAGATTAATAGCAAGGTTATTAAACAAGGGCCCGCCACTGAACCGGCTGAGGTACTGGATCAAAAGCCAGTGGGTTAGAATGGCATCAAACTGGAGCTGACCTAGGACTAAATCGGTGAGAAAGTGAATATTTTAGAGTTATTAATATGAAATTCTAAAGAAAATAAAAAATCAATTTTTTTTAAAAGGTGAAACCAGGTTGATGCCCGGATCAAACTGGTTTACCTACCCGTCGCTGGTTTTTGGGTTTAATTACTTGGATTAATAGAGTGTAATAGTATATACGTACATGTTGATATTTAAATATCATGGCAAAAAAGAGAAAGAACGCAGATATTTAGATAGCTGAATTAATGAGAATGAGGCCAAAATGAATTAACAATAATTTTTTTATAAACTAAAAAAGCATCAGTAATTTAGTATTAATATTATTTACTAAAATGAAAAAATTAATATTATGAGTATCCATGTCATCATCATGATTCATGAATAAAGAATATACTCCTCCAGTCCTTAATATATAAGATATATATGGGAGTTGATCTTGGTCCTAAATATAAGACATAATTTACAAATTTTTCAATCCTTTCTTAATTTACCCATATTGAAGCTTTCTTAACAATAATCAAGAGAAGGAATTAATGTATCAAGAGAATAACAATATTATTATGGTAACTAATTTCTGTTGTATTTGTTATACTTTCGGTTGTAAGATTAATACTAGTTGTATAGCTAGACTATACTATTATGAGTTAATTCATTTTGTATATATAGACCCACTTGTCAATGAATAAAATATCAATTCATTTTCTCCAGGTTACTTTTTTTTTTTTTGGCCAATTCTCCAGGTTACTTTTGTATCATGGTATCTAGAGCCATATAATTTTTTTAGATACTTTCTCTCTCTTCCTTTCATCCCTTTCTCCTTTTTTCCTCTGCTCACCTTTTCAAACCGTAATCCCTTTTCCATGAGCCCATTGCATCATTGATCAGAGTAGTCCCTTCTATATTCATCAAAGTGAGAATCTGGCCTTGATTCTCATTGCTCTTCCTCTTGACGGCTCGAATTATTCTACCTGGGCTAGGGCGATGAAGATGGCCCTTCTCTCCAAAAACAAGTTCAAATTCGTCGATGGTTCAATTTCTCCTCCGTCGGTCGATGATTCATTGTTTCTGGCATGGGAACAGTGCAACAACTTGGTTCAAGGTTGACTTACCAAATCCCTCTCTCCTAGTATCGCGAAGAGCATCCTATGGTTTGATTGTGGCTCTGAGATGTCGCGATTCTCTCAAATTGATCTCTTCCATATCGCTGAGCTTCAAGAGGAAATCTACAATCTCAAGCAAGGCAGCCTTAGTGTAAGTGATTACTTCAATTAATTGAAAATTTTATAGGATGTGCTTTCAAATATTAGACCTCTTAAGGCTTGTGATTGCGGTTCTACTACTGTCGCTCTTCATCATCATGATGAAGATTCTGTTATTCACTGCTTGAAGGGTTTAAATGAGCAGTATACCTCTGTTAAATCCCAAATAATGCTTCTCGACCCCTTACCACCTATTCATAAGGTATTTTCTTTGGTTCTTCAACAAGAACCAGAACTGCATATTTCTTTTGATGCTAAGGTTCTTCTGGCGGCTAAATCTCCACGCCTTGCCCCTTCTAGCTCTTGTAATCACAAGCTCTGCACCCACGGCGGTAAACCTCATCATATCAAGGACACTTGCTATCGCAAGCATGGATTTCCACCTGGTTTCCGTTTTCATTTGTCAAATGCATCCTCTGGTCACACTCCTATATATGGTGAATAATGTATTTTGCTCATGTTCAAGTACCATCATCTATCAAGGCCTCTCCAATTGAATTGTCTTCTCCATTCTTTCCTCAGCTGTCCTCCGAACAATATACTAGGATTTTATCCTACTTAAATTCCTTTGCTCCTCCGAATGTCAATCTGCCTATGCCAACTCCAGTTTCTACATCTGTTGTTAATCATGTGTGTACATCTGCTCCTCTCACAGGTATTTGTAATTCATTTTCCTCACCATATTCTACTTGGATCATTGATTCAGGCACAACTAATCATGTTTGCTCTTCCCTTCCTTTGTTTTCCTCTTATCGTTCCATTGAGCCTATTTCTGTTAGTCTTCCTATTGGTACTAATGTTGTTGCTACTCTTTCAGGAACAATCATTCTTTCATCTTCATTAGTTTTACAAAATGTTCTCTATATTCCATCTTTTGCTTTCAATATCATTTTAGTCTCTCGTCTCACTTCTTCTTTTCATTATTAACTCACTTTTTCCTCTTCCTCTTGTTAGACTCACTCACTTCAACCTTCACTGATGATTGGTACAACTAAGCTCCTTGGAGGGTTATACATTTACACTACAAATATGCAAGGTTCGTCTACCTCTTCACAAATTCATCTGGCCAGTATTTCCAATGACTCGACCTTTACTCTCTGGCATCACCATTTTTGCCACATTTTCAACTTTGTTTTTTCTTTGTTACAGAAATAGATCCATGATATTACTTGTACTCCCTGCTCCCTTCCCTGTGATATTTGCCATTTTGCTAGGCAAAAACAAATTTCATTTCCTGTAAGCACATCTTCTAGTAATAAAATTTTTGATCTCATTTATGCTGACATTTGGGGTCCTTTTTTTGTATCTTCTGTTCAAGGTTATTGGTATTTTGATGACTTCCCATTTTTAATAGAATTTGAGATATATTTTGATATGTTTTGGGACTCATTAATGTTAAAACAAAGGGATTTGTTGAAGATTTTGATAAGATATCAATTTAGTGCATAATTTGGGGATTTTATTTTAAATATTATAATTTTAATCTAAAATAAAATAATTTAATACAGGATGATGATGATAATAATTCACTGTTTTGAATTAAAAAAAAAGAAAGAAATAGATCCATTTTGGCAGCCCGTTTAAATGCGGGCTAAACGGGCTTAGCCCGCGGGTTGATGCGGGCCAGCCCTTTTTTTTTTTTTAATTTTTTGGTTTTTTGGTTTTTTTAAATAAAATAAATTCAAATACCCTTATTATTACCTTTCATTTGATGTCGTGTTTAATTAATTCTTCATACTTTTTATTTGACATTTTTATTTTCATATTATATTTATTTATTCTATTATTATTAAATTTAAAAGAGATGTGTTTATATGTTTTTGTTATGTGAGTAGATGAAAAAAAGGAAAGCAAGAATAAAATTGACTTCATAACACAAATGTATAAAAAAAAAAGAAGTGTGATATGAGCGGGTGAAAGAGAAAGAGAGTAAATATTTTTTAAAAAAACAAAATTAAAAAAAAAAAGAATGGCAGGCTGGCGGGCCAGCCTGCCAACCCGCCTAAACGTTTGCCAGCCCGCGAAGGTGCAGCCCGCCCCGCTTAAGATTCTAGCCTGCGCGGGCTGGCCCCCAACCCATAGGCCAGCCACATTCCCATTACTAACCGTTTGGAATATATGAGAGGGATGAAATACCCTAAAATATGTATAAGGGTTCAATGACTCCAGAAGAGAATGTGACTAATGTTAGGAAACAATTTTGTGGAATAAAGTATTATTCGAATTAGTAGTGGAAAATGCCTAAACCCATTGTCAAAAATTTAATCGTGATAACAAAGTCTAATTGGGATATTTTGAGAGATCATTATCCTCTTCCAATGGGCCATAAATTTCGTCCAACATGAGGGAGCAAGAGGAAAATAAATGTTGAGATAATTATGCTAAAAGATGAAGCAATTTTGACCAAGTAAATGTGGTGGAAATTCAATTCCGTTGGAAATTGAGACGGAATTCAATTCCGTCTAAAATTCCGTCGGAAATTGTGAGGGAATTTCCGACGGAATTTAATTCCGTCAGAATTTGCGACGGAATTTAATTCTGTCGGAAATTCCCTCTCAATTTCTGACGGAATCAAATTCCGTCGGAAATTCCGTCTGAAATTCCGTGGCAAAGGTCAGAATTTCCGACGGAATATTTTCCGTGGCAAATTTTGCGACGGAAAAAATTCCGTCGGAATTTCCGATGGTTTTCTGACGGAATTTGCGACGGAATTAAATTCCGTCGCAAATTCCATGTTTTTTTGTAGTGACTCTTTCTCTTATTCTGTGTATGATGCCTTGCATGTATGTCATTTCATTGAATATGTCGGGATGTAACATTGCCGTTGTGAAATGCCGTTGTTGTGCTGTTGTGAAACATGCCATTGTGAATGCAGTGAAAGCTGTCGCAAAAATGCCGTTGTGTTGTTGTTGTTATGATTTGCTTATATGCTTTGTGATTGTACATGTTATAAGTGAATTGTTACTACTGGGATTTTTTTGAATCTCATTCTTTCTAATGACTAACTTATAGCAAGGGCAAGCAGTTCAAAGGAAAAGCAATTGACGACGCGGTTAGAGCTCCTAGCTAGGAGTTTTAATTTTGGTAGTTAGTTGTCATATGTTGTTGGGGATTGGTTGCACATGTTATATATATATTGAATAGTGTTGTGTAATCCCTTGTATGGGAAACTGAGAATAGGCAATATGCCCTGTAAACCCTTTATTAAGTAACAAAACCTAAGCGTTGTCAGGAATTTTTGGTTGCACTATGATATGTATGAATGAAACCAAACTGCACAGATCAATTATATTTGAGATGTGAACATGAGACAGCACTAAACAGGTTTTGGAAAAGTTTTAAATTAACCGCTGGTCTCTATTTCAACTTAATGATGCATTCTCGAACTATAAATTTGTCTATTAAGGTGGGGGTTACAAGGGTGACCTAATTGAAAAAGAGCGAAGGAAAGGGAAGCTACGGATTTTTGACAGATTTAGGGGGCGGCTAAAACACTGTATCTTCATCTTCTTCTTGGTGCTTTGGAGCAAAAAAAAAAACGAGAGAGTGAAGGAGAGGGAGAGAGAAGGCAATTGCGTGAAGTGAGAGGAGCAGTTGGGACCTTCGTCTTTGAGAGAGGGGAGGAGTAGTTGCCGTGGTCGACTAAGAAGGAGGGCTGAATTGAACAAGAGAGGAGGAGAGCGATTGATCCAGAGGAGAGAGGGCCGTAGCTGCCACCGCCGTTCTTCTTCTTGGTTGGTGAAGTTGAGCAAAAGTTGAGGACACATTTGGAGTTAAAGGTTGTTTTATTCCTCCTCTTCAGTTGTGCAGCAAGGAAGGCAATTTGTTCCTTCTTCTCTTGCCTTTCATTTCCTTGTATTATGTCGATTCTGAAGTGGTTTGCTGTCGAGATGAATTTTGATTATGATGATGAGTGGCCAGTTAATCTGCATTTGGATTATTTCAAAGCATTGCAAGGATTGAGACTTATTATTATTCTCTTTAGTTGTTAATGGCAATTATGTGTTAACTTTATCTTGTTCCTAATGCTTCTATGTAACTGGCCATCACTTGGATTGTTTTGTTCAATTAAATTAAGCTTGAGAAGGTTAATTTAATTGTAGAACTTAGGTAAAATTATGCTAGACTTGAAGTTTAGGATTAAATTGATGGTTTGTTAGTAACAAAGAGATATAGTTACTAACCTAGCATTGTCACTTAATGATTATTTTCTCTTAACTATAGCAAGAGATTGTGCATGTTAATTGAGGATATAAATTTGGTTTTGACTTGAGAAAGCTTAATCAAATGCTTTTGAACCTTAGACTAATATGTAATGTCTTTTAATCTCTAATGGAGTGGTAATTATTTAAGTCTCATGAATTACAATGGTGAGAAATAATCCTATGCTCCTCTTGTCTTGAAGTAGATTTTCAATTTAGGTTTGGTTAAGTTATTTTAATTTTGATACAATTGAATTTGGAAATAGAAAACTTTTCAAATGGTTTTACTCAACTTAATTGATAGCATATTTGTGATGATTACTCCGCTTTCGCCTTAGTTCTTATAGGAACGATCTTTTCTTATCACTTTATTACTTGACGCGATCCGTGCACTTGCAGTAGTGAACATATTTTTTAACCATCGTTGACGATTTTTCTCGTTATACTTGGATATTCTTTCTCAAAACTAAATCTGATGCGCATTTTCAACTTCAAAATTTCATTGTCTTAATTGAAAATCAGTTTTATACTTCTCTTAAAGTTCTACGCACTGATAATGGCCCAGAATTCTCTATGCTTGCCTTTTTCTCTTCTAAGGGCATCATTCATCAAACCTCTTGTTGCCACTCCTCAACAAAATGGTTTGGTTGAAAGGAAACACCAACATCTTCTCAATGTTGCTCAAGCTTTACTTTTTCAATCACATATTCCTATTGTTTATTGGTCTTTTGTCATTATGCATGCTACTTATATCATCAACTGTCTCCCCACTCCACTGCTTCACAATTCCACTTCCTTTGAAAAATTGCATAATTTTCCACCTTCTTATTCCACTCTCAAAGTTTTTGGTTCATTATGTTTCGCATCTACTTTGGCTCACCATTGTTCTAAGTTTGACCCTCGGGCAAGAAAATGTGTTTTCTTAGGGATACCCTCTAGTTCTAAACCTTATACTTTACTTGACTTAGCTTCTCATCAAATAATTTTGTCTAGAGATGTTGCTTTCCATGAATTGGTTTGTCCTTTTACTAATGGCATTGTCCTTCACCTTCTTCCACACCTCCCCTTCCTTCTATTCAGTCTTTTCCTTCTTTTTTGGATGATGAGGTTCCTTTGCCTTCCTCTAACCCTTGTGTTACTTTTCCTTCCTTTCCACCTCTTATTCCTTCATCTTCTCGTCCTTTTCCCTCTTCATCTCCTCTTGACTCTTCTTCTTCTTCTTCTATTATGCCTCCTTCCTCTCCTCTTCGTCGCTCTACTCGCCCCCACCATCGCCCTTCATATTTGCAGGACTATTGTAACCCCCTGCCATAATTATATCCAAAACACGCGATTAAAGTGAAATAGAGACCAATAAGAAACAAATAACATTTTACAAACCTATCTACTAGACGGGGTTTTCACAAATACCTTTCGAAATCATTTATAACCTGGTCTCACATTCACATTCCAAATACAATTACTACACAAAGATAAATCACATTTAATATATCAGAGTACGCAATGAAATAATTCCGGTAATTCCGGATTCCATTTATTAACTCAATCTTTATAGGGCATATTCGCCCCTACAAGCCCTCATATGGGGATTACACAAAGTCTTCTCAAATACACATCTCAAATACATATCCCAACTATAAGATAACCAACTACCGAATCTTCAACCCGAAGGAAGTCCTCTTCGCCCTTGGCTGCTTACTCCATCCTCGATCTACTACCCTGTTTGAAAGGTTAGTAGGGGAGGGTGAGATTCAAGAGAATCTCAGTAGGATAACAATATCAATATGCATGTACGATAAATGTTTAATGCATGACATGCTTGCATCACACAACTCATGATAACACAATGACAATTTGCAAGCTCAATGCTTTGAACAATATACCTATGGCCATAGCATAAATTGAAACATAGCTTCAAATTACACATAATTATGCAAAGCTAAGACATGCATCAACACATTAACACATATATCAAATACAAGCAGAAGAGATATGTTCCCTATACTCTTTCCACATAAGCTCCAGCTCCGGCTGCTCACGATCAGGGCGAACACCAAATCCTATAACCAAACAAGGACATAGGGTTAATCCCTTTTCCAATTCCTTAACTCTCAAACACTTAAGTTGGTTATCATTCACGAGCTTTAGGTGGCTAATCAAAGCCCAAACATATGCCTAAAGGCTTGGGAAACACTTGACCAAAGATCACCTTTTAAAAGTTCAAAATGTTAATTTTTGGGGGTTGGTTGCAGCCAAGAATCCTCTGGCTGCAGCCAGAACATGCACAGAAGGTTTTTGGCTGCAGCCAAGAATTTCTGGTTGCTGCCAAAACGTGTACAGAAGGTTTCTGGCTGCAGCCAAGAATTTCTGGCTGCGACCAAGACGTGCATAGAAACTTTTGCGTTGTAGCCAGGATTTTCTGCTGCAGCCAAGGCAACTTAGGAAATTCATAACTAATTCCAAAAAAATTGAAATGAGGTGATCCCAAAGCCAAATGAAATATATTCAAGTCCTCTACACAGGAAAAATATTGGCCAATTCTGGAAATCACCATACAAATACAGAATTACACACATTTCATCACTGCCCCAAAACAGAATCCATTTTCGACCTCAAACTTTGGACAGCTATAACTCCCAGTTCCCAAAATGAAATGGAACAAATTATATGTCCATTTTGAAGCTTGGGATGTGAAATTTAAGACTGGAAAGTTTCATAATTTTATGACATCATTTTCTCAGTCAAAACGTCCACACAAGCAGACTGTCCAGAACAAAACTTCAAGGGACAGATTTTCAGTTTTGCACCAATGATTCCAATGGTTCCCAAGTTCACACCAAATACCATTTCCACATAAATTTGCACAAGGAATCCATTGGGAAAACCTAATCAATCAAATTCAAATCATATTGACATGTTACCACAACATGTCACACAAATCACAATTCAAACCACAACATCACAACTCTTCCAATTCAAGTTCCCAAATCAATTCCAATGATCAAATACCACAACATGGCACCATTTTCAACATAAAACACAACCCAATTCATGCATTTCACAATTCCACCAAAATCAGGGCAAAAACCAAAATTCACAATACTCATCCATAAATTACAAAACTTAGATCAAAAGGCTTCAAATACTCACCTCTTCCTCTTTCCCAAATCAATTCCTTGATTCTTCATAATTCCAATTTTCCTCAAGCTATCAAACACCTTCAATCAAGAATCTAAAATCATAGAGATGAAGCTTTCATCACTATGAACAATATTATAGAAAGGTGTTTAAGCTAAAGAGGTCACCAAGCAAGCTAAAAACTCACCTCAAACTTTCTCTTTCCTCCCAAGCTTTGGGACGTCCATGGAGTGTGAGAGAGAGAAGATGAGATGGTGCAAATGATGAAGCAAGTCAGTTTTTTGGATCCAAAAACTGACCTAAAAGGGATAGGAGAGAGGGAAGAGGTGTTTTGACACTTTGACCAATCCAAGGGCTCACATTGTGCCACTTGTCAAGATCTTACTCCATCAACCATGAGTTCACATGAGCACACCACATGAGATTCCACCCTTTGATCTATTACACAAATCAATCTCAACCATTGATCTTGAAGTTACCAATGAGTTTCCTCTTTGGTAACCGATCCCTGATTATGGCAATTCCTCTTGAATCACCACCAAACACACCATATCATTCCTTTTCTTCTACAATGCGCCCTCCCTTCTATTTTAAGTCAATTTAGATGTTAATCCATAATTGAACTTAAATACAGGGTTTCGGCGCTGCTCACAACACATACGAATCACATGGGTGCCAAATCACACCATAATCTCCAAAAGGGATATTTATCACTAACCACATCCACTTTTGGAGTCATTAACCCTTAATCACAATTTGGGATCTTGCTAAACCAGGGTTTAGCAGTCCACTTCTCTCAGGCTTATTCTCTAGCCTCAAGTTTCAGAATTCGGGGTATTACAACTATCTCATTGCACTCTCTCTTCAGCTTGTGTCCAATCATCAGCTCAAGGTAATCCTTAATATCCTTTGTCTTTTGTCCTATCTTATTCCTCCCTTTCCTTTGATTATAAGCGTTTTGTTTTGTCTGCTTCTACCATTCCTGATCCTACTACCTACAAACGAGCTGTTAAAAATTCTGTTTGGAGAGATGCCATGACTAAAGAAATTACTGCCCTTGAACATAATTAGACTTGGGTCCTCACTTCTTTACCACCGGGAAAACAAACCATTGGTTGTAAATGGGTTTATCGCACTAAGTTCAAAGCTAATGGTGAAATTGAACGACATAAAGCTCGCTTAGTTGTGAAAGGTTATACTCAAATTGAGGGTGTTGATTACTTTGATACTTTTTCCCCTGTAGCAAAAATGACCACTCTTCGTTTACTTCTTTTATTGTTGCTGCGAAGGGTTGGTTCTTACATCAATTAGATGTTAATAATATTTTTTTTGCATGGTGATTTAAATGAAGAAGTTTATATGGATCTTCCTCCTGGTTTTACACCACCTATACCAAATATGGTTTGTAAATTACAGAAGTCTATTTATGGTTTAAAACAGGCTATTAGGCAATGATATTCTAAGCTTTCTGCAGCTTTACTCTCTTATGGCTATTCCCATTCTGCCTCTGATCATTCTTTATTTTTTAAGGCTTCTTCTTCTTCATTTATTGGCAACCTGGTCTATGTTGATGATGTTGTATTAGCTAGGAATGATATTTCTGAGATTACCTTTGTCAAGCAGCAACTAGATAAAGCTTTTACAATCAAAGATATTAGTGTATTGCATTATTTTCTTGGTCTTGAGCTAGCAAGAACTAAAGATGGTATTTTCCTTTCTCAAAGGAAGTTTGCTCTTGAACTTCTTGAAGATTCCGGTTACTTAGCCTGTAAACCAGCCATTACTTCTATGGATCCCCATTTAAAACTTTCTCAACATAACGGCACCTTTTTAAGCGATCCTCAGGCTTATCATCGTCTTATTGGTCGCCAGCAATACTTGACCACTACTAGACCTTACTTGAGTTTTGCTACACAACAACTCAGCCAATTTTTGTTTGCTCCTCGGGATATTTATCTTCATGCTGCTCACCGAGTTTTACAATATCTTAAATCCTCTCTTGGTGCTGATTTGTTTCTATCTTCTTCATCTCAATTACAGTTGCATTGTTTCAGTGATTTTGATTGGGCTGGCTGTATTGATTCTAGACGTTCTATTACTGATTTTGCTACCTTTTTGGATTCTTCTCCTATTTCCTGGAAAGCCAAGAAGCAAGCCATTGTGTAGCACCCGAAATTTGAAAAAACATGGAGCCGCCGCCAAAATTTTGAAAAAGGATAATTTTGGAAACCTTTTTATAACGGAAATTGGTTTACAAAAACCATTTAGGGTTCGAGAGTTGATTGTATGTGGGGAAGGTGTTAGGCACCCCACAACACCTATTCATAAGAATGGTTACCCTAAGTTAATCATTTAAAAATAAAAATAGCCTTTAACTTTATTATAATTACCCAAATAAAAAAAAAGAATAATTACAAAACTAAATGAAATGAAAGCAAAAGAAGAAAAAAAAAAGAACACTTATTTACAATAAGGAAAAATATACTTATTTAAAAAAAGAACATTTATTTACAACAAGAAAATAAGAAAAAATATATTTATTTACAAAATTGGATTTGACCTAGGATGAAAACCTAGGGCCAATGTTTTAAAACCCGGACCGGACAGTGAGCCGGAGAATTCAACGGGTCACGGTTCAAACGGTCGGACCGTTTGGGTGAACCGGTGATGTAATAATTAAATTAAAAAATATAATAAAAATGGGATAATAAATGTACTCCCTCCGATCTTAAATATAAGACATAGTTGATTTGTTTAGATATTAAGAATGTTAATTAAATTACTTTAAAATATTTATATTTATCATTTTTTTCGAACTATTTTGTCTGATTTATAAACTGATATATAATATAATGGTACACAATATATTATATGATTAAGCAACTTATTTAGCTTTCTTAACTTCTTAAAAAAATTAACTCTATCTTATATTTAAGACCAAAATAAATATTATTTTTACTGTTGCTTTTGCACTACTGTTCTGCTGTATGTCAAGTAACTCATAAACATGTAAAATAGTCAATAAAATATGAATAATATAATCATATGATAATATATTTTTGAACTATTCAACTAACTTATGTAAAGAAAGATAGGAATAAAATAATTTGACAAAAAATCACGATTTTTTTTATAAATACTAAAATTTTAATTAATAAGATAATAACAAAATAAAATCTTTTTTTATTAGCATAAAATAAAATCAAATAAGTCCTAGGACTGATTTTTAGGGCCTATACCTAATAGCTAAAAAGCTTAGGAATTCTGAAAACGTGTAGCAGAGGAGATGTAATGTACATTTTGAAAACCAATGAATGTTGAAAATTGCAATTTCTCTCTCATGTTCTCCTCTCAACTCAAATATCGACTCTTTGTTTCTTTTCATACTTTTCTCTCTCTTCCTCCTCTCAACTTTATTCCTTTTCCTTTCATCTGAGATATTCTGTTTCTTCTAAATTGAAGTTTGGCTTCGAGAGTCATGATCGAAGACATGAATCTCAAGTCTAAGTGAAGATCCACAACACGCTTTTTCAATCATTTCCGCATTTTGTTTAAAACTTCAAGTCATATAAGTAAGATTTTTTAAATTTACATCTTTCTTCCTCAGTTCTTTCTCTTTCCTTGACTTCCAGTTCATCTTCATTCATCTTCCTCCTTTAAGATCTGTCTCCCAAGAATCCATTCGGCTTGAAAAAACTAGTTTCGGTTCCGGCTGGAAAACGGTTTCCGGCTCTACAGCTGGTTCTCTTCGAGCTAATCCGATTCAACATCAAGAACGGCTTTTGACAGAGAAACGAGCCGTTGTTGTTGCTGGTCGACGGTCTGGCCGGTTGGACAGTCCGGTCTGGCTCGGTTCTTAAATCATTGCCTAGGGCCTACGTACCCTTTAGAGGGATCAAAGCCCACGTAATTTGGGGTAGAAAAATGTGTCACTTTGTTGGTGTTTTTTAGAAAAAAAGTCTTTATTTAATGTATTTGAGAAAACTATTTTTTTTGTTTGGTTTGCGTTTTTTATTTTTTCCAAAAATTATTTTCTCCATTTTATTTTCATTTATCAAAATGTGTCAAAATATTTTTTTTCTTTTTTTGAAAGAGGACCTAAGAAAGGGATAAAGAAAAAGAAGAAGAAGAAAAGTAGCACAAATTAAACAAAAAGGAAGTCAAAGATAAGAAGATTTATGTGTACCTTTTATCCTTTGAACCGCTAAATGCAACACGTCCAGCAATAATGTATGAGATAATTCAATTGAACAATAAAAAACCAATCCGCAAGACTACGATGTCCAAAGCAACGTCTAGCAACATCCAACAATGTCATAGTGCAAAGTGAAGTAATGTAATGTATATTGGATAAAGTCATAGTGCATGAATGATGAGGTAAGCATAAGGCATGATGAGGTAAGCATGAACAAATGTATATTGGATGAGCAAAAAGAAGAGCAAAGTCACATCGCATGAATGATATTGGATGAGCAAACAGTAAATCAAGTTACTTGGTGAAAGTAATAAGATCCCACGTATCATTAGAAATAAAAGAAAAGGATGAAAACTCAGACACATACCTTATCTCCTTGCTCTCCCAAAATTCTTGTGTGTCTTGCTTCAACTCTTGCACTCCTATTTATAGTCTCAAGGTAGGGTTTTCTTCATAAATGCTCTTTCTTTTTTTGAATTTTCATTTTTGATTTTTTTTTTTTTGTATTTTATGTTAAGAACTACCTAACTTGACCCAATCACCATCAATGGAGATTTTTTTAAAAATTTTTGTTTTTTTTTATTTTTTTTGTATTTTCTATTGATAAAACTTTATAGCTTGACCTAATCACCATTAGTGGGGATTTTTTCGTTTTTAATTTAATTTTTTTATTATTCTCCCCACAAGTAATTTCCTAATTTAAACCTATCAACATAAATGAAACTTTTTTCTTATTATTTCCCCTTGATGAATGACAATGCCAATCATCATTAATGAGGGGATTTATTTTAATTTTCGGTTTTTAATTTTTTTTATATTTTCCCCACAAGTAATTTCATAATTTAAACCTATCAACATAAACGAGACTTTTTATTTTTTATTTTTCATTTTTTATTTATTATTTTTCTTTAATGAATGACAATGCCAATCATCATCAATGAGGGGATTTATTTTAATTTTTGTTTTTTATTTTTTTAATGATGATCGCCAATTTGGACACCGATCATCATCAATAGGAGGATTTTCTTATTTTTCTTATTTTCATTTTTTATTTCTTTTTTTCTTCCAATGATGATTGCCAATTTGGATACCAATCATCATCAATTATTTTTGTATTTTTGAGTGGGGTTCGGACAAAATAGGGTGTTCACACACTGTGTCTAAATCTTCCTCTAAGGTTGAATATCGTGATCTTAGTGCTACTACCTGTTAAGCTCAATGGCTTCTTTATCTCTTAACAGATTTTCATATTTCTCATATAGATCCAGCTCTTATCTATTGGGACAACAGATCTGCCATTCAGATTGCAGCTAATCCAACCTTTCATGAAAGGACTAAACATATTGAATTGGACTGTCACCTTGTCCGAGAGAAGGTAATCCAACCTTTTATGGGTGTGTCGTGTGTGTATACAATTTTAACTGTGCAAATTTCTAATTAAATACATAAAATAATTAATATTGAATAAAAAGTAAATATGGTAATTGGTAAGATTCAGGAAAAATTGAGGGATAAATCCCTGTTTGACAAATTAATTGGAAAATGGTACATGAAGCATTTAGGCTCTCGAGGGTCAACAAGTATGAGAGGTAAAAGAACAAATCACCTTTAGTGTAAGCTCATTTACCAAGTTTGGTAGTTTTCTACCACTTGAGATCTCCACTCTGACAGCCAACAACCTTTTTTCCCAACGACCGTCAACTTTTTAACCCACCTTCTCACGCGCTCCCTCCACCCCTTCTCATCATATATCTGCTAACCTTCAAACTTCATGCACCCCATCGTTAGGATCTTATTGTCATTTTCTTCATTGTCGATTTTGTCATTGCGGACAAACTACCTTGTTCTTCTTGATCTATCAAAGTCATTGGCCTTAGTTAATTTGAAGAAGAAGAGAGTAAGACATGTCACCGTTCATTGAAGAGACTTGTTGCCATTCATTGAAGACGCATCTTTGTTGTTATTGTCCCTACTCGTCACCGTCTATTAAGGAGAAAAATCTTGATAATGAAGAAGGGGGAAACCCATTGCAATTCAATGAAGAATCATCGCTGTTGTGTGATTTTTGGATCTTGATTTTTAGAAAGTTGTATCTTTCGTTTTATTTGCACCTTTGTGGATTCAATTTGGTTGCTTTGCCTTTGTGTGGAATGGGATAATCTATTTTGCCTCCGATTTGTTTGTTCACCTCTACTAGTTCGATTTCAAGATGTCGGGGACTAGAGATTGGAGAAGGTGTTTTTTTAAATTTTTTAATGAGGCTATTTTTTTTGCTAGTTTTAAGAAGGGTAATTTGGTCTTTCCCCCTCGCATTTAGTGAAACTTAGGGACTTGAATGTTTCAGGTCCCATTCCCCAATTAACTTGTCAAATAGGGATTTATCCCCAATTTTTCCTAAGATTTATTCTATTTTATCAAGGCATATTCAATTTTTAAAGATGATTGATCTGTTACTTAATTTTTTATAATTTCATTGTTATAGACTTTGATAAAATTTAGTTAGAAAGGAAACAATTTCAGGATTTTGATTTCTGATTTGACCGTGTCTTTACGCCTTGGGGTCAAATGCAAAATATTTTTAATTCAAGAATTGCAGTATAATGCAACACTCGGGTCGTCTCACTTGAGAAGCCTTTTATTGAACTACCTAAGTAATCTAATTATCATGCAAATGCAATAAAAGCAAGGGGAAATGGGTTTTGGTTTTTTTGAAATTAATAATTAAAAGAAAGATGCAATTTAATTAAATGCTAACTATTGTTTTTGGTCTTTTTATAAAAATGGAGAATGAAAATGAATATAAAATGTATAATGAACGCCCTTGGAAATGGGAGAATGACTATCCTAGTTTAATTAAGGCAATGAGAGTTAATTTTCTCGAAGTCTTGAAAATAAAACCCCAAACGAACGCTTGGGTCTAGTGTTCTTAATTAATAGTTACTTATGCGAACGCAGCTAGTAACTATTCCTTAAGGCACTATTAGGAACCACTTAGAGTGCAATTAAAATGGATAAATATAACTTGATCCTCTAAGAAAGAATGCTCAAACAAGACACTCTAAAGCACAAATCGATTATATTAACTAAACAATAATATGCTAGCTAATAAAATCTCATTGAACTCAATAAAGAAAATATTCATATCAAGCATTCAAGTAACAAAATCCAATCCAATCACAGAATTTCAATCCAGAGAGATAATCAAACGCAATCTCAATCTCAGTCTCAATCAATATAATTAACATCCTAGAACTAGGAAATATAAAATATACAATTGAGAAATTGAATTGAACAAAATAACTCCCCTGTCTCAAGAGGCAGTGAAGTCAACCGCTTATCTCTAACTTCAATGGAAATTCAGACGCTGAAAGAGAAAGAGAAAGAAGTTGCTGGTGAATCTGGAAGTAGAAGGTCGATGATGATGATTAATGGAGGTGATGATGGTGAAGTGCAGAGGAGAATATGAGATGGTATGGTGAACACGGCAGTACAACGGAGGAAAAGGCAGTGACGAAAGTAAAGATGATGACAATGGTGGTTGATGGAGTCTGACGGTGGTGGTCTCTGTAACTCAGATCAAGGCTCTAAACTCTCCTCTTCAAGCTCTCTCTGTCCTTCGTCCTCCTTACTCAGTCGGAGCTGGTGGTAGAATAGGTTGTCCGACAAAAAATAAGAGAGGCACAGTGAAGGTGGTGGTGTGGGTTGCTTGAGAGAGGAAAGGCCGAAGTTGCTCACTAGAAAAAAAAATGGAGGATGATGATGATGGAGACGGCGGTGAGGAATTGATGTCCGACGGTGGCTACGGAAAAACAGAGCAGGGACGGTGGTAGTAGGGAAGGGTTGCTCGCCGGCGACCGTGGTGGGTGATGAGGCCGCCGGCGAGGTGGAAGAAGGAAGGAAGGAAGACGATGATGTTCCAGATGATGTGATGATCCGATGCGGCGCCTTACTCTATGATATATTCCCTCAGCTCTGTCTTTCTCTCGGATCGGGTCTGCCATATCCAAATCTCCATGTCCATCAGGTCTGGGTCAGGCTTCGGATATTGGGTCTGTAATTTTTTTTTGTTTGTTTTCTGGGCTCTTTCCTCTCTTTTCCTTTTTATTTTTATTTTTTCGTTTTCAGCTTAAGCCCAAAAACTGCAGCCCATGTCTCTCAAAACCAACCCAAATTGGGTCCAAATTTCAGATCCTCCCTTCACTTCAGCTGCGGCCCAATTGCTACTGTTTCTATATATTTATTTTTTTATATATTGGGCCTGCTTTATGTCTCATTTTCCAGCCCAGTTGCAAAAATTAACTTAGGCCTTGTCTCTTCTCTTGGCCCAAAAATTTGAATCTCCAAAATCCTCAATTCCTTCTTTAACACCTATAATGCAAAATTAAGCATAAGATAGCATCAAAAGTTCAAGGGACAATTGTATAAAAATAATTAATAAATTGTGAACATTTTACCCCTAATTACAATTAATTCAAAACAAATGTCCCTAATTAAAATTTGTGCTTAATCATGCAATAATGTCCTAGAAAATACAATAAAAATCCCAAATTAATCATGAAATATTATATAAAAATATGGTTCAATCAATTTCCCTCCTAAAAAAGAAGATAAAGAAATGAAATGAAAAAATATTATTAATATTCAAAAAATTTATTAAAAAATTATAATTTAATTAATTCAAGTTGAATATAGGCAATTCCTGGTAAAAAAAAAAGTTGAAAATTCTTTTGGTAAAAAGAAAGTTCAATATAGGTAGTTAGATTTAGAAAGCATATAAAGCATACTATTAAATCTTATGTATTCCGTTACACAATACATATATATATATATATATATATATATATAAACACACACGTCCCTGTTTTGACTTCCTTTTTACGCATCTTCTCCATTTATGAATTAAGCAAGACTCATCGTTTGCAGATTTATCCTGGAAATCGAAAGTTTGTGATACGTTTGGGTGCAAGGGAACAATTAGGAGATACTACTCCTATAGGTATTATACATAATCATCTCTTCTACATGTTTTAGTTTATTCATGTGTTCGTTCTTTTGATGATTTAAAGTTGAAAGCATAATCCTTGAGACGTGAATCTTAGCATAGGATGACCATAAACCTTGAAATAATTCAGATTAGAAAAATTGTAATATCATAGCTCATTGCTTTCGATAGTATCTGTTTTGAGGCCATCACCCCCTAAATCGCTTGAGAGAGGAGTATCCATACCTTTATAAAGCATTTTTTGTTCTCTCTCCAGTTATGTGAAACTTCACAATTTACATATTTTGTTCTCTTTTTAGTTGATGTGAGAATTCACAATTCACCCCTTTAGGCCTAGCATTCTCGCTGATACATCGAATGGATTTTGGGGTAGTAACCTCTTGCAGTCTTAAAATTTTGATGTTCAATAAAACAATATGGCCCGCTCAATAACTTCATAAAAATTTATTAATTTACGACACCTACGTTCTTTACACAAGATTTAGAAATCCCAAATTAATTAGTTTATTCTGATCTTATGATGATTTAAAGTTGAAAGTATAATCCTTAGCCTGAGATGCTAATTAATAGCATACGATGATTGGTATCCGTACAAACCATCATGAATCTTAGCATAAGATGCTTAGCATTAACCTTAGCATGATTTAGATTAGAAAAATTTTAACATCTCAATGTCTCGCTTTTGATATTGTCTGCTTTGAAAGTTCATCCCTTCCGGTTTTAAAATGCATCAAGAGGGGTAACTAAACCCTTATAAAGTGTCTTTCGTTATTCTCCTCAATTGATATGACACTTCACAATCTACTCCTTTGAACCCAGCACCCTCACTGACACATCAATCAAGCATGGCTCTCATATCAATTGTAAAATCTCAGCCACTCGCTCTCGATATATATTTTCCATTTTCGGGGCCGTCAACCATCATAGTTTTAAACCACATCTATTGGATATACCCAGAGTGTAGATTTTATAAGGCATCTTTCGTTTCCCTCCCAGCTTCACATTTTCCCATAGTCTTTTCATTAGATTCAGAAGTCTCTAATTAGAACTGTACTTTAATAAAAGGACAAAACTTAAGTCAAGTTAATTACGTCATTTATTAAAAGTGTATGCCTAAATTTATATTTTTTATAATCCGAATGCATTTAATAAATATATTATAAGATGTTTTTATTATGTCATATTAGAATTTTAAAAAGATGATTTAGTTACTTGATTCTTTCATTTTAATGTTATAGACTTTAATATGAGTTAGTTAGAAAAGAAACGATTCCAAGATTTTGATTATTTCTTACCGGGAAAGTATATAAAGCAAAGAAATGAAAATATATTGTTAATAATCTTCGTTTTCATTCGGCTGTAAAGAGGGTACTTATATGTGTATAAATACATTACAATCCATTTCAGCATCATATCTACGTCTCCAAACTACTTTAGATTTGATATTGATCCCTTTCAAGACTTAGAGGCAGCTCCCGCTTACCATCTCAACCAACAGTTTTGTTGGTTTTACCATTTACACACCTCTTTGTTCAGGAAGCAATAGTCATCGGTCATCGATCCTCATCTTAGAGGCAATGGCAACCGGAAGCGTTCTGATGTGCCATAACTTCCCCGGAAACTGTTTCATCTCTCAGCCTACCACAGTTTATTATTTCGATCCATTTTCCTCTCATAATCTTTTATCAAAACCCATCAATGTTGTTGGCCAAGATCTCTTCTGGTAACATCAGACTTATCAGGTATATATAAAACTTTGAAAACTTATCATGGATTATTCTGTGGAGAAACATAGGTCTTGTTTGATTTTCTTGCCCACAACACACTAAAATTTTGTTATGTTTTATCTGATAGGAATCTTTGAGTTTCTTTGATCATCTTCGTCCACACCCCATACCATATGCAAATTACGAAACCCCTCCGTCCTTATTGCCTGAAGGAGTCGAACTTGAACTACATACCTTACCGGTGAGAACATTAATATTTTATTTTAGTATTTGTTATTTAAATTTAATTATTCAAATTATAATTGTTAAATACTCCTATTTTTTTTAGGTTGATGCAAGAGCAGTGGCAGATGGGGATACTATAACCGTTTATGTTAATGCCTTAGAGGACCCCGCACAAATTCCTTTGATCCCTCCTTATGTGTTGAAAGCACATCTTAGAAGAAATGAAGCTAAAGCTATGAGAAATTATGCAGAGGCTGATGCTCTTCAACAAATAATTAACAACTACGGATTCCGGTATAGGGATTTCTTGCAATCTTGTGGTTTTCCCCCCGTTTTTCGTTCTCTCTATTTTTTTACCAAAAGGCTTGTTTGTGTTCTTTACCTGAATCCAGTTATAACAAAGTTCTCTTATGTTATATTGCACAGTGTGATTAAGTTTGATAACGAGGAAATTTTGGTGCGCAAATATAGAATTCGTTTGAGGTAATAATGAAATGTAAATTAGAGTAAATTACATTCACCATCTCTTTATTTTCTCTTAATTAGAAAAGCATGGACTTTACACTTCGATCGAATCTTGGTTATCGTCATCCGGTTTTAAATTGTTGATTTTTGTCTAGAGTCAAACATTGATCTGTGTTCTAAATGAAATCAGGGGCATTGATGCACCAGAAAGTGAAATGCCATATGGTAAAGAAGCCACGGAAGAATTGACCAAGATTGTTGAAGGAAAATGCTTAAGGATCCTTGTTTATGAAATAGACTCATACGGACGTCTCGTGGGAGATATCTACTGCGATAATAATACCTTTGTCCAGGTTTATATTTTCTTACTCACATTTATATTGTAGCTTTATTTATGTCTGACTAAAGCACAAAATTCATATCTAAGTTTTCATGGTTCATTTCTTTATTTATTAATAAGGAATTAATGCTGAAGAAGGGCTGTGCGTGGTATTACCCTCATTATGATAAGAGAGAGGAATTAAAAAATGTAAATAACGTTTCATGCCAGCAATTAAAACATTTTAACTTTCTATTGGTTTGTTTTGAGTTTAATTTAAAAACTCTGTTTTAAGCTGATAATTAATAACTCCGTGTCGTTGCAGTGGGAAAACGAAGCTAAAGTGAGTCAAGTTGGATTATGGGCTTCTTCCGACCCTGAAGAGCCATGGGAATGGAGAAAGAATCAACGGAATATTGCAATTAACACCGTTCCACGTCACAATTGTAGAAAGAATATCCCACCCAGATTACAGAGACTAGCAAACAAGAAAAACAGAATTCACAAGTCCTGAACTATGTGGTTTTGAGTTCAATGATCCACAAATATGTAATATGACTAGAGAAATTATAGACCTGTGTGGAAAAATTTCAGTTGAATCCTTTTCTCTTCTATTGGTTATTGGTTACTAAAATCACTCCGTAAATATTTTATATCTTTACAATTATGTGGGGAGGGGAGAATGACACTTTAGAACCCACTAGGAAAATTAATGTTGCGATAACGACTTGTTAATATTGTTTAGTAATATTTACATTTGAAAATTCTTAAAACAAATATTGACAATTTAAGTCAAAACAGGATAAAACATTAATGTTATTCTTTTATAAGAATTTATAAAAGAAACATTTCCAGTATTTTGCTTTTCTACTGAGAGAGAACATACAAAAATGAAATGACAATATATTTTTAATATTCAGTCAGTCTTTTTTCTATTCGGTCGTCCCAGCAGAATACATACATAATTACATATATGTGTAAGTTCTGAGCTCCTTTTTACGCATCTTCGTTCTTGAGCTTCGTCTCTATGTATCTTCATTCATAAAGCAAGACCCATCAGATCAATTCAAATTTGTGGATGATCTTGATGAGTTGGGAGGTGAAAGAAACGTTGATGGAAAGATACAGACAAATGTAATTACACCGGAGATAATGAAAATCTTAGAGGTTAATAGAGCATTTGTTTAATGCATCCCGGAGGTGTATAGTTCAAAGAATAATAGCAAGGTTATCAAACCTGGACCAGCCACTGAATCATTTGGGGTACTGAGTCAAGGGCCAGTGGGTTAGAATGGAGTCAAACCAGAGCTGACCTGGGGCCAAACCGGGGAGAAAGTGAAAATTTCAGGATTATTAATATGATATTCCAAAGAAACAAAAATCAAATTTTTTTTTTTGAAAAAAGGTGAAACTGGGTTGTTGCCCCAATCGGACCTGACCGGTTTACCTACTGGTTCACCGGTTTTCGGGTTTAATTACTTGGATTTATGGAGTGTAATAGTATATACGTACCTGTTGATATTTAAATATCATGGCAAAAAAGAGAAAGAAAGCAGATATTTAGATAGCTCAAGTAATGAGAATGAGGCCAAAATGAATTATCAGTAATTTTTTTATAAACTAAAAAAGCATCAGTAATTCAGTACTAATATTATTTACTAAAATAAAAAATTAATATTATGAGTATCAATGTCATCATCATGATTCGTGAATAAAGAATATACTCCTCCGGTCCTTAATACATAAGACATATTTTCGAAGTTGATCTTGTTCCTAAATATAAGACATAATTTACATATTTTTCAATCCTTTCTTAATTTACCTATATTGAAGCTTTCTCACCAATAATCAAGGAGAAGAAGGAATTAGGGAATTAAAGAAGATGACTGGGGTGTTTTATAAAGTACATGTGATATTAACTAACTTTCTTATTAATCTAATGAAATTAGATAAATATATCTTATATTAAGGACCGGAGGAGTATATTTCAATATTTCCGCGTGCATAAAGCTTCTTATGGGTGTGTCGTGTGTGTTTACATTTTTAGCTATGCGAATCTCTAATTAAATCAATCAACTAATTAATTAGTTTTTTGTGATTTTATTAACCTAAAGTATTTTTTTTTAATAGTACTTAGTATCATAAAGTAATTTTTTGTGCATTTAACACTCTAAAAGTGCATAATTGAAGTACTCAATATGAAGAAATTGTAAACCACCTCGTCCAAAAGGAGAACATCGTTCCAGCTCAAAAAAGAGTAGAACATCGTTCTAAAAACGAAATTGCCCTGTTGATGTTTAAATATTCTGGCCAAAAAGGAAAATGAAATCTTGATAATTATAAATTAAACTATTATCTTACTCATCAATATCGATTTAATATAAGTTTAGCATCAGTATTAATAGTATTATTTACCAGAATGATAATATTAATAGTATTAGTGTTAATGAAATAAAAAATACAAATTTCAATCCTTCCATATGCATGAAAAATATATAAATTTTATGTGCGTGTACGCGTTTTTATATAAAATATTTATAGCAATGCCATTTTTTTTTCTTTCAACTGTTGCCATCGCCTGATGATGGACGTACGAGTCTTGTTTTAGGGGACGATAGATTTATCCTATTTTATTATGACATAGACTTTTAAAGTGATTTAGTTACATGATTTATTATTTCAATGTTACAGACTTTAATAAGTTTTTTTTATACACTACAAACTTTAATGAGTTTGTTGGCAAAAAAAAGGTTAGTTAGAAATAAAACGATTCCAAGATTTTGATTTCCTTGCAAGAAAGTGTATAAAATGAAATGAAATGAAAATAGGTGGTTAATATTTAATAAAAAAAAAAACTCCCTCCGGTCGTAAATATAAGATAAAGTTGACATTTTTAGAGAAATCAAGGAAGCTAATTAAATTACGGTAGATTATTTCTATTTTTATTTTTTTCTCCAAACTAATTAGTTTGACTAATAAACTAATATATAATCTAAGGATACACAACATACGATATGATTAAGTAACTTATTTAGTTTCCTTAATTTCTCCAAAAAAGTCAACTTTATCTTATAATTGGGACCAGAGGTAGTATAATTTAAATAATTCAAGTTGGATATAAGCAGTTAGATTTAGATTTAAATAATAATTCAAGTTGCATCGTATTAAATCTTTTTTCTGTTAGGTTAATTCCAGAATACGCATGTGTTTGTCGGTTAAAGTGAAGTTCGTTGAATGTCAAGAAATTGTAAACCGCATTGTCCAAAAGTAGAGAAAACAGTGCCTTCCAGTTCTAGAAATGAAGGTTCTTTTTGCAAATTGGCTTGTTGATACTTAAATATTCTGGGAAAAAAAGAAAAACAGAAAGAAATCTTGATATTTAAAAATTTTAATGCTATCAGTATCCATTTCACTGTGATTCGTGAATAAAGAATATATATTTCAATCTTTCCGCATGTATCAAACAATGATTGATTAGTTAGTTTTTTTTTTTTTTTATTTGAATGTTATAGACTTCAATATAAGTTAGTTTTTTTGTTGTTGCCAGAAATATAAGTTAGTTAGAAAAGAAACAATTCCAAAATTTTTCTTTCCTACCAAGAAAGTACATAAATATGGAAATGAAAATATTTTATTAATATTTAGTTAAGTCTTTTTTCCCCTATTCCGTTTGAGAATACGTACACCGACCTCTATATATATATATGTGTGTGTGTGGTGTGTATGTATAAGTTTTGAGCTTCGTTTTCACGCATCTTCGTTCTTAAGCTTCGTTTTTGCGTATCTTCATTCATAAAGCTAGATCCAAGGTCTTCATTTTTTCTTTTGGAATAGAAAACTTTTGGTCTAAAGAGATCAAGGGAAACAAACGGACAAAGGAACAAGCAATCATCTGGGAGAAAATATTTCTACAGGTATTATATGCAATAATCTCTTATTCATGTTTTTAGTTAATTCATATGTCCTTCTTTTGATTTAAAGTGTAAAGCATAATCCTTGAGATAATAACAGCCTGCGATGATTTGCATATGAAAAGGCATGATTCCACATAACTCTAAGTGAGTCATGTAATTAACACACACATAGAAGTTAAATCCAGCTGAAATAAATAAAACTGAAAGCAGATCTACGACACCTATGTTCTTTTCACAAGATTTAGAAATCCCAAATTAATTAGTTTGTTCCGATCTTATGATGATTTAAAGTTGAAAGCATAATTCTTAGCTTGAGATGCGGATTAAAAGCATATGATGATTAACATCTGTACTAACCATCGGGAATCTTAGCATAAGATGATTAGCATAAACCCTGGCATGATGTAGATTAGAAAAATTTTAACATCTCAACATTTTGCTTATGTTTTTGTCCGCTTTGAAAGCTCATCCCTTCCGGCTTTAAAACACATCGAGAGGGGAGATTTCTAAATCCTTATAAAGAGTTTTTCGTTACTCTCCCCAATTGATGTGAAACTTCACAATCCACTCCTTGGAATCCAACATCCTCACTGACACATCAATCGAGCCTGGCTCTCATATCAATTGTAAAATCTCAGCGACTCACTCTCGATATATATTTTCCATTTTGGGCATCACCCATCACAGTTTTAAAACACATCTATTGTATATACCCAGAGTCTTATTTCGTTCCCCTCCCCGCTTCACATTTTCACGTAGTCTTTTTCACTAGATTCAGATGTCTCTAATTAGAACTTTAATAAAAGGACAAAACTTAAGTCAAGTTAATTACGTCATTTATTAAAAGCGTATGCCTGAATTTATATTTTTGATATTCTGAATGCATTTAATAAATATATTATAAGATGTTTTTATTATGTCATATTAGTATTTTAAAAAGATGATTTAGTTACTTGATTCTTTCATTTTAATGTTATAGACTTTAATATGAGTTAGTTAGAAAAGAAACGATTCCAAGATTTTGATTATTTCTTACCAGGAAAGTATATAAAGGAAAGAAATGAAAATATGTTGTTAATAATCTTTGTTTTCATTCGGGTGTAAAGATGGTACCCATATGTGTATAAATACATTACAATCCATTTCAGCATCATATCTACGTCTCCAAACTACTCTAGATTTCAGACTGATCTCTTTCAAGACTTAGAGGCAGCTCCCGCTTACCATCTCATCGGTCGTCGATCCTCATCTTAGAGGCAATGGCAACCGGAAGCGTTCTGATGTGCCATAACTTCCCCGGAAACTGTTTCATCTCTCAGCCTCCCACAGTTCATTATTTCGATCCATTTTCCTCTCATCATCTTTTATCAAAACCCATCAATGTTGTTGGCCAAGATCTCTTCTGGTATCATCAGACTTATCAGGTATATATAAAAACTTTGAAAACTTATCATGGATTATTCTGTGGAGAAACATAGGTCTTGTTTGATTTTCTTGCCCATAACACACACTAAAATTTTGTTATGTTTAATCTGATAGGAATCTTTGAGTTTCTTTGATCATCTTTGTCCACACCCCATACCATATGCAAATTACGAAACCCCTCCGTCCTTATTGCCTGAAGGAGTTGAACTTGAACTACACACCTTACCGGTGAGAACATTAATATTTTATTTTAGTATTGTTATTTTAATTTAATTATTCAAATTATAATTGTTAAATACTCCTACTTTTTTTTCAGGTTGATCCAAGAGCAGTGGCAGATGGGGATACTATAACCGTTTATGTTAATGCCTTAGAGGACCCCACACAAATTCCTTTGATCCCTCCTTATGTGTTTGAAGCACATCTTAGAAGAAATGAAGCTAAAGCCATGAGAAATTATGCAGAGGCTGATGCTCTTCAACAAATAATTAACAACTACGGATTCCGGTATAGGGATTTCTTGCAATCTTGTGGATTTCCCCCTGTTTTTCTTTCTTTTTTTTTCTTTTTCCAAAAGGCTTGTTTGTGTTCTTTACCTGAATCCAGTTATAACAAAGTTCTCTTGTGTTATATTGCACAGTGTGATCAGGTTTGATAACGAGGAAGTTCTGGTGCGCAAATATAGAATTCGTTTGAGGTAATAATGAAATGTAAATTAGAGTAAATTACATTCATGATCTCTTTATTTTCTCTTAATTACAAAAGCATGGACTTTACAGTTCGATCGAATCTTGGTTATCGTCATCCGGTTTTAAATTGTTGATTTTTGTCTAGAGTCAAACATTGATCTGTGTTCTAAATGAAATCAGGGGCATTGATGCACCAGAAAGTGAAATGCCGTATGGTAAAGAAGCCACGGAAGAATTGACCGAGATTGTTGAAGGAAAATGCTTAAGGATCCTTGTTTATGAAATAGACTCTTACGGACGTCTTGTGGGAGATATCTACTGCGATAATAATACCTTTGTTCAGGTATATATTTTCTTACTCACATTTATATTGTACCTTTATTTATGTCTGACTAAAACACAAAATTCATATCTAAGTTTTCATGGTTCATTTCTTTATTTATTAATAAGGAATTAATGCTGAAGAAGGGATGTGCGTGGTATTACCCTCATTATGATAAGAGAGAGGAATTAAAAAATGTAAATAACGTTTCATGCCAGCAATTAAAACATTTTAACTTTCTATTGGTTTGTTTTGAGTTTAATTTAAAAACTCTGTTTTAAGCTGATAATTAATAACTCCGCGTCGTTGCAGTGGGAAAACGAAGCTAAAGTGAGTCAAGTTGGATTATGGGCTTCTTCCGACCCTGAAGAGCCATGGGAATGGAGAAAGAATCAACGGAATATTGCAATTAACACCGTTCCACGTCACAATTGTAGAAAGAATATCCCACCCAGATTACAGAGACTAGCAAACAAGAAAAACAGAATTCACAAGTCCTGAACTATGTGGTTTTGAGTTCAATGATCCACAAATATGTAATATGACTTGACAAATTATAGACCTGTGTGGAAAAATTTCAGTTGAATCCTTTTCTCTTCTATTGCTTATTGGTTACTAAAATCTTTCCGTAAATACTTTATATCTTTACAATCATGTGGGGAGGGGAGAATGACACTTTAGAACCCGCTGGGAAAATTAATGTTCCGATAACGACTTGTTAAGATTTTTTTAGTAATATTTACATTTGAAAATTCTTAAAATAAATATTGACAATTTAGGTCATAACAGGATAAAACATTAATGTTATTCTTTTATAAGAATTTATAAAAGAAACATTTCCAGTATTTTGCTTTTCTACCGAGAGAGATCATACAAAAATGAAATGAAAATATATTTTTAATATTCAGTCAGTCTTTTTTCTATTCGGTTCCAGAATACATACATAATTACGTATATGTGTAAGTTCTGAGCTCCTTTTTACGCATCTTCGTTCTTGAGCTTCGTCTCTATGTATCTTCATTCATAAAGCAAGACCCATCAGATCAATTCAAATTTGTGGATGATCTTGATGAGTTGGGAGGTTAAAGAAACGTTGATGGAAAGAAACAGACAAATGTAATTACACTGGAGATAGCTCTAAAGTTTGTTTGATGAACTGGGAGGTGATGAGGAGAGAAAGTCCATCTAAAAAATAAACTCTTAAAATTAGGGTAGAGATAGTTTTAGAGAGGCTTTTTTTTTTTTTTTTTTGGATATTGTATGAACAAATTCAAGACTAATAAATAAGAAGATAAATCTGGAACCCTATATCATCAAGTGATTTTGATTGCAATAACCTCTTGATTATAGAAACTGCGTGCATGTATTGCATATGTTTCCTTTTGAGACTATATTGATTTTAAAAACATGTAGTCAGAGAAATAAATTAAAAAATTCTGTATCATCACTGGACATAATTCACAAAAGTATGAAATTTTAGAGATTAATAGAGAATTTGTTTAAAGCATCCCGGAGGTGTATAGTTCAAAGATTAATAGCAAGGTTATCAAACCCGGACCACCCACTGAACCGTCTGGGGTAGTAGGTCAAGGGCCAGTGGGTTAGAATGGAGTCAAACTAGAGTTGACCTGGGGCCAAACCGGTGAGAAAGTGAAAATTTCAGGATTATTAATATGAAATTCCAAAGAAAAAAATAATTTTTTTTTAAAAAAAGGTGAAACCGGGTTGATGCGCCGACCTGACTGGACCGGTGTACATACTGGTTTGCTGGTTTTTGGGTTTAATTACTTGGATTTATGGAGTGTAATAGGATATACGTACCTGTTGATATTTAAATATCATGGCAAAAAAGAGAAAGAAAGTAGATATTTAGATAGCTGAATTAATGAGAATGAGGCCAAAATGAATTATCAACAATTTTTTTATAAACTAAAAAAGCATTAGTAATTCAGTACTAATATTATTTACTAAAATAAAAAATTAATATAATGAGAATCCATGTCATCATCATGATTCGTGAATAAAGAATATACTCCTCTGGTCCTTAATACATAAGACATATTTTCGAAGTTGATCTTGTTCCTAAATATAAGACATATAATTTACATACTTTTCAATCCTTTCTTAATTTACCTATATTGAAGCTTTCTCAACAATAATCAAGGAGAAGAAGGAATTAGGGCATTAAAGAAGATGACTGGGGTGTTTTATAAAGTACATGTGATATTAACTAACTTTCTTGTTAATCTAATGAAATTAGATAAATATATCTTATATTAAGGACCGGAGGAGTATATTTCAATATTTCCGCGTGCATAAAGCTTCTTATGGGTGTGTCGTGTGTGTTTACATTTTTAGCTATGCGAATCTCTAATTAAATCAATCAACTAATTAATACTGAATAAAATGTAAATATGATAATATTCGGTAAAAATTGAGGGATAAATCCCTGTTTGACAAATTAATTGGAAAATGGGACATGAAGCATTTAGGCTTTTGAGAGTCAATAAGTGTGAGAGGTAAAAGAACAAATCACCCTAGAGGAAGCTCATTTTCAAATTATAGATGCTCATTTGCAAAACGTGGATACTTATTTGCCAAGTTTGGTAGCTTTCTACCACTTGAGATCTCCACTCTCACAGCCAGCAACCTTCTTTCCCAATGACCGTCAATTTTTTAACCCACCTTCTTACGCACTCCCTCCACCCCATCTCATCATATATCTGCCAATCTTCAAACTTCTTGCACCCCATTGCTAGGATCTTATCGTCATTTTCTTCATTGTCAATTTTGTCGCTGCGAACAAACTACCTTGTTCTTCTTGATCCATCGAAGTCATTGGCCTTAGTTAGATTGAAGAAGATGAAGAGAGTAGGACGCATAACCGTTCATCAAAGAGACCTGCTGCCATTCATTGAAGACCCATCTTTGTTGTTATCATCCCTGCTTGTCACCATCTGTGATGGAGAAAAATCTTGTTAATGAAGAAGGGGAAACCCATTGCCATTCAACGAAGACCAGTCGCTATTATGTGATTTTTGGATCTTGAATTTTAGAAAGCTGTATATTTCGTTTTATTTGTGCCTTTGTGGATTCAATAGTGTAGAGGGGATTTGATTGCTTTGCCTTTGTGTGGAAGGGGATCAATCTATTTTGCCTCTGATTTGTTGGTTCACATTTACTGGTTCGATTTCACGATGTTGTGGACTGGAGATTGGAGAAGAAGGTATTTTTTAATGAGGCTATTTTTTTGCCATTTTTAAGAAGGGTAATTTGGTCCTTCCCCCCTCACATTTAGTGACATTCAAGAACTTGAATGTTTCAGGTCCCATTCCCAATTAACTTGTCAAATAGGGATTTATCCCCAATTTTTCCTAAGATTTATTCTATTTTATCATGGCATATTCAATTTTTAAAGATGATTGATTAGTTAATATTTTTTATTTCATTGTTATAGACGCTGATAAAATTTAGTTAGAAAGGAAACAATTTCAGGATTTTGATTTCCCTCCTAAAAAAGAAGATAAAGAGATGAAATGAAAAAAATATTATTAATGTTCAAAAAGATGTGTTAAAAAATTATAATTTAATGAATTCAGGTTGGATAGAGGCAGTTCCTGGTCAAAAAAAAGTTGAATAGTTTTTTGGTAAAAAAAAAGTTCAATATAGGTAGTTAGATTTAGCAAGGATATAAATCATACTTTGAAATCTTATGTATTCCGTTACACAATACATATATACACACATGTCAGTGGCGCCTGTTTTGACTTCCTTTTTACGCATCTTCTCCATTTATGAATTAAGCAAGACTCATCGTTTGCAGATTTATCCTGGAAATCGAAGGCATGTGATACTTTTTTGGTGCAAGGGAACAATTAGGAGATACTACTCCTATAGGTATTATATATAATAATCACTTATTATTGTGTTCGTTCTTTTGATGATTTAAAGTTGAAAGCATAATCCTTTAGATGTAAATCTTAGCATAGGATGACCATAAACCTTGGCATAATTTAGATTAGAAAAATTGATATATTGTAGCTCCTCACTTTCGATAGTATCAGTTTTGAGGCCGTCACCCACTAAATCGCGTGAGAGAAGAGTATCCAGACCCTTATAAGACATCTTTTGTTTCCTCTCTAGCTGATGTGAAGCTTCACAATTTACACATGTTGTTCCCTTTCGAGTTGATGTGAGAATTTACGATTCACCCCTTTAGGCCTAGCATTCTCGCTGACACATCGAGAGGATTTTGGGGCCATCACCTCTCGCAGTCTTAAAATTTTGATATTCAATAAAACGATATGGCTCGCTCAATAACTTCATTAAAATTCATTAATTAAATAATAATTTAAATAATTCAAGTTGGATAGGTAGTTAGATTTATATATGTGTGTTAAATGATCACCTATATGGAATCTTTGTATCTATTCCGTTACAGATAGTATTTATTTGTGTATATATATTTCAGCTTCATACCTACCTATCTTACTTGATTGAGACTATCTCCAAACCTTGGCATAATTCAGATTAGAAAAATTGTAATATTGTAGCTCCTCGCTTTCGATAGTATCAGTTTTGAGGCCGTCACCCCCTAAATCGTGTGAGAGGGGAGTATTCATACCCTTATAAGGCATCTTTTGTTTGCTCTCTAGCTGATGTGAGACTTCACAATTTACAAATGTTGTTCCCTTTCGAGTTGATGTGAGAATTCACAATTCACCCCTTTAGGCCTAGCATTCTCGCTGACAGATAGAAAGGGTTTTCGGATCGTCACCTCTCACAGTCTTAAAATTTTGATATTCAATAAAACGATATGCCTCACTCAATAACTTCATTAAAATTCATTAATTTAATAATAATTTAAATAATTCAAGTTGGATAGGTAGTTAGATTTATATATGTGTGTTAAATGATCACCTATATGAAATCTTTGTATCTATTCCATTATAGAGAGTACTTATTTGTGTGTATATATTTCAGCTTCATACCTACCTATCTTACTTGATTGACAGTATCTCCAAACCATCTTTTTTATTTGAGAGCAGACTAATTCCTTTCAAGACTTAGAGCGCAGAGAGTTTTCACCCTCCCAAGAAAGTGCTTTTATTGAGACTGGAACTTGTGTAGAGGCCGATTATCATCTCAACCAACGGCCTTGTTTACGTATCTTCATTCAAGAAACAATACCCATTAGTTATCTCTCATCATCTTGGAGGCGATGGCAACCGGAACTGTTCTGAGATGTCATAACCCCCTCAGCAGTAGTTTCATGTCTAAGCCACAGCCTCCCACAATTCGTGATTTCCATTCATTTTCCTCTCAACATCTTTCATCAGAACCCGTCTATATTATCGGCCAAGATGTCTTCCGATTTTATCAGACTTTTCAGGTATATATATTGACGTAGAACTTTTAGCACTTTTTAAAAATTTACCATCGATTCCTATGACTGATGTTGGTTTTCTTTGTTAAGATTCCTGAAAAACTAAGAAAGCGTGTTTCGACATCGAATGCGACCCAGATTATGTGGTAATTATCTTGTCCATCGTCTTAGTGCCGTTGGTTTTCTCAAGTTTGTGTGTTATACATATACATATATATGATGAGACCGCTTATTCTAATTCTTTTTTGAATCAAGGTTTAGAAAACTCATAGATGCATTGAACAATTCAGAACAAATTCCTCAAACTTCCGAAGAAGTATCTCGGCTGATCATCAATGCCCTCAAAGGGCATCCAAAGGCCGAAGTTGAGGAATTACTGAGTTTCTACGGTCTTCCTCTGCCACACACTATAGCTTGCACAAATAATGATAAAACCTCTAAATCCTGGGCTAAAGGAGTCAAACTTGAACTGCATACCTTACCTGTAAGAATACTCATACACTTGTTGTTTTGCTATTGTTAGTTGTTAGAATGCGTACAGGCACTTGTAAATTAGCCCATATATGAATATGACAAAATGATATGACTAACATCTCCCAAGTTTTGTCCAAATGGTTATATTGTTATATTATGAATAATCATACATATTTTGGTTTTGTCTCTAGGTTGATGCAAAAGCAGTGGCAGATGGTGATACCCTAACTGTTTATGTTAGGGCATCAGATCCCGAAGAAGTATATTTGATCCCACGCCATGTGCTGGAAGCAAATGGTAAAAGAAAACAAGCTCGAGCCTTGAGGAATTATGCAGTGGCCAATGCTCTTCACCAACAAATCATCGATTCTGGATATCGGTTGGGATTTCAATCTCTTAATTCTGAAAACTGTATGTTTCTCTTTTCCACTTGAATGACTTCTAATTAATAAAATTATATTCTATTTTACTGTCCGCCAGTGTGATCAAATTTCAAAACGAGGAAGTTCTTGCGCATAAGTATAGAATTCGTTTAAGGTAATAATAAAATTAAGAAACATTAAAGTAAAATTACAGCAAACATCTCTTATATTTTGAAATCTGGCACTGACATATCTCTCTTGAATAGAATGGTATTTTTAACCTTTTAGGTTATTCATTTATTAATGTTGTGCTGGAGTCTGGGTTGACACGTGTCCTAAATGAAATCAGGGGTATTGATGCACCAGAGAGTGAAATGCCATATGGCAAAGAAGCAAGAGAACAATTGACTAAGATGGTTGAAGGAAAATCTCTAAGGATCCTTCTTTACGAAACAGACTGTTATGGACGTTTTGTGGGAGATATCTACTGCGATAACATTTTTGTTCAGGAATTGATGTTGAAGAAGGGATGTGCATGGTATTACCCTCATTATGACAGCAGGGAGGAATTAAGAAAAGTAAGTAATGTTGATGCTAACATAATGCTACATAACCTCCCTATTAGAATTAAAAATGTTAATATTTTCAGTTACATCTGAACGCACGATGTAACATGTCAGCACTTCTTCTTGAAAATGTCCGCTTTAGGGTCCTATTACTGCCTACATTGAAGGGGGAGGGGAACAAATGACCCTTTGTAAGGGTATCATAAGTACCTTATCTCTTGACGCGTTTTAAAAACTGTGAGAGGTTACGAGGCCCTAAACAGACAATTTGAAAGTGAGATGCTGAGATGTTATATACTACAAATAAGATTAAGATACTAGAAGCACTAGAGAAATAATAGTGTGCTGGATGCGTCACAAATAAAATTAGGAAGGAGGATGCAACTGAAAAATACTATTAGAGTGCTGAATTGTAGTTTTCCCTTAAAAAACCTTTATATTTGTTGGCTTTGAATTTAACTCTGTTTTTAACCTTATAACTTTGCATTTGTAGTGGGAAAACGAAGCCAAAGTAAAGCAAGCTGGATTATGGGCGTTTTCCAACCCTGAGGAGCCATGGGAATGGAGAAAGAAGCAACGACGTGCAATTAAAACCATTTCACATCACAATCATAAAAAAGTTGCGAAACCTAAATTACAAATAATTCACAACTCCTGTACTGTGTTATTTTGAATTCAAAGGTTTACAAATATGTAATATGACTCGAGAAATTATATGTATATACACTGAAAAAATTCAGTTGAATCCTTTTCTTTTTTTCGGATGAAAATTTAGCAACACGTTACAATGTACTCAAATATTAACGTTAAAATTTGATCAGACGGCTTCTTCTGCAATGTTTTGACTTTAGAACCTCTTTCATTGTAAAGGCGCCATCCCCATTAAGCTTCAAATATTCTTTATATGGCGTCCAAATTTATTTGTCGCATCAAGTCCCTACTCAAAATTTTCTTGTTTCACGCCAGCCATAACTTGATCTCAATGTAACATCCTAGCCCTCGCTCTCGATATTTTTCATTTTGGGGCCCGTTACCCTTCACGTTCTTAAATTGTATCCGGCGTCCTAAAGTATATTTTTAGTAATACTCAATATTTTTAAGTAGTTTTTTGTGATTTTATTAACCTAAAGTATTTTTTTTTAATAGTACTTAGTATCATAAAGTAATTTTTTGTGCATTTAACACTCTAAACGTGCATAATTGAAGTACTCAATATGAAGAAATTGTAAACCACCTCGTCCAAAAGGAGAACATCGTTCCAGCTCAAAAAAGAGTAGAACATCGTTCTAAAAACGAAATTGCCCTGTTGATGTTTAAATATTCTGGCCAAAAAGAAAAATGAAATCTTGATAATTATAAATTAAACTATTATCTTACTCATCAATATCGATTTAATATAAGTTTAGCATCAGTATTAATAGTATTATTTACCAGAATGATAATATTAATAGTATCAGTGTTAATGAAATAAAAAAATACAAATTTCAATCCTTCCATATGCATGGAAAATATATAAATTTTATGTGCGTGTACGCGTTTTTATATAAAAGATTTATAGCAATGCCATTTTTTTTTTCTTTCGACTGTTGCCATCGCCTGATGATGGACGTACGAGTCTTGTTTTAGGGGACGATAAGATTTATCCTATTTTATTATGACATAGACTTTTAAAGATGATTTAGTTACATGATTTATTATTTCAATGTTACAGACTTTAATGAGTTTTTTTTATACACTACAAACTTTAATGAGTTTGTTGGCAAAAAAAAGGTTAGTTAGAAATAAAACGATTCCAAGATTTTGATTTCCTTGCAAGAAAGTGTATAAAATGAAATGAAATGAAAATAGGTGGTTAATATTTAATAAAAAAAAAAAACTCCCTCCGGTCGTAAATATAAGATAAAGTTGACATTTTTAGAGAAATCAAGGAAGCTAATTAAATTACTGTAGATTATTTCTATTTTTATTTTTTTCTTCAAACTAATTAGTTTGACTAATAAACTAATATATAATCTAAGGATACACAACATACGATATGATTAAGTAACTTATTTAGTTTCCCTAATTTCTCCAAAAAAGTCAACTTTATCTTATAATTGGGACCAGAGGTAGTATAATTTAAATAATTCAAGTTGGATATAAGCAGTTAGATTTAGATTTAAATAATAATTCAAGTTGCATCGTATTAAATCTTTTTTCTGTTAGGTTAATTCCAGAATACGTATGTGTTTGTCGGTTAAAGTGAAGTTCGTTGAATGTCAAGAAATTGTAAACCGCATTGTCCAAAAGTAGAGAAAACAGTGCCTTCCAGTTCTAGAAATGAAGGTTCTTTTTGCAAATTGGCTTGTTGATACTTAAATATTCTGGGAAAAAAAGAAAAAGAGAAAGAAATCTTGATATTTAAAAATTTTAATGCTATCAGTATCCATTTCACTGTGATTCGTGAATAAAGAATATATATTTCAATCTTTCCGCATGTATCAAACAATGATTGATTAGTTAGTTTTTTTTTTTTTTTATTTGAATGTTATAGACTTCAATATAAGTTAGTTTTTTTGTTGTTGCCAGAAATATAAGTTAGTTAGAAAAGAAACAATTCCAAAATTTTTCTTTCCTACCAAGAAAGTACATAAATATGGAAATGAAAATATTTTATTAATATTTAGTTAAGTCTTTTTTCCCCTATTCCGTTTGAGAATACGTACACCGACCTCTATATATATATATATGTGTGTGTGTGGTGTGTCTGTATAAGTTTTGAGCTTCGTTTTCACGCATCTTCGTTCTTAAGCTTCGTTTTTGCGTATCTTCATTCATAAAGCTAGATCCAAGGTCTTCATTTTTTCTTTTGGAATAGAAAACTTTTGGTCTAAAGAGATCAAGGGAAACAAACGGACAAAGGAACAAGCAATCATCTGGGAGAAAATATTTCTACAGGTATTATATGCAATAATCTCTTATTCATGTTTTTAGTTAATTCATATGTCCTTCTTTTGATTTAAAGTGTAAAGCATAATCCTTGAGATAATAACAGCCTGCGATGATTTGCATATGAAAAGGCATGATTCCACATAACTCTAAGTGAGTCATGTAATTAACACACACATAGAAGTTAAATCCAGCTGAAATAAATAAAACTGAAAGCAGATCTACGACACCTATGTTCTTTTCACAAGATTTAGGAATCCCAAATTAATTAGTTTGTTCCGATCTTATGATGATTTAAAGTTGAAAGCATAATTCTTAGCTTGAGATGCGGATTAAAAGCATATGATGATTAACATCTGTACTAACCATCGTGAATCTTAGCATAAGATGATTAGCATAAACCCTGGCATGATTTAGATTAGAAAAATTTTAACATCTCAACATTTTGCTTATGTTTTTGTCCGCTTTGAAAGCTCATCCCTTCCGGCTTTAAAACACATCGAGAGGGGAGATTTCTAAATCCTTATAAAGAGTCTTTCGTTACTCTCCCCAATTGATGTGAAACATCACAATCCACTCCTTGGAATCCAACATCCTCACTGACACATCAATCGAGCCTGGCTCTCATATCAATTGTAAAATCTCAGCGACTCACTCTCGATATATATTTTCCATTTTGGGCATCAGCCATCACAGTTTTAAAACACATCTATTGTATATACCCAGAGTCTTATTTCGTTCCCCTCCCCGCTTCACATTTTCACGTAGTCTTTTTCACTAGATTCAGATGTCTCTAATTAGAACTTTAATAAAAGGACAAAACTTAAGTCAAGTTAATTACGTCATTTATTAAAAGCGTATGCCTGAATTTATATTTTTGATATTCTGAATGCATTTAATAAATATATTATAAGATGTTTTTATTATGTCATATTAGTATTTTAAAAAGATGATTTAGTTACTTGATTCTTTCATTTTAATGTTATAGACTTTAATATGAGTTAGTTAGAAAAGAAACGATTCCAAGATTTTGATTATTTCTTACCGGGAAAGTATATAAAGGAAAGAAATGAAAATATGTTGTTAATAATCTTTGTTTTCATTCGGGTGTAAAGATGGTACCCATATGTGTATAAATACATTACAATCCATTTCAGCATCATATCTACGTCTCCAAACTACTCTAGATTTCAGACTGATCTCTTTCAAGACTTAGAGGCAGCTCCCGCTTACCATCTCATCGGTCGTCGATCCTCATCTTAGAGGCAATGGCAACCGGAAGCGTTCTGATGTGCCATAACTTCCCCGGAAACTGTTTCATCTCTCAGCCTCCCACAGTTCATTATTTCGATCCATTTTCCTCTCATCATCTTTTATCAAAACCCATCAATGTTGTTGGCCAAGATCTCTTCTGGTATCATCAGACTTATCAGGTATATATAAAAACTTTGAAAACTTATCATGGATTATTCTGTGGAGAAACATAGGTCTTGTTTGATTTTCTTGCCCATAACACACACTAAAATTTTGTTATGTTTAATCTGATAGGAATCTTTGAGTTTCTTTGATCATCTTTGTCCACACCCCATACCATATGCAAATTACGAAACCCCTCCGTCCTTATTGCCTGAAGGAGTCGAACTTGAACTACACACCTTACCGGTGAGAACATTAATATTTTATTTTAGTATTGTTATTTTAATTTAATTATTCAAATTATAATTGTTAAATACTCCTACTTTTTTTTCAGGTTGATCCAAGAGCAGTGGCAGATGGGGATACTATAACCGTTTATGTTAATGCCTTAGAGGACCCCACACAAATTCCTTTGATCCCTCCTTATGTGTTTGAAGCACATCTTAGAAGAAATGAAGCTAAAGCCATGAGAAATTATGCAGAGGCTGATGCTCTTCAACAAATAATTAACAACTACGGATTCCGGTATAGGGATTTCTTGCAATCTTGTGGATTTCCCCCTGTTTTTCGTTCTTTTTTTTCTTTTTCCAAAAGGCTTGTTTGTGTTCTTTACCTGAATCCAGTTATAACAAAGTTTCTCTTGTGTTATATTGCACAGTGTGATCAGGTTTGATAACGAGGAAGTTCTGGTGCGCAAATATAGAATTCGTTTGAGGTAATAATGAAATGTAAATTAGAGTAAATTACATTCATGATCTCTTTATTTTCTCTTAATTACAAAAGCATGGACTTTACAGTTCGATCGAATCTTGGTTATCGTCATCCGGTTTTAAATTGTTGATTTTTGTCTAGAGTCAAACATTGATCTGTGTTCTAAATGAAATCAGGGGCATTGATGCACCAGAAAGTGAAATGCCGTATGGTAAAGAAGCCACGGAAGAATTGACCGAGATTGTTGAAGGAAAATGCTTAAGGATCCTTGTTTATGAAATAGACTCTTACGGACGTCTTGTGGGAGATATCTACTGCGATAATAATACCTTTGTTCAGGTATATATTTTCTTACTCACATTTATATTGTACCTTTATTTATGTCTGACTAAAACACAAAATTCATATCTAAGTTTTCATGGTTCATTTCTTTATTTATTAATAAGGAATTAATGCTGAAGAAGGGATGTGCGTGGTATTACCCTCATTATGATAAGAGAGAGGAATTAAAAAATGTAAATAACGTTTCATGCCAGCAATTAAAACATTTTAACTTTCTATTGGTTTGTTTTGAGTTTAATTTAAAAACTCTGTTTTAAGCTGATAATTAATAACTCCGCGTCGTTGCAGTGGGAAAACGAAGCTAAAGTGAGTCAAGTTGGATTATGGGCTTCTTCCGACCCTGAAGAGCCATGGGAATGGAGAAAGAATCAACGGAATATTGCAATTAACACCGTTCCACGTCACAATTGTAGAAAGAATATCCCACCCAGATTACAGAGACTAGCAAACAAGAAAAACAGAATTCAGAAGTCCTGAACTATGTGGTTTTGAGTTCAATGATCCACAAATATGTAATATGACTAGAGAAATTATAGACCTGTGTGGAAAAATTTCAGTTGAATCCTTTTCTCTTCTATTGCTTATTGGTTACTAAAATCTTTCCGTAAATACTTTATATCTTTACAATCATGTGGGGAGGGGAGAATGACACTTTAGAACCCGCTGGGAAAATTAATGTTCCGATAACGACTTGTTAAGATTTTTTTAGTAATATTTACATTTGAAAATTCTTAAAATAAATATTGACAATTTAGGTCATAACAGGATAAAACATTAATGTTATTCTTTTATAAGAATTTATAAAAGAAACATTTCCAGTATTTTGCTTTTCTACCGAGAGATCATACAAAAATGAAATGAAAATATATTTTTAATATTCAGTCAGTCTTTTTTCTATTCGGTTCCAGAATACATACATAATTACGTATATGTGTAAGTTCTGAGCTCCTTTTTACGCATCTTCGTTCTTGAGCTTCGTCTCTATGTATCTTCATTCATAAAGCAAGACCCATCAGATCAATTCAAATTTGTGGATGATCTTGATGAGTTGGGAGGTTAAAGAAACGTTGATGGAAAGAAACAGACAAATGTAATTACACTGGAGATAGCTCTAAAGTTTGTTTGATGAACTGGGAGGTGATGAGGAGAGAAAGTCCATCTAAAAAATAAACTCTTATAATTAGGGTAGAGATAGTTTTAGAGAGGCTTTTTTTTTTTTTTTTGGATATTGTATGAACAAATTCAAGACTAATAAATAAGAAGATAAATCTTGAACCCTATCGCATCAAGTGATTTTGATTGCAATAACCTCTTGATTATAGAAACTGCGTGCATGTATTGCATATGTTTCCTTTTGAGACTATATTGATTTTAAAAACATGTAGTCAGAGAAATAAATTAAAAAATTCTTTATCATCACTGGACATAATTCACAAAAGTATGAAATTTTAGAGATTAATAGAGAATTTGTTTAAAGCATCCCGGAGGTGTATAGTTCAAAGATTAATAGCAAGGTTATCAAACCCGGACCACCCACTGAACCGTCTGGGGTACTAGGTCAAGGGCCAGTGGGTTAGAACGGAGTCAAACTAGAGTTGACCTGGGGCCAAACCGGTGAGAAAGTGAAAATTTCAGGATTATTAATATGAAATTCCAAAGAAAAAAATAATTTTTTTTTAAAAAAAGGTGAAACCGGGTTGATGCGCCGACCGGACTGGACCGGTGTACATACTGGTTTGCTGGTTTTTGGGTTTAATTACTTGGATTTATGGAGTGTAATAGGATATACGTACCTGTTGATATTTAAATATCATGGCAAAAAAGAGAAAGAAAGTAGATATTTAGATAGCTGAATTAATGAGAATGAGGCCAAAATGAATTATCAACAATTTTTTTATAAACTAAAAAAGCATTAGTAATTCAGTACTAATATTATTTACTAAAATAAAAAATTAATATAATGAGTATCCATGTCATCATCATGATTCGTGAATAAAGAATATACTCCTCTGGTCCTTAATACATAAGACATATTTTCGAAGTTGATCTTGTTCCTAAATATAAGACATATAATTTACATATTTTTCAATCCTTTCTTAATTTACCTATATTGAAGCTTTCTCAATAATAATCAAGGAGAAGAAGGAATTAGGGCATTAAAGAAGATGACTGGGGTGTTTTATAAAGTACATGTGATATTAACTAACTTTCTTATTAATATAATGAAATTAGATAAATATATCTTATATTAAGGACCGGAGGAGTATATTTCAATATTTCCGCGTGCATAAAGCTTCTTATGGGTGTGTCGTGTGTGTTTACATTTTTAGCTATGCGAATCTCTAATTAAATCAATCAACTAATTAATACTGAATAAAATGTAAATATGATAATATTCGGTAAAAATTGAGGGATAAATCCCTGTTTGACAAATTAATTGGAAAATGGGACATGAAGCATTTAGGCTTTTGAGAGTCAATAAGTGTGAGAGGTAAAAGAACAAATCACCCTAGAGGAAGCTCATTTTCAAATTATAGATGCTCATTTGCAAAACGTGGATACTTATTTGCCAAGTTTGGTAGCTTTCTACCACTTGAGATCTCCACTCTCACAGCCAGCAACCTTCTTTCCCAATGACCGTCAATTTTTTAACCCACCTTCTTACGCACTCCCTCCACCCCATCTCATCATATATCTGCCAATCTTCAAACTTCTTGCACCCCATTGCTAGGATCTTATCATCATTTTCTTAATTGTCAATTTTGTCGCTGCGAACAAACTACCTTGTTCTTCTTGATCTATCGAAGTCATTGGCCTTAGTTAATTTGAAGAAGATGAAGAGAGTAAGACGCATAACCGTTCATCAAAGAGACCTGCTGCCATTCATTGAAGACCCATCTTTGTTGTTATCATCCCTGCTTGTCACCATCTGTGATGGAGAAAAATCTTGTTAATGAAGAAGGGGAAACCCATTGCCATTCAATGAAGACCAGTCGCTATTATGTGATTTTTGGATCTTGAATTTTAGAAAGCTGTATATTTCGTTTTATTTGTGCCTTTGTGGATTCAATAGTGTAGAGGGGATTTGATTGCTTTGCCTTTGTGTGGAAGGGGATCAATCTATTTTGCCTCTGATTTGTTGGTTCACATTTACTGGATCGATTTCACGATGTTGTGGACTGGAGATTGGAGAAGAAGGTATTTTTTAAAATTTTTTAATGAGGCTATTTTTTTTCCATTTTTAAGAAGGGTTATTTGGTCCTTCCCCCCTCACATTTAGTGACATTCAAGAACTTGAATGTTTCAGGTCCCATTCCCAATTAACTTGTCAAATAGGGATTTTTCCCCAATTTTTCCTAAGATTTATTCTATTTTATCATGGCATATTCAATTTTTAAAGATGATTGATTAGTTAATATTTTTTATTTCATTGTTATAGACGCTGATAAAATTTAGTTAGAAAGGAAACAATTTCAGGATTTTGATTTCCCTCCTAAAAAAGAAGATAAAGAGATGAAATGAAAAAAATATTATTAATGTTCAAAAAAATGTGTTAAAAAATTATAATTTAATGAATTCAGGTTGGATATAGGCAGTTCCTGGTAAAAAAAAAAAGTTGAATAGTTTTTTGGTAAAAAAAAAGTTCAATATAGGTAGTTAGATTTAGCAAGGATATAAATCATACTTTGAAATCTTATGTATTCCGTTACACAATACATATATACACACACACACATGTCGGTGGCGCCTGTTTTGACTTCCTTTTTACGCATCTTCTCCATTTATGAATTAAGCAAGTCTCATCGTTTGCAGATTTATCCTGGAAATCGAAGGCATGTGATACTTTTTTGGTGCAAGGGAACAATTAGGAGATACTACTCCTATAGGTATTATATATAATAATCACTTATTATTGTGTTCGTTCTTTTGATGATTTAAAGTTGAAAGCATAATCCTTTAGATGTAAATCTTAGCATAGGATGACCATAAACCTTGGCATAATTTAGATTAGAAAAATTGATATATTGTAGCTCCTCACTTTCGATAGTATCAGTTTTGAGGCCGTCACCCACTAAATCGCGTGAGAGAAGAGTATCCAGACCCTTATAAGACATCTTTTGTTTCCTCTCTAGCTGATGTGAAGCTTCACAATTTACACATGTTGTTCCCTTTCGAGTTGATGTGAGAATTTACGATTCACCCCTTTAGGCCTAGCATTCTCGCTGACACATCGAGAGGATTTTGGGGCCATCACCTCTCGCAGTCTTAAAATTTTGATATTCAATAAAACGATATGGCTCGCTCAATAACTTCATTAAAATTCATTAATTAAATAATAATTTAAATAATTCAAGTTGGATAGGTAGTTAGATTTATATATGTGTGTTAAATGATCACCTATATGGAATCTTTGTATCTATTCCGTTACAGATAGTATTTATTTGTGTATATATATTTCAGCTTCATACCTACCTATCTTACTTGATTGAGACTATCTCCAAACCTTGGCATAATTCAGATTAGAAAAATTGTAATATTGTAGCTCCTCGCTTTCGATAGTATCAGTTTTGAGGCCGTCACCCCCTAAATCGTGTGAGAGGGGAGTATTCATACCCTTATAAGGCATCTTTTGTTTGCTCTCTAGCTGATGTGAGACTTCACAATTTACAAATGTTGTTCCCTTTCGAGTTGATGTGAGAATTCACAATTCACCCCTTTAGGCCTAGCATTCTCGCTGACAGATAGAAAGGGTTTTCGGATCGTCACCTCTCACAGTCTTAAAATTTTGATATTCAATAAAACGATATGCCTCACTCAATAACTTCATTAAAATTCATTAATTTAATAATAATTTAAATAATTCAAGTTGGATAGGTAGTTAGATTTATATATGTGTGTTAAATGATCACCTATATGAAATCTTTGTATCTATTCCATTATAGAGAGTACTTATTTGTGTGTATATATTTCAGCTTCATACCTACCTATCTTACTTGATTGACAGTATCTCCAAACCATCTTTTTTATTTGAGAGCAGACTAATTCCTTTCAAGACTTAGAGCGCAGAGAGTTTTCACCCTCCCAAGAAAGTGCTTTTATTGAGACTGGAACTTGTGTAGAGGCCTGTCAACACCCGTTTACATTTCGATATTCGTAGAGTAATAATGGCATAGTTCCACAGGCATACAGAAATAGCACAAACATACTGATATTAAGTTCAAGCTTACATACAGGAGTCTTCCCCACAGGGTTTGATAATTTTACAAATTTTGTCCAAAATATCCAACATATTAAAATTAAACTAATATAACCAAATAACTCTGATCTTAGGACCTGCACATCTTAATTGCCCATGTCTTCCACTTTGCCTTTGGAGCCACTGGTTCCCGCTGGAACATTTATTATTTATGAAAAAGGGTGAGATTCCAAGGAATCTCAGTAGTAACACATAATCCATCATATAAAATGCGAAAATTAAATATGTAATGCACCATATAATGTAAATGAAAAATTCATACTATAACATGTGTGTACACAATACTCAGGGCCAAATGACTGTTTGGATCCCCTACATGTCCGTGTACCTCAGCTGAGTCCCATACCACAGCTAGGTAATGTGCCCAAGGCACGTGTTCATATCACAGAATATAGCAACATATAGCATATCAACATTCACATAGTGTATGAGAGATAGAGTTACTACCTTCTGTCCCTTTTTGCTACACACGAATAGTTCCTTGAACTATGTGCCAACGGCTCAGGCGATTAATTCAGTCCTAAAATTCCAAATGTACAAGAATTAGGTTAAAACCCATTCATGTACCCCTTCAGAGATTCCCATAATATTTTTGGTGGTTATATTAATCTATACTGAAAATTTACCAAAATGCCCCTGGGACCCGGTCCCGGCTCCACTGTACCCGGTCTGACTATACTTTTTCAGAAATTTTGACCCAGGCTATTCTAACATATTTTCATACAAGGAATCCATTTTTAACCTCGGTTTTTACAAAATCACTGCCAAACGACAGTTTCACAATTTTCCATAAACTGACATATTTTCAGTCAACTTTGAAAATTCATAACTAATTGTAGAAAATTCCAAATTGACTGATTCCAAAGCCTAAATGAAGGTCTTTAAATGTACATTCATGGAAAAATATCCAAATATGATTACTGACTACATATATTACTCAGAAATTCGACCAACTATTACTGTTCCAGATGGAAATTCAGAAACAGAGCTTAACTTCAAAAATCCATATCTTTTAATCTACTAGTCCAAAAATTATGTTCTACCCATCAATTTAAAGGTCTAAATGTCTTCCTTAAATATGGAAAGTTTCATAATTTTTTGTTAAAGTTTAGTTTTCCAAAATTTCGCCACAACCAATCTAACTTTCAGAAATATAATCTGTCAGCAACTAAAGTTCAAAAATTCATAACTAACTCTACAAAAATCGAAATGGAGTGTTCTAAAATTCTATGGAAAGCTATTTAAGTATAGTTTCATGAAAAAATATCAAAAACTACTAGATGTTATCTAATCATTCCCAGAATTTTCGAAAACCATAACTGTCAGGCTTGAACGTCCAGAATGATTTCTGTTACTGACTTAACTTTCAAAAATCATAACTATCGCTAAAGATATCAAAATAATTATTTCTTGGAGTCATTGGAAAGCTATGAATGTCTAATATATTACTGTAAAATTTCATAATTATTCACTAAGGTTTTCCTAGTCAAAACGCAACATAAATCTGACTGACTCCCAAAAACGTCAGTTTTGACAGTCTAACTTCAAAAATCAAGAACTCATCCATTTTCATTCCAAATTGTACTTTTCTTGATTCTATCATCAACTACACATCCTAAAATATCTATATAAAAAGACCCATTCGAAAATTCCACCTATAGCCTCTGTTTAAGATTTTACAAGTTTCAGGTATGAACTCTGTTTTTCGGACAACAAAACAGAATTGAGAAAACTAACATGTATACATGAATTTGTACTCTAAACCTCACGAATTTTAACTCTATACTCTCCTACACATATGTCCTGAGGTTAATGATCGAATTTCAGAATCAAAGAACCCCAAAATCAATATACATGCTCTGTTTTACGTCCACCCATGACAGCAACTTATTTTCAGAATCACACAACTTCCAGCAGCTATAAATCCTCATGAATACCCCAAACCAACGAAATAACAATTGAAAGAGATAGATAAGACTCACCTAAAAACGTTTATTGTGATGCATGAAAGGTTTAACACTTCCTTCTTCCTCTTCTCCAATCGTTTTCTTCCTCCGTTCACCTCTTTCACTCACGTCTCTCTCTCTCCCTTTCTCAACTCTGTTTTCTCTCTTCTAAAGCTCTCTCTTTGACCAGCTACTTGGTCGAATGAAGAGTTGAGGGAATATCTAATTAAATGGCTGAGTGGGTGCAAATGTGAATCATATTGCCGGATAAAAGTGTGGTGAGTGCTTGTACGTGAATGTGTGTGTGTGTGTTTGTGAGTGGCTCAAGCAATTTTTAATGATGAGTGCAAGGTAGTGGCTGATGGTATACTCTTATAGAATGCCAAATGTGGTGTGCATCGGTAAAAAGGGTGTGCAAACAAAAGAAGATGGAATGATTAATGTTAGTGGGTGTGTGTCGGCAGCTTTTGTGTGTTGGCAGCTTTTAATATACATATATAGGTATATTTTTATCCTATTAATTACACACACTAGGCTCTAATTTTTCCCTTTGTCTAATTTAAGATTCCTTAAATTTTGTAGGTTCCATAATTTGACTTATTATCAAATTCCCATTTAAATTTTCTTTTTAGAAAATTTTAACCTTCATTAAATTTGGGATATTACAAGGCCGATTATCATCTCAACCAACGGCCTTGTTTACGTATCTTCATTCAAGAAACAATACCCATTAGTTATCTCTCATCATCTTGGAGGCGATGGCAACCGGAACTGTTCTGAGATGTCATAACCCCCTCAGCAGTAGTTTCATGTCTAAGCCACAGCCTCCCACAATTCGTGATTTCCATTCATTTTCCTCTCAACATCTTTCATCAGAACCCGTCTATATTATCGGCCAAGATGTCTTCCGATTTTATCAGACTTTTCAGGTATATATATTGACGTAGAACTTTCAGCACTTTTTAAAAATTTACCATCGATTCCTATGACTGATGTTGGTTTTCTTTGTTAAGATTCCTGAAAAACTAAGAAAGCGTGTTTCGACATCGAATGCGACCCAGATTATGTGGTAATTATCTTGTCCATCGTCTTAGTGCCGTTGGTTTTCTCAAGTTTGTGTGTTATACATATACATATATATGATGAGACCGCTTATTCTAATTCTTCTTTGAATCAAGGTTTAGAAAACTCATAGATGCATTGAACAATTCAGAACAAATTCCTCAAACTTCCGAAGAAGTATCTCGGCTGATCATCAATGCCCTCAAAGGGCTTCCAAAGGCCGAAGTTGAGGAATTACTGAGTTTCTACGGTCTTCCTCTGCCACACACTATAGCTTGCACAAATAATGATAAAACCTCTAAATCCTGGGCTAAAGGAGTCAAACTTGAACTGCATACCTTACCTGTAAGAATACTCATACACTTGTTGTTTTGCTATTGTTAGTTGTTAGAATGCGTACAGGCACTTGTAAATTAGCCCATATATGAATATGACAAAATGATATGACTAACATCTCCCAAGTTTTGTCCAAATGGTTATATTGTTATATTATGAATAATCATACATATTTTGGTTTTGTCTCTAGGTTGATGCAAAAGCAGTGGCAGATGGTGATACCCTAACTGTTTATGTTAGGGCATCAGATCCCGAAGAAGTATATTTGATCCCACGCCATGTGCTGGAAGCAAATGGTAAAAGAAAACAAGCTCGAGCCTTGAGGAATTATGCAGTGGCCAATGCTCTTCACCAACAAATCATCGATTCTGGATATCGGTTGGGATTTCAATCTCTTAATTCTGAAAAATGTATGTTTCTCTTTTCCACTTGAATGACTTCTAATTAATAAAATTATATTCTATTTTACTGTCCGCCAGTGTGATCAAATTTCAAAACGAGGAAGTTCTTGCGCATAAGTATAGAATTCGTTTAAGGTAATAATAAAATTAAGAAACATTAAAGTAAAATTACAGCAAACATCTCTTATATTTTGAAATCTGGCACTGACATATCTCTCTTGAATAGAATGGTATTTTTAACCTTTTAGGTTATTCATTTATTAATGTTGTGCTGGAGTCTGGGTTGACACGTGTCCTAAATGAAATCAGGGGTATTGATGCACCAGAGAGTGAAATGCCATATGGCAAAGAAGCAAGAGAACAATTGACTAAGATGGTTGAAGGAAAATCTCTAAGGATCCTTCTTTACGAAACAGACTGTTATGGACGTTTTGTGGGAGATATCTACTGCGATAACATTTTTGTTCAGGAATTGATGTTGAAGAAGGGATGTGCATGGTATTACCCTCATTATGACAGCAGGGAGGAATTAAGAAAAGTAAGTAATGTTGATGCTAACATAATGCTACATAACCTCCCTATTAGAATTAAAAATGTTAATATTTTCAGTTACATCTGAACGCACGATGTAACATGTCAGCACTTCTTCTTGAAAATGTCCGCTTTAGGGTCCTATTACTGCCTACATTGAAGGGGGAGGGGAACAAATGACCCTTTGTAAGGGTATCATAAGTACCTTATCTCTTGACGCGTTTTAAAAACTGTGAGAGGTTACGAGGCCCTAAACAGACAATTTGAAAGTGAGATGCTGAGATGTTATATACTACAAATAAGATTAAGATACTAGAAGCACTAGAGAAATAATAGTGTGCTGGATGCGTCACAAATAAAATTAGGAAGGAGGATGCAACTGAAAAATACTATTAGAGTGCTGAATTGTAGTTTTCCCTTAAAAAACCTTTATATTTGTTGGCTTTGAATTTAACTCTGTTTTTAACCTTATAACTTTGCATTTGTAGTGGGAAAACGAAGCCAAAGTAAAGCAAGCTGGATTATGGGCGTTTTCCAACCCTGAGGAGCCATGGGAATGGAGAAAGAAGCAACGACGCGCAATTAAAACCATTTCACATCACAATCATAAAAAAGTTGCGCAACCTAAATTACAAATAATTCACAACTCCTGTACTGTGTTATTTTGAATTCAAAGGTTTACAAATATGTAATATGACTCGAGAAATTATATGTATATACACTGAAAAAATTCAGTTGAATCCTTTTCTTTTTTTCGGATGAAAATTTAGCAACACGTTACAATGTACTCAAATATTAACGTTAAAATTTGATCAGGCGGCTTCTTCTGCAATGTTTTGACTTTAGAACCTCTATCATTGTAAAGGCGCCATCCCCATTAAGCTTCAAATATTCTTTATATGGCGTCCAAATTTATTTGTCGCATCAAGTCCCTACTCAAAATTTTCTTGTTTCACGCCAGCCATAACTTGATCTCAATGTAACATCCTAGCCCTCGCTCTCGATATTTTTCATTTTGGGGCCCGTTACCCTTCCCGTTCTTAAATTGTATCCGGCGTCCTAAAGTATATTTTTAGTAATACTCAATATTTTTAAGTAGTTTTTTGTGATTTTATTAACCTAAAGTATTTTTTTGTAATAGTACTTAGTATCATAAAGTAATTTTTTGTGCATTTAACACTCTAAAAGTGCATAATTGAAGTACTCAATATGAAGAAATTGTAAACCACCTCGTCCAAAAGGAGAACATCGTTCCAGCTCAAAAAAGAGTAGAACATCGTTCTAAAAACGAAATTGCCCTGTTGATGTTTAAATATTCTGGCCAAAAAGGAAAATGAAATCTTGATAATTATAAATTAAACTATTATCTTACTCATCAATATCGATTTAATATAAGTTTAGCATCAGTATTAATAGTATTATTTACCAGAATGATAATATTAATAGTATCAGTGTTAATGAAATAAAAAAATACAAATTTCAATCCTTCCATATGCATGGAAAATATATAAATTTTATGTGCGTGTACGCGTTTTTATATAAAAGATTTATAGCAATGCCATTTTTTTTTCTTTCGACTGTTGCCATCGCCTGATGATGGACGTACGAGTCTTGTTTTAGGGGACGATAAGATTTATCCTATTTTATTATGACATAGACTTTTAAAGATGATTTAGTTACATGATTTATTATTTCAATGTTACAGACTTTAATGAGTTTTTTTTATACACTACAAACTTTAATGAGTTTGTTGGCAAAAAAAAGGTTAGTTAGAAATAAAACGATTCCAAGATTTTGATTTCCTTGCAAGAAAGTGTATAAAATGAAATGAAATGAAAATAGGTGGTTAATATTTAATAAAAAAAAAAACTCCCTCCGGTCGTAAATATAAGATAAAGTTGACATTTTTAGAGAAATCAAGGAAGCTAATTAAATTACTGTAGATTATTTCTATTTTTATTTTTTTCTCCAAACTAATTAGTTTGACTAATAAACTAATATATAATCAAAGGATACACAACATACGATATGATTAAGTAACTTATTTAGTTTCCCTAATTTCTCTAAAAAAGTCAACTTTATCTTATAATTGGGACCAGAGGTAGTATAATTTAAATAATTCAAGTTGGATATAAGCAGTTAGATTTAGATTTAAATAATAATTCAAGTTGCATCGTATTAAATCTTTTTTCTGTTAGGTTAATTCCAGAATACGTATGTGTTTGTCGGTTAAAGTGAAGTTCGTTGAATGTCAAGAAATTGTAAACCGCATTGTCCAAAAGTAGAGAAAACAGTGCCTTCCAGTTCTAGAAATGAAGGTTCTTTTTGCAAATTGGCTTGTTGATACTTAAATATTCTGGGAAAAAAAGAAAAAGAGAAAGAAATCTTGATATTTAAAAATTTTAATGCTATCAGTATCCATTTCACTGTGATTCGTGAATAAAGAATATATATTTCAATCTTTCCGCATGTATCAAACAATGATTGATTAGTTAGTTATTTTTTTTTTTATTTGAATGTTATAGACTTCAATATAAGTTAGTTTTTTTGTTGTTGCCAGAAATATAAGTTAGTTAGAAAAGAAACAATTCCAAAATTTTTCTTTCCTACCAAGAAAGTACATAAATATGGAAATGAAAATATTTTATTAATATTTAGTTAAGTCTTTTTTCCCCTATTCCGTTTGAGAATACGTACACCGACCTCTATATATATATATATGTGTGTGTGTGTGGTGTGTATGTATAAGTTTTGAGCTTCGTTTTCACGCATCTTCGTTCTTAAGCTTCGTTTTTGCGTATCTTCATTCATAAAGCTAGATCCAAGGTCTTCATTTTTTCTTTTGGAATAGAAAACTTTTGGTCTAAAGAGATCAAGGGAAACAAACGGACAAAGGAACAAGCAATCATCTGGGAGAAAATATTTCTACAGGTATTATATGCAATAATCTCTTATTCATGTTTTTAGTTAATTCATATGTCCTTCTTTTGATTTAAAGTGTAAAGCATAATCCTTGAGATAATAACAGCCTGCGATGATTTGCATATGAAAAGGCATGATTCCACATAACTCTAAGTGAGTCATGTAATTAACACACACATAGAAGTTAAATCCAGCTGAAATAAATAAAACTGAAAGCAGATCTACGACACCTATGTTCTTTTCACAAGATTTAGGAATCCCAAATTAATTAGTTTGTTCCGATCTTATGATGATTTAAAGTTGAAAGCATAATTCTTAGCTTGAGATGCGGATTAAAAGCATATGATGATTAACATCTGTACTAACCATCGTGAATCTTAGCATAAGATGATTAGCATAAACCCTGGCATGATGTAGATTAGAAAAATTTTAACATCTCAACATTTTGCTTATGTTTTTGTCCGCTTTGAAAGCTCATCCCTTCCGGCTTTAAAACACATCGAGAGGGGAGATTTCTAAATCCTTATAAAGAGTCTTTCGTTACTCTCCCCAATTGATGTGAAACTTCACAATCCACTCCTTGGAATCCAACATCCTCACTGACACATCAATCGAGCCTGGCTCTCATATCAATTGTAAAATCTCAGCGACTCACTCTCGATATATATTTTCCATTTTGGGCATCACCCATCACAGTTTTAAAACACATCTATTGTATATACCCAGAGTCTTATTTCGTTCCCCTCCCCGCTTCACATTTTCACGTAGTCTTTTTCACTAGATTCAGATGTCTCTAATTAGAACTTTAATAAAAGGACAAAACTTAGTCTTTTTCCAGTATGCAGGTATTTAATGTTCTATTTTAAGTGGATTCCTCGAGTAGGTACCCAAGTATGCAGAGTTATTTTCAAGGAAAACTTCAAGTCATTACCCGAGTAAGTGGTGCCCAAAGAGTAAGTTTACTCGAGTAAGTACTCGAGTAACAAGGTAAGTTCTCTCTGCCTTGAAATCCTGCCAACATTACTGGAGTAAAGCATCGAGTAACCAAAAGTTTATTTGAAGGTTTACTCGAGTTGGTACCCGAGTAACTCATAAAGTTGTGAGTGCATTACTCGAGTAGGTACCCGAGTAAACATATATTTCTAAAGGTTTGAAAATTGGTTATTCCATGCACTACCCGAGTGATCTTAAATTTTTCTGTTGACTTGCAGTTGATCAAAGATTTCCCGATGATACTCGAGTAAGTACTCGAGTAAACTTCAAAGAATACTCGAGTAGCTACTCGAGTAAGCAAACCTAGAAATCCAGAAATCATTCAAACGTTCATTGATTTGTTTTCTATATGATTAATCTTTCATTGTATTAGTATTCTTAGTCTATTTACAGATAAACAATGAAGAAATCATATCAAGTAATGGAAGTCAAATGAAACGTTCAAATGCCAACCACCGCCAACGGATATTTTTCAAAAACTGAAAAGTCAATAGTGGATGCGCACTCTCCAACGGACGAAAGGAAAATGTTCCAACGGTCTTCACCAATATGTCTATATATATGGGAACATCCAAACAGAGAAAGAACAAGAACACACACAAACGTATCATCAAGTTCATTGCTCTGTTTTCACATTATAATTATATTTCTATGCTTCAGTGATTCTTATTCACTCTGTAAGAGAGATATTTCATTCAAACTCAATATTTGTTATTGAGATAACTTAAGGTTGTGGAACCTTGAGTTGGGATTGGATTATAACTTGTAAGTGGGAGCGAGTGTCCAGGTGAAGGAACTTGCTTGTACTGAGGTGCCAAGAACCCACTGAATCTTGGAAGTTATAGTGAAACTCTCAGAGAAGCTCTGAGGACTGGACGTAGGTCAAAGTGGTTGTGACCGAACCAGTATAACTCCCGGTGTACACTTCGGTGATATTTCTCCTTACTCCTTACTGTTTTAATTTCACTGTTAAAGTTTTACATTTCCGAAGAAATTTTAGTATCACCCAATTCACCCCCCTCTTAGGTGAAACACTTGTTCTAACAAGATAGACATGGAAAAAGGTAGAAATGAAAAGGAAGGAAAACAGAAACAAAAAGAAAAAGCCCAGAATTTGAAATTGAAAGAAGGTGGGCAGATAGGAGAGAAACAAATTGGGCTTAAGGTGAAACAAAATGGGCTTGTAGAGAACGTTTTGGAAGACTCAGAAGATGTAATGGAGAAAAATAGGATGGGCCTAGACAAGAAGGGACTGAACAAGACAAATCCACTAAGCAACAATAACTCTATATTGGCCGAAAAAATACTGGAAGACTTAATACAAAAAAATGCCCAGTAGGGATATGGCAATTGATGATACGGAGCCCCCAGATCCTCACAAGCCGAATCAACAATTAGGCCTAGTAGACGTGGAGATGACAATGGAGGAGCAAGCTTGCATGGAAAAGGAGCAAGTCTGCATGGCTGAAGAGCTGGGAACTAAGAGAGGAGAGCCTCATGCTAAGGAGGCATTGAAGTGAGTCCTCTGAGGGAATTCGTTATCTCTTTGTGTTTATTTTTTAATGATTGTAGTTTGGAATGCTAGAGGGGCAGCCGGTAAGTCTTTCGGACTGGCCCTGAAGAATCTTACGAAAAAGATCAAACCAAGTATTGTGGTGCTTCTAGAAACTAGATGCAGTGGAATTGTTGCCCAGAAAGTAATTAAGCGTATGGGGTTCCGGTTCCAAATTCTAGAAGAAGCTAGAGGATTTTCGGGTGGTATATGGATCTTGTGGAATGATGAAGAGATACAAATCAATGCAATTGAGCAACATTATCAATTCATGCACTGCTTAGTTACTGGAGTTGGTAGACGCCCTTGGTGCTTCACTGTAGTTTACGGAAATCCAAGAGAAGCAGAAAGAAAGATTATGTGGGAGGAACTCTGGGAAATCTCCAAAAAAATAAATATCCCTTGGATGTTGGCAGGAGACTTCAACGATATAAGAGGGCCTGAAGAACAGAGAGGAGGAGCGATGGTTAATGAAAATAAATGCCGAAGATTTCAAGACAATATAGAAAGATGCCAGCTGATAGACTTGGGATCTGAGGGGCCTAGATTTACATGGAGAGGTCCGATCAACCAATTTGCAAGCTGTATTTACAAGAGGCTTGATCGTGGTCTTTGCAATGTGGCTTGGAGGAATGAATTTAATGAAGCTGTGATCAAAGTGGGTGAAAGAGTTCAGTCTGACCACCACCCGCTAATTATTTCACTACTTAAAACTAGCTTAGGAAGAGAGAATCGCCCATTTCAATTTGAAGCTACTTGGTTAAAGCACCAGGAATTCAAAAAAATTTTAATTGAGAACTGGAGTTCCCGTGATAATGCCAGGGAGGCCCTTGAAAGTTTGAAACCAAGACTTTTAGATTGGAACTCTAATGTCTTCGGTCACAATTTGAAGCAAAAGAAGGATATCACCAAAAGATTAAGGGGGGGTGCAAGTTGCACTACAGGAAAGAAGTAGTAATTATCTGGAAGCACTTGAAAGGCAACTCAATAAAGAATTAAATGAAGTGCTGGACAGAGAAGAGATTCTCTGGTTTCAAAAAGCTCGTACGTGGTGGCTAAACGATGGAGATAGGAATACCTCCTATTATCATACCAAGACTACTATTCAAAGACGTAAGAACCGTATCAACATGATGAAAGATGTGAATGATGTTTGGTTTGAAGGGGATAGAGAGGTCGGAGAGCTAGTTAACACTTACTTTAAAAATTTGTTTATGGAAGAAGACAATAATAGAAGCTGGCATAATACTTTCCATTCGTGGCCTGAAACTAGCAGAGAAGAGTGGGATCAGATTGCAGCTCCCATATCAGCAGAAGAAATCAAGAAAGCTATGTTTGAGATAGGAGGTTTAAAAGCCCTGGGGCCAGATAGGTATCCTACGATATTCTTCCAAAGGAATTGGGATATTGTGGGAGAAAATGTGATCAAATATGTTAAGACAATATGGAACAAGCCAGATGAAATTAAAGAAGTGAATAATACACTTATAACACTGATTCCTAAAGTGGACCGCCCAGAAAAAGTCACACAACTGAGACCAATATCTTTGTGTAATGTGGTCTACAAGTGTCTTTCAAAAATCCTGGTGAAGAGACTAAAAAGGATAATGCCAAAGATAGTGTCTCCATATCAAGTAAGTTTTGTTCCTGGGAGAAACATCCATGATAATATCACCATTGTCAATGAGTTAATTCACTCTATGAGGAAGAAAAGAGGAAAGAAAGGCTACATGGCAATTAAAGTGGACCTCCAAAAAGCATATGACCGAATTAGTTGGAAATATATGGAGAAAGTATTAGAGGAGATTGATTGCCCGGATCATCTAAGGCACATAATTATGGGGTGTGTCAACACAGATAACACAAATATTCTGTGGAATGGAGAAAGATTGGAAGGTTTTGCTACCTCAAGAGGTCTAAGGCAAGGAGATCCTATATCTCCTTATCTATTTGTTCTTGGCATCGAAAAACTTACCCACATGATTCTTGATAATGTAAGGGAGAAAAAGTGGAGAGGTATTAGGGTAGGCAGGAAAGGGCCTATGATATCGCACATGATCTTTGCAGATGACCTTATCCTGTTTACAGAAGCGTCAGGGGAACAAATAGAAAATATTCTCAATTGTTTACAAGAATTTGGATTGATGTCGGGGCACAATGTAAGTCAAGAGAAATCCTACATTTATTTCTCTCCCAATGTTAAGCAGCACCTCAAGAGGGAAATATGCAATAAAAGCCGGTTCAATCAGGTGCAGGAATTTGGAAGATATCTTGGAGCTAACATTTCTTTCACTCACCGAAGGAAGGAGAAATTCAGAACAGTTGTGGACAAAGTTCGTAAGAGATTAAATGGCTGGCAAGCTACGAGCCTTTCTTTAGCAGGGCGGCTTACTCTGGTGAAATTGGTTACTAGCTCTATGGCATTATTTCCTATGCAACATGAAAAGATCCCCATGGGAATAATTGAGGAAATAGAACGCGCTCAGAGAAACTTTATATGGGGAGACAATAATATGGAGTGAAAAAACGACATGCTATAGCATGGCGACAACTATGTAGACCAAAGACTGAGGGTGGTATGGGAATCAAATCATTGGGCACAATGAATGATGCTTTTCTTTGTAAGCTTATCTGGAGAATGAGAACAGAACCGGAGAGTCTATGGGTTCAAGTGTTAATGGGAAAATATGGTAGGGGCCAGAGACTTCAAGAAAAATTCTCTACCAAAGTTGTGATTCCAAGCGGTGGAAGGAATTGGGAAAACGTTGGGATACTGTCAACCTGAACCTTAAACAGAAGGAAGACAAGGAAGACCAAAATGGGTTGATATGGCAACTATCTGCTAATGGGGAATTTACTACTACTAGTATGTATAAAAAATTACTTGACTTACCTGAGGAGCATAATCAATTCAAATGGAAAAGAATTTGGAAACTACAAGTTCCAGAGAGAGTTAGAGTTTTTATTTGGATTGTTGCCCATAATCGGCTTCCCACTAATATGGTTACCAGTAAGTGGGATGGATCTAATGGCAACTGTGGAACATGTACCTTTCACCAAGAATCGCAGATACATGTGTTGAGAAATTGTACGGTGGCGGAGAAGATATGGAAGAGACTAGTGCCCTGCAGTAAATGGAACAAATTCTTCTCGGACAGCTGGTCCACATGGTTCAAAAATAACACCATATTCAGTAGAGTCTATGATGATAGATCAGAATGGCCGGAGATCTTTGCCATTGGATGTTGGTTTTTGTGGAGATGGAGAAATGCAGCCAAACATGAGCCGGAATTTGATGTGCCTTTTAATGCTGTGGAGAGGATAGAGAGCCTGCTGGAGCACTATCGCAAGAAGTGGGATGGGGAAATAATGATGCCGGTCCAGGAAAGAATAGAAATGGTTGGTTGGAAAATTCCGGCGAAGGGTTGGTGCAAGCTCAACACTGATGGGAGCTGGTATGACAAAGGAATTGCAGGATGTGGGGGGTAATCAGAGGAGATGAAGGAGAGTGGATCAGAGGATTTTCCATGAGGCTTAACCACTGTGGATTAGTCGAAACTGAAGCAAGAGCCATATTGGAAGGTTTAAAGCTATGTTGAGAGATTGGTTTCAGGAAAATTGAATTAGAATCTGATGCGCTGGCTATGATCGAGGCAATCCAAAAAAACAAGATCGTCAACGGTTGTAACAGAGTAATAAAGGAAATCAGGAGGATGCTTCAAAGAGAATAGCAGGTCACTGTAAATCATGTTTATAGAGAAGGCAACCGGTGTGCTGATAGGCTTGCTTCCCTGAGTCTTGATTTGGTGGAAGGTAGACAGGAATGGGTGACACCGCCATTGGAGGTCGAAGATATGTTGTGAGAAGACTATCAGGGACGATGCTTCCCGAGACGCGTTTCTGACTTGTAGTGGGTGAGGACCCAATTGTATTACCAAAAAAAAAAAAGAAACTACAAGTACTTTATGATCTGACTTATAGTTTAAATCATGAGTAACACTAGAATGGGGATAAGCAACTTCCCAGGCCAAATTGCAGAAAACACAATCAAGCTTTTCTCTAACCCCTTGTGATTCACATGTGAATTTCGACACACGTCATATATTTCAAACAAGCCAGCATGAGAAGTACATTCACTAAAATCAGACATGGAAATAGAATTTGGAGCTGCACCGCCTGATTTATTATTGGGGGAGAGATATGCATTAAAGTCTCCTAACAATATCCAAGCTTCCTTTGTTAGCTCCGCCATTGCTCTTATAGCTTTGCCACAACCTTGTCCTCTTCCTATAATTTGTCTCCCCATAAATAAAAGTCGTAGAAAACCAGTTATTTGAACCACCTCTGCACACAAAGAAGTGAAATTCTAAATGAAAAATGTCCGCAACAAAAATAAAAATTTATAAAATTTTAAATACACAGCCTCAAAAATTTATAATTCATATATATTCTTTAATAATTTGATAAGTAATATTTAATAGTTAAATAAGATATATTGTTTTAAATCTATAAATATTTTATACTTATTTAATTTATTTTATATATTTTTCTCTCTGATCATTTTGTTTAAAAATATGAATCTATAATAGATGTTTTTTTTATTCTATTATGAAATGCATGTGTATGTATAAATAAGCATTTATATTAATAATTATTTCCAAAAAACAATTTAAGAATAAATTATAAATATCAAGTCTTATGGCCTCCTAAATTCTATCAAAATGTAATTATGATCATAGTTATTGTAGCTCTATCTCTGATATCAAAATGCGAGCTCTGATATCAGAATGGTATCAGAGTCAGGTTTTCAATCCCAAGACATATAGATCATAGTTATATTTTTAGTATCAGAGTCAGGTTTAGTCAACTTGAACATCAATATCAATCAATATATACTACCAAAAATGCTAGCTTCATCCTGATTGGTTCAAGTGTAATGTCCACCTCATCACTTTCTTTATTTTATCATGACATAGAAATTTAAAGATGATTTAGTTACATGATTTATTATCTCAATGTTACAGACTTTAATGAGTTTGTTGGCCAAAAAAAAAAAAAAAGGTGTTGGTTAGAAATGAAATGATTCCAAGATTTTGATTTCCTAGCAGTAAGAAAGTATATAAAATGAAATGAAATGAAAATAGGTGGTTAAATATTTAATAAAAAATTGTAGTTTAAATAATTCAAGTTGAACATAGGTAGTTAGATTTAGATTTAAATAATAATTCAAGTTGAGTCATAGTAAATCTTTTTTCTATTAGGTTACTTCCAGAATAGATATATTACTTAAGTGAAGGTCGTTGAATGTCAAGAAATTGTAAACCACCTTGTCCAAAAGGAGAGAAAACAGTGCCTTCCAGTACTAGAAATAAAGGTTCTTTTTGCAAATTGGCTTGTTGATATTTAAATATTCTGGGAAAAAAAGAAAAAGAAAAAGAAAAAGAAAAAGAAATCTTGATATTCAGATAGCTGAATTAATGAAAATAAGGCCAAAAGAAATTAATAAGAAAATTTTTTTTTTTTGTAAAAAAAGTGAATGAGGTCATCAAACAACATTTTTTAAATATTAATATTACTCAACTATATTTGGAATTTAATAAAACTTAGGCATCAGTACTAATATTATTTACTAAAATAAAAATATTAATACTATCAGTATCCATTTCACCATGATTCGTGAATAAAGAATATATATTTCATTCATAAAGCTAGACCCATCACTTGCAGATCAATTCGTCTACATTTTGTTTTTTGGAATAGAAGACTTTTGGTCTAAGTAGAAAGGAGCAATCTCTTATTCATGTTTTTAGTTCATTCATATGTCATTCTTTTGATTTAAAGTGTAAAGCATAATCCTTGAGATGATAACAGCCTGCGATGATTTGCATATGTACTATGTGTGTTAATGGCATGATTCCACATAACTCTAAGTGAGTCATGTAATTACCACACACATAGAAGTTAAATCTAGTTGAAATAATTAAAACTGAAAACGTCACCTATGTTCCTTTCACAAGATTTAGAAATCCCAGATTAATTAGTTCATATCAATCGAGCCTGGCTCTCATATCAATTGTAAAGTCTCACTGACTTCCTCTCAATACATGTTGTCCATTTTGGGTTCGTTACCCCTCACAGTTTTAAAACATATGTATTGGACGTATCCAGACTTTATAAGACATCTTTCATTCCCCTCCTAGCTTCACATTTTCACATGATCTTTTCACTAGATTCAAAAGTCTCTAATTAGTACCATACTTTAATAAAAGGACAAAACTTAAGTCAAGTTAGTTACGTTATTTATTAAAAGTGTATGTCTGAATTTATATTTTTTGATATTTTGACTACATTTAATAAATATATTATAAGATGTTTTTATTTTATCTGAAGTGGGAAAACGAAGCTAAAGTAAAGCAAGTTGGATTATGGGCTTCTTCTGACCCTGAAGAGCCATGGGAATGGAGAAAGAATCAATGATTACAGAGAATAGCAAACAATATCCCACCCAGATTACAGAGAATAGCAAAAAAGAAAAACAGAATTCACAAGTGCTGAACTGTGTAATTTTGAGGTCAATGATTCACAAATATGTAATATGACTTGAGGAATTATACACCTGTGAGGAAAAATTTCAGTTGAATCCTGTTCTCTTCTATTGGTTGTTGGTTACTAAAATCATTCCGTAAATATTGTATATCTTTGCAAGCATGTGGGGAGGGGAGAATGACACTTTAGAACCCAATAGGAAAATTAATGTTACGTTAACGAATTGTTAATATTTTTTAGTAATATTTACATTTGAAAATTCTTAAAATAAATATTGACAATTTAAGTCATAATACGATAAAACATTAAGGTTATTCTTATATAAGAATTTATAAAAGAAACATTTCCAGTATTTTGCTCTTCTACAGAGAGAACATACAAAAATGAAATGAAAATATATTTTTAATATTCAGTAAGTCTTTTTTCTATTCGGTTCCAGAGTACATACATAATTACATTTATGTGTAAGTTCTGAGCTCCTTTTTACGCATCTTCATTCTTGAGGTTCGTCTTTACGTATCTTCATTCATAAAGTTTGTTTGATGAACTGGGAGGTGATGAGGAGAGAAAGTCCATCTAAAAAATAAACTCTTATAATTATGGTAGATATAGTTTTAGAGAGGTTTTTTTATGGATATTGTATGAACAAATTCAACACTAATAAATAAGAAGATAAATCTTGAACCCGATCGCATCAAGTGATTTTGATTGCAATAACCTCATGATTATAGAAGCTGCGTGCATGTATCGCATATGTTTCCTTTTGAGACTATTTTGATTTTAAAAGCATGTAGTCAGAGAAATAAATTAAAAAATTCCGTATCATCATGGGACATAATTCACAAAAGTATGAAATTTTAGAGATTAATAGAGCATTTGTTTAAAGCATCCGGGAGATGATAGTTCAAAGATTAATAGCAAGGTTATTAAACAAGGGCCCGCCACTGAACCGGCTGAGGTACTGGATCAAAAGCCAGTGGGTTAGAATGGCATCAAACTGGAGCTGACCTAGGACTAAATCGGTGAGAAAGTGAATATTTTAGAGTTATTAATATGAAATTCTAAAGAAAATAAAAAATCAATTTTTTTTAAAAGGTGAAACCAGGTTGATGCCCGGATCAAACTGGTTTACCTACCAGTCGCTGGTTTTTGGGTTTAATTACTTGGATTAATAGAGTGTAATAGTATATACGTACATGTTGATATTTAAATATCATGGCAAAAAAGAGAAAGAACGCAGATATTTAGATAGCTGAATTAATGAGAATGAGGCCAAAATGAATTAACAATAATTTTTTTATAAACTAAAAAAGCATCAGTAATTTAGTATTAATATTATTTACTAAAATGAAAAAATTAATATTATGAGTATCCATGTCATCATCATGATTCATGAATAAAGAATATACTCCTCCAGTCCTTAATATATAAGATATATATGGGAGTTGATCTTGGTCCTAAATATAAGACATAATTTACAAATTTTTCAATCCTTTCTTAATTTACCCATATTGAAGCTTTCTTAACAATAATCAAGAGAAGGAATTAATGTATCAAGAGAATAACAATATTATTATGGTAACTAATTTCTGTTGTATTTGTTATACTTTCGGTTGTAAGATTAATACTAGTTGTATAGCTAGACTATACTATTATGAGTTAATTCATTTTGTATATATAGACCCACTTGTCAATGAATAAAATATCAATTCATTTTCTCCAGGTTACTTTTGTATCATGGTATCTAGAGCCATATAATTTTTTTAGATACTTTCTCTCTCTTCCTTTCATCCCTTTCTCCTTTTTTCCTCTGCTCACCTTTTCAAACCGTAATCCCTTTTCCATGAGCCCATTGCATCATTGATCAGAGTAGTCCCTTCTATATTCATCAAAGTGAGAATCTGGCCTTGATTCTCATTGCTCTTCCTCTTGACGGCTCGAATTATTCTACCTGGGCTAGGGCGATGAAGATGGCCCTTCTCTCCAAAAACAAGTTCAAATTCGTCGATGGTTCAATTTCTCCTCCGTCGGTCGATGATTCATTGTTTCTGGCATGGGAACAGTGCAACAACTTGGTTCAAGGTTGACTTACCAAATCCCTCTCTCCTAGTATCGCGAAGAGCATCCTATGGTTTGATTGTGGCTCTGAGATGTCGCGATTCTCTCAAATTGATCTCTTCCATATCGCTGAGCTTCAAGAGGAAATCTACAATCTCAAGCAAGGCAGCCTTAGTGTAAGTGATTACTTCAATTAATTGAAAATTTTATAGGATGTGCTTTCAAATATTAGACCTCTTAAGGCTTGTGATTGCGGTTCTACTACTGTCGCTCTTCATCATCATGATGAAGATTCTGTTATTCACTGCTTGAAGGGTTTAAATGAGCAGTATACCTCTGTTAAATCCCAAATAATGCTTCTCGACCCCTTACCACCTATTCATAAGGTATTTTCTTTGGTTCTTCAACAAGAACCAGAACTGCATATTTCTTTTGATGCTAAGGTTCTTCTGGCGGCTAAATCTCCACGCCTTGCCCCTTCTAGCTCTCGTAATCACAAGCTCTGCACCCACGGCGGTAAACCTCATCATATCAAGGACACTTGCTATCGCAAGCATGGATTTCCACCTGGTTTCCGTTTTCATTTGTCAAATGCATCCTCTGGTCACACTCCTATATATGGTGAATAATGTATTTTGCTCATGTTCAAGTACCATCATCTATCAAGGCCTCTCCAATTGAATTGTCTTCTCCATTCTTTCCTCAGCTGTCCTCCGAACAATATACTAGGATTTTATCCTACTTAAATTCCTTTGCTCCTCCGAATGTCAATCTGCCTATGCCAACTCCATTTTCTACATCTGTTGTTAATCATGTGTGTACATCTGCTCCTCTCACAGGTATTTGTAATTCATTTTCCTCACCATATTCTACTTGGATCATTGATTCAGGCACAACTAATCATGTTTGCTCTTCCCTTCCTTTGTTTTCCTCTTATCGTTCCATTGAGCCTATTTCTGTTAGTCTTCCTATTGGTACTAATGTTGTTGCTACTCTTTCAGGAACAATCATTCTTTCATCTTCATTAGTTTTACAAAATGTTCTCTATATTCCATCTTTTGCTTTCAATATCATTTTAGTCTCTCGTCTCACTTCTTCTTTTCATTATTAACTCACTTTTTCCTCTTCCTCTTGTTAGACTCACTCACTTCAACCTTCACTGATGATTGGTACAACTAAGCTCCTTGGAGGGTTATACATTTACACTACAAATATGCAAGGTTCGTCTACCTCTTCACAAATTCATCTGGCCAGTATTTCCAATGACTCGACCTTTACTCTCTGGCATCACCATTTTTGCCACATTTTCAACTTTGTTTTTTCTTTGTTACAGAAATAGATCCATGATATTACTTGTACTCCCTGCTCCCTTCCCTGTGATATTTGCCATTTTGCTGGGCAAAAACAAATTTCATTTCCTGTAAGCACATCTTCTAGTAATAAAATTTTTGATCTCATTTATGCTGACATTTGGGGTCCTTTTTTTGTATCTTCTGTTCAAGGTTATTGGTATTTTGATGACTTCCCATTTTTAATAGAATTTGAGATATATTTTGATATGTTTTGGGACTCATTAATGTTAAAACAAAGGGATTTGTTGAAGATTTTGATAAGATATCAATTTAGTGCATAATTTGGGGATTTTATTTTAAATATTATAATTTTAATCTAAAATAAAATAATTTAATACAGGATGATGATGATAATAATTCACTGTTTTGAATTAAAAAAAAAGAAAGAAGTTGTTTTTATTTTATTGTCTTATATTTTATTTTTCTTTTCTTTTCTTGATTATATAACAGGTGACGTGGATTTACTTTTTGGATGAGAAGTTGTGAAGCAATTTCGGGATTCCTAATCTAAGAGAAGAATGCGTGTGGCACGTGGGAGAGGGGCTTAAACAGAACATATGCGACACCGTTTGTAGAGCCGGTAATTTGGGTTGACCCGCCAGCCCGCCCAAAAAAACCTTAAACGGGCTGCCATTTTGGCAGCCCGTTTAAATGCGGGCTAAACGGGCTTAGCCCGCGGGTTGATGCGGGCCAGCCCTTTTTTTTTTTTTTAATTTTTTGGTTTTTTGGTTTTTTTAAATAAAATAAATTCAAATACCCTTATTATTACCTTTCATTTGATGTCGTGTTTGATTAATTCTTCATACTTTTTATTTGGCATTTTTATTTTCATATTATATTTATTTATTCTATTATTATTAAATTTAAAAGAGATGTGTTTATATGTTTTTGTTATGTGAGTAGATGAAAAAAAGGAAAGCAAGAATAAAATTGACTTCATAACACAAATGTATAAAAAAAAAAGAAGTGTGATATGAGCGGGTGAAAGAGAAAGAGAGTAAATATTTTTTAAAAAAACAAAATTAAAAAAAAAAAGAATGGCAGGCTGGCGGGCCAGCCTGCCAACCCGCCTAAACGTTTGCCAGCCCGCGAAGGTGCAGCCCGCCCCGCTTAAGATTCTAGCCTGCGCGGGCTGGCCCGCAACCCATAGGCCAGCCACATTCCCATTACTAACCGTTTGGAATATATGAGAGGGATGAAATACCCTAAAATATGTATAAGGGTTCAATGACTCCAGAAGAGAATGTGACTAATGTTAGGAAACAATTTTGTGGAATAAAGTATTCGAATTAGTAGTGGAAAATGCCTAAACCCATTGTCAAAAATTTAATCGTGATAACAAAGTCTAATTGGGATATTTTGAGAGATCATTATCCTCTTCCAATGGGCCATAAATTTCGTCCAACATGAGGGAGCAAGAGGAAAATAAATGTTGAGATAATTATGCTAAAAGATGAAGTAATTTTGACCAAGTAAATGTGGTGGAAATTCAATTCCGTTGGAAATTGAGACGGAATTCAATTCCGTCTAAAATTCCGTCGGAAATTGTGAGGGAATTTCCGACGGAATTTAATTCCGTCAGAATTTGCGACGGAATTTAATTCTGTCGGAAATTCCCTCTCAATTTCCGACGGAATCCAATTCCGTCGGAAATTCCGTCTGAAATTCCGTGGCAAAGGTCAGAATTTCCGACGGAATATTTTCCGTGGCAAATTTTGCGACGGAAAAAATTCCGTCGGAATTTCCGATGGTTTTCCGATGGAATTTGCGACGGAATTAAATTCCGTCGCAAATTCCGTCGCAAATTCCATGTTTTTTTGTAGTGACTCTTTCTCTTATTCTGTGTATGATGCCTTGCATGTATGTCATTTCATTGAATATGTCGGGATGTAACATTGCCGTTGTGAAATGCCGTTGTTGTGCTGTTGTGAAACATGCCATTGTGAATGCAGTGAAAGCTGTCGCAAAAATGCCGTTGTGTTGTTGTTGTTATGATTTGCTTATATGCTTTGTGATTGTACATGTTATAAGTGAATTGTTACTACTGGGATTTTTTTGAATCTCATTCTTTCTAATGACTAACTTATAGCAAGGGCAAGCAGTTCAAAGGAAAAGCAATTGACGAAGAGCGGTTAGAGCTCCTAGCTAGGAGTTTTAATTTTGGTAGTTAGTTGTCATATGTTGTTGGGGATTGGTTGCACATGTTATATATATATTGAATAGTGTTGTGTAATCCCTTGTATGGGAAACTGAGAATAGGCAATATGCCCTGTAAACCCTTTATTAAGTAACAAAACCTAAGCGTTGTCAGGAATTTTTGGTTGCACTATGATATGTATGAATGAAACCAAACTGCACAGATCAATTATATTCGAGATGTGAACATGAGACAGCACTAAACAGGTTTTGGAAAAGTTTTAAATTAACCGCTGGTCTCTATTTCAACTTAATGATGCATTCTCGAACTATAAATTTGGCTATTAAGGTGGGGGTTACAAGGGTGACCTAATTGAAAAAGAGCGAAGGAAAGGGAAGCTACGGATTTTTGACAGATTTAGGGGGCGGCTAAAACACTGTATCTTCATCTTCTTCTTGGTGCTTTGGAGCAAAAAAAAAAAAAACGAGAGAGTGAAGGAGAGGGAGAGAGAAGGCAATTGCGTGAAGTGAGAGGAGCAGTTGGGACCTTCGTCTTTGAGAGAGGGGAGGAGTAGTTGCCGTGGTCGACTAAGAAGGTGGGCTGAATTGAACAAGAGAGGAGGAGAGCGATTGATCCAGAGGAGAGAGGGCCGTAGCTGCCACCGCCATTCTTCTTCTTGGTTGGTGAAGCTGAGCAAAAGTTGAGGACACATTTGGAGTTAAAGGTTGTTTTATTCCTCCTCTTCAGTTGTGCAGCAAGGAAGGCAATTTGTTCCTTCTTCTCTTGCCTTTCATTTCCTTGTATTATCACTACTACAAAAAGGGGTTTTAACGTCCCTAATTTAGCACTTTTAACGTCCAAAAACTAAGGGACGTCTATGTAGGGGGCGTAGTATATTTTAAGAAAAGACGTCCCAAAAAAGTTGGGATGTCTAAAGTCAGGACTTTAGACGTCCCAAATTGAGATTTGGGACGTCTAAAGTTAGGACTTTAGACGTCCCAAATTGAGATTTGGGAGGTCTAAAGTCCTGACTTTAGACCTCCCAAATCTCAATTTGGGAGGTCTAAAGTCCCCCGTGGAGGACTTTAGACGTCCCAAATCTCAATTTGGGACGTCTAAAGTCCTCCACTGGGGGACTTTAGACCTCCCAAATTCTTAATTTGGGAGGTTAAAAAGTTTTATTATTTTAAAAATAATTATTTATATTCTTCATTACCCAGTAAATTAAAATTGCAGAAACAGAATTGAAGATGGATTCATAAACAAAAAAATGTCCCTTACGAAATGGTAAGGACTTCTAGCACTGCAATCTTTTTACTATATATATATATATATATGTATAATAACAACAACAACTCATACAACCTAATATCATATATGTATAACAACAACTAGAAAGTGTCAAAATATTTGTCACCACACAACTACAAACTAATTGTTATTCATTTCATCAAAATAAATATACATATGTATTTTCCTCGATTTCCAAGCTCCAAACGTATAAAACAAAAACATTATTAGTATAGCATAACTACTAACAACTAGTTTATGATTCTGGCAAAAAAAAACAATCAAGGGAAAAACACTCCAATAACTAGAATCATGTAAATAAATTGAAAGCATTATAATAATTTCATATTGCAAGTTTAACTTAATTCTTCATGTAAATTTATATTTAAAAAAAAACAAACCTGATGAAACCAGGGGAGAGGGCAGCCAACAATGTCTATGTGCTTCCAAGGTGGAGAGAAGACGTTGGAGGAGTTGTGTATACACAGTAGAGAGGAGATGTACGCCGGAGGCTGAAAGCAACAAAGAGAGTGGAAGGTGTACACCGGAGGGTGGAGGGGGCAAAAAAGGTGGAGGAGGTGTACGCCGGAGGGTGAGAGCAAAGAAGGTGTTATGAGAATGGAAGGAGGTGGAGGAAAAGGGAATGAAGAAAAGAAAGAGAGGAAGAAGATTGAGGAAGACGAAGTCACGGGAACGACAGAAAAAAGGAAATGCAGAAAAAAGGGAAGAGAAGTCATGGGGATGGGAAAGATGGAAAAAGAAGTATGGGTTTCTGACATGGGAATGAAGAAAAGGGGAAAAAAGTCTCACACATGTCAGAATTTCTGACATGACTTTAGGAGTCCCAAATCCCATTTGGGAGGCCTAAAGTCTCTACTTTAGGCGTCCCAAATGGGATTTGGGACGCCTAAAGTCACACTTTAGGCGTCCCAAATCCCATTTGGGACGCCTAAAGTAGAGACTTTAGGCCTCCCAAATGGGATTTGGGATGCCTAAAGTCAAATTTTTTTTTTTTTTTTTTTACTTTAGACGTCACTTTAGACGTCCCAAATTCAATTTGGGACGTCTAAAGTTAAAAAAAAAAAATTTTTTTTTTTTTTTTTTACACTTTAGATGTCCCAAATGGAATTTGGGACATCTAAAGTGTAAATTTTTTTATTTTTATTTTAGACATCACTTTAGAGGTCCCAAATTGAATTTGGGATGTCTAAAGTACCACTTTAGACATCCCAAATGGAATTTGGGACATCTAAAGTGTAAAAAAAAAAAAAAAAAAAAAAATTTCTTTTACTTTAGACGTCCCAAATTGAATTTGGGACGTCTAAAGTAAAAAAAAAAAAATTTGACTTTAGGCGTCCCAAATCCCATTTGGGAGGCCTAAAGTCTCTACTTTAGGCGTCCCAAATGGGATTTGGGACGCCTAAAGTCCCACTTTAGGCGTCCCAAATTCAATTTGGGACGTCTAAAGTGACGTCTAAAGTAAAAAAAAAATATTAATTTTTTTTTTTTAACTTTAGACGTCCCAAATTGAATTTGGGACGTCTAAAGCTACCAAGTTCCCACACATAATTACAAAAATGCCACCGCCTATATTTTAGACGTCCCTATTTTAAAAAGGGACGTCTTTTAGGGTAGCAGTATCTATATTCTGTAGTAGTGTATGTCGATTCTGAAGTGGTTTGCTGTCGAGATGAATTTTGATTATGATGATGAGTGGCCAGTTAATCTACATTTGGATTATTTCAAAGCATTGCAAGGATTGAGACTTATTATTATTCTCTTTAGTTGTTAATGGCAATTATGTGTTAACTTTATCTTGTTCCTAATGCTTCTATGTAACTGGCCATCACTTGGATTGTTTTGTTCAATTAAATTAAGCTTGAGAAGGTTAATTTAATTGTAGAACTTAGGTAAAATTATGCTAGACTTGAAGTTTAGGATTAAATTGCTGGTTTGTTAGTAACAAAGAGATATAGTTACTAACCTAGCATTGTCAAATTAAGGTTGTCACTTAATGATTATTTTCTCTTAACTATAGCAAGAGATTGTGCATGTTAATTGAGGATATAAATTTGGTTTTGACTTGAGAAAGCTTAATCAAATGCTTTTGAACCTTAGACTAATATGTAATGTCATTTAATCTCTAATGGAGTGGTAATTATTTAAGTCTCATGAATTACAATGGTGAGAAATAATCCTATGCTCCTCTTGTCTTGAAGTAGATTTTCAATTTAGGTTTGGTTAAGTTATTTTAATTTTGATACAATTGAATTTGGAAATAGAAAACTTTTCAAATGGTTTTACTCAACTTAATTGATAGCATATTTGTGATGATTACTCCGCTTTCGCCTTAGTTCTTATAGGAACGATCTTTTCTTATCACTTTATTACTTGACGCGATCCGTGCACTTGCGGTAGTGAACATATTTTTTAACCATCATTGACGATTTTTCTCGTTATACTTGGATATTCTTTCTCAAAACTAAATCTGATGCGCATTTTCAACTTCAAAATTTCATTGTCTTAATTGAAAATCAGTTTTATACTTCTCTTAAAGTTCTACGCACTGATAATGGCCCAGAATTCTCTATGCTTGCCTTTTTCTCTTCTAAGGGCATCATTCATCAAACCTCTTGTTGCCACTCCTCAACAAAATGGTTTGGTTGAAAGGAAACACCAACATCTTCTCAATGTTGCTCAAGCTTTACTTTTTCAATCACATATTCCTATTGTTTATTGGTCTTTTGTCATTATGCATGCTGCTTATATCATCAACTGTCTCCCCACTCCACTGCTTCACAATTCCACTTCCTTTGAAAAATTGCATAATTTTCCACCTTCTTATTCCACTCTCAAAGTTTTTGGTTCATTATGTTTCGCATCTACTTTGGCTCACCATCGTTCTAAGTTTGACCCTCGGGCAAGAAAATGTGTTTTCTTAGGGATACCCTCTAGTTCTAAACCTTATACTTTACTTGACTTAGCTTCTCATCAAATAATTTTGTCTAGAGATGTTGCTTTCCATGAATTGGTTTGTCCTTTTACTAATGGCATTGTCCTTCACCTTCTTCCACACCTCCCCTTCCTTCTATTCAGTCTTTTCCTTCTTTTTTGGATGATGAGGTTCCTTTGCCTTCCTCTAACCCTTGTGTTACTTTTCCTTCCTTTCCACCTCTTATTCCTTCATCTTCTCGTCCTTTTCCCTCTTCATCTCCTCTTGACTCTTCTTCTTCTTCTTCTATTATGCCTCCTTCCTCTCCTCTTCGTCGCTCTACTCGCCCCCACCATCGCCCTTCATATTTGCAGGACTATTGTAACCCCCTGCCATAATTATATCCAAAACACGCGATTAAAGTGAAATAGAGACCAATAAGAAACAAATAACATTTTACAAACCTATCTACTAGACGGGGTTTTCACAAATACCTTTCGAAATCATTTATAACCTGGTCTCACATTCACATTCCAAATACAATTACTACACAAAGATAAATCACATTTAATATATCAGAGTACGCAATGAAATAATTCCGGTAATTCCGGATTCCATTTATTAACTCAATCTTTATAGGGCATATTCACCCCTACAAGCCCTCATATGGGGATTACACAAAGTCTTCTCAAATACACATCTCAAATACATATCCCAACTATAAGATAACCAACTACCGAATCTTCAACCCGAAGGAAGTCCTCTTCGCCCTTGGCTGCTTACTCCATCCTCGATCTACTACCCTGTTTGAAAGGTTAGTAGGGGAGGGTGAGATTCGAGAGAATCTCAGTAGGATAACAATATCAATATGCATGTACGATAAATGTTTAATGCATAACATGCTTGCATCACACAACTCATGATAACACAATGACAATTTGCAAGCTCAATGCTTTGAACAATATACCTATGGCCATAGCATAAATTGAAACATAGCTTCAAATTACACATAATTATGCAAAGCTAAGACATGCATCAACACATTAACACATATATCAAATACAAGCAGAAGAGATATCACTACTACAAAAAAGTAAAGTTGTGGCGCTTATAATTGCATTAACTGTGGCGCTAGAGAAGTGCCACATATCTATATGCCACTAAAAAAAGCTGTGGCGCTTGGAAGCGCCGCAACATTTTAAATTTTTTTTTTTAAAAAAATACCCTCCTGTGGCGCTTGTTTGAGGAAGTGCCACAGGAGTGGGGCCTCCTGTGGCGCTTGCTTGAGCAAGCGCCACAGTAGGGGGTCCTATTGTGGCGCTTTCTGACGCAAGCGCCACAAAAGGGTCCCTTTTTTTTTTTTTCTTTTTCCCCTTTCTTCTTCTTCTTCTTCTTTTTTTTCCTGTGGCCCTTTTTTATGCTTTCTGATTGTGAAGTTTTATATAAAATGAGTGGCTTTCGTGTTTATCATCTCCACAAATTATCAATCTTTCTATTTTATATTTCAACCTATTATATATATATATATATATATAATTTTCACATTTAAAATTCAAGTTCCCCAACAATAATGTTCTTACATTAATACTCTCCAAAACTAACATAAAAAATATCACAATACAAGAACTTGATATGTGAACACAGTACATCAACAACTAATTAAGTAAATTAAAAGATTACTAAAAAACGCAAACTTATCGGCAAAAAAATTTAAGCAAAGCAAAAAGGCAAAAGAAACAAGGTAGGTTTTCATTCTTTTCTATTAAATTAGGAACAAAAAGGCAAACGTTATATTACGGTTTATCTTGACTAAAAAAAAATTTAAACAAAGCAAGCTAGAATGAAATAGTCTTTTTCTTACAAATCTATTAATTGACAAGCGCAGAGAGTGGGAGACCTTGTTGGTGATGCTAGCTTGAGTGGCGAGTGAGCGTGTGGGTGTGTTTTTTAGTGTGAAGATGATAGAAAATGGAGGGAGGGGGCCGACGGATCCACTAAGAAGATGAGAAAGGGAAAGTAGTTTAATGGAGGAGAGAGTAGTTAAATAATTAAAGTGGAGTAGTAGTCAAAAAGAGAAGGAATGGGAGGCGGACACAGGACCACTACCCGGGAAATGAAATAATTAAGAGCTACACTATCAATTTGAATTTTTTTTTTTTTTTTAAAAGTGAGCAATTGTGGCGCCTAATGCATTAGGCGCCACAATTGCTCAATTTTTTTTTTTTTTTTTTAAAAGTGAGCAATTGTGGCGCCTAATGCATTAGGCGCCACAATTGCTCTTCTCAGCTGTGGCGCCTAATGCATTAGGCGCAACAGCTGAGAAGCATATTAACATGTGTGGCGCCTATTTATTTAGGCGCCACACATGCCCACTATTTAAAAAAAAAAAAAAAAAAATCAGTGCTGCAGCTGTGGCGCTTGGTGGGTTAGGCGCCACAGCTGCTTTCATGACCCCAAGTGTGGCGCCTGCGTAGGCAGGCGCCACACTAGGCCTCCTCAATTGTAGCACTTAATCTATTAGGCGCCACAGCTGGTACCCAAAATTAAAAAAAAAAATTATAGACGTAAAAAAAAAAAAAAAGAGAGAAGCTGTGGCATTTGTTTAAAGAAGTGCCACAAAATGTGCGCCACCTTTTACCCTTTTTGTAGTAGTGTATGTTCCCTATACTCTTTCCACATAAGCTCCAGCTCCGGCTGCTCACGATCAGGGCGAACACCAAATCCTATAACCAAACAAAGACATAGGGTTAATCCCTTTTCCAATTCCTTAACTCTCAAACACTTAAGTTGGTTATCATTCACGAGCTTTAGGTGGCTAATCAAAGCCCAAACATATGCCTAAAGGCTTGGGAAACACTTGACCAAAGATCACCTTTTAAAAGTTCAAAATGTTAATTTTTGGGGGTTGGTTGCAGCCAAGAATCCTCTGGCTGCAGCCAGAACATGCACAGAAGGTTTTTGGCTACAGCCAAGAATTTCTGGTTGCAGCCAAAACGTGTACAGAAGGTTTCTGGCTGCAGCCAAGAATTTCTGGCTGCGACCAAGACGTGCACAGAAACTTTTGCGTTGCAGCCAGGATTTTCTGCTGCAGCCAAGGCAACTTAGGAAATTCATAACTAATTCCAAAAAAATTGAAATGAGGTGATCCCAAAGCCAAATGAAATATATTCAAGTCCTCTACACAGGAAAAATATTGGCCAATTCTGGAAATCACCATACAAATACAGAATTACACACATTTCATCACTGCCCCAAAACAGAATCCATTTTCGACCTCAAACTTTGGACAGCTATAACTCCCAGTTCCCAAAATGAAATGGCACAAATTATATGTCCATTTTGAAGCTTGGGATGTGAAATTTAAGACTGGAAAGTTTCATAATTTTATGACATCATTTTCTCAGTCAAAACGTCCACACAAGCAGACTGTCCAGAACAAAACTTCAAGGGACAGATTTTCAGTTTTGCACCAATGATTCCAATGGTTCCCAAGTTCACACCAAATACCATTTCCACATAAATTTGCACAAGGAATCCATTGGGAAAACCTAATCAATCAAATTCAAATCATATTGACATGTTACCACAACATGTCACACAAATCACAATTCAAACCACAACATCACAACTCTTCCAATTCAAGTTCCCAAATCAATTCCAATGATCAAATACCACAACATGGCACCATTTTCAACATAAAACACAACCCAATTCATGTATTTCACAATTCCACCAAAATCAGGGCAAAAACCAAAATTCACAATACTCATCCATAAATTACAAAACTTAGATCAAAAGGCTTCAAATACTCACCTCTTCCTCTTTCCCAAATCAATTCCTTGATTCTTCATAATTCCAATTTTCCTCAAGCTATCAAACACCTTCAATCAAGAATCTAAAATCATAGAGATGAAGCTTTCATCACTATGAACAATATTATAGAAAGGTGTTTAAGCTAAAGAGGTCACCAAGCAAGCTAAAAACTCACCTCAAACTTTCTCTTTCCTCCCAAGCTTTGGGACGTCCATGGAGTGTGAGAGAGAGAAGATGAGATGGTGCAAATGATGAAGCAAGTCAGTTTTTTGGATCCAAAAACTGACCTAAAAGGGATAGGAGAGAGGGAAGAGGTGTTTTGACACTTTGACCAATCCAAGGGCTCACATTGTGCCACTTGTCAAGATCTTACTCCATCAACCATGAGTTCACATGAGCACACCACATGAGATTCCACCCTTTGATCTATTACACAAATCAATCTCAACCATTGATCTTGAAGTTACCAATGAGTTTCCTCTTTGGTAACCGATCCCTGATTATGGCAATTCCTCTTGAATCACCACCAAACACACCATATCATTCCTTTTCTTCTACAATGCGCCCTCCCTTCTATTTTAAGTCAATTTAGATGTTAATCCATAATTGAACTTAAATACAGGGTTTCGGCGCTGCTCACAACACATACGAATCACATGGGTGCCAAATCACACCATAATCTCCAAAAGGGATATTTATCACTAACCACATCCACTTTTGGAGTCATTAACCCTTAATCACAATTTGGGATCTTGCTAAACCAGGGCTTAGCAGTCCACTTCTCTCAGGCTTATTCTCTAACCTCAAGTTTCAGAATTCGGGGTATTACAACTATCTCATTGCACTCTCTCTTCAGCTTGTGTCCAATCATCAGCTCAAGGTAATCCTTAATATCCTTTGTCTTTTGTCCTATCTTATTCCTCCCTTTCCTTTGATTATAAGTGTTTTGTTTTGTCTGCTTCTACCATTCCTGATCCTACTACCTACAAACAAGCTGTTAAAAATTCTGTTTGGAGAGATGCCATGACTAAAGAAATTACTGCCCTTGAACATAATTAGACTTGGGTCCTCACTTCTTTACCACCGGGAAAACAAACCATTGGTTGTAAATGGGTTTATCGCACTAAGTTCAAAGCTAATGGTGAAATTGAACGACATAAAGCTCGCTTAGTTGTGAAAGGTTATACTCAAATTGAGGGTGTTGATTACTTTGATACTTTTTCCCTTGTAGCAAAAATGACCACTCTTCGTTTACTTCTTTTATTGTTGCTGCGAAGGGTTGGTTCTTACATCAATTAGATGTTAATAATATTTTTTTTGCATGGTGATTTAAATGAAGAAGTTTATATGGATCTTCCTCCTGGTTTTACACCACCTATACCAAATATGGTTTGTAAATTACAGAAGTCTATTTATGGTTTAAAACAGGCTATTAGGCAATGATATTCTAAGCTTTCTGCAGCTTTACTCTCTTATGGCTATTCCCATTCTGCCTCTGATCATTCTTTATTTTTTAAGGCTTCTTCTTCTTCATTTATTGGCAACCTGGTCTATGTTGATGATGTTGTATTAGCTAGGAATGATATTTCTGAGATTACCTTTGTCAAGCAGCAACTAGATAAAGCTTTTACAATCAAAGATATTAGTGTATTGCATTATTTTCTTGGTCTTGAGCTAGCAAGAACTAAAGATGGTATTTTCCTTTCTCAAAGGAAGTTTGCTCTTGAACTTCTTGAAGATTCCGGTTACTTAGCCTGTAAACCAGCCATTACTTCTATGGATCCCCATTTAAAACTTTCTCAACATAACGGCACCTTTTTAAGCGATCCTCAGGCTTATCATCGTCTTATTGGTCGCCAGCAATACTTGACCACTACTAGACCTTACTTGAGTTTTGCTACACAACAACTCAGCCAATTTTTGTTTGCTCCTCGGGATATTTATCTTCATGCTGCTCACCGAGTTTTACAATATCTTAAATCCTCTCTTGGTGCTGATTTGTTTCTATCTTCTTCATCTCAATTACAGTTGCATTGTTTCAGTGATTTTGATTGGGCTGGCTGTATTGATTCTAGACGTTCTATTACTGGTTTTGCTACCTTTTTGGATTCTTCTCCTATTTCCTGGAAAGCCAAGAAGCAAGCCATTGTGTAGCACCCGAAATTTGAAAAAACATGGAGCCGCCGCCAAAATTTTGAAAAAGGATAATTTTGGAAACCTTTTTATAACGGAAATTGGTTTACAAAAACCATTTAGGGTTCGAGAGTTGATTGTATGTGGGGAAGGTGTTAGGCACCCCGCAACACCTATTCATAAGAATGGTTACCCTAAGTTAATCATTTAAAAATAAAAATAGCCTTTAACTTTATTATAATTACCCAAATAAAAAAAAAAGAATAATTACAAAACTAAATGAAATGAAAGCAAAAGAAGAAAAAAAAAAGAACACTTATTTACAATAAGGAAAAATATACTTATTTAAAAAAAGAACATTTATTTACAACAAGAAAATAAGAAAAAATATATTTATTTACAAAATTGGATTTGACCTAGGATGAAAACCTAGGGCCAATGTTTTAAAACCCGGACCGGACAGTGAGCCGGAGAATTCAACGGGTCACGGTTCAAACGGTCGGACCGTTTGGGTGAACCGGTGATGTAATAATTAAATTTAAAAATATAATAAAAATGGGATAATAAATGTACTCCCTCCGATCTTAAATATAAGACATAGTTGATTTGTTTAGATATTAAGAATGTTAATTAAATTACTTTAAAATATTTATATTTATCATTTTTTTCGAACTATTTTGTCTGATTTATAAACTGATATATAATATAATGGTACACAATATATGATATGATTAAGCAACTTATTTAGCTTTCTTAACTTCTTAAAAAAATTAACTCTATCTTATATTTAAGACCAAAATAAATATTATTTTTACTGTTGCTTTTGCACTACTGTTCTGCTGTATGTCAAGTAACTCATAAACATGTAAAATAGTCAATAAAATATGAATAATATAATCATATGATAATATATTTTTGAACTATTCAACTAACTTATGTAAAGAAAGATAGGAATAAAATAATTTGACAAAAAATCACGATTTTTTTTATAAATACTAAAATTTTAATTAATAAGATAATAACAAAATAAAATCTTTTTTTATTACCATAAAATAAAATCAAATAAGTCCTAGGACTGATTTTTAGGGCCTATACCTAATAGCTAAAAAGCTTAGGAATTCTGAAAACGTGTAGCAGAGGAGATGTAATGTACATTTTGAAAACCAATGAATGTTGAAAATTGCAATTTCTCTCTCATGTTCTCCTCTCAACTCAAATATCGACTCTTTGTTTCTTTTCATACTTTTCTCTCTCTTCCTCCTCTCAACTTTATTCCTTTTCCTTTCATCTGAGATATTCTGTTTCTTCTAAATTGAAGTTTGGCTTCGAGAGTCATGATCGAAGACATGAATCTCAAGTCTAAGTGAAGATCCACAACACGCTTTTTCAATCATTTCCGCATTTTGTTTAAAACTTCAAGTCATATAAGTAAGATTTTTTAAATTTACATCTTTCTTCCTCAGTTCTTTCTCTTTCCTTGACTTCCAGTTCATCTTCATTCATCTTCCTCCTTTAAGATCTGTCTCCCAAGAATCCATTCGGCTTGAAAAAACTAGTTTCGGTTCCGGCTGGAAAACGGTTTCCGGCTCTACAGCTAGTTCTCTTCGAGCTAATCCGATTCAACATCAAGAACGGCTTTTGACAGAGAAACGAGCCGTTGTTGTTGCTGGTCGACGGTCTGGCCGGTTGGACAGTCCGGTCCGGCTCGGTTCTTAAATCATTGCCTAGGGCCTACGTACCCTTTAGAGGGATCAAAGCCCACGTAATTTGGGGTAGAAAAATGTGTCACTTTGTTGGTGTTTTTTAGAAAAAAAGTCTTTATTTAATGTATTTGAGAAAACTATTTTTTTTTGTTTGGTTTGTGTTTTTTATTTTTTCCAAAAATTATTTTCTCCATTTTATTTTCATTTATCAAAATGTGTCAAAATATTTTTTTTCTTTTTTTGAAAGAGGACCTAAGAAAGGGATAAAGAAAAAGAAGAAGAAGAAAAGTAGCACAAGTTAAACAAAAAGGAAGTCAAAGATAAGAAGATTTATGTGTACCTTTTATCCTTTGAACCGCTAAATGCAACACGTCCAGCAATAATGTATGAGATAATTCAATTGAACAATAAAAAACCAATCCGCAAGACTACGATGTCCAAAGCAACGTCTAGCAACATCCAACAATGTCATAGTGCAAAGTGAAGTAATGTAATGTATATTGGATAAAGTCATAGTGCATGAATGATGAGGTAAGCATAAGGCATGATGAGGTAAGCATGAACAAATGTATATTGGATGAGCAAAAAGAAGAGCAAAGTCACATCGCATGAATGATATTGGATGAGCAAACAGTAAATCAAGTTACTTGGTGAAAGTAATAAGATCCCACGTATCATTAGAAATAAAAGAAAAGGATGAAAACTCAGACACATACCTTATCTCCTTGCTCTCCCAAAATTCTTGTGTGTCTTGCTTCAACTCTTGCACTCCTATTTATAGTCTCAAGGTAGGGTTTTCTTCATAAATGCTCTTTCTTTTTTTGAATTTTCATTTTTGATTTTTTTTTTTTGTATTTTATGTTAAGAACTACCAAACTTGACCCAATCACCATCAATGGAGATTTTTTTTAAAATTTTTGTTTTTTTTATTTTTTTTGTATTTTCTATTGATAAAACTTTATAGCTTGACCTAATCACCATTAGTGGGGATTTTTTCGTTTTTAATTTAATTTTTTTATTATTCTCCCCACAAGTAATTTCCTAATTTAAACCTATCAACATAAATGAAACTTTTTTCTTATTATTTCCCCTTGATGAATGACAATGCCAATCATCATTAATGAGGGGATTTATTTTAATTTTCGGTTTTTAATTTTTTTTATATTTTCCCCACAAGTAATTTCATAATTTAAACCTATCAACATAAACGAGACTTTTTATTTTTTATTTTTCATTTTTTATTTATTATTTTTCTTTAATGAATGACAATGCCAATCATCATCAATGAGGGGATTTATTTTAATTTTTGTTTTTTATTTTTTTAATGATGATCGCCAATTTGGACACCGATCATCATCAATAGGAGGATTTTCTTATTTTTCTTATTTTCATTTTTTATTTCTTTTTTTCTTCCAATGATGATTGCCAATTTGGATACCAATCATCATCAATTATTTTTGTATTTTTGAGTGGGGTTCGGACAAAATAGGGTGTTCACACACTGTGTCTAAATCTTCCTCTAAGGTTGAATATCGTGATCTTAGTGCTACTACCTGTTAAGCTCAATGGCTTCTTTATCTCTTAACAGATTTTCATATTTCTCATATAGATCCAGCTCTTATCTATTGGGACAACAGATCTGCCATTCAGATTGCAGCTAATCCAACCTTTCATGAAAGGACTAAACATATTGAATTGGACTGTCACCTTGTCCGAGAGAAGGTAATCCAACCTTTTATGGGTGTGTCGTGTGTGTATACAATTTTAACTGTGCAAATTTCTAATTAAATACATAAAATAATTAATATTGAATAAAAAGTAAATATGGTAATTGGTAAGATTCAGGAAAAATTGAGGGATAAATCCCTGTTTGACAAATTAATTGGAAAATGGTACATGAAGCATTTAGGCTCTCGAGGGTCAACAAGTATGAGAGGTAAAAGAACAAATCACCTTTTGTGTAAGCTCATTTACCAAGTTTGGTAGTTTTCTACCACTTGAGATCTCCACTCTGACAGCCAACAACCTTTTTTCCCAACGACCGTCAACTTTTTAACCCACCTTCTCACGCGCTCCCTCCACCCCTTCTCATCATATATCTGCTAACCTTCAAACTTCATGCACCCCATCGTTAGGATCTTATCGTCATTTTCTTCATTGTCGATTTTGTCATTGCGGACAAACTACCTTGTTCTTCTTGATCTATCAAAGTCATTGGCCTTAGTTAATTTGAAGAAGAAGAGAGTAAGACATGTCACCGTTCATTGAAGAGACTTGTTGCCATTCATTGAAGACGCATCTTTGTTGTTATTGTCCCTACTCGTCACCGTCTATTAAGGAGAAAAATCTTGATAATGAAGAAGGGGGAAACCCATTGCAATTCAATGAAGAATCATCGCTGTTGTGTGATTTTTGGATCTTGATTTTTAGAAAGTTGTATCTTTCGTTTTATTTGCACCTTTGTGGATTCAATTTGGTTGCTTTGCCTTTGTGTGGAATGGGATAATCTATTTTGCCTCCGATTTGTTTGTTCACCTCTACTAGTTCGATTTCAAGATGTCGGGGACTAGAGATTGGAGAAGGTGTTTTTTTAAATTTTTTAATGAGGCTATTTTTTTTGCTAGTTTTAAGAAGGGTAATTTGGTCTTTCCCCCTCGCATTTAGTGAAACTTAGGGACTTGAATGTTTCAGGTCCCATTCCCCAATTAACTTGTCAAATAGGGATTTATCCCCAATTTTTCCTAAGATTTATTCTATTTTATCAAGGCATATTCAATTTTTAAAGATGATTGATCTGTTACTTAATTTTTTATAATTTCATTGTTATAGACTTTGATAAAATTTAGTTAGAAAGGAAACAATTTCAGGATTTTGATTTCTGATTTGACCGTGTCTTTACGCCTTGGGGTCAAATGCAAAATATTTTTAATTCAAGAATTGCAGTATAATGCAACACTCGGGTCGTCTCACTTGAGAAGCCTTTTATTGAACTACCTAAGTAATCTAATTATCATGCAAATGCAATAAAAGCAAGGGGAAATGGGTTTTGGTTTTTTTGAAATTAATAATTAAAAGAAAGATGCAATTTAATTAAATGCTAACTATTGTTTTTGGTCTTTTTATAAAAATGGAGAATGAAAATGAATATAAAATGTATAATGAACGCCCTTGGAAATGGGAGAATGACTATCCTAGTTTAATTAAGGCAATGAGAGTTAATTTTCTCGAAGTCTTGAAAATAAAACCCCAAACGAACGCTTGGGTCTAGTGTTCTTAATTAATAGTTACTTATGCGAACGCAGCTAGTAACTATTCCTTAAGGCACTATTAGGAACCACTTAGAGTGCAATTAAAATGGATAAATATAACTTGATCCTCTAAGAAAGAATGCTCAAACAAGACACTCTAAAGCACAAATCGATTATATTAACTAAACAATAATATGCTAGCTAATAAAATCTCATTGAACTCAATAAAGAAAATATTCATATCAAGCATTCAAGTAACAAAATCCAATCCAATCACAGAATTTCAATCCACAGAGATAATCAAACGCAATCTCAATCTCAGTCTCAATCAATATAATTAACATCCTAGAACTAGGAAATATAAAATATACAATTGAGAAATTGAATTGAACAAAATAACTCCCCTGTCTCAAGAGGCAGTGAAGTCAACCGCTTATCTCTAACTTCAATGGAAATTCAGACGCTGAAAGAGAAAGAGAAAGAAGTTGCTGGTGAATCTGGAAGTAGAAGGTCAATGATGATGATTAATGGAGGTGATGATGGTGAAGTGCAGAGGAGAATATGAGATGGTATGGTGAACACGGCAGTACAACGGAGGAAAAGGCAGTGACGAAAGTAAAGATGATGACAATGGTGGTTGATGGAGTCCGACGGTGGTGGTCTCTGTAACTCAGATCAAGGCTCTAAACTCTCCTCTTCAAGCTCTCTCTGTCCTTCGTCCTCCTTACTCAGTCGGAGCTGGTGGTAGAATAGGTTGTCCGACAAAAAATAAGAGAGGCACAGTGAAGGTGGTGGTGTGGGTTGCTTGAGAGAGGAAAGGCCGAAGTTGCTCACTAGAAAAAAAAATGGAGGATGATGATGATGGAGACGGCGGTGAGGAATTGATGTCCGACGGTGGCTACGGAAAAACAGAGCAGGGACGGTGGTAGTAGGGAAGGGTTGCTCGCCGGCGACCGTGGTGGGTGATGAGGCCGCCGGCGAGGTGGAAGAAGGAAGGAAGGAAGACGATGATGTTCCAGATGATGTGATGATCCGATGCGGCGCCTTACTCTATGATATATTCCCTCAGCTCTGTCTTTCTCTCGGATCGGGTCTGCCATATCCAAATCTCCATGTCCATCAGGTCTGGGTCAGGCTTCGGATATTGGGTCTGTAATTTTTTTTTTGTTTGTTTTCTGGGCTCTTTCCTCTCTTTTCCTTTTTATTTTTATTTTTTCGTTTTCAGCTTAAGCCCAAAAACTGCAGCCCATGTCTCTCAAAACCAACCCAAATTGGGTCCAAATTTCAGATCCTCCCTTCACTTCAGCTGCGGCCCAATTGCTACTGTTTCTATATATTTATTTTTTTATATATTGGGCCTGCTTTATGTCTCATTTTCCAGCCCAGTTGCAAAAATTAACTTAGGCCTTGTCTCTTCTCTTGGCCCAAAAATTTGAATCTCCAAAATCCTCAATTCCTTCTTTAACACCTATAATGCAAAATTAAGCATAAGATAGCATCAAAAGTTCAAGGGACAATTGTATAAAAATAATTAATAAATTGTGAACATTTTACCCCTAATTACAATTAATTCAAAACAAATGTCCTTAATTAAAATTTGTGCTTAATCATGCAATAATGTCCTAGAAAATACAATAAAAATCCCAAATTAATCATGAAATATTATATAAAAATATGGTTCAATCAATTTCCCTCCTAAAAAAGAAGATAAAGAAATGAAATGAAAAAATATTATTAATATTCAAAAAATGTATTAAAAAATTATAATTTAATTAATTCAAGTTGAATATAGGCAATTCCTGGTAAAAAAAAAAGTTGAAAATTCTTTTGGTAAAAAGAAAGTTCAATATAGGTAGTTAGATTTAGAAAGCATATAAAGCATACTATTAAATCTTATGTATTCCGTTACACAATACATATATATATATATATATAAACACACACGTCCCTGTCCTTTTTACGCATCTTCTCCATTTATGAATTAAGCAAGACTCATCGTTTGCAGATTTATCCTGGAAATCGAAAGTTTGTGATACGTTTGGGTGCAAGGGAACAATTAGGAGATACTACTCCTATAGGTATTATACATAATCATCTCTTCTACATGTTTTAGTTTATTCATGTGTTCGTTCTTTTGATGATTTAAAGTTGAAAGCATAATCCTTGAGACGTGAATCTTAGCATAGGATGACCATAAACCTTGAAATAATTCAGATTAGAAAAATTGTAATATCATAGCTCATTGCTTTCGATAGTATCTGTTTTGAGGCCATCACCCCCTAAATCGCTTGAGAGAGGAGTATCCATACCTTTATAAAGCATTTTTTGTTCTCTCTCCAGTTATGTGAAACTTCACAATTTACATATTTTGTTCTCTTTTTAGTTGATGTGAGAATTCACAATTCACCCCTTTAGGCCTAGCATTCTCGCTGATACATCGAATGGATTTTGGGGTAGTAACCTCTTGCAGTCTTAAAATTTTGATGTTCAATAAAACAATATGGCCCGCTCAATAACTTCATAAAAATTTATTAATTTACGACACCTACGTTCTTTACACAAGATTTAGAAATCCCAAATTAATTAGTTTATTCTGATCTTATGATGATTTAAAGTTGAAAGTATAATCCTTAGCCTGAGATGCTAATTAATAGCATACGATGATTGGTATCCGTACAAACCATCGTGAATCTTAGCATAAGATGCTTAGCATTAACCTTAGCATGATTTAGATTAGAAAAATTTTAACATCTCAATGTCTCACTTTTGATATTGTCTGCTTTGAAAGTTCATCCCTTCCGGTTTTAAAATGCATCAAGAGGGGTAACTAAACCCTTATAAAGTGTCTTTCGTTATTCTCCTCAATTGATATGACACTTCACAATCTACTCCTTTGAACCCAGCACCCTCACTGACACATCAATCAAGCATGGCTCTCATATCAATTGTAAAATCTCAGCCACTCGCTCTCGATATATATTTTCCATTTTCGGGGCCGTCAACCATCATAGTTTTAAACCACATCTATTGGATATACCCAGAGTGTAGATTTTATAAGGCATCTTTCGTTTCCCTCCCAGCTTCACATTTTCCCATAGTCTTTTCATTAGATTCAGAAGTCTCTAATTAGAACTGTACTTTAATAAAAGGACAAAACTTAAGTCAAGTTAATTACGTCATTTATTAAAAGTGTATGCCTAAATTTATATTTTTTATAATCCGAATGCATTTAATAAATATATTATAAGATGTTTTTATTATGTCATATTAGAATTTTAAAAAGATGATTTAGTTACTTGATTCTTTCATTTTAATGTTATAGACTTTAATATGAGTTAGTTAGAAAAGAAACGATTCCAAGATTTTGATTATTTCTTACCGGGAAAGTATATAAAGGAAAGAAATGAAAATATGTTGTTAATAATCTTTGTTTTCATTCGGCTGTAAAGAGGGTACTTATATGTGTATAAATACATTACAATCCATTTCAGCATCATATCTACGTCTCCAAACTACTTTAGATTTGATATTGATCCCTTTCAAGACTTAGAGGCAGCTCCCGCTTACCATCTCAACCAACAGTTTTGTTGGTTTTACCATTTACACACCTCTTTGTTCAGGAAGCAATAGTCATCGGTCATCGATCCTCATCTTAGAGGCAATGGCAACCGGAAGCGTTCTGATGTGCCATAACTTCCCCGGAAACTGTTTCATCTCTCAGCCTACCACAGTTTATTATTTCGATCCATTTTCCTCTCATCATCTTTTATCAAAACCCATCAATGTTGTTGGCCAAGATCTCTTCTGGTAACATCAGACTTATCAGGTATATATAAAACTTTGAAAACTTATCATGGATTATTCTGTGGAGAAACATAGGTCTTGTTTGATTTTCTTGCCCACAACACACTAAAATTTTGTTATGTTTTATCTGATAGGAATCTTTGAGTTTCTTTGATCATCTTCGTCCACACCCCATACCATATGCAAATTACGAAACCCCTCCGTCCTTATTGCCTGAAGGAGTCGAACTTGAACTACATACCTTACCAGTGAGAACATTAATATTTTATTTTAGTATTTGTTATTTAAATTTAATTATTCAAATTATAATTGTTAAATACTCCTATTTTTTTTAGGTTGATGCAAGAGCAGTGGCAGATGGGGATACTATAACCGTTTATGTTAATGCCTTAGAGGACCCCGCACAAATTCCTTTGATCCCTCCTTATGTGTTGAAAGCACATCTTAGAAGAAATGAAGCTAAAGCTATGAGAAATTATGCAGAGGCTGATGCTCTTCAACAAATAATTAACAACTACGGATTCCGGTATAGGGATTTCTTGCAATCTTGTGGTTTCCCCCCCGTTTTTCGTTCTCTCTATTTTTTTACCAAAAGGCTTGTTTGTGTTCTTTACCTGAATCCAGTTATAACAAAGTTCTCTTATGTTATATTGCACAGTGTGATTAAGTTTGATAACGAGGAAATTTTGGTGCGCAAATATAGAATTCGTTTGAGGTAATAATGAAATGTAAATTAGAGTAAATTACATTCACCATCTCTTTATTTTCTCTTAATTAGAAAAGCATGGACTTTACACTTCGATCGAATCTTGGTTATCGTCATCCGGTTTTAAATTGTTGATTTTGGTCTAGAGTCAAACATTGATCTGTGTTCTAAATGAAATCAGGGGCATTGATGCACCAGAAAGTGAAATGCCATATGGTAAAGAAGCCACGGAAGAATTGACCAAGATTGTTGAAGGAAAATGCTTAAGGATCCTTGTTTATGAAATAGACTCATACGGACGTCTCGTGGGAGATATCTACTGCGATAATAATACCTTTGTCCAGGTTTATATTTTCTTACTCACATTTATATTGTAGCTTTATTTATGTCTGACTAAAGCACAAAATTCATATCTAAGTTTTCATGGTTCATTTCTTTATTTATTAATAAGGAATTAATGCTGAAGAAGGGCTGTGCGTGGTATTACCCTCATTATGATAAGAGAGAGGAATTAAAAAATGTAAATAATGTTTCATGCCAGCAATTAAAACATTTTAACTTTCTATTGGTTTGTTTTGAGTTTAATTTAAAAACTCTGTTTTAAGCTGATAATTAATAACTCCGCGTCGTTGCAGTGGGAAAACGAAGCTAAAGTGAGTCAAGTTGGATTATGGGCTTCTTCCGACCCTGAAGAGCCATGGGAATGGAGAAAGAATCAACGGAATATTGCAATTAACACCGTTCCACGTCACAATTGTAGAAAGAATATCCCACCCAGATTACAGAGACTAGCAAACAAGAAAAACAGAATTCACAAGTCCTGAACTATGTGGTTTTGAGTTCAATGATCCACAAATATGTAATATGACTAGAGAAATTATAGACCTGTGTGGAAAAATTTCAGTTGAATCCTGTTCTCTTCTATTGGTTATTGGTTACTAAAATCACTCCGTAAATATTTTATATCTTTACAATTATGTGGGGAGGGGAGAATGACACTTTAGAACCCACTAGGAAAATTAATGTTGCGATAACGACTTGTTAATATTTTTTAGTAATATTTACATTTGAAAATTCTTAAAACAAATATTGACAATTTAAGTCAAAACAGGATAAAACATTAATGTTATTCTTTTATAAGAATTTATAAAAGAAACATTTCCAGTATTTTGCTTTTCTACTGAGAGAGAACATACAAAAATGAAATGACAATATATTTTTAATATTCAGTCAGTCTTTTTTCTATTCGGTCGTCCCAGCAGAATACATACATAATTACATATATGTGTAAGTTCTGAGCTCCTTTTTACGCATCTTCGTTCTTGAGCTTCGTCTCTATGTATCTTCATTCATAAAGCAAGACCCATCAGATCAATTCAAATTTGTGGATGATCTTGATGAGTTGGGAGGTGAAAGAAACGTTGATGGAAAGATACAGACAAATGTAATTACACCGGAGATAATGAAAATCTTAGAGGTTAATAGAGCATTTGTTTAATGCATCCCGGAGGTGTATAGTTCAAAGAATAATAGCAAGGTTATCAAACCTGGACCAGCCACTGAATCATTTGGGGTACTGAGTCAAGGGCCAGTGGGTTAGAATGGAGTCAAACCAGAGCTGACCTGGGGCCAAACCGGGGAGAAAGTGAAAATTTCAGGATTATTAATATGATATTCCAAAGAAACAAAAATCAAATTTTTTTTTTTGAAAAAAGGTGAAACTGGGTTGTTGCCCCAATCGGACCTGACCGGTTTACCTACTGGTTCACCGGTTTTCGGGTTTAATTACTTGGATTTATGGAGTGTAATAGTATATACGTACCTGTTGATATTTAAATATCATGGCAAAAAAGAGAAAGAAAGCAGATATTTAGATAGCTCAAGTAATGAGAATGAGGCCAAAATGAATTATCAGTAATTTTTTTATAAACTAAAAAAGCATCAGTAATTCAGTACTAATATTATTTACTAAAATAAAAAATTAATATTATGAGTATCAATGTCATCATCATGATTCGTGAATAAAGAATATACTCCTCCGGTCCTTAATACATAAGACATATTTTCGAAATTGATCTTGTTCCTAAATATAAGACATAATTTACATATTTTTCAATCCTTTCTTAATTTACCTATATTGAAGCTTTCTCACCAATAATCAAGGAGAAGAAGGAATTAGGGAATTAAAGAAGATGACTGGGGTGTTTTATAAAGTACATGTGATATTAACTAACTTTCTTATTAATCTAATGAAATTAGATAAATATATCTTATATTAAGGACCGGAGGAGTATATTTCAATATTTCCGCGTGCATAAAGCTTCTTATGGGTGTGTCGTGTGTGTTTACATTTTTAGCTATGCGAATCTCTAATTAAATCAATCAACTAATTAATTAGTTTTTTGTGATTTTATTAACCTAAAGTATTTTTTTTTAATAGTACTTAGTATCATAAAGTAATTTTTTGTGCATTTAACACTCTAAAAGTGCATAATTGAAGTACTCAATATGAAGAAATTGTAAACCACCTCGTCCAAAAGGAGAACATCGTTCCAGCTCAAAAAAGAGTAGAACATCGTCCTAAAAACGAAATTGCCCTGTTGATGTTTAAATATTCTGGCCAAAAAGGAAAATGAAATCTTGATAATTATAAATTAAACTATTATCTTACTCATCAATATCGATTTAATATAAGTTTAGCATCAGTATTAATAGTATTATTTACCAGAATGATAATATTAATAGTATCAGTGTTAATGAAATAAAAAATACAAATTTCAATCCTTCCAAATGCATGAAAAATATATAAATTTTATGTGCGTGTACGCGTTTTTATATAAAATATTTATAGCAATGCCATTTTTTTTTCTTTCAACTGTTGCCATCGCCTGATGATGGACGTACGAGTCTTGTTTTAGGGGACGATAGATTTATCCTATTTTATTATGACATAGACTTTTAAAGTGATTTAGTTACATGATTTATTATTTCAATGTTACAGACTTTAATGAGTTTTTTTTATACACTACAAACTTTAATGAGTTTGTTGGCAAAAAAAAGGTTAGTTAGAAATAAAACGATTCCAAGATTTTGATTTCCTTGCAAGAAAGTGTATAAAATGAAATGAAATGAAAATAGGTGGTTAATATTTAATAAAAAAAAAAACTCCCTCCGGTCGTAAATATAAGATAAAGTTGACATTTTTAGAGAAATCAAGGAAGCTAATTAAATTACTGTAGATTATTTCTATTTTTATTTTTTTCTCCAAACTAATTAGTTTGACTAATAAACTAATATATAATCTAAGGATACACAACATACGATATGATTAAGTAACTTATTTAGTTTCCCTAATTTCTCCAAAGAAGTCAACTTTATCTTATAATTGGGACCAGAGGTAGTATAATTTAAATAATTCAAGTTGGATATAAGCAGTTAGATTTAGATTTAAATAATAATTCAAGTTGCATCGTATTAAATCTTTTTTCTGTTAGGTTAATTCCAGAATACGTATGTGTTTGTCGGTTAAAGTGAAGTTCGTTGAATGTCAAGAAATTGTAAACCGCATTGTCCAAAAGTAGAGAAAACATTGCCTTCCAGTTCTAGAAATGAAGGTTCTTTTTGCAAATTGGCTTGTTGATACTTAAATATTCTGGGAAAAAAAGAAAAAGAGAAAGAAATCTTGATATTTAAAAATTTTAATGCTATCAGTATCCATTTCACTGTGATTCGTGAATAAAGAATATATATTTCAATCTTTCCGCATGTATCAAACAATGATTGATTAGTTAGTTATTTTTTTTTTTATTTGAATGTTATAGACTTCAATATAAGTTAGTTTTTTTGTTGTTGCCAGAAATATAAGTTAGTTAGAAAAGAAACAATTCCAAAATTTTTCTTTCCTACCAAGAAAGTACATAAATATGGAAATGAAAATATTTTATTAATATTTAGTTAAGTCTTTTTTCCCCTATTCCATTTGAGAATACGTACACCGACCTCTATATATATATATATGTGTGTGTGTGGTGTGTGTGTATAAGTTTTGAGCTTCGTTTTCACGCATCTTCGTTCTTAAGCTTCGTTTTTGCGTATCTTCATTCATAAAGCTAGATCCAAGGTCTTCATTTTTTCTTTTGGAATAGAAAACTTTTGGTCTAAAGAGATCAAGGGAAACAAACGGACAAAGGAACAAGCAATCATCTGGGAGAAAATATTTCTACAGGTATTATATGCAATAATCTCTTATTCATGTTTTTAGTTAATTCATATGTCCTTCTTTTGATTTAAAGTGTAAAGCATAATCCTTGAGATAATAACAGCCTGCGATGATTTGCATATGAAAAGGCATGATTCCACATAACTCTAAGTGAGTCATGTAATTAACACACACATAGAAGTTAAATCCAGCTGAAATAAATAAAACTGAAAGCAGATCTACGACACCTATGTTCTTTTCACAAGATTTAGAAATCCCAAATTAATTAGTTTGTTCCGATCTTATGATGATTTAAAGTTGAAAGCATAATTCTTAGCTTGAGATGCGGATTAAAAGCATATGATGATTAACATCTGTACTAACCATCGGGAATCTTAGCATAAGATGATTAGCATAAACCCTGGCATGATGTAGATTAGAAAAATTTTAACATCTCAACATTTTGCTTATGTTTTTGTCCGCTTTGAAAGCTCATCCCTTCCGGCTTTAAAACACATCGAGAGGGGAGATTTCTAAATCCTTATAAAGAGTCTTTCGTTACTCTCCCCAATTGATGTGAAACTTCACAATCCACTCCTTGGAATCCAACATCCTCACTGACACATCAATCGAGCCTGGCTCTCATATCAATTGTAAAATCTCAGCGACTCACTCTCGATATATATTTTCCATTTTGGGCATCACCCATCACAGTTTTAAAACACATCTATTGTATATACCCAGAGTCTAGACATTATAAGGTATCTTTCGTTCCCCTCCCCGCTTCACATTTTCACGTAGTCTTTTTCACTAGATTCAGATGTCTCTAATTAGAACTTTAATAAAAGGACAAATCTTAAGTCAAGTTAATTACGTCATTTATTAAAAGCGTATGCCTGAATTTATATTTTTGATATTCTGAATGCATTTAATAAATATATTATAAGATGTTTTTATTATGTCATATTAGTATTTTAAAAAGATGATTTAGTTACTTGATTCTTTCATTTTAATGTTATAGACTTTAATATGAGTTAGTTAGAAAAGAAACGATTCCAAGATTTTGATTATTTGTTACCGGGAAAGTATATAAAGGAAAGAAATGAAAATATGTTGTTAATAATCTTTGTTTTCATTCGGGTGTAAAGATGGTACCCATATGTGTATAAATACATTACAATCCATTTCAGCATCATATCTACGTCTCCAAACTACTCTAGATTTCAGACTGATCTCTTTCAAGACTTAGAGGCAGCTCCCGCTTACCATCTCATCGGTCGTCGATCCTCATCTTAGAGGCAATGGCAACCGGAAGCGTTCTGATGTGCCATAACTTCCCCGGAAACTGTTTCATCTCTCAGCCTCCCACAGTTCATTATTTCGATCCATTTTCCTCTCATCATCCTTTATCAAAACCCATCAATGTTGTTGGCCAAGATCTCTTCTGGTATCATCAGACTTATCAGGTATATATAAAAACTTTGAAAACTTATCATGGATTATTCTGTTGAGAAACATAGGTCTTGTTTGATTTTCTTGCCCATAACACACACTAAAATTTTGTTATGTTTAATCTGATAGGAATCTTTGAGTTTCTTTGATCATCTTTGTCCACACCCCATACCATATGCAAATTACGAAACCCCTCCGTCCTTATTGCCTGAAGGAGTCGAACTTGAACTACACACCTTACCGGTGAGAACATTAATATTTTATTTTAGTATTGTTATTTTAATTTAATTATTCAAATTATAATTGTTAAATACTCCTACTTTTTTTTCAGGTTGATCCAAGAGCAGTGGCAGATGGGGATACTATAACCGTTTATGTTAATGCCTTAGAGGACCCCACACAAATTCCTTTGATCCCTCCTTATGTGTTTGAAGCACATCTTAGAAGAAATGAAGCTAAAGCCATGAGAAATTATGCAGAGGCTGATGCTCTTCAACAAATAATTAACAACTACGGATTCCGGTATAGGGATTTCTTGCAATCTTGTGGATTTCCCCCTGTTTTTCTTTCTTTTTTTTCTTTTTCCAAAAGGCTTGTTTGTGTTCTTTACCTGAATCCAGTTATAACAAAGTTCTCTTGTGTTATATTGCACAGTGTGATCAGGTTTGATAACGAGGAAGTTCTGGTGCGCAAATATAGAATTCGTTTGAGGTAATAATGAAATGTAAATTAGAGTAAATTACATTCATGATCTCTTTATTTTCTCTTAATTACAAAAGCATGGACTTTACAGTTCGATCGAATCTTGGTTATCGTCATCCGGTTTTAAATTGTTGATTTTTGTCTAGAGTCAAACATTGATCTGTGTTCTAAATGAAATCAGGGGCATTGATGCACCAGAAAGTGAAATGCCGTATGGTAAAGAAGCCACGGAAGAATTGACCAAGATTGTTGAAGGAAAATGCTTAAGGATCCTTGTTTATGAAATAGACTCTTACGGACGTCTTGTGGGAGATATCTACTGCGATAATAATACCTTTGTTCAGGTATATATTTTCTTACTCACATTTATATTGTACCTTTATTTATGTCTGACTAAAACACAAAATTCATATCTAAGTTTTCATGGTTCATTTCTTTATTTATTAATAAGGAATTAATGCTGAAGAAGGGATGTGCGTGGTATTACCCTCATTATGATAAGAGAGAGGAATTAAAAAATGTAAATAACGTTTCATGCCAGCAATTAAAACATTTTAACTTTCTATTGGTTTGTTTTGAGTTTAATTTAAAAACTCTGTTTTAAGCTGATAATTAATAACTCCGCGTCGTTGCAGTGGGAAAACGAAGCTAAAGTGAGTCAAGTTGGATTATGGGCTTCTTCCGACCCTGAAGAGCCATGGGAATGGAGAAAGAATCAACGGAATATTGCAATTAACACCGTTCCACGTCACAATTGTAGAAAGAATATCCCACCCAGATTACAGAGACTAGCAAACAAGAAAAACAGAATTCACAAGTCCTGAACTATGTGGTTTTGAGTTCAATGATCCACAAATATGTAATATGACTAGAGAAATTATAGACCTGTGTGGAAAAATTTCAGTTGAATCCTTTTCTCTTCTATTGCTTATTGGTTACTAAAATCTTTCCGTAAATACTTTATATCTTTACAATCATGTGGGGAGGGGAGAATGACACTTTAGAACCCACTGGGAAAATTAATGTTCCGATAACGACTTGTTAAGATTTTTTTAGTAATATTTACATTTGAAAATTCTTAAAATAAATATTGACAATTTAGGTCATAACAGGATAAAACATTAATGTTATTCTTTTATAAGAATTTATAAAAGAAACATTTCCAGTATTTTGCTTTTCTACCGAGAGAGATCATACAAAAATGAAATGAAAATATATTTTTAATATTCAGTCAGTCTTTTTTCTATTCGGTTCCAGAATACATACATAATTACGTATATGTGTAAGTTCTGAGCTCCTTTTTACGCATCTTCGTTCTTTAGCTTCGTCTCTATGTATCTTCATTCATAAAGCAAGACCCATCAGATCAATTCAAATTTGTGGATGATCTTGATGAGTTGGGAGGTTAAAGAAACGTTGATGGAAAGAAACAGACAAATGTAATTACACTGGAGATAGCTCTAAAGTTTGTTTGATGAACTGGGAGGTGATGAGGAGAGAAAGTCCATCTAAAAAATAAACTCTTATAATTAGGGTAGAGATAGTTTTAGAGAGGCTTTTTTTTTTTTTTTGGATATTGTATGAACAAATTCAAGACTAATAAATAAGAAGATAAATCTGGAACCCTATCGCATCAAGTGATTTTGATTGCAATAACCTCTTGATTATAGAAACTGCGTGCATGTATTGCATATGTTTCCTTTTGAGACTATATTGATTTTAAAAACATGTAGTCATTGAAATAAATTAAAAAATTCTGTATCATCACTGGACATAATTCACAAAAGTATGAAATTTTAGAGATTAATAGAGAATTTGTTTAAAGCATCCCGGAGGTGTATAGTTCAAAGATTAATAGCAAGGTTATCAAACCTGGACCACCCACTGAACCGTCTGGGGTACTAGGTCAAGGGCCAGTGGGTTAGAATGGAGTCAAACTAGAGTTGACCTGGGGCCAAACCGGTGAGAAAGTGAAAATTTCAGGATTATTAATATGAAATTCCAAAGAAAAAAATAATTTTTTTTTAAAAAAAGGTGAAACCGGGTTGATGCGCCGACCGGACTGGACCGGTGTACATACTGGTTTGCTGGTTTTTGGGTTTAATTACTTGGATTTATGGAGTGTAATAGGATATACGTACCTGTTGATATTTAAATATCATGGCAAAAAAGAGAAAGAAAGTAGATATTTAGATAGCTGAATTAATGAGAATGAGGCCAAAATGAATTATCAACAATTTTTTTATAAACTAAAAAAGCATTAGTAATTCAGTACTAATATTATTTACTAAAATAAAAAATTAATATAATGAGAATCCATGTCATCATCATGATTCGTGAATAAAGAATATACTCCTCTGGTCCTTAGTACATAAGACATATTTTCGAAGTTGATCTTGTTCCTAAATATAAGACATATAATTTACATACTTTTCAATCCTTTCTTAATTTACCTATATTGAAGCTTTCTCAACAATAATCAAGGAGAAGAAGGAATTAGGGCATTAAAGAAGATGACTGGGGTGTTTTATAAAGTACATGTGATATTAACTAACTTTCTTATTAATCTAATGAAATTAGATAAATATATCTTATATTAAGGACCGGAGGAGTATATTTCAATATTTCCGCGTGCATAAAGCTTCTTATGGGTGTGTCGTGTGTGTTTACATTTTTAGCTATGCGAATCTCTAATTAAATCAATCAACTAATTAATACTGAATAAAATGTAAATATGATAATATTCGGTAAAAATTGAGGGATAAATCCCTGTTTGACAAATTAATTGGAAAATGGGACATGAAGCATTTAGGCTTTTGAGAGTCAATAAGTGTGAGAGGTAAAAGAACAAATCACCCTAGAGGAAGCTCATTTGCAAAACGTGGATACTTATTTGCCAAGTTTGGTAGCTTTCTACCACTTGAGATCTCCACTCTCACAGCCAGCAACCTTCTTTCCCAATGACCGTCAATTTTTTAACCCACCTTCTTACGCACTCCCTCCACCCCATCTCATCATATATCTGCCAATCTTCAAACTTCTTGCACCCCATTGCTAGGATCTTATCGTCATTTTCTTCATTGTCAATTTTGTCGCTGCGAACAAACTACCTTGTTCTTCTTGATCTATCGAAGTCATTGGCCTTAGTTAATTTGAAGAAGATGAAGAGAGTAAGACGCATAACCGTTCATCAAAGAGACCTGCTGCCATTCATTGAAGACCCATCTTTGTTGTTATCATCCCTGCTTGTCACCATCTGTGATGGAGAAAAATCTTGTTAATGAAGAAGGGGAAACCCATTGCCATTCAACGAAGACCAGTCGCTATTATGTGATTTTTGGATCTTGAATTTTAGAAAGCTGTATATTTCGTTTTATTTGTGCCTTTGTGGATTCAATAGTGTAGAGGGGATTTGATTGCTTTGCCTTTGTGTGGAAGGGGATCAATCTATTTTGCCTCTGATTTGTTGGTTCACATTTACTGGTTCGATTTCACGATGTTGTGGACTGGAGATTGGAGAAGAAGGTATTTTTTAAAATTTTTTAATGAGGCTATTTTTTTGCCATTTTTAAGAAGGGTAATTTGGTCCTTCCCCCCTCACATTTAGTGACATTCAAGAACTTGAATGTTTCAGGTCCCATTCCCAATTAACTTGTCAAATAGGGATTTATCCCCAATTTTTCCTAAGATTTATTCTATTTTATCATGGCATATTCAATTTTTAAAGATGATTGATTAGTTAATATTTTTTATTTCATTGTTATAGGCGCTGATAAAATTTAGTTAGAAAGGAAACAATTTCAGGATTTTGATTTCCCTCCTAAAAAAGAAGATAAAGAGATGAAATGAAAAAAATATTATTAATGTTCAAAAAAATGTGTTAAAAAATTATAATTTAATGAATTCAGGTTGGATATAGGCAGTTCCTGGTAAAAAAAAAAAGTTGAATAGTTTTTTGGTAAAAAAAAAAGTTCAACATAGGTAGTTAGATTTAGCAAGGATATGAATCATACTTTGAAATCTTATGTATTCCGTGACACAATACATATATATACACACACACACACATGTCGGTGGTGCCTGTTTTGACTTCCTTTTTACGCATCTTCTCCATTTATGAATTAAGCAAGACTCATCGTTTGCAGATTTATCCTGGAAATCGAAGGCATGTGATACTTTTTTGGTGCAAGGGAACAATTAGGAGATACTACTCCTATAGGTATTATATATAATAATCACTTATTATTGTGTTCGTTCTTTTGATGATTTAAAGTTGAAAGCATAATCCTTTAGATGTAAATCTTAGTATAGGATGACCATAAACCTTGGCATAATTCAGATTAGAAAAATTGATATATTGTAGCTCCTCACTTTCGATAGTATTAGTTTTTAGGCCGTCACCCACTAAATCGCGTGAGAGGAGAGTATCCAGACCCTTATAAGACATCTTTTGTTTCCTCTCTAGCTGATGTGAAGCTTCACAATTTACACATGTTGTTCCCTTTCGAGTTGATGCGAGAATTTACCATTCACCCCTTTAGGCCTAGCATTCTCGCTGACACATCGAGAGGATTTTGGGGCCATCACCTCTCGCAGTCTTAAAATTTTGATATTCAATAAAACGATATGGCTCGCTCAATAACTTCATTAAAATTCATTAATTTAATAATAATTTAAATAATTCAAGTTGGATAGGTAGTTAGATTTATATATGTGTGTTAAATGATCACCTATATGGAATCTTTGTATCTATTCCGTTACAGATAGTATTTATTTGTGTATATATATTTCAGCTTCATACCTACCTATCTTACTTGATTGAGACTATCTCCAAACCTTGGCATAATTCAGATTAGAAAAATTGTAATATTGTAGCTCCTCGCTTTCGATAGTATCAGTTTTGAGGCCGTCACCCCCTAAATCGTGTGAGAGGGGAGTATTCATACCCTTATAAGGCATCTTTTGTTTGCTCTCTAGCTGATGTGAGACTTCACAATTTACAAATGTTGTTCCCTTTCGAGTTGATGTGAGAATTCACAATTCACCCCTTTAGGCCTAGCATTCTCGCTGACAGATAGAAAGGGTTTTCGGATCGTCACCTCTCACAGTCTTAAAATTTTGATATTCAATAAAACAATATGGCTCACTCAATAACTTCATTAAAATTCATTAATTTAATAATAATTTAAATAATTCAAGTTGGATAGGTAGTTAGATTTATATATGTGTGTTAAATGATCACCTATATGAAATCTTTGTATCTATTCCATTATAGAGAGTACTTATTTGTGTGTATATATTTCAGCTTCATACCTACCTATCTTACTTGATTGACAGTATCTCCAAACCATCTTTTTGTATTTGAGAGCAGACTAATTCCTTTCAAGACTTAGAGCGCAGAGAGTTTTCACCCTCCCAAGAAAGTGCTTTTATTGAGACTGGAACTTGTGTAGAGGCCGATTATCATCTCAACCAACAGCCTTGTTTACGTATCTTCATTCAAGAAACAATACCCATTAGTTATCTCTCATCATCTTGGAGGCGATGGCAACCGGAACTGTTCTGAGATGTCATAACCCCCTCAGCAGTAGTTTCATGTCTAAGCCACAGCCTCCCACAATTCGTGATTTCCATTCATTTTCCTCTCAACATCTTTCATCAGAACCCGTCTATATTATCGGCCAAGATGTCTTCCGATTTTATCAGACTTTTCAGGTATATATATTGACGTAGAACTTTCAGCACTTTTTAAAAATTTACCATCGATTCCTATGACTGATGTTGGTTTTCTTTGTTAAGATTCTTGAAAAACTAAGAAAGCGTGTTTGGACATCGAATGCGACCCAGATTATGTGGTAATTATCTTGTCCATCGTCTTAGTGCCGTTGGTTTTCTCAAGTTTGTGTGTTATACATATACATATATATGATGAGACCGCTTATTCTAATTCTTTTTTGAATCAAGGTTTAGAAAACTCATAGATGCATTGAACAATTCAGAACAAATTCCTCAAACTTCCGAAGAAGTATCTCGGCTGATCATCAATGCCCTCAAAGGGCATCCAAAGGCCGAAGTTGAGGAATTACTGAGTTTCTACGGTCTTCCTCTGCCACACACTATAGCTTGCACAAATAATGATAAAACCTCTAAATCCTGGGCTAAAGGAGTCAAACTTGAACTGCATACCTTACCTGTAAGAATACTCATACACTTGTTGTTTTGCTATTGTTAGTTGTTAGAATGCGTACAGGCACTTGTAAATTAGCCCATATATGAATATGACAAAATGATATGACTAACATCTCCCAAGTTTTGTCCAAATGGTTATATTGTTATATTATGAATAATCATACATATTTTGGTTTTGTCTCTAGGTTGATGCAAAAGCAGTGGCAGATGGTGATACCCTAACTGTTTATGTTAGGGCATCAGATCCCGAAGAAGTATATTTGATCCCACGCCATGTGCTGGAAGCAAATGGTAAAAGAAAACAAGCTCGAGCCTTGAGGAATTATGCAGTGGCCAATGCTCTTCACCAACAAATCATCGATTCTGGATATCGGTTGGGATTTCAATCTCTTAATTCTGAAAAATGTATGTTTCTCTTTTCCACTTGAATGACTTCTAATTAATAAAATTATATTCTATTTTACTGTCCGCCAGTGTGATCAAATTTCAAAACGAGGAAGTTCTTGCGCATAAGTATAGAATTCGTTTAAGGTAATAATAAAATTAAGAAACATTAAAGTAAAATTACAGCAAACATCTCTTATATTTTGAAATCTGGCACTGACATATCTCTCTTGAATAGAATGGTATTTTTAACCTTTTAGGTTATTCATTTATTAATGTTGTGCTGGAGTCTGGGTTGACACGTGTCCTAAATGAAATCAGGGGTATTGATGCACCAGAGAGTGAAATGCCATATGGCAAAGAAGCAAGAGAACAATTGACTAAGATGGTTGAAGGAAAATCTCTAAGGATCCTTCTTTACGAAACAGACTGTTATGGACGTTTTGTGGGAGATATCTACTGCGATAACATTTTTGTTCAGGAATTGATGTTGAAGAAGGGATGTGCATGGTATTACCCTCATTATGATAGCAGGGAGGAATTAAGAAAAGTAAGTAATGTTGATGCTAACATAATGCTACATAACCTCCCTATTAGAATTAAAAATGTTAATATTTTCAGTTACATCTGAACGCACGATGTAACATGTCAGCACTTCTTCTTGAAAATGTCCGCTTTAGGGTCCTATTACTGCCTACATTGAAGGGGGAGGGGAACAAATGACCCTTTGTAAGGGTATCATAAGTACCTTATCTCTTGACGCGTTTTAAAAACTGTGAGAGGTTACGAGGCCCTAAACAGACAATTTGAAAGTGAGATGCTGAGATGTTATATACTACAAATAAGATTAAGATACTAGAAGCACTAGAGAAATAATAGTGTGCTGGATGCGTCACAAATAAAATTAGGAAGGAGGATGCAACTGAAAAATACTATTAGAGTGCTGAATTGTAGTTTTCCCTTAAAAAACCTTTATATTTGTTGGCTTTGAATTTAACTCTGTTTTTAACCTTATAACTTTGCATTTGTAGTGGGAAAACGAAGCCAAAGTAAAGCAAGCTGGATTATGGGCGTTTTCCAACCCTGAGGAGCCATGGGAATGGAGAAAGAAGCAACGACGTGCAATTAAAACCATTTCACATCACAATCATAAAAAAGTTGCGCAACCTAAATTACAAATAATTCACAACTCCTGTACTGTGTTATTTTGAATTCAAAGGTTTACAAATATGTAATATGACTCGAGAAATTATATGTATATACACTGAAAAAATTCAGTTGAATCCTTTTCTTTTTTTCGGATGAAAATTTAGCAACACGTTACAATGTACTCAAATATTAACGTTAAAATTTGATCAGACGGCTTCTTCTGCAATGTTTTGACTTTAGAACCTCTTTCATTGTAAAGGCGCCATCCCCATTAAGCTTCAAATATTCTTTATATGGCGTCCAAATTTATTTGTCGCATCAAGTCCCTACTCAAAATTTTCTTGTTTCACGCCAGCCATAACTTGATCTCAATGTAACATCCTAGCCCTCGCTCTCGATATTTTTCATTTTGGGGCCCGTTACCCTTCACGTTCTTAAATTGTATCCGGCGTCCTAAAGTATATTTTTAGTAATACTCAATATTTTTAAGTAGTTTTTTGTGATTTTATTAACCTAAAGTATTTTTTTTTAATAGTACTTAGTATCATAAAGTAATTTTTTGTGAATTTAACACTCTAAAAGTGCATAATTGAAGTACTCAATATGAAGAAATTGTAAACCACCTCGTCCAAAAGGAGAACATCGTTCCAGCTCAAAAAAGAGTAGAACATCGTTCTAAAAACGAAATTGCCCTGTTGATGTTTAAATATTCTGGCCAAAAAGGAAAATGAAATCTTGATAATTATAAATTAAACTATTATCTTACTCATCAATATCGATTTAATATAAGTTTAGCATCAGTATTAATAGTATTATTTACCAGAATGATAATATTAATAGTATCAGTGTTAATGAAATAAAAAAATACAAATTTCAATCCTTCCATATGCATGGAAAATATATAAATTTTATGTGCGTGTACGCGTTTTTATATAAAAGATTTATAGCAATGCCATTTTTTTTTTCTTTCGACTGTTGCCATCGCCTGATGATGGACGTACGAGTCTTGTTTTAGGGGACGATAAGATTTATCCTATTTTATTATGACATAGACTTTTAAAGATGATTTAGTTACATGATTTATTATTTCAATGTTACAGACTTTAATGAGTTTTTTTTATACACTACAAACTTTAATGAGTTTGTTGGCAAAAAAAAGGTTAGTTAGAAATAAAACGATTCCAAGATTTTGATTTCCTTGCAAGAAAGTGTATAAAATGAAATGAAATGAAAATAGGTGGTTAATATTTAATAAAAAAAAAACTCCCTCCGGTCGTAAATATAAGATAAAGTTGACATTTTTAGAGAAATCAAGGAAGCTAATTAAATTACTGTAGATTATTTCTATTTTTATTTTTTTCTCCAAATTAATTAGTTTGACTAATAAACTAATATATAATCTAAGGATGCACAACATACGATATGATTAAGTAACTTATTTAGTTTACCTAATTTCTCCAAAAAAGTCAACTTTATCTTATAATTGAGACCAGAGGTAGTATAATTTAAAAAATTCAAGTTGGATATAAGCAGTTAGATTTAGATTTAAATAATAATTCAAGTTGCATCGTATTAAATCTTTTTTCTGTTAGGTTAATTCCAGAATACGTATGTGTTTGTCGGTTAAAGTGAAGTTCGTTGAATGTCAAGAAATTGTAAACCGCATTGTCCAAAAGTAGAGAAAACAGTGCCTTCCAGTTCTAGAAATGAAGGTTCTTTTTGCAAATTGGCTTGTTGATACTTAAATATTCTGGGAAAAAAAGAAAAAGAGAAAGAAATCTTGATATTTAAAAATTTTAATGCTATCAGTATCCATTTCACTGTGATTCGTGAATAAAGAATATATATTTCAATCTTTCCGCATGTATCAAACAATGATTGATTAGTTAGTTATTTTTTTTTTATTTGAATGTTATAGACTTAAATATAAGTTAGTTTTTTTGTTGTTGCCAGAAATATAAGTTAGTTAGAAAAGAAACAATTCCAAAATTTTTCTTTCCTACCAAGAAAGTACATAAATATGGAAATGAAAATATTTTATTAATATTTAGTTAAGTCTTTTTTCCCCTATTCCGTTTGAGAATACGTACACCGACCTCTATATATATATATGTGTGTGTGTGGTGTGTATGTATAAGTTTTGAGCTTCGTTTTCACACATCTTCGTTTTTGCGTATCTTCATTCATAAAGCTAGATCCAAGGTCTTCATTTTTTCTTTTGGAATAGAAAACTTTTGGTCTAAAGAGATCAAGGGAAACAAACGGACAAAGGAACAAGCAATCATCTGGGAGAAAATATTTCTACAGGTATTATATGCAATAATCTCTTATTCATGTTTTTAGTTAATTCATATGTCCTTCTTTTGATTTAAAGTGTAAAGCATAATCCTTGAGATAATAACAGCCTGCGATGATTTGCATACGAAAAGGCATGATTCCACATAACTCTAAGTGAGTCATGTAATTAACACACACATAGAAGTTAAATCCAGCTGAAATAAATAAAACTGAAAGCAGACCTACGACACCTATGTTCTTTTCACAAGATTTAGAAATCCCAAATTAATTAGTTTGTTCCGATCTTATGATGATTTAAAGTTGAAAGCATAATTCTTAGCTTGAGATGCGGATTAAAAGCATATGATGATTAACATCTGTACTAACCATCGTGAATCTTAGCATAAGATGATTAGCATAAACCCTGGCATGATGTAGATTAGAAAAATTTTAACATCTCAACATTTTGCTTATGTTTTTGTCCGCTTTGAAAGCTCATCCCTTCCGGCTTTAAAACACATCGAGAGGGGAGATTTCTAAATCCTTATAAAGAGTCTTTCGTTACTCTCCCCAATTGATGTGAAACTTCACAATCCACTCCTTGGAATCCAACATCCTCACTGACACATCAATCGAGCCTGGCTCTCATATCAATTGTAAAATCTCAGCGACTCACTCTCGATATATATTTTCCATTTTGGGCATCACCCATCACAGTTTTAAAACACATCTATTGTATATACCCAGAGTCTAGACATTATAAGGTATCTTTCGTTCCCCTCCCCGCTTCACATTTTCACGTAGTCTTTTTCACTAGATTCAGATGTCTCTAATTAGAACTTTAATAAAAGGACAAAACTTAAGTCAAGTTAATTACGTCATTTATTAAAAGCGTATGCCTGAATTTATATTTTTGATATTCTGAATGCATTTAATAAATATATTATAAGATGTTTTTATTATGTCATATTAGTATTTTAAAAAGATGATTTAGTTACTTGATTCTTTCATTTTAATGTTATAGACTTTAATATGAGTTAGTTAGAAAATAAACGATTCCAAGATTTTGATTATTTCTTACCGGGAAAGTATATAAAGGAAAGAAATGAAAATATGTTGTTAATAATATTTGTTTTCATTCGGGTGTAAAGATGGTACCCATATGTGTATAAATACATTACAATCCATTTCAGCATCATATCTACGTCTCCAAACTACTCTAGATTTCAGACTGATCTCTTTCAAGACTTAGAGGCAGCTCCCGCTTACCATCTCATCGGTCGTCGATCCTCATCTTAGAGGCAATGGCAACCGGAAGCGTTCTGATGTGCCATAACTTCCCCGGAAACTGTTTCATCTCTCAGCCTCCCACAGTTCATTATTTCGATCCATTTTCCTCTCATCATCTTTTATCAAAACCCATCAATGTTGTTGGCCAAGATCTCTTCTGGTATCATCAGACTTATCAGGTATATATAAAAACTTTGAAAACTTATCATGGATTATTCTGTGGAGAAACATAGGTCTTGTTTGATTTTCTTGCCCATAACACACACTAAAATTTTGTTATGTTTAATCTGATAGGAATCTTTGAGTTTCTTTGATCATCTTTGTCCACACCCCATACCATATGCAAATTACGAAACCCCTCCGTCCTTATTGCCTGAAGGAGTCGAACTTGAACTACACACCTTACCGGTGAGAACATTAATATTTTATTTTAGTATTGTTATTTTAATTTAATTATTCAAATTATAATTGTTAAATACTCCTACTTTTTTTTCAGGTTGATCCAAGAGCAGTGGCAGATGGGGATACTATAACCGTTTATGTTAATGCCTTAGAGGACCCCACACAAATTCCTTTGATCCCTCCTTATGTGTTTGAAGCACATCTTAGAAGAAATGAAGCTAAAGCCATGAGAAATTATGCAGAGGCTGATGCTCTTCAACAAATAATTAACAACTACGGATTCCGGTATAGGGATTTCTTGCAATCTTGTGGGCTTCCCCCTGTTTTTCGTTCTTTTTTTTTTTCTTTTTCCAAAAGGCTTGTTTGTGTTCTTTACCTGAATCCAGTTATAACAAAGTTCTCTTGTGTTATATTGCACAGTGTGATCAGGTTTGATAACGAGGAAGTTCTGGTGCGCAAATATAGAATTCGTTTGAGGTAATAATGAAATGTAAATTAGAGTAAATTACATTCATGATCTCTTTATTTTCTCTTAATTACAAAAGCATGGACTTTACAGTTCGATCGAATCTTGGTTATCGTCATCCGGTTTTAAATTGTTGATTTTTGTCTAGAGTCAAACATTGATCTGTGTTCTAAATGAAATCAGGGGCATTGATGCACCAGAAAGTGAAATGCCGTATGGTAAAGAAGCCACGGAAGAATTGACCAAGATTGTTGAAGGAAAATGCTTAAGGATCCTTGTTTATGAAATAGACTCTTACGGACGTCTTGTGGGAGATATCTACTGCGATAATAATACCTTTGTTCAGGTATATATTTTCTTACTCACATTTATATTGTACCTTTATTTATGTCTGACTAAAACACAAAATTCATATCTAAGTTTTCATGGTTCATTTCTTTATTTATTAATAAGGAATTAATGCTGAAGAAGGGATGTGCGTGGTATTACCCTCATTATGATAAGAGAGAGGAATTAAAAAATGTAAATAACGTTTCATGCCAGCAATTAAAACATTTTAACTTTCTATTGGTTTGTTTTGAGTTTAATTTAAAAACTCTGTTTTAAGCTGATAATTAATAACTCCGCGTCGTTGCAGTGGGAAAACGAAGCTAAAGTGAGTCAAGTTGGATTATGGGCTTCTTCCGACCCTGAAGAGCCATGGGAATGGAGAAAGAATCAACGGAATATTGCAATTAACACCGTTCCACGTCACAATTGTAGAAAGAATATCCCACCCAGATTACAGAGACTAGCAAACAAGAAAAACAGAATTCACAAGTCCTGAACTATGTGGTTTTGAGTTCAATGATCCACAAATATGTAATATGACTAGAGAAATTATAGACCTGTGTGGAAAAATTTCAGTTGAATCCTGTTCTCTTCTAATGGTTATTGGTTACTAAAATCACTCCGTAAATATTTTATATCTTTACAATTATGTGGGGAGGGGAGAATGACACTTTAGAACCCACTAGGAAAATTAATGTTGCGATAACGACTTGTTAAGATTTTTTAGTAATATTTACATTTGAAAATTCTTAAAATAAATATTGACAATTTAGGTCATAACAGGATAACACATTAATGTTATTCTTTTATAAGAATTTATAAAAGAAACATTTCCAGTATTTTGCTTTTCTACCGAGAGAGATCATACAAAAATGAAATGAAAATATATTTTTAATATTCAGTCAGTCTTTTTTCTATTCGGTTCCAGAATACATACATAATTACGTATATGTGTAAGTTCTGAGCTCCTTTTTACGCATCTTCGTTCTTGAGCTTCGTCTCTATGTATCTTCATTCATAAAGCAAGACCCATCAGATCAATTCAAATTTGTGGATGATCTTGATGAGTTGGGAGGTTAAAGAAACGTTGATGGAAAGAAACAGACAAATGTAATTACACTGGAGATAGCTCTAAAGTTTGTTTGATGAACTGGGAGGTGATGAGGAGAGAAAGTCCATCTAAAAAATAAACTCTTATAATTAGGGTAGAGATAGTTTTAGAGAGGCTTTTTTTTTTTTGGATATTGTATGAACAAATTCAAGACTAATAAATAAGAAGATAAATCTGGAACCCTATCGCATCAAGTGATTTTGATTGCAATAACCTCTTGATTATAGAAACTGCGTGCATGTATTGCATATGTTTCCTTTTGAGACTATATTGATTTTAAAAACATGTAGTCATTGAAATAAATTAAAAAATTCTGTATCATCACTGGACATAATTCACAAAAGTATGAAATTTTAGAGATTAATAGAGAATTTGTTTAAAGCATCCCGGAGGTGTATAGTTCAAAGATTAATAGCAAGGTTATCAAACCCGGACCACCCACTGAACCGTCTGGGGTATTAGGTCAAGGGCCAGTGGGTTAGAATGGAGTCAAACTAGAGTTGACCTGGGGCCAAACCGGTGAGAAAGTGAAAATTTCAGGATTATTAATATGAAATTCCAAAGAAAAAAATAATTTTTTTTTAAAAAAAAGGTGAAACCGGGTTGATGCGCCGACCGGACTGGACCGGTGTACATACTGGTTTGCTGGTTTTTGGGTTTAATTACTTGGATTGATGGAGTGTAATAGGATATACGTACCTGTTGATATTTAAATATCATGGCAAAAAAGAGAAAGAAAGTAGATATTTAGATAGCTGAATTAATGAGAATGAGGCCAAAATGAATTATCAACAATTTTTTTATAAACTAAAAAAGCATTAGTAATTCAGTACTAATATTATTTACTAAAATAAAAAATTAATATAATGAGTATCCATGTCATCATCATGATTCGTGAATAAAGAATATACTCCTCTGGTCCTTAATACATAAGACATATTTTCGAAGTTGATCTTGTTCCTAAATATAAGACATATAATTTACATACTTTTCAATCCTTTCTTAATTTACCTATATTGAAGCTTTCTCAACAATAATCAAGGAGAAGAAGGAATTAGGGCATTAAAGAAGATGACTGGGGTGTTTTATAAAGTACATGTGATATTAACTAACTTTCTTATTAATCTAATGAAATTAGATAAATATATCTTATATTAAGGACCGGAGGAGTATATTTCAATATTTCCGCGTGCATAAAGCTTCTTATGGGTGTGTCGTGTGTGTTTACATTTTTAGCTATGCGAATCTCTAATTAAATCAATCAACTAATTAATACTGAATAAAATGTAAATATGATAATATTCGGTAAAAATTGAGGGATAAATCCTGTTTGACAAATTAATTGGAAAATGGGACATGAAGCATTTAGGCTTTTGAGAGTCAATAAGTGTGAGAGGTAAAAGAACAAATCACCCTAGAGGAAGCTCATTTTCAAATTATAGATGCTCATTTGCAAAACGTGGATACTTATTTGCCAAGTTTGGTAGCTTTCTACCACTTGAGATCTCCACTCTCACAGCCAGCAACCTTCTTTCCCAATGACCGTCAATTTTTTAACCCACCTTCTTACGAACTCCCTCCACCCCATCTCATCATATATCTGCCAATCTTCAAACTTCTTGCACCCCATTGCTAGGATCTTATCGTCATTTTCTTCATTGTCAATTTTGTCGCTGCGAACAAACTACCTTGTGCTTCTTGATCTATCGAAGTCATTGGCCTTAGTTAATTTGAAGAAGATGAAGAGAGTAAGACGCATAACCGTTCATCAAAGAGACCTGCTGCCATTCATTGAAGACCCATCTTTGTTGTTATCATCCCTGCTTGTCACCATCTGTGATGGAGAAAAATCTTGTTAATGAAGAAGGGGAAACCCATTGCCATTCAACGAAGACCAGTCGCTATTATGTGATTTTTGGATCTTGAATTTTAGAAAGCTGTATATTTCGTTTTATTTGTGCCTTTGTGGATTCAATAGTGTAGAGGGGATTTGATTGCTTTGCCTTTGTGTGGAAGGGGATCAATCTATTTTGCCTCTGATTTGTTGGGTCACATTTACTGGTTCGATTTCACGATGTTCTGGACTGGAGATTGGAGAAGAAGGTATTTTTTAATGAGGCTATTTTTTTGCCATTTTTAAGAAGGGTAATTTGGTCCTTCCCCCCTCACATTTAGTGACATTCAAGAACTTGAATGTTTCAGGTCCCATTCCCAATTAACTTGTCAAATAGGGATTTATCCCCAATTTTTCCTAAGATTTATTCTATTTTATCATGGCATATTCAATTTTTAAAGATGATTGATTAGTTAATATTTTTTATTTCATTGTTATAGACGCTGATAAAATTTAGTTAGAAAGGAGACAATTTCAGGATTTTGATTTCCCTCCTAAAAAAGAAGATAAAGAGATGAAATGAAAAAATATTATTAATGTTCAAAAAAATGTATTAAAAAATTATAATTTAATGAATTCAGGTTGGATATAGGCAGTTCCTGGTAAAAAAAAAAAGTTGAATAGTTTTTTGGTAAAAAAAAAGTTCAATATAGGTAGTTAGATTTAGCAAGGATATAAATCATACTTTGAAATCTTATGTATTCCGTTACACAATACATATACACATACACATGTCGGTGGCGCCTGTTTTGACTTCCTTTTTACGCATCTTCTCCATTTATGAATTAAGCAAGACTCATCGTTTGCAGATTTATCCTGGAAATCGAAGGCATGTGATACTTTTTTGGTGCAAGGGAACAATTAGGAGATACTACTCCTATAGGTATTATATATAATAATCACTTATTATTGTGTTCGTTCTTTTGATGATTTAAAGTTGAAAGCATAATCCTTTAGATGTAAATCTTAGCATAGGATGACCATAAACTTTGGCATAATTCAGATTAGAAAAATTGATATATTGTAGCTCCTCACTTTCGATAGTATCAGTTTTGAGGCCGTCACCCACTAAATCGCGTGAGAGGAGAGTATCCAGACCCTTATAAGACATCTTTTGTTTCCTCTCTAGCTGATGTGAAGCTTCACAATTTACACATGTTGTTCCCTTTCGAGTTGATGTGAGAATTTACAATTCACCCCTTTAGGCCTAGCATTCTCGCTGACACATCGAGAGGATTTTGGGGCCATCACCTCTCGCAGTCTTAAAATTTTGATATTCAATAAAACGATATGGCTCGCTCAATAACTTCATTAAAATTCATTAATTTAATAATAATTTAAATAATTCAAGTTGGATAGGTAGTTAGATTTATATATGTGTGTTAAATGATCACCTATATGGAATCTTTGTATCTATTCCGTTACAGATAGTATTTATTTGTGTATATATATTTCAGCTTCATACCTACCTATCTTACTTGATTGAGACTATCTCCAAACCTTGGCATAATTCAGATTAGAAAAATTGTAATATTGTAGCTCCTCGCTTTCGATAGTATCAGTTTTGAGGCCGTCACCCCCTAAATCGTGTGAGAGGGGAGTATTCATACCCTTATAAGGCATCTTTTGTTTGCTCTCTAGCTGATGTGAGACTTCACAATTTACAAATGTTGTTCCCTTTCGAGTTGATGTGAGAATTCACAATTCACCCCTTTAGGCCTAGCATTCTCGCTGACAGATAGAAAGGGTTTTCGGATTGTCACCTCTCACAATCTTAAAATTTTGATATTCAATAAAACGATATGGCTCACTCAATAACTTCATTAAAATTCATTAATTTAATAATAATTTAAATAATTCAAGTTGGATAGGTAGTTAGATTTATATATGTGTGTTAAATGATCACCTATATGAAATCTTTGTATCTATTCCATTATAGAGAGTACTTATTTGTGTGTATATATTTCAGCTTCATACCTACCTATCTTACTTGATTGACAGTATCTCCAAACCATCTTTTTTATTTGAGAGCAGACTAATTCCTTTCAAGACTTAGAGCGCAGAGAGTTTTCACCCTCCCAAGAAAGTGCTTTTATTGAGACTGGAACTTGTGTAGAGGCCGATTATCATCTCAACCAACGGCCTTGTTTACGTATCTTCATTCAAGAAACAATACCCATTAGTTATCTCTCATCATCTTGGAGGCGATGGCAACCGGAACTGTTCTGGGATGTCATAACCCCCTCAGCAGTAGTTTCATGTCTAAGCCACAGCCTCCCACAATTCGTGATTTCCATTCATTTTCCTCTCAACATCTTTCATCAGAACCCGTCTATATTATCGGCCAAGATGTCTTCCGATTTTATCAGACTTTTCAGGTATATATATTGACGTAGAACTTTCAGCACTTTTTAAAAATTTACCATCGATTCCTATGACTGATGTTGGTTTTCTTTGTTAAGATTCCTGAAAAACTAAGAAAGCGTGTTTGGACATCGAATGCGACCCAGATTATGTGGTAATTATCTTGTCCATCGTCTTAGTGCCGTTGGTTTTCTCAAGTTTGTGTGTTATACATATACATATATATGATGAGACCGCTTATTCTAATTCTTTTTTGAATCAAGGTTTAGAAAACTCATAGATGCATTGAACAATTCAGAACAAATTCCTCAAACTTCCGAAGAAGTATCTCGGCTGATCATCAATGCCCTCAAAGGGCATCCAAAGGCCGAAGTTGAGGAATTACTGAGTTTCTACGGTCTTCCTCTGCCACACACTATAGCTTGCACAAATAATGATAAAACCTCTAAATCCTGGGCTAAAGGAGTCAAACTTGAACTGCATACCTTACCTGTAAGAATACTCATACACTTGTTGTTTTGCTATTGTTAGTTGTTAGAATGCGTACAGGCACTTGTAAATTAGCCCATATATGAATATGACAAAATGATATGACTAACATCTCCCAAGTTTTGTCCAAATGGTTATATTGTTATATTATGAATAATCATACATATTTTGGTTTTGTCTCTAGGTTGATGCAAAAGCAGTGGCAGATGGTGATACCCTAACTGTTTATGTTAGGGCATCAGATCCCGAAGAAGTATATTTGATCCCACGCCATGTGCTGGAAGCAAATGGTAAAAGAAAACAAGCTCGAGCCTTGAGGAATTATGCAGTGGCCAATGCTCTTCACCAACAAATCATCGATTCTGGATATCGGTTGGGATTTCAATCTCTTAATTCTGAAAAATGTATGTTTCTCTTTTCCACTTGAATGACTTCTAATTAATAAAATTATATTCTATTTTACTGTCCGCCAGTGTGATCAAATTTCAAAACGAGGAAGTTCTTGCGCATAAGTATAGAATTCGTTTAAGGTAATAATAAAATTAAGAAACATTAAAGTAAAATTACAGCAAACATCTCTTATATTTTGAAATCTGGCACTGACATATCTCTCTTGAATAGAATGGTATTTTTAACCTTTTAGGTTATTCATTTATTAATGTTGTGCTGGAGTCTGGGTTGACACGTGTCCTAAATGAAATCAGGGGTATTGATGCACCAGAGAGTGAAATGCCATATGGCAAAGAAGCAAGAGAACAATTGACTAAGATGGTTGAAGGAAAATCTCTAAGGATCCTTCTTTACGAAACAGACTGTTATGGACGTTTTGTGGGAGATATCTACTGCGATAACATTTTTGTTCAGGAATTGATGTTGAAGAAGGGATGTGCATGGTATTACCCTCATTATGATAGCAGGGAGGAATTAAGAAAAGTAAGTAATGTTGATGCTAACATAATGCTACATAACCTCCCTATTAGAATTAAAAATGTTAATATTTTCAGTTACATCTGAACGCACGATGTAACATGTCAGCACTTCTTCTTGAAAATGTCCGCTTTAGGGTCCTATTACTGCCTACATTGAAGGGGGAGGGGAACAAATGACCCTTTGTAAGGGTATCATAAGTACCTTATCTCTTGACGCGTTTTAAAAACTGTGAGAGGTTACGAGGCCCTAAACAGACAATTTGAAAGTGAGATGCTGAGATGTTATATACTACAAATAAGATTAAGATACTAGAAGCACTAGAGAAATAATAGTGTGCTGGATGCGTCACAAATAAAATTAGGAAGGAGGATGCAACTGAAAAATACTATTAGAGTGCTGAATTGTAGTTTTCCCTTAAAAAACCTTTATATTTGTTGGCTTTGAATTTAACTCTGTTTTTAACCTTATAACTTTGCATTTGTAGTGGGAAAACGAAGCCAAAGTAAAGCAAGCTGGATTATGGGCGTTTTCCAACCCTGAGGAGCCATGGGAATGGAGAAAGAAGCAACGACGTGCAATTAAAACCATTTCACATCACAATCATAAAAAAGTTGCGCAACCTAAATTACAAATAATTCACAACTCCTGTACTGTGTTATTTTGAATTCAAAGGTTTACAAATATGTAATATGACTCGAGAAATTATATGTATATACACTGAAAAAATTCAGTTGAATCCTTTTCTTTTTTTCGGATGAAAATTTAGCAACACGTTACAATGTACTCAAATATTAACGTTAAAATTTGATCAGACGGCTTCTTCTGCAATGTTTTGACTTTAGAACCTCTTTCATTGTAAAGGCGCCATCCCCATTAAGCTTCAAATATTCTTTATATGGCGTCCAAATTTATTTGTCGCATCAAGTCCCTACTCAAAATTTTCTTGTTTCACGCCAGCCATAACTTGATCTCAATGTAACATCCTAGCCCTCGCTCTCGATATTTTTCATTTTGGGGCCCGTTACCCTTCACGTTCTTAAATTGTATCCGGCGTCCTAAAGTATATTTTTAGTAATACTCAATATTTTTAAGTAGTTTTTTGTGATTTTATTAACCTAAAGTATTTTTTTTTAATAGTACTTAGTATCATAAAGTAATTTTTTGTGAATTTAACACTCTAAAAGTGCATAATTGAAGTACTCAATATGAAGAAATTGTAAACCACCTCGTCCAAAAGGAGAACATCGTTCCAGCTCAAAAAAGAGTAGTACATCGTTCTAAAAACGAAATTGCCCTGTTGATGTTTAAATATTCTGGCCAAAAAGGAAAATGAAATCTTGATAATTATAAATTAAACTATTATCTTACTCATCAATATCGATTTAATATAAGTTTAGCATCAGTATTAATAGTATTATTTACCAGAATGATAATATTAATAGTATCAGTGTTAATGAAATAAAAAAATACAAATTTCAATCCTTCCATATGCATGGAAAATATATAAATTTTATGTGCGTGTACGCGTTTTTATATAAAAGATTTATAGCAATGCCATTTTTTTTTCTTTCGACTGTTGCCATCGCCTGATGATGGACGTACGAGTCTTGTTTTAGGGGACGATAAGATTTATCCTATTTTATTATGACATAGACTTTTAAAGATGATTTAGTTACATGATTTATTATTTCAATGTTACAGACTTTAATGAGTTTTTTTTATACACTACAAACTTTAATGAGTTTGTTGGCAAAAAAAAGGTTAGTTAGAAATAAAACGATTCCAAGATTTTGATTTCCTTGCAAGAAAGTGTATAAAATGAAATGAAATGAAAATAGGTGGTTAATATTTAATAAAAAAAAAAACTCCCTCCGGTCGTAAATATAAGATAAAGTTGACATTTTTAGAGAAATCAAGGAAGCTAATTAAATTACTGTAGATTAATTCTATTTTTATTTTTTTCTCCAAACTAATTAGTTTGACTAATAAACTAATATATAATCTAAGGATGCACAACATACGATATGATTAAGTAACTTATTTAGTTTCCCTAATTTCTCCAAAAAAGTCAACTTTATCTTATAATTGGGACCAGAGGTAGTATAATTTAAATAATTCAAGTTGGATATAAGCAGTTAGATTTAGATTTAAATAATAATTCAAGTTGCATCGTATTAAATCTTTTTTCTGTTAGTTTAATTCCAGAATACGTATGTGTTTGTCGGTTAAAGTGAAGTTCGTTGAATGTCAGGAAATTGTAAACCGCATTGTCCAAAAGTAGAGAAAACAGTGCCTTCCAGTTCTAGAAATGAAGGTTCTTTTTGCAAATTGGCTTGTTGATACTTAAATATTCCGGGAAAAAAAGAAAAAGAGAAAGAAATCTTGATATTTAAAAATTTTAATGCTATCAGTATCCATTTCACTGTGATTCGTGAATAAAGAATATATATTTCAATCTTTCCGCATGTATCAAACAATGATTGATTAGTTAGTTATTTTTTTTTATTTGAATGTTATAGACTTCAATATAAGTTAGTTTTTTTGTTGTTGCCAGAAATATAAGTTAGTTAGAAAAGAAACAATTCCAAAATTTTTCTTTCCTACCAAGAAAGTACATAAATATGGAAATGAAAATATTTTATTAATATTTAGTTAAGTCTTTTTTCCCCTATTCCGTTTGAGAATACGTACACCGACCTCTATATATATATATGTGTGTGTGTGTGTGTGGTGTTTATGTATAAGTTTTGAGCTTCGTTTTCACACATCTTCGTTCTTAAGCTTCGTTTTTGCGTATCTTCATTCATAAAGCTAGATCCAAGGTCTTCATTTTTTCTTTTGGAATAGAAAACTTTTGGTCTAAAGAGATCAAGGGAAACAAACGGACAAAGGAACAAGCAATCATCTGGGAGAAAATATTTCTACAGGTATTATATGCAATAATCTCTTATTCATGTTTTTAGTTAATTCATATGTGCTTCTTTTGATTTAAAGTGTAAAGCATAATCCTTGAGATAATAACAGCCTGCGATGATTTGCATATGAAAAGGCATGATTCCACATAACTCTAAGTGAGTCATGTAATTAACACACACATAGAAGTTAAATCCAGCTGAAATAAATAAAACTGAAAGCAGATCTACGACACCTATGTTCTTTTCACAAGATTTAGAAATCCCAAATTAATTAGTTTGTTCCGATCTTATGATGATTTAAAGTTGAAAGCATAATTCTTAGCTTGAGATGCGGATTAAAAGCATATGATGATTAACATCTGTACTAACCATCGTGAATCTTAGCATAAGATGATTAGCATAAACCCTGGCATGATGTAGATTAGAAAAATTTTAACATCTCAACATTTTGCTTATGTTTTTGTCCGCTTTGAAAGCTCATCCCTTCCGGCTTTAAAACACATCGAGAGGGGAGATTTCTAAATCCTTATAAAGAGTCTTTCGTTACTCTCCCCAATTGATGTGAAACATCACAATCCACTCCTTGGAATCCAACATCCTCACTGACACATCAATCGAGCCTGGCTCTCATATCAATTGTAAAATCTCAGCGACTCACTCTCGATATATATTTTCCATTTTGGGCATCACCCATCACAGTTTTAAAACACATCTATTGTATATACCCAGAGTCTTATTTCGTTCCCCTCCCCGCTTCACATTTTCACGTAGTCTTTTTCACTAGATTCAGATGTCTCTAATTAGAACTTTAATAAAAGGACAAAACTTAAGTCAAGTTAATTACGTCATTTATTAAAAGCGTATGCCTGAATTTATATTTTTGATATTCTGAATGCATTTAATAAATATATTATAAGATGTTTTTATTATGTCATATTAGTATTTTAAAAAGATGATTTAGTTACTTGATTCTTTCATTTTAATGTTATAGACTTTAATATGAGTTAGTTAGAAAAGAAACGATTCCAAGATTTTGATTATTTCTTACCGGGAAAGTATATAAAGGAAAGAAATGAAAATATGTTGTTAATAATATTTGTTTTCATTCGGGTGTAAAGATGGTACCCATATGTGTATAAATACATTACAATCCATTTCAGCATCATATCTACGTCTCCAAACTACTCTAGATTTCAGACTGATCTCTTTCAAGACTTAGAGGCAGCTCCCGCTTACCATCTCATCGGTCGTCGATCCTCATCTTAGAGGCAATGGCAACCGGAAGCGTTCTGATGTGCCATAACTTCCCCGGAAACTGTTTCATCTCTCAGCCTCCCACAGTTCATTATTTCGATCCATTTTCCTCTCATCATCTTTTATCAAAACCCATCAATGTTGTTGGCCAAGATCTCTTCTGGTATCATCAGACTTATCAGGTATATATAAAAACTTTGAAAACTTATCATGGATTATTCTGTGGAGAAACATAGGTCTTGTTTGATTTTCTTGCCCATAACACACACTAAAATTTTGTTATGTTTAATCTGATAGGAATCTTTGAGTTTCTTTGATCATCTTTGTCCACACCCCATACCATATGCAAATTACGAAACCCCTCCGTCCTTATTGCCTGAAGGAGTCGAACTTGAACTACACACCTTACCGGTGAGAACATTAATATTTTATTTTAGTATTGTTATTTTAATTTAATTATTCAAATTATAATTGTTAAATACTCCTACTTTTTTTTCAGGTTGATCCAAGAGCAGTGGCAGATGGGGATACTATAACCGTTTATGTTAATGCCTTAGAGGACCCCACACAAATTCCTTTGATCCCTCCTTATGTGTTTGAAGCACATCTTAGAAGAAATGAAGCTAAAGCCATGAGAAATTATGCAGAGGCTGATGCTCTTCAACAAATAATTAACAACTACGGATTCCGGTATAGGGATTTCTTGCAATCTTGTGGGTTTCCCCCTGTTTTTCGTTCTTTTTTTTTTTCTTTTTCCAAAAGGCTTGTTTGTGTTCTTTACCTGAATCCAGTTATAACAAAGTTCTCTTGTGTTATATTGCACAGTGTGATCAGGTTTGATAACGAGGAAGTTCTGGTGCGCAAATATAGAATTCGTTTGAGGTAATAATGAAATGTAAATTAGAGTAAATTACATTCATGATCTCTTTATTTTCTCTTAATTACAAAAGCATGGACTTTACAGTTCGATCGAATCTTGGTTATCGTCATCCGGTTTTAAATTGTTGATTTTTGTCTAGAGTCAAACATTGATCTGTGTTCTAAATGAAATCAGGGGCATTGATGCACCAGAAAGTGAAATGCCGTATGGTAAAGAAGCCACGGAAGAATTGACCAAGATTGTTGAAGGAAAATGCTTAAGGATCCTTGTTTATGAAATAGACTCTTACGGACGTCTTGTGGGAGATATCTACTGCGATAATAATACCTTTGTTCAGGTATATATTTTCTTACTCACATTTATATTGTACCTTTATTTATGTCTGACTAAAACACAAAATTCATATCTAAGTTTTCATGGTTCATTTCTTTATTTATTAATAAGGAATTAATGCTGAAGAAGGGATGTGCGTGGTATTACCCTCATTATGATAAGAGAGAGGAATTAAAAAATGTAAATAACGTTTCATGCCAGCAATTAAAACATTTTAACTTTCTATTGGTTTGTTTTGAGTTTAATTTAAAAACTCTGTTTTAAGCTGATAATTAATAACTCCGCGTCGTTGCAGTGGGAAAACGAAGCTAAAGTGAGTCAAGTTGGATTATGGGCTTCTTCCGACCCTGAAGAGCCATGGGAATGGAGAAAGAATCAACGGAATATTGCAATTAACACCGTTCCACGTCACAATTGTAGAAAGAATATCCCACCCAGATTACAGAGACTAGCAAACAAGAAAAACAGAATTCACAAGTCCTGAACTATGTGGTTTTGAGTTCAATGATCCACAAATATGTAATATGACTAGAGAAATTATAGACCTGTGTGGAAAAATTTCAGTTGAATCCTGTTCTCTTCTATTGGTTATTGGTTACTAAAATCACTCCGTAAATATTTTATATCTTTACAATCATGTGGGGAGGGGAGAATGACACTTTAGAACCCACTAGGAAAATTAATGTTGCGATAACGACTTGTTAAGATTTTTTTAGTAATATTTACATTTGAAAATTCTTAAAATAAATATTGACAATTTAGGTCATAACAGGATAAAACATTAATGTTATTCTTTTATAAGAATTTATAAAAGAAACATTTCCAGTATTTTGCTTTTCTACCGAGAGAGATCATACAAAAATGAAATGAAAATATATTTTTAATATTCAGTCAGTCTTTTTTCTATTCGGTTCCAGAATACATACATAATTACGTATATGTGTAAGTTCTGAGCTCCTTTTTACGCATCTTCGTTCTTGAGCTTCGTCTCTATGTATCTTCATTCATAAAGCAAGACCCATCAGATCAATTCAAATTTGTGGATGATCTTGATGAGTTGGGAGGTTAAAGAAACGTTGATGGAAAGAAACAGACAAATGTAATTACACTGGAGATAGCTCTAAAGTTTGTTTGATGAACTGGGAGGTGATGAGGAGAGAAAGTCCATCTAAAAAATAAACTCTTATAATTAGGGTAGAGATAGTTTTAGAGAGGCTTTTTTTTTTTTTTTGGATATTGTATGAACAAATTCAAGACTAATAAATAAGAAGATAAATCTTGAACCCTATCGCATCAAGTGATTTTGATTGCAATAACCTCTTGATTATAGAAACTGCGTGCATGTATTGCATATGTTTCCTTTTGAGACTATATTGATTTTAAAAACATGTAGTCAGAGAAATAAATTAAAAAATTCTGTATCATCACTGGACATAATTCACAAAAGTATGAAATTTTAGAGATTAATAGAGAATTTGTTTAAAGCATCCCGGAGGTGTATAGTTCAAAGATTAATAGCAAGGTTATCAAACCCGGACCACCCACTGAACTGTCTGGGGTACTAGGTCAAAGGCCAGTGGGTTAGAACGGAGTCAAACTAGAGTTGACCTGGGGCCAAACCGGTGAGAAAGTGAAAATTTCAGGATTATTAATATGAAATTCCAAAGAAAAAAATAATTTTTTTTAAAAAAAAGGTGAAACCGGGTTGATGCGCCGACCGGACTGGACCGGTGTACATACTGGTTTGCTGGTTTTTGGGTTTAATTACTTGGATTTATGGAGTGTAATAGGATATACGTACCTGTTGATATTTAAATATCATGGCAAAAAAGAGAAAGAAAGTAGATATTTAGATAGCTGAATTAATGAGAATGAGGCCAAAATGAATTATCAACAATTTTTTTATAAACTAAAAAAGCATTAGTAATTCAGTACTAATATTATTTACTAAAATAAAAAATTAATATAATGAGAATCCATGTCATCATCATGATTCGTGAATAAAGAATATACTCCTCTGGTCCTTAATACATAAGACATATTTTCGAAGTTGATCTTGTTCCTAAATATAAGACATATAATTTACATATTTTTCAATCCTTTCTTAATTTACCTATATTGAAGCTTTCTCAACAATAATCAAGGAGAAGAAGGAATTAGGGCATTAAAGAAGATGACTGGGGTGTTTTATAAAGTACATGTGATATTAACTAACTTTCTTGTTAATCTAATGAAATTAGATAAATATATCTTATATTAAGGACCGGAGGAGTATATTTCAATATTTCCGCGTGCATAAAGCTTCTTATGGGTGTGTCGTGTGTGTTTACATTTTTAGCTATGCGAATCTCTAATTAAATCAATCAACTAATTAATACTGAATAAAATGTAAATATGATAATATTCGGTAAAAATTGAGGGATAAATCCCTGTTTGACAAATTAATTGGAAAATGGGACATGAAGCATTTAGGCTTTTGAGAGTCAATAAGTGTAAGAGGTAAAAGAACAAATCACCCTAGAGGAAGCTCATTTTCAAATTATAGATGCTCATTTGCAAAACGTGGATACTTATTTGCCAAGTTTGGTAGCTTTCTACCACTTGAGATCTCCACTCTCACAGCCAGCAACCTTCTTTCCCAATGACCGTCAATTTTTTAACCCACCTTCTTACGCACTCCCTCCACCCCATCTCATCATATATCTGCCAATCTTCAAACTTCTTGCACCCCATTGCTAGGATCTTATCGTCATTTTCTTCATTGTCAATTTTGTCACTGCGAACAAACTACCTTGTTCTTCTTGATCTATCGAAGTCATTGGCCTTAGTTAATTTGAAGAAGATGAAGAGAGTAGGACGCAGAACCGTTCATCAAAGAGACCTGCTGCCATTCATTGAAGACCCATCTTTGTTGTTATCATCCCTGCTTGTCACCATCTGTGATGGAGAAAAATCTTGTTAATGAAGAAGGGGAAACCCATTGCCATTCAATGAAGACCAGTCGCTATTATGTGATTTTTGGATCTTGAATTTTAGGAAGCTGTATATTTCGTTTTATTTGTGCCTTTGTGGATTCAATAGTGTAGAGGGGATTTGATTGCTTTGCCTTTGTGTGGAAGGGGATCAATCTATTTTGCCTCTGATTTGTTGGTTCACATTTACTGGTTCGATTTCACGATGTTGTGGACTGGAGATTGGAGAAGAAGGTATTTTTTAAAATTTTTTAATGAGGCTATTTTTTTGCCATTTTTAAGAAGGGTAATTTGGTCCTTCCCCCCTCACATTTAGTGACATTCAAGAACTTGAATGTTTCAGGTCCCATTCCCAATTAACTTGTCAAATAGGGATTTATCCCCAATTTTTCCTAAGATTTATTCTATTTTATCATGGCATATTCAATTTTTAAAGATGATTGATTAGTTAATATTTTTTATTTCATTGTTATAGACGCTGATAAAATTTAGTTAGAAAGGAAACAATTTCAGGATTTTGATTTCCCTCCTAAAAAAGAAGATAAAGAGATGAAATGAAAAAAATATTATTAATGTTCAAAAAGATGTGTTAAAAAATTATAATTAAATGAATTCAGGTTGGATAGAGGCAGTTCCTGGTAAAAAAAAAGTTGAATAGTTTTTTGGTAAAAAAAAAGTTCAATATAGGTAGTTAGATTTAGCAAGGATATAAATCATACTTTGAAATCTTATGTATTCCGTTACACAATACATATATACACACATGTCGGTGGCGCCTGTTTTGACTTCCTTTTTACGCATCTTCTCCATTTATGAATTAAGCAAGACTCATCGTTTGCAGATTTATCCTGGAAATCGAAGGCATGTGATACTTTTTTGGTGCAAGGGAACAATTAGGAGATACTACTCCTATAGGGATTATATATAATAATCACTTATTATTGTGTTCGTTCTTTTGATGATTTAAAGTTGAAAGCATAATCCTTTAGATGTAAATCTTAGCATAGGATGATCATAAACCTTGGCATAATTCAGATTAGAAAAATTGATATATTGTAGCTCCTCACTTTCGATAGTATCAGTTTTGAGGCCGTCACCCACTAAATCGCGTGAGAGGAGAGTATCCAGACCCTTATAAGACATCTTTTGTTTCCTCTCTAGCTGATGTGAAGCTTCACAATTTACACATGTTGTTCCCTTTCGAGTTGATGTGAGAATTTACGATTCACCCCTTTAGGCCTAGCATTCTCGCTGACACATCAGAGGATTTTGGGGCCATCACCTCTCGCAGTCTTAAAATTTTGATATTCAATAAAACGATATGGCTCGCTCAATAACTTCATTAAAATTCATTAATTTAATAATAATTTAAATAATTCAAGTTGGATAGGTAGTTAGATTTATATATGTGTGTTAAATGATCACCTATATGGAATCTTTGTATCTATTCCGTTACAGATAGTATTTATTTGTGTATATATATTTCAGCTTCATACCTACCTATCTTACTTGATTGAGACTATCTCCAAACCTTGGCATAATTCAGATTAGAAAAATTGTAATATTGTAGCTCCTCGCTTTCGATAGTATCAGTTTTGAGGCCGTCACCCCCTAAATCGTGTGAGAGGGGAGTATTCATACCCTTATAAGGCATCTTTTGTTTGCTCTCTAGCTGATGTGAGACTTCACAATTTACAAATGTTGTTCCCTTTCGAGTTGATGTGAGAATTCACAATTCACCCCTTTAGGCCTAGCATTCTCGCTGACAGATAGAAAGGGTTTTCGGATTGTCACCTCTCACAATCTTAAAATTTTGATATTCAATAAAACGATATGGCTCACTCAATAACTTCATTAAAATTCATTAATTTAATAATAATTTAAATAATTCAAGTTGGATAGGTAGTTAGATTTATATATGTGTGTTAAATGATCACCTATATGAAATCTTTGTATCTATTCCATTATAGAGAGTACTTATTTGTGTGTATATATTTCAGCTTCATACCTACCTATCTTACTTGATTGACAGTATCTCCAAACCATCTTTTTTATTTGAGAGCAGACTAATTCCTTTCAAGACTTAGAGCGCAGAGAGTTTTCACCCTCCCAAGAAAGTGCTTTTATTGAGACTGGAACTTGTGTAGAGGCCGATTATCATCTCAACCAACGGCCTTGTTTACGTATCTTCATTCAAGAAACAATACCCATTAGTTATCTCTCATCATCTTGGAGGCGATGGCAACCGGAACTGTTCTGGGATGTCATAACCCCCTCAGCAGTAGTTTCATGTCTAAGCCACAGCCTCCCACAATTCGTGATTTCCATTCATTTTCCTCTCAACATCTTTCATCAGAACCCGTCTATATTATCGGCCAAGATGTCTTCCGATTTTATCAGACTTTTCAGGTATATATATTGACGTAGAACTTTCAGCACTTTTTAAAAATTTACCATCGATTCCTATGAATGATGTTGGTTTTCTTTGTTAAGATTCCTGAAAAACTAAGAAAGCGTGTTTCGACATCGAATGCGACCCAGATTATGTGGTAATTATCTTGTCCATCGTCTTAGTGCCGTTGGTTTTCTCAAGTTTGTGTGTTATACATATACATATATATGATGAGACCGCTTATTCTAATTCTTTTTTGAATCAAGGTTTAGAAAACTCATAGATGCATTGAACAATTCAGAACAAATTCCTCAAACTTCCGAAGAAGTATCTCGGCTGATCATCAATGCCCTCAAAGGGCATCCAAAGGCCGAAGTTGAGGAATTACTGAGTTTCTACGGTCTTCCTCTGCCACACACTATAGCTTGCACAAATAATGATAAAACCTCTAAATCCTGGGCTAAAGGAGTCAAACTTGAACTGCATACCTTACCTGTAAGAATACTCATACACTTGTTGTTTTGCTATTGTTAGTTGTTAGAATGCGTACAGGCACTTGTAAATTAGCCCATATATGAATATGACAAAATGATATGACTAACATCTCCCAAGTTTTGTCCAAATGGTTATATTGTTATATTATGAATAATCATACATATTTTGGTTTTGTCTCTAGGTTGATGCAAAAGCAGTGGCAGATGGTGATACCCTAACTGTTTATGTTAGGGCATCAGATCCCGAAGAAGTATATTTGATCCCACGCCATGTGCTGGAAGCAAATGGTAAAAGAAAACAAGCTCGAGCCTTGAGGAATTATGCAGTGGCCAATGCTCTTCACCAACAAATCATCGATTCTGGATATCGGTTGGGATTTCAATCTCTTAATTCTGAAAAATGTATGTTTCTCTTTTCCACTTGAATGACTTCTAATTAATAAAATTATATTCTATTTTACTGTCCGCCAGTGTGATCAAATTTCAAAACGAGGAAGTTCTTGCGCATAAGTATAGAATTCGTTTAAGGTAATAATAAAATTAAGAAACATTAAAGTAAAATTACAGCAAACATCTCTTATATTTTGAAATCTGGCACTGACATATCTCTCTTGAATAGAATGGTATTTTTAACCTTTTAGGTTATTCATTTATTAATGTTGTGCTGGAGTCTGGGTTGACACGTGTCCTAAATGAAATCAGGGGTATTGATGCACCAGAGAGTGAAATGCCATATGGCAAAGAAGCAAGAGAACAATTGACTAAGATGGTTGAAGGAAAATCTCTAAGGATCCTTCTTTACGAAACAGACTGTTATGGACGTTTTGTGGGAGATATCTACTGCGATAACATTTTTGTTCAGGAATTGATGTTGAAGAAGGGATGTGCATGGTATTACCCTCATTATGATAGCAGGGAGGAATTAAGAAAAGTAAGTAATGTTGATGCTAACATAATGCTACATAACCTCCCTATTAGAATTAAAAATGTTAATATTTTCAGTTACATCTGAACGCACGATGTAACATGTCAGCACTTCTTCTTGAAAATGTCCGCTTTAGGGTCCTATTACTGCCTACATTGAAGGGGGAGGGGAACAAATGACCCTTTGTAAGGGTATCATAAGTACCTTATCTCTTGACGCGTTTTAAAAACTGTGAGAGGTTACGAGGCCCTAAACAGACAATTTGAAAGTGAGATGCTGAGATGTTATATACTACAAATAAGATTAAGATACTAGAAGCACTAGAGAAATAATAGTGTGCTGGATGCGTCACAAATAAAATTAGGAAGGAGGATGCAACTGAAAAATACTATTAGAGTGCTGAATTGTAGTTTTCCCTTAAAAAACCTTTATATTTGTGGGCTTTGAATTTAACTCTGTTTTTAACCTTATAACTTTGCATTTGTAGTGGGAAAACGAAGCCAAAGTAAAGCAAGCTGGATTATGGGCGTTTTCCAACCCTGAGGAGCCATGGGAATGGAGAAAGAAGCAACGACGTGCAATTAAAACCATTTCACATCACAATCATAAAAAAGTTGCGCAACCTAAATTACAAATAATTCACAACTCCTGTACTGTGTTATTTTGAATTCAAAGGTTTACAAATATGTAATATGACTCGAGAAATTATATGTATATACACTGAAAAAATTCAGTTGAATCCTTTTCTTTTTTTCGGATGAAAATTTAGCAACACGTTACAATGTACTCAAATATTAACGTTAAAATTTGATCAGACGGCTTCTTCTGCAATGTTTTGACTTTAGAACCTCTTTCATTGTAAAGGCGCCATCCCCATTAAGCTTCAAATATTCTTTATATGGCGTCCAAATTTATTTGTCGCATCAAGTCCCTACTCAAAATTTTCTTGTTTCACGCCAGCCATAACTTGATCTCAATGTAACATCCTAGCCCTCGCTCTCGATATTTTTCATTTTGGGGCCCGTTACCCTTCACGTTCTTAAATTGTATCCGGCGTCCTAAAGTATATTTTTAGTAATACTCAATATTTTTAAGTAGTTTTTTGTGATTTTATTAACCTAAAGTATTTTTTTTTAATAGTACTTAGTATCATAAAGTAATTTTTTGTGCATTTAACACTCTAAAACTGCATAATTGAAGTACTCAATATGAAGAAATTGTAAACCACCTCGTCCAAAAGGAGAACATCGTTCCAGCTCAAAAAAGAGTAGAACATCGTTCTAAAAACGAAATTGCCCTGTTGATGTTTAAATATTCTGGCCAAAAAGGAAAATGAAATCTTGATAATTATAAATTAAACTATTATCTTACTCATCAATATCGATTTAATATAAGTTTAGCATCAGTATTAATAGTATTATTTACCAGAATGATAATATTAATAGTATCAGTGTTAATGAAATAAAAAAATACAAATTTCAATCCTTCCATATGCATGGAAAATATATAAATTTTATGTGCGTGTACGCGTTTTTATATAAAAGATTTATAGCAATGCCATTTTTTTTTCTTTCGACTGTTGCCATCGCCTGATGATGGACGTACGAGTCTTGTTTTAGGGGACGATAAGATTTATCCTATTTTATTATGACATAGACTTTTAAAGATGATTTAGTTACATGATTTATTATTTCAATGTTACAGACTTTAATGAGTTTTTTTTATACACTACAAACTTTAATGAGTTTGTTGGCAAAAAAAAGGTTAGTTAGAAATAAAACGATTCCAAGATTTTGATTTCCTTGCAAGAAAGTGTATAAAATGAAATGAAATGAAAATAGGTGGTTAATATTTAATAAAAAAAAAAACTCCCTCCGGTCGTAAATATAAGATAAAGTTGACATTTTTAGAGAAATCAAGGAAGCTAATTAAATTACTGTAGATTATTTCTATTTTTATTTTTTTCCCCAAACTAATTAGTTTGACTAATAAACTAATATATAATCTAAGGATACACAACATACGATATGATTAAGTAACTTATTTAGTTTCCCTAATTTCTCCAAAAAAGTCAACTTTATCTTATAATTGGCACCAGAGGTAGTATAATTTAAATAATTCAAGTTGGATATAAGCAGTTAGATTTAGATTTAAATAATAATTCAAGTTGCATCGTATTAAATCTTTTTTCTGTTAGGTTAATTCCAGAATACGTATGTGTTTGTCGGTTAGAGTGAAGTTCGTTGAATGTCAAGAAATTGTAAACCGCATTGTCCAAAAGTAGAGAAAACAGTGCCTTCCAGTTCTAGAAATGAAGGTTCTTTTTGCAAATTGGCTTGTTGATACTTAAATATTCTGGGAAAAAAAGAAAAAGAGAAAGAAATCTTGATATTTAAAAATTTTAATGCTATCAGTATCCATTTCACTGTGATTCGTGAATAAAGAATATATATTTCAATCTTTCCGCATGTATCAAACAATGATTGATTAGTTAGTTTTTTTTTTTTTTTTATTTGAATGTTATAGACTTCAATATAAGTTAGTTTTTTTGTTGTTGCCAGAAATATAAGTTAGTTAGAAAAGAAACAATTCCAAAATTTTTCTTTCCTACCAAGAAAGTACATAAATATGGAAATGAAAATATTTTATTAATATTTAGTTAAGTCTTTTTTCCCCTATTCCGTTTGAGAATACGTACACCGACCTCTATATATATATATATGTGTGTGTGTGGTGTGTGTGTATAAGTTTTGAGCTTCGTTTTCACACATCTTCGTTCTTAAGCTTCGTTTTTGCGTATCTTCATTCATAAAGCTAGATCCAAGGTCTTCATTTTTTCTTTTGGAATAGAAAACTTTTGGTCTAAAGAGATCAAGGGAAACAAACGGACAAAGGAACAAGCAATCATCTGGGAGAAAATATTTCTACAGGTATTATATGCAATAATCTCTTATTCATGTTTTTAGTTAATTCATATGTGCTTCTTTTGATTTAAAGTGTAAAGCATAATCCTTGAGATAATAACAGCCTGCGATGATTTGCATATGAAAAGGCATGATTCCACATAACTCTAAGTGAGTCATGTAATTAACACACACATAGAAGTTAAATCCAGCTGAAATAAATAAAACTGAAAGCAGATCTACGACACCTATGTTCTTTTCACAAGATTTAGAAATCCCAAATTAATTAGTTTGTTCCGATCTTATGATGATTTAAAGTTGAAAGCATAATTCTTAGCTTGAGATGCGGATTAAAAGCATATGATGATTAACATCTGTACTAACCATCGTGAATCTTAGCATAAGATGATTAGCATAAACCCTGGCATGATGTAGATTAGAAAAATTTTAACATCTCAACATTTTGCTTATGTTTTTGTCCGCTTTGAAAGCTCATCCCTTCCGGCTTTAAAACACATCGAGAGGGGAGATTTCTAAATCCTTATAAAGAGTCTTTCGTTACTCTCCCCAATTGATGTGAAACTTCACAATCCACTCCTTGGAATCCAACATCCTCACTGACACATCAATCGAGCCTGGCTCTCATATCAATTGTAAAATCTCAGCGACTCACTCTCGATATATATTTTCCATTTTGGGCATCACCCATCACAGTTTTAAAACACATCTATTGTATATACCCAGAGTCTAGACATTATAAGGTATCTTTCGTTCCCCTCCCCGCTTCACATTTTCACGTAGTCTTTTTCACTAGATTCAGATGTCTCTAATTAGAACTTTAATAAAATGACAAAACTTAAGTCAAGTTAATTACGTCATTTATTAAAAGCGTATGCCTGAATTTATATTTTTGATATTCTGAATGCATTTAATAAATATATTATAAGATGTTTTTATTATGTCATATTAGTATTTTAAAAAGATGATTTAGTTACTTGATTCTTTCATTTTAATGTTATAGACTTTAATATGAGTTAGTTAGAAAAGAAACGATTCCAAGATTTTGATTATTTCTTACCGGGAAAGTATATAAAGGAAAGAAATGAAAATATGTTGTTAATAATCTTTGTTTTCATTCGGGTGTAAAGATGGTACCCATATGTGTATAAATACATTACAATCCATTTCAGCATCATATCTACGTCTCCAAACTACTCTAGATTTCAGACTGATCTCTTTCAAGACTTAGAGGCAGCTCCCGCTTACCATCTCATCGGTCGTCGATCCTCATCTTAAAGGCAATGGCAACCGGAAGCGTTCTGATGTGCCATAACTTCCCCGGAAACTGTTTCATCTCTCAGCCTCCCACAGTTCATTATTTCGATCCATTTTCCTCTCATCATCTTTTATCAAAACCCATCAATGTTGTTGGCCAAGATCTCTTCTGGTATCATCAGACTTATCAGGTATATATAAAAACTTTGAAAACTTATCATGGATTATTCTGTGGAGAAACATAGGTCTTGTTTGATTTTCTTGCCCATAACACACACTAAAATTTTGTTATGTTTAATCTGATAGGAATCTTTGAGTTTCTTTGATCATCTTTGTCCACACCCCATACCATATGCAAATTACGAAACCCCTCCGTCCTTATTGCCTGAAGGAGTCGAACTTGAACTACACACCTTACCGGTGAGAACATTAATATTTTATTTTAGTATTGTTATTTTAATTTAATTATTCAAATTATAATTGTTAAATACTCCTACTTTTTTTTCAGGTTGATCCAAGAGCAGTGGCAGATGGGGATACTATAACCGTTTATGTTAATGCCTTAGAGGACCCCACACAAATTCCTTTGATCCCTCCTTATGTGTTTGAAGCACATCTTAGAAGAAATGAAGCTAAAGCCATGAGAAATTATGCAGAGGCTGATGCTCTTCAACAAATAATTAACAACTACGGATTCCGGTATGGGGATTTCTTGCAATCTTGTGGATTTCCCCCTGTTTTTCGTTCTTTTGTTTCTTTTTCCAAAAGGCTTGTTTGTGTTCGTTACCTGAATCCAGTTATAACAAAGTTCTCTTGTGTTATATTGCACAGTGTGATCAGGTTTGATAACGAGGAAGTTCTGGTGCGCAAATATAGAATTCGTTTGAGGTAATAATGAAATGTAAATTAGAGTAAATTACATTCATGATCTCTTTATTTTCTCTTAATTACAAAAGCATGGACTTTACAGTTCGATCGAATCTTGGTTATCGTCATCCGGTTTTAAATTGTTGATTTAGGTCTAGAGTCAAACATTGATCTGTGTTCTAAATGAAATCAGGGGCATTGATGCACCAGAAAGTGAAATGCCGTATGGTAAAGAAGCCACGGAAGAATTGACCAAGATTGTTGAAGGAAAATGCTTAAGGATCCTTGTTTATGAAATAGACTCTTACGGACGTCTTGTGGGAGATATCTACTGCGATAATAATACCTTTGTTCAGGTATATATTTTCTTACTCACATTTATATTGTACCTTTATTTATGTCTGACTAAAACACAAAATTCATATCTAAGTTTTCATGGTTCATTTCTTTATTTATTAATAAGGAATTAATGCTGAAGAAGGGATGTGCGTGGTATTACCCTCATTATGATAAGAGAGAGGAATTAAAAAATGTAAATAACGTTTCATGCCAGCAATTAAAACATTTTAACTTTCTATTGGTTTGTTTTGAGTTTAATTTAAAAACTCTGTTTTAAGCTGATAATTAATAACTCCGCGTCGTTGCAGTGGGAAAACGAAGCTAAAGTGAGTCAAGTTGGATTATGGGCTTCTTCCGACCCTGAAGAGCCATGGGAATGGAGAAAGAATCAACGGAATATTGCAATTAACACCGTTCCACGTCACAATTGTAGAAAGAATATCCCACCCAGATTACAGAGACTAGCAAACAAGAAAAACAGAATTCACAAGTCCTGAACTATGTGGTTTTGAGTTCAATGATCCACAAATATGTAATATGACTTGACAAATTATAGACCTGTGTGGAAAAATTTCAGTTGAATCCTTTTCTCTTCTATTGCTTATTGGTTACTAAAATCTTTCCGTAAATACTTTATATCTTTACAATCATGTGGGGAGGGGAGAATGACACTTTAGAACCCGCTGGGAAAATTAATGTTCCGATAACGACTTGTTAAGATTTTTTTAGTAATATTTACATTTGAAAATTCTTAAAATAAATATTGACAATTTAGGTCATAACAGGATAAAACATTAATGTTATTCTTTTATAAGAATTTATAAAAGAAACATTTCCAGTATTTTGCTTTTCTACCGAGAGAGATCATACAAAAATGAAATGAAAATATATTTTTAATATTCAGTCAGTCTTTTTTCTATTCGGTTCCAGAATACATACATAAATACGTATATGTGTAAGTTCTGAGCTCCTTTTTACGCATCTTCGTTCTTGAGCTTCGTCTCTATGTATCTTCATTCATAAAGCAAGACCCATCAGATCAATTCAAATTTGTGGATGATCTTGATGAGTTGGGAGGTTAAAGAAACGTTGATGGAAAGAAACAGACAAATGTAATTACACTGGAGATAGCTCTAAAGTTTGTTTGATGAACTGGGAGGTGATGAGGAGAGAAAGTCCATCTAAAAAATAAACTCTTATAATTAGGGTAGAGATAGTTTTAGAGAGGCTTTTTTTTTTTTGGATATTGTATGAACAAATTCAAGACTAATAAATAAGAAGATAAATCTTGAACCCTATCGCATCAAGTGATTTTGATTGCAATAACCTCTTGATTATAGAAACTGCGTGCATGTATTGCATATGTTTCCTTTTGAGACTATATTGATTTTAAAAACATGTAGTCAGAGAAATAAATTAAAAAATTCTGTATCATCACTGGACATAATTCACAAAAGTATGAAATTTTAGAGATTAATAGAGAATTTGTTTAAAGCATCCCGGAGGTGTATAGTTCAAAGATTAATAGCAAGGTTATCAAACCCGGACCACCCACTGAACTGTCTGGGGTACTAGGTCAAAGGCCAGTGGGTTAGAACGGAGTCAAACTAGAGTTGACCTGGGGCCAAACCGGTGAGAAAGTGAAAATTTCAGGATTATTAATATGAAATTCCAAAGAAAAAAATAATTTTTTTTTAAAAAAAGGTGAAACCGGGTTGATGCGCCGACCGGACTGGACCGGTGTACATACTGGTTTGCTGGTTTTTGGGTTTAATTACTTGGATTTATGGAGTGTAATAGGATATACGTACCTGTTGATATTTAAATATCATGGCAAAAAAGAGAAAGAAAGTAGATATTTAGATAGCTGAATTAATGAGAATGAGGCCAAAATGAATTATCAACAATTTTTTTATAAACTAAAAAAGCATTAGTAATTCAGTACTAATATTATTTACTAAAATAAAAAATTAATATAATGAGTATCCATGTCATCATCATGATTCGTGAATAAAGAATATACTCCTCTGGTCCTTAATACATAAGACATATTTTCAAAGTTGATCTTGTTCCTAAATATAAGACATATAATTTACATATTTTTCAATCCTTTCTTAATTTACCTATATTGAAGCTTTCTCAATAATAATCAAGGAGAAGAAGGAATTAGGGCATTAAAGAAGATGACTGGGGTGTTTTATAAAGTACATGTGATATTAACTAACTTTCTTATTAATCTAATGAAATTAGATAAATATATCTTATATTAAGGACCGGAGGAGTATATTTCAATATTTCCGCGTGCATAAAGCTTCTTATGGGTGTGTCGTGTGTGTTTACATTTTTAGCTATGCGAATCTCTAATTAAATCAATCAACTAATTAATACTGAATAAAATGTAAATATGATAATATTCGGTAAAAATTGAGGGATAAATCCCTGTTTGACAAATTAATTAGAAAATGGGACATGAAGCATTTAGGCTTTTGAGAGTCAATAAGTGTGAGAGGTAAAAGAACAAATCACCCTAGAGGAAGCTCATTTTCAAATTATAGATGCTCATTTGCAAAACGTGGATACTTATTTGCCAAGTTTGGTAGCTTTCTACCACTTGAGATCTCCACTCTCACAGCCAGCAACCTTCTTTCCCAATGACCGTCAATTTTTTAACCCACCTTCTTACGCACTCCCTCCACCCCATCTCATCATATATCTGCCAATCTTCAAACTTCTTGCACCCCATTGCTAGGATCTTATCGTCATTTTCTTCATTGTCAATTTTGTCGCTGCGAACAAACTACCTTGTTCTTCTTGATCTATCGAAGTCATTGGCCTTAGTTAATTTGAAGAAGATGAAGAGAGTAAGACGCATAACCGTTCATCAAAGAGACCTGCTGCCATTCATTGAAGACCCATCTTTGTTGTTATCATCCCTGCTTGTCACCATCTGTGATGGAGAAAAATCTTGTTAATAAAGAAGGGGAAACCCATTGCCATTCAATGAAGACCAGTCGCTATTATGTGATGTTTGGATCTTGAATTTTAGAAAGCTGTATATTTCGTTTTATTTGTGCCTTTGTGGATTCAATAGTGTAGAGGGGATTTGATTGCTTTGCCTTTGTGTGGAAGGGGATCAATCTATTTTGCCTCTGATTTGTTGGTTCACATTTACTGGTTCGATTTCACGATGTTGTGGACTGGAGATTGGAGAAGAAGGTATTTTTTAAAATTTTTTAATGAGGCTATTTTTTTTCCATTTTTAAGAAGGGTTATTTGGTCCTTCCCCCCTCACATTTAGTGACATTCAAGAACTTGAATGTTTCAGGTCCCATTCCCAATTAACTTGTCAAATAGGGATTTATCCCCAATTTTTCCTAAGATTTATTCTATTTTATCATGGCATATTCAATTTTTAAAGATGATTGATTAGTTAATATTTTTTATTTCATTGTTATAGACGCTGATAAAATTTAGTTAGAAAGGAAACAATTTCAGGATTTTGATTTCCCTCCTAAAAAAGAAGATAAAGAGATGAAATGAAAAAAATATTATTAATGTTCAAAAAAATGTGTTAAAAAATTATAATTTAATGAATTCAGGTTCGATATAGGCAGTTCCTGGTAAAAAAAAAAGTTGAATAGTTTTTTGGTAAAAAAAAAGTTCAATATAGGTAGTTAGATTTAGTAAGGATATAAATCATACTTTGAAATCTTATGTATTCCGTTACACAATACAAATATACACACACACGTCGGTGGCGCCTGTTTTGACTTCCTTTTTACGCATCTTCTCCATTTATGAATTAAGCAAGTCTCATCGTTTGCAGATTTATCCTGGAAATCGAAGGCATGTGATACTTTTTTGGTGCAAGGGAACAATTAGGAGATACTACTCCTATAGGTATTATATATAATAATCACTTATTATTGTGTTCGTTCTTTTGATGATTTAAAGTTGAAAGCATAATCCTTTAGATGTAAATCTTAGCATAGGATGACCATAAACCTTGGCATAATTCAGATTAGAAAAATTGATATATTGTAGCTCCTCACTTTCGATAGTATCAGTTTTGAGGCCGTCACCCACTAAATCGCGTGAGAGGAGAGTATCCAGACCCTTATAAGACATCTTTTGTTTCCTCTCTAGCTGATGTGAAGCTTCACAATTTACACATGTTGTTGAGTTGATGTGAGAATTTACGATTCACCCCTTTAGGCCTAGCATTCTCGCTGACACATCGAGAGGATTTTGGGGCCATCACCTCTCGCAGTCTTAAAATTTTGATATTCAATAAAACGATATGGCTCGCTCAATAACTTCATTAAAATTCATTAATTTAATAATAATTTAAATAATTCAAGTTGGATAGGTAGTTAGATTTATATATGTGTGTTAAATGATCGCCTATATGGAATCTTTGTATCTATTCCGTTACAGATAGTATTTATTTGTGTATATATATTTCAGCTTCATACCTAACTATCTTACTTGATTGAGACTATCTCCAAACCTTGGCATAATTCAGATTAGAAAAATTGTAATATTGTAGCTCCTCGCTTTCGATAGTATCAGTTTTGAGGCCGTCACCCCCTAAATCGTGTGAGAGGGGAGTATTCATACCCTTATAAGGCATCTTTTGTTTGCTCTCTAGCTGATGTGAGACTTCACAATTTACAAATGTTGTTCCCTTTCGAGTTGATGTGAGAATTCACAATTCACCCCTTTAGGCCTAGCATTCTCGCTGACAGATAGAAAGGGTTTTCGGATCGTCACCTCTCACAGTCTTAAAATTTTGATATTCAATAAAACGATATGGCTCACTCAATAACTTCATTAAAATTCATTAATTTAATAATAATTTAAATAATTCAAGTTGGATAGGTAGTTAGATTTATATATGTGTGTTAAATGATCACCTATATGAAATCTTTGTATCTATTCCATTATAGAGAGTACTTATTTGTGTGTATATATTTCAGCTTCATACCTACCTATCTTACTTGATTGACAGTATCTCCAAACCATCTTTTTTATTTGAGAGCAGACTAATTCCTTTCAAGACTTAGAGCGCAGAGAGTTTTCACCCTCCCAAGAAAGTGCTTTTATCGAGACTGGAACTTGTGTAGAGGCCTGTCAACACCCGTTTACATTTCGATATTCGTAGAGTAATAATGGCATAGTTCCACAGGCATACAGAAATAGCACAAACATACTGATATTAAGTTCAAGCTTACATACAGGAGTCTTCCCCGCAGGGTTTGATAATTTTACAAATTTTGTCCAAAATATCCAACATATTAAAATTAAACTAATATAACCAAATAACTCTGATCTTAGGACCTGCACATCTTAATTGCCCATGTCTTCCACTTTGCCTTTGGAGCCACTGGTTCCCGTTGGAACATTTATTATTTATGAAAAAGGGTGAGATTCCAAGGAATCTCAGTAGTAACACATAATCCATCATATAAAATGCGAAAATTAAATATGTAATGCACCATATAATGTAAATGAAAAATTTATACTATAACATGTGTGTACACAATACTCAGGGCCAAATGACTGTTTGGATCCCCTACATGTCCGTGTACCTCAGCTGAGTCCCATACCACAGCTAGGTAATGTGCCCAAGGCACGTGTTCATATCACAGAATATAGCAACATATAGCATATCAACATTCACATAGTGTATGAGAGATAGAGTTACTACCTTCTGTCCCTTTTTGCTACACACGAATAGTTCCTTGAACTATGTGCCAACGGCTCAGGCGATTAATTCAGTCCTAAAATTCCAAATGTACAAGAATTAGGTTAAAACCCATTCATGTACCCCTTCAGAGATTCCCATAATATTTTTGGTGGTTATATTAATCTATACTGAAAATTTACCAAAATGCCCCTGGGACCCGGTCCCGGCTCCACTGTACCCGGTCTGACTATACTTTTTCAGAAATTTTGACCCAGGCTATTCTAACATATTTTCATACAAGGACTCCATTTTTAACCTCGGTTTTTACAAAATCACTGCCAAACGACAGTTTCACAATTTTCCATAAACTGACATATTTTCAGTCAACTTTGAAAATTCATAACTAATTGTAGAAAATTCCAAATTGACTGATTCCAAAGCCTAAATGAAGGTCTTTAAATGTACATTCATGGAAAAATATCCAAATATGATTACTGACTACATATATTACTCAGAAATTCGACCAACTATTACTGTTCCAGATGGAAATTCAGAAACAGAGCTTAACTTCAAAAATCCATATCTTTTAATCTACTAGTCCAAAAATTATGTTCTACCCATCAATTTAAAGGTCTAAATGTCTTCCGTAAATATGGAAAGTTTCATAATTGTTTGTTAAAGTTTAGTTTTCCAAAATTTCGCCACAACCAATCTAACTTTCAGAAATATAATCTGTCAGCAACTAAACTTCAAAAATTCATAACTAACTCTACAAAAATCGAAATGGAGTGTTCTAAAATTCTATGGAAAGCTATTTAAGTGTAGTTTCATGAAAAAATATCAAAAACTACTAGATGTTATCTAATCATTCCCAGAATTTTCGAAAACCATAACTTTCAGGCTTGAACGTCCAGAATGATTTCTGTTACTGACTTAACTTTCAAAAATCATAACTCTCGCTAAAGATATCAAAATAATTATTTCTTGGAGTCATTGGAAAGCTATGAATGTCTAATATATTACTGTAAAATTTCATAATTATTCACTAAGGTTTTCCTAGTCAAAACGCAACATAAATCTGACTGACTCCCAAAAACGTCAGTTTTGACAGTCTAACTTCAAAAATCAAGAACTCATCCATTTTCATTCCAAATTGTACTTTTCTTGATTCTATCATCAACTACACATCCTAAAATATCTATATAAAAAGACCCATTCGAAAATTCCACCTATAGCCTCTGTTTAAGATTTTACAAGTTTCAGGTATGAACTCTGTTTTTCGGACAACAAAACAGAATTGAGAAAACTAACATGTATACATGAATTTGTACTCTAAACCTCACGAATTTTAACTCTATACTCTCCTACACATATGTCCTGAGGTTAATGATCGAATTTCAGAATCAAAGAACCCCAAAATCAATATACATGCTCTGTTTTACGTCCACCCATGACAGCAACTTATTTTCAGAATCACACAACTTCCAGCAGCTATAAATCCTCATGAATACCCCAAACCAACGAAATAACAATTGAAAGAGATAGATAAGACTCACCTAAAAACGTTTATTGTGATGCATGAAAGGTTTAACACTTCCTTCTTCCTCTTCTCCAATCGTTTTCTTCCTCCGTTCACCTCTTTCACTCACGTCTCTCTCTCTCCCTTTCTCAACTCTGTTTTCTCTCTTCTAAAGCTCTCTCTTTGACCAGCTACTTGGTCGAATGAAGAGTTGAGGGAATATCTAATTAAATGGCTGAGTGGGTGCAAATGTGAATCATATTGCCAGATAAAAGTGTGGTGAGTGCTTGTACGTGAATGTGTGTGTGTGTGTTTGTGAGTGGCTCAAGCAATTTTTAATGATGAGTGCAAGGTAGTGGCTGATGGTATACTCTTATAGAATGCCAAATGTGGTGTGCATCGGTAAAAAGGGTGTGCAAACAAAAGAAGATGGAATGATTAATGTTAGTGGGTGTGTGTCGGCAGCTTTTGTGTGTGTTGGCAGCTTTTAATATACATATATAGGTATATTTTTATCCTATTAATTACACACACTAGGCTCTAATTTTTCCCTTCGTCTAATTTAAGATTCCTTAAATTTTGTAGGTTCCATAATTTGACTTATTATCAAATTCCCATTTAAATTTTCTTTTTAGAAAATCTTAACCTTCATTAAATTTGGGATATTACAAGGCCGATTATCATCTCAACCAACGGCCTTGTTTACGTATCTTCATTCAAGAAACAATACCCATTAGTTATCTCTCATCATCTTGGAGGCGATGGCAACCGGAACTGTTCTGAGATGTCATAACCCCCTCAGCAGTAGTTTCATGTCTAAGCCACAGCCTCCCACAATTCGTGATTTCCATTCATTTTCCTCTCAACATCTTTCATCAGAACCCGTCTATATTATCGGCCAAGATGTCTTCCGATTTTATCAGACTTTTCAGGTATATATATTGACGTAGAACTTTCAGCACTTTTTAAAAATTTACCATCGATTCCTATGAATGATGTTGGTTTTCTTTGTTAAGATTCCTGAAAAACTAAGAAAGCGTGTTTCGACATCGAATGCGACCCAGATTATGTGGTAATTATCTTGTCCATCGTCTTAGTGCCGTTGGTTTTCTCAAGTTTGTGTGTTATACATATACATATATATGATGAGACCGCCTATTCTAATTCTTTTTTGAATCAAGGTTTAGAAAACTCATAGATGCATTGAACAATTCGGAACAAATTCCTCAAACTTCCGAAGAAGTATCTCGGCTGATCATCAATGCCCTCAAAGGGCATCCAAAGGCCGAAGTTGAGGAATTACTGAGTTTCTACGGTCTTCCTCTGCCACACACTATAGCTTGCACAAATAATGATAAAACCTCTAAATCCTGGGCTAAAGGAGTCAAACTTGAACTGCATACATTACCTGTAAGAATACTCATACACTTGTTGTTTTGCTATTGTTAGTTGTTAGAATGCGTACAGGCACTTGTAAATTAGCCCATATATGAATATGACAAAATGATATGACTAACATCTCCCAAGTTTTGTCCAAATGGTTATATTGTTATATTATGAGTAATCATACATATTTTGGTTTTGTCTCTAGGTTGATGCAAAAGCAGTGGCAGATGGTGATACCCTAACTGTTTATGTTAGGGCATCAGATCCCGAAGAAGTATATTTGATCCCACGCCATGTGCTGGAAGCAAATGGTAAAAGAAAACAAGCTCGAGCCTTGAGGAATTATGCAGTGGCCAATGCTCTTCACCAACAAATCATCGATTCTGGATATCGGTTGGGATTTCAATCTCTTAATTCTGAAAAATGTATGTTTCTCTTTTCCACTTGAATGACTTCTAATTAATAAAATTATATTCTATTTTACTGTCCGCCAGTGTGATCAAATTTCAAAACGAGGAAGTTCTTGCGCATAAGTATAGAATTCGTTTAAGGTAATAATAAAATTAAGAAACATTAAAGTAAAATTACAGCAAACATCTCTTATATTTTAAAATCTGGCACTGACATATCTCTCTTGAATAGAATGGTATTTTTAACCTTTTAGGTTATTCATTTATTAATGTTGTGCTGGAGTCTGGGTTGACACGTGTCCTAAATGAAATCAGGGGTATTGATGCACCAGAGAGTGAAATGCCATATGGCAAAGAAGCAAGAGAACAATTGACTAAGATGGTTGAAGGAAAATCTCTAAGGATCCTTCTTTACGAAACAGACTGTTATGGACGTTTTGTGGGAGATATCTACTGCGATAACATTTTTGTTCAGGAATTGATGTTGAAGAAGGGATGTGCATGGTATTACCCTCATTATGATAGCAGGGAGGAATTAAGAAAAGTAAGTAATGTTGATGCTAGCATAATGCTACATAACCTCCCTATTAGGATTAAAAATGTTAATATTTTCAGTTACATCTGAACGCACGATGTAACATGTCAGCACTTCTTCTTGAAAATGTCCGCTTTAGGGTCCTATTACTGCCTACATTGAAGGGGGAGGGGAACAAATGACCCTTTGTAAGGGTATCATAAGTACCTTATCTCTTGACGCGTTTTAAAAACTGTGAGAGGTTACGAGGCCCTAAACAGAAAATTTGAAAGTGAGATGCTGAGATGTTATATACTACAAATAAGATTAAGATACTAGAAGCACTAGAGAAATAATAGTGTGCTGGATGCGTCACAAATAAAATTAGGAAGGAGGATGCAACTGAAAAATACTATTAGAGTGCTGAATTGTAGTTTTCCCTTAAAAAACCTTTATATTTGTTGGCTTTGAATTTAACTCTGTTTTTAACCTTATAACTTTGCATTTGTAGTGGGAAAACGAAGCCAAAGTAAAGCAAGCTGGATTATGGGCGTTTTCCAACCCTGAGGAGCCATGGGAATGGAGAAAGAAGCAACGACGTGCAATTAAAACCATTTCACATCACAATCATAAAAAAGTTGCGCAACCTAAATTACAAATAATTCACAACTCCTGTACTGTGTTATTTTGAATTCAAAGGTTTACAAATATGTAATATGACTCGAGAAATTATATGTATATACACTGAAAAAATTCAGTTGAATCCTTTTCTTTTTTTCGGATGAAAATTTAGCAACACGTTACAATGTACTCAAATATTAACGTTAAAATTTGATCAGACGGCTTCTTCTGCAATGTTTTGACTTTAGAACCTCTTTCATTGTAAAGGCGCCATCCCCATTAAGCTTCAAATATTCTTTATATGGCGTCCAAATTTATTTGTCGCATCAAGTCCCTACTCAAAATTTTCTTGTTTCACGCCAGCCATAACTTGATCTCAATGTAACATCCTAGCCCTCGCTCTCGATATTTTTCATTTTGGGGCCCGTTACCCTTCACGTTCTTAAATTGTATCCGGCGTCCTAAAGTATATTTTTAGTAATACTCAATATTTTTAAGTAGTTTTTTGTGATTTTATTAACCTAAAGTATTTTTTTTAATAGTACTTAGTATCATAAAGTAATTTTTTGTGCATTTAACACTCTAAAAGTGCATAATTGAAGTACTCAATATGAAGAAATTGTAAACCACCTCGTCCAAAAGGAGAACATCGTTCCAGCTCAAAAAAGAGTAGAACATCGTTCTAAAAACGAAATTGCCCTGTTGATGTTCAAATATTCTGGCCAAAAAGGAAAATGAAATCTTGATAATTATAAATTAAACTATTATCTTACTCATCAATATCGATTTAATATAAGTTTAGCATCAGTATTAATAGTATTATTTACCAGAATGATAATATTAATAGTATCAGTGTTAATGAAATAAAAAAATACAAATTTCAATCCTTCCATATGCATGGAAAATATATAAATTTTATGTGCGTGTACGCGTTTTTATATAAAAGATTTATAGCAATGCCATTTTTTTTTCTTTCGACTGTTGCCATCGCCTGATGATGGACGTACGAGTCTTGTTTTAGGGGACGATAAGATTTATCCTATTTTATTATGACATAGACTTTTAAAGATGATTTAGTTACATGATTTATTATTTCAATGTTACAGACTTTAATGAGTTTTTTTTATACACTACAAACTTTAATGAGTTTGTTGGCAAAAAAAAGGTTAGTTAGAAATAAAACGATTCCAAGATTTTGATTTCCTTGCAAGAAAGTGTATAAAATGAAATGAAATGAAAATAGGTGGTTAATATTTAATAAAAAAAAAAAACTCCCTCCGGTCGTAAATATAAGATAAAGTTGACATTTTTAGAGAAATCAAGGAAGCTAATTAAATTACTGTAGATTAATTCTATTTTTATTTTTTTCTCCAAACTAATTAGTTTGACTAATAAACTAATATATAATCTAAGGATACACAACATACGATATGATTAAGTAACTTATTTAGTTTCCCTAATTTCTCTAAAAAAGTCAACTTTATCTTATAATTGGGACCAGAGGTAGTATAATTTAAATAATTCAAGTTGGATATAAGCAGTTAGATTTAGATTTAAATAATAATTCAAGTTGCATCGTATTAAATCTTTTTTCTGTTAGGTTAATTCCAGAATACGTATGTGTTTGTCGGTTAAAGTGAAGTTCGTTGAATGTCAAGAAATTGTAAACCGCATTGTCCAAAAGTAGAGAAAACAGTGCCTTCCAGTTCTAGAAATGAAGGTTCTTTTTGCAAATTGGCTTGTTGATACTTAAATATTCTGGGAAAAAAAGAAAAAGAGAAAGAAATCTTGATATTTAAAAATTTTAATGCTATCAGTATCCATTTCACTGTGATTCGTGAATAAAGAATATATATTTCAATCTTTCCGCATGTATCAAACAATGATTGATTAGTTAGTTATTTTTTTTTTATTTGAATGTTATAGACTTCAATATAAGTTAGTTTTTTTGTTGTTGCCAGAAATATAAGTTAGTTAGAAAAGAAACAATTCCAAAATTTTTCTTTCCTACCAAGAAAGTACATAAATATGGAAATGAAAATATTTTATTAATATTTAGTTAAGTCTTTTTTCCCCTATTCCGTTTGAGAATACGTACACCGACCTCTATATATATATATGTGTGTGTGTGTGTGTGGTGTGTATGTATAAGTTTTGAGCTTCGTTTTCACACATCTTCGTTCTTAAGCTTCGTTTTTGCGTATCTTCATTCATAAAGCTAGATCCAAGGTCTTCATTTTTTCTTTTGGAATAGAAAACTTTTGGTCTAAAGAGATCAAGGGAAACAAACGGACAAAGGAACAAGCAATCATCTGGGAGAAAATATTTCTACAGGTATTATATGCAATAATCTCTTATTCATGTTTTTAGTTAATTCATATGTGCTTCTTTTGATTTAAAGTGTAAAGCATAATCCTTGAGATAATAACAGCCTGCGATGATTTGCATATGAAAAGGCATGATTCCACATAACTCTAAGTGAGTCATGTAATTAACACACACATAGAAGTTAAATCCAGCTGAAATAAATAAAACTGAAAGCAGATCTACGACACCTATGTTCTTTTCACAAGATTTAGAAATCCCAAATTAATTAGTTTGTTCCGATCTTATGATGATTTAAAGTTGAAAGCATAATTCTTAGCTTGAGATGCGGATTAAAAGCATATGATGATTAACATCTGTACTAACCATCGTGAATCTTAGCATAAGATGATTAGCATAAACCCTGGCATGATGTAGATTAGAAAAATTTTAACATCTCAACATTTTGCTTATGTTTTTGTCCGCTTTGAAAGCTCATCCCTTCCGGCTTTAAAACACATCGAGAGGGGAGATTTCTAAATCCTTATAAAGAGTCTTTCGTTACTCTCCCCAATTGATGTGAAACTTCACAATCCACTCCTTGGAATCCAACATCCTCACTGACACATCAATCGAGCCTGGCTCTCATATCAATTGTAAAATCTCAGCGACTCACTCTCGATATATATTTTCCATTTTGGGCATCACCCATCACAGTTTTAAAACACATCTATTGTATATACCCAGAGTCTTATTTCGTTCCCCTCCCCGCTTCACATTTTCACGTAGTCTTTTTCACTAGATTCAGATGTCTCTAATTAGAACTTTAATAAAAGGACAAAACTTAAGTCAAGTTAATTACGTCATTTATTAAAAGCGTATGCCTGAATTTATATTTTTGATATTCTGAATGCATTTAATAAATATATTATAAGATGTTTTTATTATGTCATATTAGTATTTTAAAAAGATGATTTAGTTACTGGATTCTTTCATTTTAATGTTATAGACTTTAATCTGAGTTAGTTAGAAAAGAAACGATTCCAAGATTTTGATTATTTCTTACCGGGAAAGTATATAAAGGAAAGAAATGAAAATATGTTGTTAATAATCTTTGTTTTCATTCGGGTGTAAAGATGGTACCCATATGTGTATAAATACATTACAATCCATTTCAGCATCATATCTACGTCTCCAAACTACTCTAGATTTCAGACTGATCTCTTTCAAGACTTAGAGGCAGCTCCCGCTTACCATCTCATCGGTCGTCGATCCTCATCTTAGAGGCAATGGCAACCGGAAGCGTTCTGATGTGCCATAACTTCCCCGGAAACTGTTTCATCTCTCAGCCTCCCACAGTTCATTATTTCGATCCATTTTCCTCTCATCATCCTTTATCAAAACCCATCAATGTTGTTGGCCAGGATCTCTTCTGGTATCATCAGACTTATCAGGTATATATAAAAACTTTGAAAACTTATCATGGATTATTCTGTGGAGAAACATAGGTCTTGTTTGATTTTCTTGCCCATAACACACTAAAATTTTGTTATGTTTAATCTGATAGGAATCTTTGAGTTTCTTTGATCATCTTTGTCCACACCCCATACCATATGCAAATTACGAAACCCCTCCGTCCTTATTGCCTGAAGGAGTCGAACTTGAGCTACACACCTTACCGGTGAGAACATTAATATTTTATTTTAGTATTGTTATTTTAATTTAATTATTCAAATTATAATTGTTAAATACTCCTACTTTTTTTTCAGGTTGATCCAAGAGCAGTGGCAGATGGGGATACTATAACCGTTTATGTTAATGCCTTAGAGGACCCCACACAAATTCCTTTGATCCCTCCTTATGTGTTTGAAGCACATCTTAGAAGAAATGAAGCTAAAGCCATGAGAAATTATGCAGAGGCTGATGCTCTTCAACAAATAATTAACAACTACGGATTCCGGTATAGGGATTTCTTGCAATCTTGTGGATTTCCCCCTGTTTTTCGTTCTTTTTTTTTTTCTTTTTCCAAAAGGCTTGTTTGTGTTCTTTACCTGAATCCAGTTATAACAAAGTTCTCTTGTGTTATATTGCACAGTGTGATCAGGTTTGATAACGAGGAAGTTCTGGTGCGCAAATATAGAATTCGTTTGAGGTAATAATGAAATGTAAATTAGAGTAAATTACATTCATGATCTCTTTATTTTCTCTTAATTACAAAAGCATGGACTTTACAGTTCGATCGAATCTTGGTTATTGTCATCCGGTTTTAAATTGTTGATTTTTGTCTAGAGTCAAACATTGATCTGTGTTCTAAATGAAATCAGGGGCATTGATGCACCAGAAAGTGAAATGCCGTATGGTAAAGAAGCCACGGAAGAATTGACCAAGATTGTTGAAGGAAAATGCTTAAGGATCCTTGTTTATGAAATAGACTCTTACGGACGTCTTGTGGGAGATATCTACTGCGATAATAATACCTTTGTTCAGGTATATATTTTCTTACTCACATTTATATTGTACCTTTATTTATGTCTGACTAAAACACAAAATTCATATCTAAGTTTTCATGGTTCATTTCTTTATTTATTAATAAGGAATTAATGCTGAAGAAGGGATGTGCGTGGTATTACCCTCATTATGATAAGAGAGAGGAATTAAAAAATGTAAATAACGTTTCATGCCAGCAATTAAAACATTTTAACTTTCTATTGGTTTGTTTTGAGTTTAATTTAAAAACTCTGTTTTAAGCTGATAATTAATAACTCCGCGTCGTTGCAGTGGGAAAACGAAGCTAAAGTGAGTCAAGTTGGATTATGGGCTTCTTCCGACCCTGAAGAGCCATGGGAATGGAGAAAGAATCAACGAAATATTGCAATTAACACCGTTCCACGTCACAATTGTAGAAAGAATATCCCACCCAGATTACAGAGACTAGCAAACAAGAAAAACAGAATTCACAAGTCCTGAACTATGTGGTTTTGAGTTCAATGATCCACAAATATGTAATATGACTTGACAAATTATAGACCTGTGTGGAAAAATTTCAGTTGAATCCTTTTCTCTTCTATTGCTTATTGGTTACTAAAATCTTTCCGTAAATACTTTATATCTTTACAATCATGTGGGGAGGGGAGAATGACACTTTAGAACCCGCTGGGAAAATTAATGTTCCGATAACGACTTGTTAAGATTTTTTTAGTAATATTTACATTTGAAAATTCTTAAAATAAATATTGACAATTTAGGTCATAACAGGATAAAACATTAATGTTATTCTTTTATAAGAATTTATAAAAGAAACATTTCCAGTATTTTGCTTTTCTACCAAGAGAGATCATACAAAAATGAAATGAAAATATATTTTTAATATTCAGTCAGTCTTTTTTCTATTCGGTTCCAGAATACATACATAATTACGTATATGTGTAAGTTCTGAGCTCCTTTTTACGCATCTTCGTTCTTGAGCTTCGTCTCTATGTATCTTCATTCATAAAGCAAGACCCATCAGATCAATTCAAATTTGTGGATGATCTTGATGAGTTGGGAGGTTAAAGAAACGTTGATGGAAAGAAATAGACAAATGTAATTACACTGGAGATAGCTCTAAAGTTTGTGTTGATGAACTGGGAGGTGATGAGGAGAGAAAGTCCATCTAAAAAATAAACTCTTATAATTAGGGTAGAGATAGTTTTAGAGAGGCTTTTTTTTTTTTTTTGGATATTGTATGAACAAATTCAAGACTAATAAATAAGAAGATAAATCTTGAACCCTATCGCATCAAGTGATTTTGATTGCAATAACCTCTTGATTATAGAAACTGCGTGCATGTATTGCATATGTTTCCTTTTGAGACTATATTGATTTTAAAAACATGTAGTCAGAGAAATAAATTAAAAAATTCTGTATCATCACTGGACAAAATTCACAAAAGTATGAAATTTTAGAGATTAATAGAGAATTTGTTTAAAGCATCCCGGAGGTGTATAGTTCAAAGATTAATAGCAAGGTTATCAAACCCGGACCACCCACTGAACCGTCTGGGGTACTAGGTCAAGGGCCAGTGGGTTAGAAAGGAGTCAAACTAGAGTTGACCTGGGGCCAAACCGGTGAGAAAGTGAAAATTTCAGGATTATTAATATGAAATTCCAAAGAAAAAAATAATTTTTTTTAAAAAAAAGGTGAAACCGGGTTGATGCGCCGACCGGACTGGACTGGTGTACATACTGGTTTGCTGGTTTTTGGGTTTAATTACTTGGATTTATGGAGTGTAATAGGATATACGTACCTATTGATATTTAAATATCACGGCAAAAAAGAGAAAGAAAGTAGATATTTAGATAGCTGAATTAATGAGAATGAGGCCAAAATGAATTATCAACAATTTTTTTATAAACTAAAAAAGCATTAGTAATTCAGTACTAATATTATTTACTAAAATAAAAAATTAATATAATGAGAATCCATGTCATCATCATGATTCGTGAATAAAGAATATACTCCTCTGGTCCTTAATACATAAGACATATTTTCGAAGTTGATCTTCTTCCTAAATATAAGACATATAATTTACATATTTTTCAATCCTTTCTTAATTTACCTATATTGAAGCTTTCTCAACAATAATCAAGGAGAAGAAGGAATTAGGGCATTAAAGAAGATGACTGGGGTGTTTTATAAAGTACATGTGATATTAACTAACTTTCTTGTTAATCTAATGAAATTAGATAAATATATCTTATATTAAGGACCGGAGGAGTATATTTCAATATTTCCACGTGCATAAAGCTTCTTATGGGTGTGTCGTGTGTGTTTACATTTTTAGCTATGCGAATCTCTAATTAAATCAATCAACTAATTAATACTGAATAAAATGTAAATATGATAATATTCGGTAAAAATTGAGGGATAAATCCCTGTTTGACAAATTAATTGGAAAATGGGACATGAAGCATTTAGGCTTTTGAGAGTCAATAAGTGTAAGAGGTAAAAGAACAAATCACCCTAGAGGAAGCTCATTTTCAAATTATAGATGCTCATTTGCAAAACGTGGATACTTATTTGCCAAGTTTGGTAGCTTTCTACCACTTGAGATCTCCACTCTCACAGCCAGCAACCTTCTTTCCCAATGACCGTCAATTTTTTAACCCACCTTCTTACGCACTCCCTCCACCCCATCTCATCATATATCTGCCAATCTTCAAACTTCTTGCACCCCATTGCTAGGATCTTATCGTCATTTTCTTCATTGTCAATTTTGTCGCTGCGAACAAACTACCTTGTTCTTCTTGATCTATCGAAGTCATTGGCCTTAGTTAATTTGAAGAAGATGAAGAGACTAAGACGCATAACCGTTCATCAAAGAGACCTGCTGCCATTCATTGAAGACCCATCTTTGTTGTTATCATCCCAGCTTGTCACCATCTGTGATAGAGAAAAATCTTGTTAATGAAGAAGGGGAAACCCATTGCCATTCAACGAAGACCAGTCGCTATTATGTGATTTTTGGATCTTGAATTTTAGAAAGCTGTATATTTCGTTTTATTTGTGCCTTTGTGGATTCAATAGTGTAGAGGGGATTTGATTGCTTTGCCTTTGTGTGGAAGGGGATCAATCTATTTTGCCTCTGATTTGTTGGTTCACATTTACTGGTTCGATTTCACGATGTTGTGGACTGGAGATTGGAGAAGAAGGTATTTTTTAAAATTTTTTAATGAGGCTATTTTTTTGCCATTTTTAAGAAGGGTAATTTGGTCCTTCCCCCCTCACATTTAGTGACATTCAAGAACTTGAATGTTTCAGGTCCCATTCCCAATTAACTTGTCAAATAGGGATTTATCCCCAATTTTTCCTAAGATTTATTCTATTTTATCATGGCATATTCAATTTTTAAAGATGATTGATTAGTTAATATTTTTTATTTCATTGTTATAGACGCTGATAAAATTTAGTTAGAAAGGAAACAATTTCAGGATTTTGATTTCCCTCCTAAAAAAGAAGATAAAGAGATGAAATGAAAAAAATATTATTAATGTTCAAAAAGATGTGTTAAAAAATTATAATTTAATGAATTCAGGTTGGATAGAGGCAGTTCCTAGTAAAAAAAAAGTTGAATAGTTTTTTGGTAAAAAAAAAGTTCAATATAGGTAGTTAGATTTAGCAAGGATATAAATCATACTTTGAAATCTTATGTATTCCGTTACACAATACATATATACACACATGTCGGTGGCGCCTGTTTTGACTTCCTTTTTACGCATCTTCTCCATTTATGAATTAAGCAAGACTCATCGTTTGCAGATTTATCCTGGAAATCGAAGGCATGTGATACTTTTTTGGTGCAAGGGAACAATTAGGAGATACTACTCCTATAGGTATTATATATAATAATCACTTATTATTGTGTTCGTTCTTTTGATGATTTAAAGTTGAAAGCATAATCCTTTAGATGTAAATCTTAGCATAGGATGATCATAAACCTTGGCATAATTCAGATTAGAAAAATTGATATATTGTAGCTCCTCACTTTCGATAGTATCAGTTTTGAGGCCGTCACCCACTAAATCGCGTGAGAGGAGAGTATCCAGACCCTTATAAGACATCTTTTGTTTCCTCTCTAGCTGATGTGAAGCTTCACAATTTACACATGTTGTTCCCTTTCGAGTTGATGTGAGAATTTACGATTCACCCCTTTAGGCCTAGCATTCTCGCTGACACATCAGAGGATTTTGGGGCCATCACCTCTCGCAGTCTTAAAATTTTGATATTCAATAAAACGATATGGCTCGCTCAATAACTTCATTAAAATTCATTAATTTAATAATAATTTAAATAATTCAAGTTGGATAGGTAGTTAGATTTATATATGTGTGTTAAATGATCACCTATATGGAATCTTTGTATCTATTCCGTTACGGATAGTATTTATTTGTGTATATATATTTCAGCTTCATACCTACCTATCTTACTTGATTGAGACTATCTCCAAACCTTGGCATAATTCAGATTAGAAAAATTGTAATATTGTAGCTCCTCGCTTTCGATAGTATCAGTTTTGAGGCCGTCACCCCCTAAATCGTGTGAGAGGGGAGTATTCATACCCTTATAAAGCATCTTTTGTTTGCTCTCTAGCTGATGTGAGACTTCACAATTTACAAATGTTGTTCCCTTTCGAGTTGATGTGAGAATTCACAATTCACCCCTTTAGGCCTAGCATTCCCGCTGACAGATAGAAAGGGTTTTCGGATTGTCACCTCTCACAGTCTTAAAATTTTGATATTCAATAAAACGATATGGCTCACTCAATAACTTCATTAAAATTCATTAATTTAATAATAATTTAAATAATTCAAGTTGGATAGGTAGTTAGATTTATATATGTGTGTTAAATGATCACCTATATGAAATCTTTGTATCTATTCCCTTATAGAGAGTACTTATTTGTGTGTATATATTTCAGCTTCATACCTACCTATCTTACTTGATTGACAGTATCTCCAAACCATCTTTTTTATTTGAGAGCAGACTAATTCCTTTCAAGACTTAGAGCGCAGAGAGTTTTCACCCTCCCAAGAAAGTGCTTTTATTGAGACTGGAACTTGTGTAGAGGCCGATTATCATCTCAACCAACGGCCTTGTTTACGTATCTTCATTCAAGAAACAATACCCATTAGTTATCTCTCATCATCTTGGAGGCGATGGCAACCGGAACTGTTCTGGGATGTCATAACCCCCTCAGCAGTAGTTTCATGTCTAAGCCACAGCCTCCCACAATTCGTGATTTCCATTCATTTTCCTCTCAACATCTTTCATCAGAACCCGTCTATATTATCGGCCAAGATGTCTTCCGATTTTATCAGACTTTTCAGGTATATATATTGACGTAGAACTTTCAGCACTTTTTAAAAATTTACCATCGATTCCTATGACTGATGTTGGTTTTCTTTGTTAAGATTCCTGAAAAACTACGAAAGCGTGTTTCGACATCGAATGCGACCCAGATTATGTGGTAATTATCTTGTCCATCGTCTTAGTGCCGTTGGTTTTCTCAAGTTTGTGTGTTATACATATACATATATATGATGAGACCGCCTATTCTAATTCTTTTTTGAATCAAGGTTTAGAAAACTCATAGATGCATTGAACAATTCGGAACAAATTCCTCAAACTTCCGAAGAAGTATCTCGGCTGATCATCAATGCCCTCAAAGGGCATCCAAAGGCCGAAGTTGAGGAATTACTGAGTTTCTACGGTCTTCCTCTGCCACACACTATAGCTTGCACAAATAATGATAAAACCTCTAAATCCTGGGCTAAAGGAGTCAAACTTGAACTGCATACCTTACCTGTAAGAATACTCATACACTTGTTGTTTTGCTATTGTTAGTTGTTAGAATGCGTACAGGCACTTGTAAATTAGCCCATATATGAATATGACAAAATGATATGACTAACATCTCCCAAGTTTTGTCCAAATGGTTATATTGTTATATTATGAATAATCATACATATTTTGGTTTTGTCTCTAGGTTGATGCAAAAGCAGTGGCAGATGGTGATACCCTAACTGTTTATGTTAGGGCATCAGATCCCGAAGAAGTATATTTGATCCCACGCCATGTGCTGGAAGCAAATGGTAAAAGAAAACAAGCTCGAGCCTTGAGGAATTATGCAGTGGCCAATGCTCTTCACCAACAAATCATCGATTCTGGATATCGGTTGGGATTTCAATCTCTTAATTCTGAAAAATGTATGTTTCTCTTTTCCACTTGAATGACTTCTAATTAATAAAATTATATTCTATTTTACTGTCCGCCAGTGTGATCAAATTTCAAAACGAGGAAGTTCTTGCGCATAAGTATAGAATTCGTTTAAGGTAATAATAAAATTAAGAAACATTAAAGTAAAATTACAGCAAACATCTCTTATATTTTGAAATCTGGCACTGACATATCTCTCTTGAATAGAATGGTATTTTTAACCTTTTAGGTTATTCATTTATTAATGTTGTGCTGGAGTCTGGGTTGACACGTGTCCTAAATGAAATCAGGGGTATTGATGCACCAGAGAGTGAAATGCCATATGGCAAAGAAGCAAGAGAACAATTGACTAAGATGGTTGAAGGAAAATCTCTAAGGATCCTTCTTTACGAAACATACTGTTATGGACGTTTTGTGGGAGATATCTACTGCGATAACATTTTTGTTCAGGAATTGATGTTGAAGAAGGGATGTGCATGGTATTACCCTCATTATGATAGCAGGGAGGAATTAAGAAAAGTAAGTAATGTTGATGCTAACATAATGCTACATAACCTCCCTATTAGAATTAAAAATGTTAATATTTTCAGTTACATCTGAACGCACGATGTAACATGTCAGCACTTCTTCTTGAAAATGTCCGCTTTAGGGTCCTATTACTGCCTACATTGAAGGGGGAGGGGAACAAATGACCCTTTGTAAGGGTATCATAAGTACCTTATCTCTTGACGCGTTTTAAAAACTGTGAGAGGTTACGAGGCCCTAAACAGACAATTTGAAAGTGAGATGCTGAGATGTTATATACTACAAATAAGATTAAGATACTAGAAGCACTAGAGAAATAATAGTGTGCTGGATGCGTCACAAATAAAATTAGGAAGGAGGATGCAACTGAAAAATACTATTAGAGTGCTGAATTGTAGTTTTCCCTTAAAAAACCTTTATATTTGTTGGCTTTGAATTTAACTCTGTTTTTAACCTTATAACTTTGCATTTGTAGTGGGAAAACGAAGCCAAAGTAAAGCAAGCTGGATTATGGGCGTTTTCCAACCCTGAGGAGCCATGGGAATGGAGAAAGAAGCAACGACGTGCAATTAAAACCATTTCACATCACAATCATAAAAAAGTTGCGCAACCTAAATTACAAATAATTCACAACTCCTGTACTATGTTATTTTGAATTCAAAGGTTTACAAATATGTAATATGACTCGAGAAATTATATGTATATACACTGAAAAAATTCAGTTGAATCCTTTTCTTTTTTTCGGATGAAAATTTAGCAACACGTTACAATGTACTCAAATATTAACGTTAAAATTTGATCAGACGGCTTCTTCTGCAATGTTTTGACTTTAGAACCTCTTTCATTGTAAAGGCGCCATCCCCATTAAGCTTCAAATATTCTTTATATGGCGTCCAAATTTATTTGTCGCATCAAGTCCCTACTCAAAATTTTCTTGTTTCACGCCAGCCATAACTTGATCTCAATGTAACATCCTAGCCCTCGCTCTCGATATTTTTCATTTTGGGGCCCGTTACCCTTCACGTTCTTAAATTGTATCCGGCGTCCTAAAGTATATTTTTAGTAATACTCAATATTTTTAAGTAGTTTTTTGTGATTTTATTAACCTAAAGTATTTTTTTTTAATAGTACTTAGTATCATAAAGTAATTTTTTGTGCATTTAACACTCTAAAACTGCATAATTGAAGTACTCAATATGAAGAAATTGTAAACCACCTCGTCCAAAAGGAGAACATCGTTCCAGCTCAAAAAAGAGTAGAACATCGTTCTAAAAACGAAATTGCCCTGTTGATGTTTAAATATTCTGGCCAAAAAGGAAAATGAAATCTTGATAATTATAAATTAAACTATTATCTTACTCATCAATATCGATTTAATATAAGTTTAGCATCAGTATTAATAGTATTATTTACCAGAATGATAATATTAATAGTATCAGTGTTAATGAAATAAAAAAATACAAATTTCAATCCTTCCATATGCATGGAAAATATATAAATTTTATGTGCGTGTACGCGTTTTTATATAAAAGATTTATAGCAATGCCATTTTTTTTTTCTTTCGACTGTTGCCATCGCCTGATGATGGACGTACGAGTCTTGTTTTAGGGGACGATAAGATTTATCCTATTTTATTATGACATAGACTTTTAAAGATGATTTAGTTACATGATTTATTATTTCAATGTTACAGACTTTAATGAGTTTTTTTTATACACTACAAACTTTAATGAGTTTGTTGGCAAAAAAAAGGTTAGTTAGAAATAAAACGATTCCAAGATTTTGATTTCCTTGCAAGAAAGTGTATAAAATGAAATGAAATGAAAATAGGTGGTTAATATTTAATAAAAAAAAAAACTCCCTCCGGTCGTAAATATAAGATAAAGTTGACATTTTTAGAGAAATCAAGGAAGCTAATTAAATTACTGTAGATTAATTCTATTTTTATTTTTTTCTCCAAACTAATTAGTTTGACTAATAAACTAATATATAATCTAAGGATGCACAACATACGATATGATTAAGTAACTTATTTAGTTTCCCTAATTTCTCCAAAAAAGTCAACTTTATCTTATAATTGGGACCAGAGGTAGTATAATTTAAATAATTCAAGTTGGATATAAGCAGTTAGATTTAGATTTAAATAATAATTCAAGTTGCATCGTATTAAATCTTTTTTCTGTTAGTTTAATTCCAGAATACGTATGTGTTTGTCGGTTAAAGTGAAGTTCGTTGAATGTCAGGAAATTGTAAACCGCATTGTCCAAAAGTAGAGAAAACAGTGCCTTCCAGTTCTAGAAATGAAGGTTCTTTTTGCAAATTGGCTTGTTGATACTTAAATATTCTGGGAAAAAAAGAAAAAGAGAAAGAAATCTTGATATTTAAAAATTTTAATGCTATCAGTATCCATTTCACTGTGATTCGTGAATAAAGAATATATATTTCAATCTTTCCGCATGTATCAAACAATGATTGATTAGTTAGTTATTTTTTTTTATTTGAATGTTATAGACTTCAATATAAGTTAGTTTTTTTGTTGTTGCCAGAAATATAAGTTAGTTAGAAAAGAAACAATTCCAAAATTTTTCTTTCCTACCAAGAAAGTACATAAATATGGAAATGAAAATATTTTATTAATATTTAGTTAAGTCTTTTTTCCCCTATTCCGTTTGAGAATACGTACACCGACCTCTATATATATATATGTGTGTGTGTGTGTGTGGTGTGTATGTATAAGTTTTGAGCTTCGTTTTCACACATCTTCGTTCTTAAGCTTCGTTTTTGCGTATCTTCATTCATAAAGCTAGATCCAAGGTCTTCATTTTTTCTTTTGGAATAGAAAACTTTTGGTCTAAAGAGATCAAGGGAAACAAACGGACAAAGGAACAAGCAATCATCTGGGAGAAAATATTTCTACAGGTATTATATGCAATAATCTCTTATTCATGTTTTTAGTTAATTCATATGTGCTTCTTTTGATTTAAAGTGTAAAGCATAATCCTTGAGATAATAACAGCCTGCGATGATTTGCATATGAAAAGGCATGATTCCACATAACTCTAAGTGAGTCATGTAATTAACACACACATAGAAGTTAAATCCAGCTGAAATAAATAAAACTGAAAGCAGATCTACGACACCTATGTTCTTTTCACAAGATTTAGAAATCCCAAATTAATTAGTTTGTTCCGATCTTATGATGATTTAAAGTTGAAAGCATAATTCTTAGCTTGAGATGCGGATTAAAAGCATATGATGATTAACATCTGTACTAACCATCGTGAATCTTAGCATAAGATGATTAGCATAAACCCTGGCATGATGTAGATTAGAAAAATTTTAACATCTCAACATTTTGCTTATGTTTTTGTCCGCTTTGAAAGCTCATCCCTTCCGGCTTTAAAACACATCGAGAGGGGAGATTTCTAAATCCTTATAAAGAGTCTTTCGTTACTCTCCCCAATTGATGTGAAACTTCACAATCCACTCCTTGGAATCCAACATCCTCACTGACACATCAATCGAGCCTGGCTCTCATATCAATTGTAAAATCTCAGCGACTCACTCTCGATATATATTTTCCATTTTGGGCATCACCCATCACAGTTTTAAAACACATCTATTGTATATACCCAGAGTCTAGACATTATAAGGTATCTTTCGTTCCCCTCCCCGCTTCACATTTTCACGTAGTCTTTTTCACTAGATTCAGATGTCTCTAATTAGAACTTTAATAAAAGGACAAAACTTAAGTCAAGTTAATTACGTCATTTATTAAAAGCGTATGCCTGAATTTATATTTTTGATATTCTGAATGCATTTAATAAATATATTATAAGATGTTTTTATTATGTCATATTAGTATTTTAAAAAGATGATTTAGTTACTTGATTCTTTCATTTTAATGTTATAGACTTTAATATGAGTTAGTTAGAAAATAAACGATTCCAAGATTTTGATTATTTCTTACCGGGAAAGTATATAAAGGAAAGAAATGAAAATATGTTGTTAATAATCTTTGTTTTCATTCGGGTGTAAAGATGGTACCCATATGTGTATAAATACATTACAATCCATTTCAGCATCATATCTACGTCTCCAAACTACTCTAGATTTCAGACTGATCTCTTTCAAGACTTAGAGGCAGCTCCCGCTTACCATCTCATCGGTCGTCGATCCTCATCTTAAAGGCAATGGCAACCGGAAGCGTTCTGATGTTGCATAACTTCCCCGGAAACTGTTTCATCTCTCAGCCTCCCACAGTTCATTATTTCGATCCATTTTCCTCTCATCATCTTTTATCAAAACCCATCAATGTTGTTGGCCAAGATCTCTTCTGGTATCATCAGACTTATCAGGTATATATAAAAACTTTGAAAACTTATCATGGATTATTCTGTGGAGAAACATAGGTCTTGTTTGATTTTCTTGCCCATAACACACTAAAATTTTGTTATGTTTAATCTGATAGGAATCTTTGAGTTTCTTTGATCATCTTTGTCCACACCCCATACCATATGCAAATTACGAAACCCCTCCGTCCTTATTGCCTGAAGGAGTCGAACTTGAACTACACACCTTACCGGTGAGAACATTAATATTTTATTTTAGTATTGTTATTTTAATTTAATTATTCAAATTATAATTGTTAAATACTCCTACTTTTTTTTCAGGTTGATCCAAGAGCAGTGGCAGATGGGGATACTATAACCGTTTATGTTAATGCCTTAGAGGACCCCACACAAATTCCTTTGATCCCTCCTTATGCGTTTGAAGCACATCTTAGAAGAAATGAAGCTAAAGCCATGAGAAATTATGCAGAGGCTGATGCTCTTCAACAAATAATTAACAACTACGGATTCCGGTATAGGGATTTCTTGCAATCTTGTGGATTTCCCCCTGTTTTTCGTTCTTTTTTTTCTTTTTCCAAAAGGCTTGTTTGTGTTCTTTACCTGAATCCAGTTATAACAAAGTTCTCTTGTGTTATATTGCACAGTGTGATCAGGTTTGATAACGAGGAAGTTCTGGTGCGCAAATATAGAATTCGTTTGAGGTAATAATGAAATGTAAATTAGAGTAAATTACATTCATGATCTCTTTATTTTCTCTTAATTACAAAAGCATGGACTTTACAGTTCGATCGAATCTTGGTTATCGTCATCCGGTTTTAAATCGTTGATTTATGTCTAGAGTCAAACATTGATCTGTGTTCTAAATGAAATCAGGGGCATTGATGCACCAGAAAGTGAAATGCCGTATGGTAAAGAAGCCACGGAAGAATTGACCAAGATTGTTGAAGGAAAATGCTTAAGGATCCTTGTTTATGAAATAGACTCTTACGGACGTCTTGTGGGAGATATCTACTGCGATAATAATACCTTTGTTCAGGTATATATTTTCTTACTCACATTTATATTGTACCTTTATTTATGTCTGACTAAAACACAAAATTCATATCTAAGTTTTCATGGTTCATTTCTTTATTTATTAATAAGGAATTAATGCTGAAGAAGGGATGTGCGTGGTATTACCCTCATTATGATAAGAGAGAGGAATTAAAAAATGTAAATAACGTTTCATGCCAGCAATTAAAACATTTTAACTTTCTATTGGTTTGTTTTGAGTTTAATTTAAAAACTCTGTTTTAAGCTGATAATTAATAACTCCGCGTCGTTGCAGTGGGAAAACGAAGCTAAAGTGAGTCAAGTTGGATTATGGGCTTCTTCCGACCCTGAAGAGCCATGGGAATGGAGAAAGAATCAACGGAATATTGCAATTAACACCGTTCCACGTCACAATTGTAGAAAGAATATCCCACCCAGATTACAGAGACTAGCAAACAAGAAAAACAGAATTCACAAGTCCTGAACTATGTGGTTTTGAGTTCAATGATCCACAAATATGTAATATGACTTGACAAATTATAGACCTGTGTGGAAAAATTTCAGTTGAATCCTTTTCTCTTCTATTGCTTATTGGTTACTAAAATCTTTCCGTAAATACTTTATATCTTTACAATCATGTGGGGAGGGGAGAATGACACTTTAGAACCCGCTGGGAAAATTAATGTTCCGATAACGACTTGTTAAGATTTTTTTAGTAATATTTACATTTGAAAATTCTTAAAATAAATATTGACAATTTAGGTCATAACAGGATAAAACATTAATGTTATTCTTTTATAAGAATTTATAAAAGAAACATTTCCAGTATTTTGCTTTTCTACCGAGAGAGATCATACAAAAATGAAATGAAAATATATTTTTAATATTCAGTCAGTCTTTTTTCTATTCGGTTCCAGAATACATACATAATTACGTATATGTGTAAGTTCTGAGCTCCTTTTTACGCATCTTCGTTCTTGAGCTTCGTCTCTATGTATCTTCATTCATAAAGCAAGACCCATCAGATCAATTCAAATTTGTGGATGATCTTGATGAGTTGGGAGGTTAAAGAAACGTTGATGGAAAGAAACAGACAAATGTAATTACACTGGAGATAGCTCTAAAGTTTGTTTGATGAACTGGGAGGTGATGAGGAGAGAAAGTCCATCTAAAAAATAAACTCTTATAATTAGGGTAGAGATAGTTTTAGAGAGGCTTTTTTTTTTTTTGGATATTGTATGAACAAATTCAAGACTAATAAATAAGAAGATAAATCTTGAACCCTATCGCATCAAGTGATTTTGATTGCAATAACCTCTTGATTATAGAAACTGCGTGCATGTATTGCATATGTTTCCTTTTGAGACTATATTGATTTTAAAAACATGTAGTCAGAGAAATAAATTAAAAAATTCTGTATCATCACTGGACATAATTCACAAAAGTATGAAATTTTAGAGATTAATAGAGAATTTGTTTAAAGCATCCCGGAGGTGTATAGTTCAAAGATTAATAGCAAGGTTATCAAACCCGGACCGCCCACTGAACTGTCTGGGGTACTAGGTCAAGGGCCAGTGGGTTAGAACGGAGTCAAACTAGAGTTGACCTGGGGCCAAACCGGTGAGAAAGTGAAAATTTCAGGATTATTAATATGAAATTCCAAAGAAAAAAATAATTTTTTTAAAAAAAAAGGTGAAACCGGGTTGATGCGCCGACCGGACTGGACCGGTGTACATACTGGTTTGCTGGTTTTTGGGTTTAATTACTTGGATTTATGGAGTGTAATAGGATATACGTACCTGTTGATATTTAAATATCATGGCAAAAAAGAGAAAGAAAGTAGATATTTAGATAGCTGAATTAATGAGAATGAGGCCAAAATGAATTATCAACAATTTTTTTATAAACTAAAAAAGCATTAGTAATTCAGTACTAATATTATTTACTAAAATAAAAAATTAATATAATGAGTATCCATGTCATCATCATGATTCGTGAATAAAGAATATACTCCTCTGGTCCTTAATACATAAGACATATTTTCGAAGTTGATCTTGTTCCTAAATATAAGACATATAATTTACATATTTTTCAATCCTTTCTTAATTTACCTATATTGAAGCTTTCTCAATAATAATCAAGGAGAAGAAGGAATTAGGGCATTAAAGAAGATGACTGGGGTGTTTTATAAAGTACATGTGATATTAACTAACTTTCTTATTAATCTAATGAAATTAGATAAATATATCTTATATTAAGGACCGGAGGAGTATATTTCAATATTTCCGCGTGCATAAAGCTTCTTATGGGTGTGTCGTGTGTGTTTACATTTTTAGCTATGCGAATCTCTAATTAAATCAATCAACTAATTAATACTGAATAAAATGTAAATATGATAATATTCGGTAAAAATTGAGGTATAAATCCCTGTTTGACAAATTAATTGGAAAATGGGACATGAAGCATTTAGGCTTTTGAGAGTCAATAAGTGTGAGAGGTAAAAGAACAAATCACCCTAGAGGAAGCTCATTTTCAAATTATAGATGCTCATTTGCAAAACGTGGATACTTATTTGCCAAGTTTGGTAGCTTTCTACCACTTGAGATCTCCACTCTCACAGCCAGCAACCTTCTTTCCCAATGACCGTCAATTTTTTAACCCACCTTCTTACGCACTCCCTCCACCCCATCTCATCATATATCTGCCAATCTTCAAACTTCTTGCACCCCATTGCTAGGATCTTATCGTCATTTTCTTCATTGTCAATTTTGTCGCTGCGAACAAACTACCTTGTTCTTCTTGATCTATCGAAGTCATTGGCCTTAGTTAATTTGAAGAAGATGAAGAGAGTAAGACGCATAACCGTTCATCAAAGAGACCTGCTGCCATTCATTGAAGACCCATCTTTGTTGTTATCATCCCTGCTTGTCATCATCTGTGATGGAGAAAAATCTTGTTAATAAAGAAGGGGAAACCCATTGCCATTCAATGAAGACCAGTCGCTATTATGTGATTTTTGGATCTTGAATTTTAGAAAGCTGTATATTTCATTTTATTTGTGCCTTTGTGGATTCAATAGTGTAGAGGGGATTTGATTGCTTTGCCTTTGTGTGGAAGGGGATCAATCTATTTTGCCTCTGATTTGTTGGTTCACATTTACTGGTTCGATTTCACGATGTTGTGGACTGGAGATTGGAGAAGAAGGTATTTTTTAAAATTTTTTAATGAGGCTATTTTTTTTCCATTTTTAAGAAGGGTTATTTGGTCCTTCCCCCCTCACATTTAGTGACATTCAAGAACTTGAATGTTTCAGGTCCCATTCCCAATTAACTTGTCAAATAGGGATTTATCCCCAATTTTTCCTAAGATTTATTCTATTTTATCATGGCATATTCAATTTTTAAAGATGATTGATTAGTTAATATTTTTTATTTCATTGTTATAGCCGCTGATAAAATTTAGTTAGAAAGGAAACAATTTCAGGATTTTGATTTCCCTCCTAAAAAAGAAGATAAAGAGATGAAATGAAAAAAATATTATTAATGTTCAAAAAAATGTGTTAAAAAATTATAATTTAATGAATTCAGGTTGGATATAGGCAGTTCCTGGTAAAAAAAAAAAAAGTTGAATAGTTTTTTGGTAAAAAAAAAGTTCAATATAGGTAGTTAGATTTAGCAAGGATATAAATCATACTTTGAAATCTTATGTATTCCGTTACACAATACATATATACACACACACACATGTCGGTGGCGCCTGTTTTGACTTCCTTTTTACGCATCTTCTCCATTTATGAATTAAGCAAGTCTCATCGTTTGCAGATTTATCCTGGAAATCGAAGGCATGTGATACTTTTTTGGTGCAAGGGAACAATTAGGAGATACTACTCCTATAGGTATTATATATAATAATCACTTATTATTGTGTTCGTTCTTTTGATGATTTAAAGTTGAAAGCATAATCCTTTAGATGTAAATCTTAGCATAGGATGACCATAAACCTTGGCATAATTCAGATTAGAAAAATTGATATATTGTAGCTCCTCACTTTCGATAGTATCAGTTTTGAGGCCGTCACCCACTAAATCGCGTGAGAGGAGAGTATCCAGACCCTTATAAGACATCTTTTGTTTCCTCTCTAGCTGATGTGAAGCTTCACAATTTACACATGTTGTTCCCTTTCGAGTTGATGTGAGAATTTACGATTCACCCCTTTAGGCCTAGCATTCTCGCTGACACATCGAGAGGATTTTGGGGCCATCACCTCTCGCAGTCTTAAAATTTTGATATTCAATAAAACGATATGGCTCGCTCAATAACTTCATTAAAATTCATTAATTTAATAATAATTTAAATAATTCAAGTTGGATAGGTAGTTAGATTTATATATGTGTGTTAAATGATCACCTATATGGAATCTTTGTATCTATTCCGTTACAGATAGTATTTATTTGTGTATATATATTTCAGCTTCATACCTAACTATCTTACTTGATTGAGACTATCTCCAAACCTTGGCATAATTCAGATTAGAAAAATTGTAATATTGTAGCTCCTCGCTTTCGATAGTATCAGTTTTGAGGCCGTCACCCCCTAAATCGTGTGAGAGGGGAGTATTCATACCCTTATAAGGCATCTTTTGTTTGCTCTCTAGCTGATGTGAGACTTCACAATTTACAAATGTTGTTCCCTTTCGAGTTGATGTGAGAATTCACAATTCACCCCTTTAGGCCTAGCATTCTCGCTGACAGATAGAAAGGGTTTTCGGATCGTCACCTCTCACACTCTTAAAATTTTGATATTCAATAAAACGATATGGCTCACTCAATAACTTCATTAAAATTCATTAATTTAATAATAATTTAAATAATTCAAGTTGGATAGGTAGTTAGATTTATATATGTGTGTTAAATGATCACCTATATGAAATCTTTGTATCTATTCCATTATAGAGAGTACTTATTTGTGTGTGTATATTTCAGCTTCATACCTACCTATCTTACTTGATTGACAGTATCTCCAAACCATCTTTTTTATTTGAGAGCAGACTAATTCCTTTCAAGACTTAGAGCGCAGAGAGTTTTCACCCTCCCAAGAAAGTGCTTTTATCGAGACTGGAACTTGTGTAGAGGCCTGTCAACACCCGTTTACATTTCGATATTCGTAGAGTAATAATGGCATAGTTCCACAGGCATACAGAAATAGCACAAACATACTGATATTAAGTTCAAGCTTACATACAGGAGTCTTCCCCGCAGGGTTTGATAATTTTACAAATTTTGTCCAAAATATCCAACATATTAAAATTAAACTAATATAACCAAATAACTCTGATCTTAGGACCTGCACATCTTAATTGCCTATGTCTTCCACTTTGCCTTTGGAGCCACTGGTTCCCGTTGGAACATTTATTATTTATGAAAAAGGGTGAGATTCCAAGGAATCTCAGTAGTAACACATAATCCATCATATAAAATGCGAAAATTAAATATGTAATGCACCATATAATGTAAATGAAAAATTCATACTATAACATGTGTGTACACAATACTCAGGGCCAAATGACTGTTTGGATCCCCTACATGTCCGTGTACCTCAGCTGAGTCCCATACCACAGCTAGGTAATGTGCCCAAGGCACGTGTTCATATCACAGAATATAGCAACATATAGCATATCAACATTCACATAGTGTATGAGAGATAGAGTTACTACCTTCTGTCCCTTTTTGCTACACACGAATAGTTCCTTGAACTATGTGCCAACGGCTCAGGCGATTAATTCAGTCCTAAAATTCCAAATGTACAAGAATTAGGTTAAAACCCATTCATGTACCCCTTCAGAGATTCCCATAATATTTTTGGTGGTTATATTAATCTATACTGAAAATTTACCAAAATGCCCCTGGGACCCGGTCCCGGCTCCACTGTACCCGGTCTGACTATACTTTTTCAGAAATTTTGACCCAGGCTATTCTAACATATTTTCATACAAGAAATCCATTTTTAACCTCGGTTTTTACAAAATCACTGCCAAACGACAGTTTCACAATTTTCCATAAACTGACATATTTTCAGTCAACTTTGAAAATTCATAACTAATTGTAGAAAATTCCAAATTGACTGATTCCAAAGCCTAAATGAAGGTCTTTAAATGTACATTCATGGAAAAATATCCAAATATGATTACTGACTACATATATTACTCAGAAATTCGACCAACTATTACTGTTCCAGATGGAAATTCAGAAACAGAGCTTAACTTCAAAAATCCATATCTTTTAATCTACTAGTCCAAAAATTATGTTCTACCCATCAATTTAAAGGTCTAAATGTCTTCCTTAAATATGGAAAGTTTCATAATTGTTTGTTAAAGTTTAGTTTTCCAAAATTTCGCCACAACCAATCTAACTTTCAGAAATATAATCTGTCAGCAACTAAACTTCAAAAATTCATAACTAACTCTACAAAAATCGAAATGGAGTGTTCTAAAATTCTATGGAAAGCTATTTAAGTGTAGTTTCATGAAAAAATATCAAAAACTACTAGATGTTATCTAATCATTCCCAGAATTTTCGAAAACCATAACTTTCAGGCTTGAACGTCCAGAATGATTTCTGTTACTGACTTAACTTTCAAAAATCATAACTCTCGCTAAAGATATCAAAATAATTATTTCTTGGAGTCATTGGAAAGCTATGAATGTCTAATATATTACTGTAAAATTTCATAATTATTCACTAAGGTTTTCCTAGTCAAAACGCAACATAAATCTGACTGACTCCCAAAAACGTCAGTTTTGACAGTCTAACTTCAAAAATCAAGAACTCATCCATTTTCATTCCAAATTGTACTTTTCTTGATTCTATCATCAACTACACATCCTAAAATATCTATATAAAAAGACCCATTCGAAAATTCCACCTATAGCCTCTGTTTAAGATTTTACAAGTTTCAGGTATGAACTCTGTTTTTCGGACAACAAAACAGAATTGAGAAAACTAACATGTATACATGAATTTGTACTCTAAACCTCACGAATTTTAACTCTATACTCTCCTACACATATGTCCTGAGGTTAATGATCGAATTTCAGAATCAAAGAACCCCAAAATCAATATACATGCTCTGTTTTACGTCCACCCATGACAGCAACTTATTTTCAGAATCACACAACTTCCAGCAGCTATAAATCCTCATGAATACCCCAAACCAACGAAATAGCAATTGAAAGAGATAGATAAGACTCACCTAAAAACGTTTATTGTGATGCATGAAAGGTTTAACACTTCCTTCTTCCTCTTCTCCAATCGTTTTCTTCCTCCGTTCACCTCTTTCACTCACGTCTCTCTCTCTCCCTTTCTCAACTCTGTTTTCTCTCTTCTAAAGCTCTCTCTTTGACCAGCTACTTGGTCGAATGAAGAGTTGAGGGAATATCTAATTAAATGGCTGAGTGGGTGCAAATGTGAATCATATTGCCGGATAAAAGTGTGGTGAGTGCTTGTACGTGAATGTGTGTGTGTGTGTTTGTGAGTGACTCAAGCAATTTTTAATGATGAATGCAAGGTAGTGGCTGATGGTATACTCTTATAGAATGCCAAATGTGGTGTGCATCGGTAAAAAGGGTGTGCAAACAAAAGAAGATGGAATGATTAATGTTAGTGGGTGTGTGTCGGCAGCTTTTGTGTGTGTTGGCAGCTTTTAATATACATATATAGGTATATTTTTATCCTATTAATTACACACACTAGGCTCTAATTTTTCCCTTCGTCTAATTTAAGATTCCTTAAATTTTGTAGGTTCCATAATTTGACTTATTATCAAATTCCCATTTAAATTTTCTTTTTAGAAAATCTTAACCTTCATTAAATTTGGGATATTACAAGGCCGATTATCATCTCAACCAACGGCCTTGTTTACGTATCTTCATTCAAGAAACAATACCCATTAGTTATCTCTCATCATCTTGGAGGCGATGGCAACCGGAACTGTTCTGGGATGTCATAACCCCCTCAGCAGTAGTTTCATGTCTAAGCCACAGCCTCCCACAATTCGTGATTTCCATTCATTTTCCTCTCAACATCTTTCATCAGAACCCGTCTATATTATCGGCCAAGATGTCTTCCGATTTTATCAGACTTTTCAGGTATATATATTGACGTAGAACTTTCAGCACTTTTTAAAAATTTACCATCGATTCCTATGACTGATGTTGGTTTTCTTTGTTAAGATTCCTGAAAAACTAAGAAAGCGTGTTTCGACATCGAATGCGACCCAGATTATGTGGTAATTATCTTGTCCATCGTCTTAGTGCCGTTGGTTTTCTCAAGTTTGTGTGTTATACATATACATATATATGATGAGACCGCCTATTCTAATTCTTTTTTGAATCAAGGTTTAGAAAACTCATAGATGCATTGAACAATTCGGAACAAATTCCTCAAACTTCCGAAGAAGTATCTCGGCTGATCATCAATGCCCTCAAAGGGCATCCAAAGGCCGAAGTTGAGGAATTACTGAGTTTCTACGGTCTTCCTCTGCCACACACTATAGCTTGCACAAATAATGATAAAACCTCTAAATCCTGGGCTAAAGGAGTCAAACTTGAACTGCATACCTTACCTGTAAGAATACTCATACACTTGTTGTTTTGCTATTGTTAGTTGTTAGAATGCGTACAGGCACTTGTAAATTAGCCCATATATGAATATGACAAAATGATATGACTAACATCTCCCAAGTTTTGTCCAAATGGTTATATTGTTATATTATGAATAATCATACATATTTTGGTTTTGTCTCTAGGTTGATGCAAAAGCAGTGGCAGATGGTGATACCCTAACTGTTTATGTTAGGGCATCAGATCCCGAAGAAGTATATTTGATCCCACGCCATGTGCTGGAAGCAAATGGTAAAAGAAAACAAGCTCGAGCCTTGAGGAATTATGCAGTGGCCAATGCTCTTCACCAACAAATCATCGATTCTGGATATCGGTTGGGATTTCAATCTCTTAATTCTGAAAAATGTATGTTTCTCTTTTCCACTTGAATGACTTCTAATTAATAAAATTATATTCTATTTTACTGTCCGCCAGTGTGATCAAATTTCAAAACGAGGAAGTTCTTGCGCATAAGTATAGAATTCGTTTAAGGTAATAATAAAATTAAGAAACATTAAAGTAAAATTACAGCAAACATCTCTTATATTTTGAAATCTGGCACTGACATATCTCTCTTGAATAGAATGGTATTTTTAACCTTTTAGGTTATTCATTTATTAATGTTGTGCTGGAGTCTGGGTTGACACGTGTCCTAAATGAAATCAGGGGTATTGATGCACCAGAGAGTGAAATGCCATATGGCAAAGAAGCAAGAGAACAATTGACTAAGATGGTTGAAGGAAAATCTCTAAGGATCCTTCTTTACGAAACATACTGTTATGGACGTTTTGTGGGAGATATCTACTGCGATAACATTTTTGTTCAGGAATTGATGTTGAAGAAGGGATGTGCATGGTATTACCCTCATTATGATAGCAGGGAGGAATTAAGAAAAGTAAGTAATGTTGATGCTAACATAATGCTACATAACCTCCCTATTAGAATTAAAAATGTTAATATTTTCAGTTACATCTGAACGCACGATGTAACATGTCAGCACTTCTTCTTGAAAATGTCCGCTTTAGGGTCCTATTACTGCCTACATTGAAGGGGGAGGGGAACAAATGACCCTTTGTAAGGGTATCATAAGTACCTTATCTCTTGACGCGTTTTAAAAACTGTGAGAGGTTACGAGGCCCTAAACAGACAATTTGAAAGTGAGATGCTGAGATGTTATATACTACAAATAAGATTAAGATACTAGAAGCACTAGAGAAATAATAGTGTGCTGGATGCGTCACAAATAAAATTAGGAAGGAGGATGCAACTGAAAAATACTATTAGAGTGCTGAATTGTAGTTTTCCCTTAAAAAACCTTTATATTTGTTGGCTTTGAATTTAACTCTGTTTTTAACCTTATAACTTTGCATTTGTAGTGGGAAAACGAAGCCAAAGTAAAGCAAGCTGGATTATGGGCGTTTTCCAACCCTGAGGAGCCATGGGAATGGAGAAAGAAGCAACGACGTGCAATTAAAACCATTTCACATCACAATCATAAAAAAGTTGCGCAACCTAAATTACAAATAATTCACAACTCCTGTACTGTGTTATTTTGAATTCAAAGGTTTACAAATATGTAATATGACTCGAGAAATTATATGTATATACACTGAAAAAATTCAGTTGAATCCTTTTCTTTTTTTCGGATGAAAATTTAGCAACACGTTACAATGTACTCAAATATTAACGTTAAAATTTGATCAGACGGCTTCTTCTGCAATGTTTTGACTTTAGAACCTCTTTCATTGTAAAGGCGCCATCCCCATTAAGCTTCAAATATTCTTTATATGGCGTCCAAATTTATTTGTCGCATCAAGTCCCTACTCAAAATTTTCTTGTTTCACGCCAGCCATAACTTGATCTCAATGTAACATCCTAGCCCTCGCTCTCGATATTTTTCATTTTGGGGCCCGTTACCCTTCACGTTCTTAAATTGTATCCGGCGTCCTAAAGTATATTTTTAGTAATACTCAATATTTTTAAGTAGTTTTTTGTGATTTTATTAACCTAAAGTATTTTTTTTAATAGTACTTAGTATCATAAAGTAATTTTTTGTGCATTTAACACTCTAAAAGTGCATAATTGAAGTACTCAATATGAAGAATTTGTAAACGACCTCGTCCAAAAGGAGAACATCGTTCCAGCTCAAAAAAGAGTAGAACATCGTTCTAAAAACGAAATTGCCCTGTTGATGTTTAAATATTCTGGCCAAAAAGGAAAATGAAATCTTGATAATTATAAATTAAACTATTATCTTACTCATCAATATCGATTTAATATAAGTTTAGCATCAGTATTAATAGTATTATTTACCAGAATGATAATATTAATAGTATCAGTGTTAATGAAATAAAAAAATACAAATTTCAATCCTTCCATATGCATGGAAAATATATAAATTTTATGTGCGTGTACGCGTTTTTATATAAAAGATTTATAGCAATGCCATTTTTTTTTTCTTTCGACTGTTGCCATCGCCTGATGATGGACGTACGAGTCTTGTTTTAGGGGACGATAAGATTTATCCTATTTTATTATGACATAGACTTTTAAAGATGATTTAGTTACATGATTTATTATTTCAATGTTACAGACTTTAATGAGTTTTTTTTATACACTACAAACTTTAATGAGTTTGTTGGCAAAAAAAAGGTTAGTTAGAAATAAAACGATTCCAAGATTTTGATTTCCTTGCAAGAAAGTGTATAAAATGAAATGAAATGAAAATAGGTGGTTAATATTTAATAAAAAAAAAAACTCCCTCCGGTCGTAAATATAAGATAAAGTTGACATTTTTAGAGAAATCAAGGAAGCTAATTAAATTACTGTAGATTATTTCTATTTTTATTTTTTTCTCCAAACTAATTAGTTTGACTAATAAACTAATATATAATCTAAGGATACACAACATACGATATGATTAAGTAACTTATTTAGTTTCCCTAATTTCTCCAAAAAAGTCAACTTTATTTTATAATTGGGACCAGAGGTAGTATAATTTAAATAATTCAAGTTGGATATAAGCAGTTAGATTTAGATTTAAATAATAATTCAAGTTGCATCGTATTAAATCTTTTTTCTGTTAGGTTAATTCCAGAATACGTATGTGTTTGTCGGTTAGAGTGAAGTTCGTTGAATGTCAAGAAATTGTAAACCGCATTGTCCAAAAGTAGAGAAAACAGTGCCTTCCAGTTCTAGAAATGAAGGTTCTTTTTGCAAATTGGCTTGTTGATACTTAAATATTCTGGGAAAAAAAGAAAAAGAGAAAGAAATCTTGATATTTAAAAATTTTAATGCTATCAGTATCCATTTCACTGTGATTCGTGAATAAAGAATATATATTTCAATCTTTCCGCATGTATCAAACAATGATTGATTAGTTAGTTATTTTTTTTTTTATTTGAATGTTATAGACTTCAATATAAGTTAGTTTTTTTGTTGTTGCCAGAAATATAAGTTAGTTAGAAAAGAAACAATTCCAAAATTTTTCTTTCCTACCAAGAAAGTACATAAATATGGAAATGAAAATATTTTATTAATATTTAGTTAAGTCTTTTTTCCCCTATTCCGTTTGAGAATACGTACACCGACCTCTATATATATATATATGTGTGTGTGTGGTGTGTATGTATAAGTTTTGAGCTTCGTTTTCACACATCTTCGTTCTTAAGCTTCGTTTTTGCGTATCTTCATTCATAAAGCTAGATCCAAGGTCTTCATTTTTTCTTTTGGAATAGAAAACTTTTGGTCTAAAGAGATCAAGGGAAACAAACGGACAAAGGAACAAGCAATCATCTGGGAGAAAATATTTCTACAGGTATTATATGCAATAATCTCTTATTCATGTTTTTAGTTAATTCATATGTGCTTCTTTTGATTTAAAGTGTAAAGCATAATCCTTGAGATAATAACAGCCTGCGATGATTTGCATATGAAAAGGCATGATTCCACATAACTCTAAGTGAGTCATGTAATTAACACACACATAGAAGTTAAATCCAGCTGAAATAAATAAAACTGAAAGCAGATCTACGACACCTATGTTCTTTTCACAAGATTTAGAAATCCCAAATTAATTAGTTTGTTCCGATCTTATGATGATTTAAAGTTGAAAGCATAATTCTTAGCTTGAGATGCGGATTAAAAGCATATGATGATTAACATCTGTACTAACCATCGTGAATCTTAGCATAAGATGATTAGCATAAACCCTGGCATGATGTAGATTAGAAAAATTTTAACATCTCAACATTTTGCTTATGTTTTTGTCCGCTTTGAAAGCTCATCCCTTCCGGCTTTAAAACACATCGAGAGGGGAGATTTCTAAATCCTTATAAAGAGTCTTTCGTTACTCTCCCCAATTGATGTGAAACTTCACAATCCACTCCTTGGAATCCAACATCCTCACTGACACATCAATCGAGCCTGGCTCTCATATCAATTGTAAAATCTCAGCGACTCACTCTCGATATATATTTTCCATTTTGGGCATCACCCATCACAGTTTTAAAACACATCTATTGTATATACCCAGAGTCTAGACATTATAAGGTATCTTTCGTTCCCCTCCCCGCTTCACATTTTCACGTAGTCTTTTTCACTAGATTCAGATGTCTCTAATTAGAACTTTAATAAAAGGACAAAACTTAAGTCAAGTTAATTACGTCATTTATTAAAAGCGTATGCCTGAATTTATATTTTTGATATTCTGAATGCATTTAATAAATATACTATAAGATGTTTTTATTATGTCATATTAGTAATTTAAAAAGATGATTTAGTTACTTGATTCTTTCATTTTAATGTTATAGACTTTAATATGAGTTAGTTAGAAAAGAAACGATTCCAAGATTTTGATTATTTCTTACCGGGAAAGTATATAAAGGAAAGAAATGAAAATATGTTGTTAATAATCTTTGTTTTCATTCGGGTGTAAAGATGGTACCCATATGTGTATAAATACATTACAATCCATTTCAGCATCATATCTACGTCTCCAAACTACTCTAGATTTCAGACTGATCTCTTTCAAGACTTAGAGGCAGCTCCCGCTTACCATCTCATCGGTCGTCGATCCTCATCTTAGAGGCAATGGCAACCGGAAGCGTTCAGATGTGCCATAACTTCCCCGGAAACTGTTTCATCTCTCAGCCTCCCACAGTTCATTATTTCGATCCATTTTCCTCTCATCATCTTTTATCAAAACCCATCAATGTTGTTGGCCAAGATCTCTTCTGGTATCATCAGACTTATCAGGTATATATAAAAACTTTGAAAACTTATCATGGATTATTCTGTGGAGAAACATAGGTCTTGTTTGATTTTCTTGCCCATAACACACTAAAATTTTGTTATGTTTAATCTGATAGGAATCTTTGAGTTTCTTTGATCATCTTTGTCCACACCCCATACCATATGCAAATTACGAAACCCCTCCGTCCTTATTGCCTGAAGGAGTCGAACTTGAACTACACACCTTACCGGTGAGAACATTAATATTTTATTTTAGTATTGTTATTTTAATTTAATTATTCAAATTATAATTGTTAAATACTCCTACTTTTTTTTCAGGTTGATCCAAGAGCAGTGGCAGATGGGGATACTATAACCGTTTATGTTAATGCCTTAGAGGACCCCACACAAATTCCTTTGATCCCTCCTTATGTGTTTGAAGCACATCTTAGAAGAAATGAAGCTAAAGCCATGAGAAATTATGCAGAGGCTGATGCTCTTCAACAAATAATTAACAACTACGGATTCCGGTATAGGGATTTCTTGCAATCTTGTGGATTTCCCCCTGTTTTTCGTTCTTTTTTTTCTTTTTCCAAAAGGCTTGTTTGTGTTCTTTACCTGAATCCAGTTATAACAAAGTTCTCTTGTGTTATATTGCACAGTGTGATCAGGTTTGATAACGAGGAAGTTCTGGTGCGCAAATATAGAATTCGTTTGAGGTAATAATGAAATGTAAATTAGAGTAAATTACATTCATGATCTCTTTATTTTCTCTTAATTACAAAAGCATGGACTTTACAGTTCGATCGAATCTTGGTTATCGTCATCCGGTTTTAAATCGTTGATTTATGTCTAGAGTCAAACATTGATCTGTGTTCTAAATGAAATCAGGGGCATTGATGCACCAGAAAGTGAAATGCCGTATGGTAAAGAAGCCACGGAAGAATTGACCAAGATTGTTGAAGGAAAATGCTTAAGGATCCTTGTTTATGAAATAGACTCTTACGGACGTCTTGTGGGAGATATCTACTGCGATAATAATACCTTTGTTCAGGTATATATTTTCTTACTCACATTTATATTGTACCTTTATTTATGTCTGACTAAAACACAAAATTCATATCTAAGTTTTCATGGTTCATTTCTTTATTTATTAATAAGGAATTAATGCTGAAGAAGGGATGTGCGTGGTATTACCCTCATTATGATAAGAGAGAGGAATTAAAAAATGTAAATAACGTTTCATGCCAGCAATTAAAACATTTTAACTTTCTATTGGTTTGTTTTGAGTTTAATTTAAAAACTCTGTTTTAAGCTGATAATTAATAACTCCGCGTCGTTGCAGTGGGAAAACGAAGCTAAAGTGAGTCAAGTTGGATTATGGGCTTCTTCCGACCCTGAAGAGCCATGGGAATGGAGAAAGAATCAACGGAATATTGCAATTAACACCGTTCCACGTCACAATTGTAGAAAGAATATCCCACCCAGATGACAGAGACTAGCAAACAAGAAAAACAGAATTCACAAGTCCTGAACTATGTGGTTTTGAGTTCAATGATCCACAAATATGTAATATGACTTGACAAATTATAGACCTGTGTGGAAAAATTTCAGTTGAATCCTTTTCTCTTCTATTGCTTATTGGTTACTAAAATCTTTCCGTAAATACTTTATATCTTTACAATCATGTGGGGAGGGGAGAATGACACTTTAGAACCCGCTGGGAAAATTAATGTTCCGATAACGACTTGTTAAGATTTTTTTAGTAATATTTACATTTGAAAATTCTTAAAATAAATATTGACAATTTAGGTCATAACAGGATAAAACATTAATGTTATTCTTTTATAAGAATTTATAAAAGAAACATTTCCAGTATTTTGCTTTTCTACCGAGAGAGATCATACAAAAATGAAATGAAAATATATTTTTAATATTCAGTCAGTCTTTTTTCTATTCGGTTCCAGAATACATACATAATTACGTATATGTGTAAGTTCTTTTTTTTTTTGATACAACGGCAAGCAAAGCTTGAAAATGAAAACCACTATAGGCTAGGCCCTACAAGGTGATCTTGAGCTAACAAGCCACAATCCAAAGCAAAAAAATGAAAGCATTCAATTGGGGAGAACCCAAGTTCCTCGTGTTCCTGCGGAATCATGTGAGCCTTCTTAGCAAGAAAATCCGCACAGCGAAGGCTTTCCCTGTGAGCATGAGAAAGTTCAACCTCCCAGTCACTATAGAGGAGAGATCTGGTTTGTAAGAGAACGTCATATAATGGATGATCCGAATCACAATAAGTGGATAATAAATGGACTGCCTGTAGTGAGTCTGTAAAAATCCTGATTTTCTTTAGCCCCAACTGTTTACACAGAAGGAGGCCGCAACGGATTGCATGGATTTCTGCAGCAGTTGGGAAAGAAACTCCTAACTTCTGTTGAAAACCACGAATCCAATTCCCCTGGCAATCACGGATAACACCTCCACAAGCAGCCTGGCCGTCCCCGATAACTGAACCATCAACATCTAAACGATAAACACCTGGATCAGGAGGTTGCCAGTGAAGCACTCCTCGCTCTGGTATTTGGAAAATCTGGTGCCGAAATTTGCCGTTCTGCACACCTTCCGAGAGATGATAAATACATCTGTGAACTATCTCTTTCGGGCTATCCGATGACCCTTCAAAAGCTTGGCAACAACGATTTTTCCATAATGTCCAACAAGCGGTACTGAAAACATTTTGCCAAGTCCATCTGGCCATCCTATTGTTGCCTGGTGAGTGGTGCAAGTTCCAATTGAGCCAATCCTGCAAATTACCAGCGAAAAATATATTATAATATAGAGGGTTAGTTAAAGCAGACCACACTCTCCGAGCTTGCTCACAATCTCTCAATATATGCAGTGCGCTCTCCACACTACCACACAGAAAAGGACAGGTGTTTGAGGCTCTCGGATTGTGTCTCGCTCTAATCTCATTGGTAGGAAGCCTATCATGGAAAACTTGCCACAGAAAGAATTTGATTCGTTCAGGAATCCCCCAGCGCCATAGCGACTGCCAGTGATGTTGGTGACTATGGATGTGCTGATGATAGATTGCGTCATAAGCTGATTTTACACTGAAGTTTCCATCAGGAGCATTCCGCCAACAAATAATATCCTCCTCAATGCCCGAAGGAGGCGGAATCAACATTATTTTATCCACCACCCAATTTGGAAGGAAGGATTCCCATTTAGCTCTATCCCAATGACCTGAAGGAGTTATAAAGGAGCGAACCTTAGCACTCAAATCAACAAGGTGACTGTTTTTATCAATAAAGAATTTGAGAGGCTTGTCCACTGAAGTCCAGCATTCGTGCCAGGCAAGCGTATTTTGGCCACTTCTAAGGCGTTTGCCAAGACCCCTTAAGAAGTCCTCCCAGACGGTCACAATTCCACACCAAACCGCCGACTGCTTGCGCCACCTCTGAACCTGCGGAAAAACAGAAGATCCGCAAGAGTATTTCGCTCGAAGACATTTCACCCAAAAGGCCTCCGGCTTTTTGATAAGACCCCAGCATAATTTCATAAGAAAAGCTTTATTTTGGCAGTGCAAATCTTTTATTCCCAAACCACCTTCGCACTTTCTCCTTTTAAGAACATCCCATGAAAGAAGGTGCAGTTTCTTGGATTCATCATGCTGGTTCCAAAAGAAATCACGGCTGAGCTTTTCAATCATAGCTAACACCCCTTTAGGAACAAGAGTTGATTGCATCTGGTATTGAGGGATTGCCGAAAGGACAGACTTGATGAGAGTCGAACGACCCGCCATACTCAGAAATTTACCTTTCCAGTTAGCTAGCTTCAATTTCACCTTATGAAGTAGAGGCGCAAACGTCCTCTTGACCATTCTTTTGTGAAGTAGGGGGACGCCCAAATATTTCCCAAGATCAGCAGTCAGACCAATCCCTACAGTCTGACTCATCTCATAAGCCCTGTTGAAATGAACATTCTTAGAAACGAACATTTTAGATTTATTGAGATTAATCTTGTGACCAGAGATTTGGCAGAAAAGAGCCATGACATCACGAATCTCAATCATCTGTTCGTTTGTAGCTTCCCCGAAAAGAACGAGGTCATCCGCGAAGAAGAGGTGGGAAAGGTTAGGGCCATTAGAGCTCAATTTGAGAGGACGCCAATTTCCTAATTCAACTTCATGGTGAATAAGTTGGCCAAGCAATTCCATACATAGGACGAATAGATAAGGGCTCAAAGGGTCACCTTGTCTCACCCCTCTAGAAGGCTGGAATCGCTCAGAGGCAATACCATTCCAAATAACGCTCATGGTAGGGGACGAAATACAGGCCATAATCAGCTTGACAAAAACGGAACCCAAACCCAAGCTATTAAGAGTGAATTCAAGAAAACGCCAGTCAAGACGGTCAAAAGCCTTTTCCATATCAACTTTCACGGCAATATAACCCTTTTTCCCTTTCTTGTATCTCATGGAATGGATAGCCTCTTGGGCAATAATGATGTTATCCACAGCCTGCCTTCCTGCAATAAAGCTACATTGGTTTTCAGCAACCAGATGATTCATGACACGCTTAAAGCGGTTGGCAATAATTTTGCTGACAATTTTGTAGCTTACATTGCAGAGGGATATAGGTCTAAAATCTTTCATAGAAGTCGGATGGTCAACCTTAGGGATAAGGGTTATGTTCGTAAGGTTAATGTCCTGGATGACCTCAGGGTTTTCAAAAATCTTAGTTACCAGGTCTTCCATCTTTTGGCCAATTACGTTCCACTGGGTATGGAAAAAATGAGGATTTAAACCATCAGGACCAGGAGCTTTAAAAGCTCCCATCTCAAAAGCAGCATTTTTAATCTCGGTGGGCGAAACAGGCCTTTGAAGAAGATCAAGTTGGATATCATTAAGAGGAGGAAAACTTGCCCTCCAAGGAGAGAAAGGCGTAAGTGGGGTCTCAGCCGAGTAGAGATTCCGGAAAAAATCCAGGGCCATGTCTCGTAATTGAGACTCGGCCGACACCCAGGTACCATTATCATCTTGCAAAGCCTCCACTTTACTTCTTTTCCTAGTCGTGGAAACACTAGCGTGAAAGAATTTCGTATTTCTATCACCACCACTAATCCACTTACACCTTGACTTCTGAAACCAAATCAATTCCTCCTGTAAGGCAATTTTGTGATACATATCCCAGAGTTGCCTTTCAATCCTAAAAAGGCCATTTGGACCTCCCGCTCTGCTCCTGGCTCGATCAATCCCTTCAAGCCTACGGATAAGCTCTCTCTTCTTTTTGGCAACGTTACCCACTACTCTAGAGTTCCACACCAAGGCGTCCTTTGTGAACTGCTTTTGCCCTTGAATCCAGTTTTTTCCCTGCCAAGCATCTTTGACCACGTCCTGAAAATCGTCTTCCATGCACCAAGCTGCCTGGTAAAGGAAATTTCTTCCCCTGAATCTTCCTTTAGACCTTGATTTATCTGCAACTACAATCACTCGATGGTCGGACTTGAATCTGAGATTGTGGTAAGCCTTAACTTGAGGATTAATAATGTCCCAATCGAAATTGCAGAACACCCAGTCAAGTCTCTCTTTAACACTAGTTTTTTCCCAGGTAAATTTATCCCCGACAAACGGCACCTCAATAAGATCACAGCGATCAATACAGTTCTGAAAGTCCATCATTGAGCTGCGAATAGGAGCAGCACCACCCTCTTTAAAGCTAGGAGAAAGGAAGGCATTAAAGTCCCCTAAGACCAACCAAGGGATATTCACCGTTTGCTTAATAGCATACAGTGAATCCCACAGGTTCCTCCTCGTCAAAATACTAGTATCACCATAAACAAAAGTAACTAACGAAGGATTTGGATTATTCTTAGGGGAAATCTTGCAGTGGAGAAGCTGGGTATTGGAGAATAAATAATCAATTTGAAATTCCCAATGATTCCATAATACCCAAATACCCCCAGCATAACCAGTGGCTTCAACTCTCAACCAATCATTGAAACCCAACTGCCTAACAACCTTGTCCGCTCTACTACCACTAATCCTGGGCTCAAGTAAGCACAACACATTAATGCCATAATTAAGGACCACATCTTTCAAAATACGCGGGAACGTGCGACCACCCGCCCCGCGGCAATTCCATGAAGATATAATCATAAAATAAAATAAAATATAAAAGCAAAAACGGGGCAAGAGGGACTTACATGTCCGGCGGTTTGTCTTCCATCAAAACCACGACCTCCAATTGGGACACAGTTTGCATCCTCGATTCTAAACCATCCACTTCCCCAACCGTGGCTGCATTCATCTGAGAAAGCAAGGCTAAATTCGTTGACTCTGGAGTAGAGGAGATGTTTAAAGGCTCTAATAATTTCTCATGCCTTGTCTCGTTAGTGATTGGCTTGTCACGGACCTCAGCATCCCCGCCCTTACTTGGAGCCTGGAAAGAAGAAACAGACCGAGGAGCCTCAACGTTATCATTAGATGGTCCACCTAATTGAATACAACCCTTGACAATGTTATGAGACCTTTGAGATTTAATCTTTGGGGGCTTCAGCGACTTGGGTTCACCCAAAACACATTCACCCTTGAGGCCCGTTCCAACACCAAGAGTCTCATCTTTATTTGGATGCAAGCTTTTCCGATTGATGACCTTGGGCCTTGTCACTTCAGCCCAACGTCTATTACCCACTTGAAAACCTTTAGAGCTCTTCCTTAGCCCAGGTTTAATTAAATTCTGCACAGCCTTATCAGACGAAGTTCCTTCAGCAAGCTTCTGGACAGCAGTGCTTTTCCCAAGTCTATGGTTCAAATTTGAACCATTCTCACGGACCACGTCAACCTCTGGAGCCATATCAGCTAAGACAGCAAATTTAGACTGGACAGCTCTGCCATAGTCGACTTCTTCTGATGCTTCGGTATGGCTCTTACCACCCACTCTGCCCCTATCCTCGTGCCTTCTTGATTTCTGTGCTTTAGCTGGCTTCCGAACAAGCATCCAAGGCCCAAACGGATCTTCCTTAACGAAAGGAACCTTTACTGGTTCTGACTCTGCTTGTTTCGGTTTATCCAGGGGCACCGAAGCCATTGAAACTGGAGAAGGTTGCGAAGATGCGTGAGGTTGACCAGCGATAACCACATCCTTAGTCGGACAAATATCTTTTCTATGACCATACTTTCCACAGTTAAAACAAATAGAACCCAAGCCCTCATACTCTATGGTGAAGACTGATGAAGCAGAGATGATTTTGGGGACTAATTTTTTCTGTAAATCCACTTCAATGCAAATTCTGGCAAACCTTCCTCTGTGGATTTTGGCTTCCTCTTCTTCAGGATTTTCGATAGTGTGCATATCAACCTTAAGAGTTTTGCCAACCATATCTCCCAATCTCCATAGGCATTCTTTGTTGTAGCATAACAGAGGTATATTCGGGATTCTGATCCATGTGGCCACTCTACCAAGAGGATTGCGGAAAGGATCAAAATAGGGAGTCCACCTTTGAATTAAGATGGCGAACTTCATAATAGTCCAAGGTCCGCCCAGAAGTATATGCTTATAGTGCTGCTCCCACGTCTCAAGCGACTTAAACTTAACAACATAGTAGTTGTTAGGGATGTCGATCAGATCAAAGTCCCCTGTTTTCCATATTCTAGAGAGGTGGTCCTTCAATCTATGGAAATTAAATTTCGCACCTAGGACAGTGATGATAAGGGACTTGTTCCATGGTTTAGCCCATCGGTTAAAATCCTCACTGGACATTTCCATGGAAGGATAAATGTCCATAAGTTGCTTAATCTCAGCAGAGGGCTCAGGAAGCTCCCATGATTGATTAAAAAAATCATCCATGTTTGTTTCCTCCTCCTGACTATACCTACTGTGAGCTATCCCATTGAACTCAGAACCTTTGAAACCCGTCAGTGAATCCTTGTAGGAGAGAGCCTTCTCCGATTTTCCTTGAGTGATATTTGAGCAAGATCCAACCAGTTCCGAGCCTACTCTCGGCAAAACAGCCAAGAGCGTGTTGGCGAGATTACCCGCTGGAGACTTCTCGGTAACCTCAGAAATCCCAATCATATCAGCACCTCCATTAGAGACCAGCGTTTTCCCCGGCGATGAGACCAGGGCGTCGGAGACCTCCATCTGGAGTCAAAAACTACACTAGCACGAATTCCAAGACACAGCTTCTCTCACTAAAACCTTACACTGACACTGTATATGTGTAAGTTCTGAGCTCCTTTTTACGCATCTTCGTTCTTGAGCTTCGTCTCTATGTATCTTCATTCATAAAGCAAGACCCATCAGATCAATTCAAATTTGTGGATGATCTTGATGAGTTGGGAGGTTAAAGAAACGTTGATGGAAAGAAACAGACAAATTTAATTACACTGGAGATAGCTCTAAAGTTTGTTTGATGAACTGGGAGGTGATGAGGAGAGAAAGTCCATCTAAAAAATAAACTCTTATAATTAGGGTAGAGATAGTTTTAGAGAGGCTTTTTTTTTTTTGGATATTGTATGAACAAATTCAAGACTAATAAATAAGAAGATAAATCTTGAACCCTATCGCATCAAGTGATTTTGATTGCAATAACCTCTTGATTATAGAAACTGCGTGCATGTATTGCATATGTTTCCTTTTGAGACTATATTGATTTTAAAAACATGTAGTCAGAGAAATAAATTAAAAAATTCTGTATCATCACTGGACATAATTCACAAAAGTATGAAATTTTAGAGATTAATAGAGAATTTGTTTAAAGCATCCCGGAGGTGTATAGTTCAAAGATTAATAGCAAGGTTATCAAACCCGGACCGCCCACTGAACTGTCTGGGGTACTAGGTCAAGGGCCACTGGGTTAGAACGGAGTCAAACTAGAGTTGACCTGGGGCCAAACCGGTGAGAAAGTGAAAATTTCAGGATTATTAATATGAAATTCCAAAGAAAAAAATAATTTTTTTTTAAAAAAAGGTGAAACCGGGTTGATGCGCCGACCGGATTGGACCGGTGTACATACTGGTTTGCTGGTTTTTGGGTTTAATTACTTGGATTTATGGAGTGTAATAGGATATACGTACCTGTTGATATTTAAATATCATGGCAAAAAAGAGAAAGAAAGTAGATATTTAGATAGCTGAATTAATGAGAATGAGGCCAAAATGAATTATCAACAATTTTTTTATAAACTAAAAAAGCATTAGTAATTCAGTACTAATATTATTTACTAAAATAAAAAATTAATATAATGAGTATCCATGTCATCATCATGATTCGTGAATAAAGAATATACTCCTCTGGTCCTTAATACATAAGACATATTTTCGAAGTTGATCTTGTTCCTAAATATAAGACATATAATTTACATATTTTTCAATCCTTTCTTAATTTACCTATATTGAAGCTTTCTCAACAATAATCAAGGAGAAGAAGGAATTAGGGCATTAAAGAAGATGACTGGGGTGTTTTATAAAGTACATGTGATATTAACTAACTTTCTTATTAATCTAATGAAATTAGATAAATATATCTTATATTAAGGACCGGAGGAGTATATTTCAATATTTCCGCGTGCATAAAGCTTCTTATGGGTGTGTCGTGTGTGTTTACATTTTTAGCTATGCGAATCTCTAATTAAATCAATCAACTAATTAATACTGAATAAAATGTAAATATGATAATATTCGGTAAAAATTGAGGGATAAATCCCTGTTTGACAAATTAATTGGAAAATGGGACATGAAGCATTTAGGCTTTTGAGAGTCAATAAGTGTGAGAGGTAAAAGAACAAATCACCCTAGAGGAAGCTCATTTTCAAATTATAGATGCTCATTTGCAAAACGTGGATACTTATTTGCCAAGTTTGGTAGCTTTCTACCACTTGAGATCTCCACTCTCACAGCCAGCAACCTTCTTTCCCAATGACCGTCAATTTTTTAACCCACCTTCTTACGCACTCCCTCCACCCCATCTCATCATATATCTGCCAATCTTCAAACTTCTTGCACCCCATTGCTAGGATCTTATCGTCATTTTCTTCATTGTCAATTTTGTCGCTGCGAACAAACTACCTTGTTCTTCTTGATCTATCGAAGTCATTGGCCTTAGTTAATTTGAAGAAGATGAAGAGAGTAAGACGCATAACCGTTCATCAAAGAGACCTGCTGCCATTCATTGAAGACCCATCTTTGTTGTTATCATCCCTGCTTGTCACCATCTGTGATGGAGAAAAATCTTGTTAATAAAGAAGGGGAAACCCATTGCCATTCAATGAAGACCAGTCGCTATTATGTGATTTTTGGATCTTGAATTTTAGAAAGCTGTATATTTCGTTTTATTTGTGCCTTTGTGGATACAATAGTGTAGAGGGGATTTGATTGCTTTGCCTTTGTGTGGAAGGGGATCAATCTATTTTGCCTCTGATTTGTTGGTTCACATTTACTGGTTCGATTTCACGATGTTGTGGACTGGAGATTGGAGAAGAAGGTATTTTTTAAAATTTTTTAATGAGGCTATTTTTTTTCCATTTTTAAGAAGGGTTATTTGGTCCTTCCCCCCTCACATTTAGTGACATTCAAGAACTTGAATGTTTCAGGTCCCATTCCCAATTAACTTGTCAAATAGGGATTTATCCCCAATTTTTCCTAAGATTTATTCTATTTTATCATGGCATATTCAATTTTTAAAGATGATTGATTAGTTAATATTTTTTATTTCATTGTTATAGGCGCTGATAAAATTTAGTTAGAAAGGAAACAATTTCAGGATTTTGATTTCCCTCCTAAAAAAGAAGATAAAGAGATGAAATGAAAAAAATATTATTAATGTTCAAAAAAATGTGTTAAAAAATTATAATTTAATGAATTCAGGTTGGATATAGGCAGTTCCTGGTAAAAAAAAAAAGTTGAATAGTTTTTTGGTAAAAAAAAAGTTCAATATAGGTAGTTAGATTTAGCAAGGATATAAATCATACTTTGAAATCTTATGTATTCCGTTACACAATACATATATACACACACACACACATGTCGGTGGCGCCTGTTTTGACTTCCTTTTTACGCATATTCTCCATTTATGAATTAAGCAAGTCTCATCGTTTGTAGATTTATCCTGGAAATCGAAGGCATGTGATACTTTTTTGGTGCAAGGGAACAATTAGGAGATACTACTCCTATAGGTATTATATATAATAATCACTTATTATTGTGTTCGTTCTTTTGATGATTTAAAGTTGAAAGCATAATCCTTTAGATGTAAATCTTAGCATAGGATGACCATAAACCTTGGCATAATTCAGATTAGAAAAATTGATATATTGTAGCTCCTCACTTTCGATAGTATCAGTTTTGAGGCCGTCACCCACTAAATCGCGTGAGAGGAGAGTATCCAGACCCTTATAAGACATCTTTTGTTTCCTCTCTAGCTGATGTGAAGCTTCACAATTTACACATGTTGTTCCCTTTCGAGTTGATGTGAGAATTTACGATTCACCCCTTTAGGCCTAGCATTCTCGCTGACACATCGAGAGGATTTTGGGGCCATCACCTCTCGCAGTCTTAAAATTTTGATATTCAATAAAACGATATGGCTCGATCAATAACTTCATTAAAATTCATTAATTTAATAATAATTTAAATAATTCAAGTTGGATAGGTAGTTAGATTTATATATGTGTGTTAAATGATCACCTATATGGAATCTTTGTATCTATTCCGTTACAGATAGTATTTATTTGTGTATATATATTTCAGCTTCATACCTAACTATCTTACTTGATTGAGACTATCTCCAAACCTTGGCATAATTCAGATTAGAAAAATTGTAATATTGTAGCTCCTCGCTTTCGATAGTATCAGTTTTGAGGCCGTCACCCCCTAAATCGTGTGAGAGGGGAGTATTCATACCCTTATAAGGCATCTTTTGTTTGCTCTCTAGCTGATGTGAGACTTCACAATTTACAAATGTTGTTCCCTTTCGAGTTGATGTGAGAATTCACAATTCACCCCTTTAGGCCTAGCATTCTCACTGACAGATAGAAAGGGTTTTCGGATCGTCACCTCTCACAGTCTTAAAATTTTGATATTCAATAAAACGATATGGCTCACTCAATAACTTCATTAAAATTCATTAATTTAATAATAATTTAAATAATTCAAGTTGGATAGGTAGTTAGATTTATATATGTGTGTTAAATGATCACCTATATGAAATCTTTGTATCTATTCCATTATAGAGAGTACTTATTTGTGTGTATATATTTCAGCTTCATACCTACCTATCTTACTTGATTGACAGTATCTCCAAACCATCTTTTTTATTTGAGAGCAGACTAATTCCTTTCAAGACTTAGAGCGCAGAGAGTTTTCACCCTCCCAAGAAAGTGCTTTTATCGAGACTGGAACTTGTGTAGAGGCCTGTCAACACCCGTTTACATTTCGATATTCGTAGAGTAATAATGGCATAGTTCCACAGGTATACAGAAATAGCACAAACATACTGATATTAAGTTCAAGCTTACATACAGGAGTCTTCCCCGCAGGGTTTGATAATTTTACAAATTTTGTCCAAAATATCCAACATATTAAAATTAAACTAATATAACCAAATAACTTTGATCTTAGGACCTGCACATCTTAATTGCCCATGTCTTCCACTTTGCCTTTGGAGCCACTGGTTCCCGTTGGAACATTTATTATTTATGAAAAAGGGTGAGATTCCAAGGAATCTCAGTAGTAACACATAATCCATCATATAAAATGCGAAAATTAAATATGTAATGCACCATATAATGTAAATGAAAAATTCATACTATAACATGTGTGTACACAATACTCAGGGCCAAATGACTGTTTGGATCCCCTACATGTCCGTGTACCTCAGCTGAGTCCCATACCACAGCTAGGTAATGTGCCCAAGGCACGTGTTCATATCACAGAATATAGCAACATATAGCATATCAACATTCACATAGTGTATGAGAGATAGAGTTACTACCTTCTGTCCCTTTTTGCTACACACGAATAGTTCCTTGAACTATGTGCCAACGGCTCAGGCGATTAATTCAGTCCTAAAATTCCAAATGTACAAGAATTAGGTTAAAACCCATTCATGTACCCCTTCAGAGATTCCCATAATATTTTTGGTGGTTATATTAATCTATACTGAAAATTTACCAAAATGCCCCTGGGACCCGGTCCCGGCTCCACTGTACCCGGTCTGACTATACTTTTTCAGAAATTTTGACCCAGGCTATTCTAACATATTTTCATACAAGGAATCCATTTTTAACCTCGGTTTTTACAAAATCACTGCCAAACGACAGTTTCACAATTTTCCATAAACTGACATATTTTCAGTCAACTTTGAAAATTCATAACTAATTGTAGAAAATTCCAAATTGACTGATTCCAAAGCCTAAATGAAGGTCTTTAAATGTACATTCATGGAAAAATATCCAAATATGATTACTGACTACATATATTACTCAGAAATTCGACCAACTATTACTGTTCCAGATGGAAATTCAGAAACAGAGCTTAACTTCAAAAATCCATATCTTTTAATCTACTAGTCCAAAAATTATGTTCTACCCATCAATTTAAAGGTCTAAATGTCTTCCTTAAATATGGAAAGTTTCATAATTGTTTGTTAAAGTTTAGTTTTCCAAAATTTCGCCACAACCAATCTAACTTTCAGAAATATAATCTGTCAGCAACTAAACTTCAAAAATTCATAACTAACTCTACAAAAATCGAAATGGAGTGTTCTAAAATTCTATGGAAAGCTATTTAAGTGTAGTTTCATGAAAAAATATCAAAAACTACTAGATGTTATCTAATCATTCCCAGAATTTTCGAAAACCATAACTTTCAGGCTTGAACGTCCAGAATGATTTCTGTTACTGACTTAACTTTCAAAAATCATAACTCTCGCTAAAGATATCAAAATAATTATTTCTTGGAGTCATTGGAAAGCTATGAATGTCTAATATATTACTGTAAAATTTCATAATTATTCACTAAGGTTTTCCTAGTCAAAACGCAACATAAATCTGACTGACTCCCAAAAACGTCAGTTTTGACAGTCTAACTTCAAAAATCAAGAACTCATCCATTTTCATTCCAAATTGTACTTTTCTTGATTCTATCATCAACTACACATCCTAAAATATCTATATAAAAAGACCCATTCGAAAATTCCACCTATAGCCTCTGTTTAAGATTTTACAAGTTTCAGGTATGAACTCTGTTTTTCGGACAACAAAACAGAATTGAGAAAACTAACATGTATACATGAATTTGTACTCTAAACCTCACGAATTTTAACTCTATACTCTCCTACACATATGTCCTGAGGTTAATGATCGAATTTCAGAATCAAAGAACCCCAAAATCAATATACATGCTCTGTTTTACGTCCACCCATGACAGCAACTTATTTTCAGAATCACACAACTTCCAGCAGCTATAAATCCTCATGAATACCCCAAACCAACGAAATAGCAATTGAAAGAGATAGATAAGACTCACCTAAAAACGTTTATTGTGATGCATGAAAGGTTTAACACTTCCTTCTTCCTCTTCTCCAATCGTTTTCTTCCTCCGTTCACCTCTTTCACTCACGTCTCTCTCTCTCCCTTTCTCAACTCTGTTTTCTCTCTTCTAAAGCTCTCTCTTTGACCAGCTACTTGGTCGAATGAAGAGTTGAGGGAATATCTAATTAAATGGCTGAGTGGGTGCAAATGTGAATCATATTGCCGGATAAAAGTGTGGTGAGTGCTTGTACGTGAATGTGTGTGTGTGTGTTTGTGAGTGGCTCAAGCAATTTTTAATGATGAGTGCAAGGTAGTGGCTGATGGTATACTCTTATAGAATGCCAAATGTGGTGTGCATCGGTAAAAAGGGTGTGCAAACAAAAGAAGATGGAATGATTAATGTTAGTGGGTGTGTGTCGGCAGCTTTTGTGTGTGTTGGCAGCTTTTAATATACATATATAGGTATATTTTTATCCTATTAATTACACACACTAGGCTCTAATTTTTCCCTTCGTCTAATTTAAGATTCCTTAAATTTTGTAGGTTCCATAATTTGACTTATTATCAAATTCCCATTTAAATTTTCTTTTTAGAAAATCTTAACCTTCATTAAATTTGGGATATTACAAGGCCGATTATCATCTCAACCAACGGCCTTGTTTACGTATCTTCATTCAAGAAACAATACCCATTAGTTATCTCTCATCATCTTGGAGGCGATGGCAACCGGAACTGTTCTGAGATGTCATAACCCCCTCAGCAGTAGTTTCATGTCTAAGCCACAGCCTCCCACAATTCGTGATTTCCATTCATTTTCCTCTCAACATCTTTCATCAGAACCCGTCTATATTATCGGCCAAGATGTCTTCCGATTTTATCAGACTTTTCAGGTATATATATTGACGTAGAACTTTCAGCACTTTTTAAAAATTTACCATCGATTCCTATGACTGATGTTGGTTTTCTTTGTTAAGATTCCTGAAAAACTAAGAAAGCGTGTTTCGACATCGAATGCGACCCAGATTATGTGGTAATTATCTTGTCCATCGTCTTAGTGCCGTTGGTTTTCTCAAGTTTGTGTGTTATACATATACATATATATGATGAGACCGCCTATTCTAATTCTTTTTTGAATCAAGGTTTAGAAAACTCATAGATGCATTGAACAATTCGGAACAAATTCCTCAAACTTCCGAAGAAGTATCTCGGCTGATCATCAATGCCCTCAAAGGGCATCCAAAGGCCGAAGTTGAGGAATTACTGAGTTTCTACGGTCTTCCTCTGCCACACACTATAGCTTGCACAAATAATGATAAAACCTCTAAATCCTGGGCTAAAGGAGTCAAACTTGAACTGCATACCTTACCTGTAAGAATACTCATACACTTGTTGTTTTGCTATTGTTAGTTGTTAGAATGCGTACAGGCACTTGTAAATTAGCCCATATATGAATATGACAAAATGATATGACTAACATCTCCCAAGTTTTGTCCAAATGGTTATATTGTTATATTATGAATAATCATACATATTTTGGTTTTGTCTCTAGGTTGATGCAAAAGCAGTGGCAGATGGTGATACCCTAACTGTTTATGTTAGGGCATCAGATCCCGAAGAAGTATATTTGATCCCACGCCATGTGCTGGAAGCAAATGGTAAAAGAAAACAAGCTCGAGCCTTGAGGAATTATGCAGTGGCCAATGCTCTTCACCAACAAATCATCGATTCTGGATATCGGTTGGGATTTCAATCTCTTAATTCTGAAAAATGTATGTTTCTCTTTTCCACTTGAATGACTTCTAATTAATAAAATTATATTCTATTTTACTGTCCGCCAGTGTGATCAAATTTCAAAACGAGGAAGTTCTTGCGCATAAGTATAGAATTCGTTTAAGGTAATAATAAAATTAAGAAACATTAAAGTAAAATTACAGCAAACATCTCTTATATTTTGAAATCTGGCACTGACATATCTCTCTTGAATAGAATGGTATTTTTAACCTTTTAGGTTATTCATTTATTAATGTTGTGCTGGAGTCTGGGTTGACACGTGTCCTAAATGAAATCAGGGGTATTGATGCACCAGAGAGTGAAATGCCATATGGCAAAGAAGCAAGAGAACAATTGACTAAGATGGTTGAAGGAAAATCTCTAAGGATCCTTCTTTACGAAACAGACTGTTATGGACGTTTTGTGGGAGATATCTATTGCGATAACATTTTTGTTCAGGAATTGATGTTGAAGAAGGGATGTGCATGGTATTACCCTCATTATGATAGCAGGGAGGAATTAAGAAAAGTAAGTAATGTTGATGCTAACATAATGCTACATAACCTCCCTATTAGAATTAAAAATGTTAATATTTTCAGTTACATCTGAACGCACGATGTAACATGTCAGCACTTCTTCTTGAAAATGTCCGCTTTAGGGTCCTATTACTGCCTACATTGAAGGGGGAGGGGAACAAATGACCCTTTGTAAGGGTATCATAAGTACCTTATCTCTTGACGCGTTTTAAAAACTGTGAGAGGTTACGAGGCCCTAAACAGACAATTTGAAAGTGAGATGCTGAGATGTTATATACTACAAATAAGATTAAGATACTAGAAGCACTAGAGAAATAATAGTGTGCTGGATGCGTCACAAATAAAATTAGGAAGGAGGATGCAACTGAAAAATACTATTAGAGTGCTGAATTGTAGTTTTCCCTTAAAAAACCTTTATATTTGTTGGCTTTGAATTTAACTCTGTTTTTAACCTTATAACTTTGCATTTGTAGTGGGAAAACGAAGCCAAAGTAAAGCAAGCTGGATTATGGGCGTTTTCCAACCCTGAGGAGCCATGGGAATGGAGAAAGAAGCAACGACGTGCAATTAAAACCATTTCACATCACAATCATAAAAAAGTTGCGCAACCTAAATTACAAATAATTCACAACTCCTGTACTGTGTTATTTTGAATTCAAAGGTTTACAAATATGTAATATGACTCGAGAAATTATATGTATATACACTGAAAAAATTCAGTTGAATCCTTTTCTTTTTTTCGGATGAAAATTTAGCAACACGTTACAATGTACTCAAATATTAACGTTAAAATTTGATCAGACGGCTTCTTCTGTAATGTTTTGACTTTAGAACCTCTTTCATTGTAAAGGCGCCATCCCCATTAAGCTTCAAATATTCTTTATATGGCGTCCAAATTTATTTGTCGCATCAAGTCCCTACTCAAAATTTTCTTGTTTCACGCCAGCCATAACTTGATCTCAATGTAACATCCTAGCCCTCGCTCTCGATATTTTTCATTTTGGGGCCCGTTACCCTTCACGTTCTTAAATTGTATCCGGCGTCCTAAAGTATATTTTTAGTAATACTCAATATTTTTAAGTAGTTTTTTGTGATTTTATTAACCTAAAGTATTTTTTTTTAATAGTACTTAGTATCATAAAGTAATTTTTTGTGCATTTAACACTCTAAAAGTGCATAATTGAAGTACTCAATATGAAGAAATTGTAAACCACCTCGTCCAAAAGGAGAACATCGTTCCAGCTCAAAAAAGAGTAGAACATCGTTCTAAAAACGAAATTGCCCTGTTGATGTTTAAATATTCTGGCCAAAAAGGAAAATGAAATCTTGATAATTATAAATTAAACTATTATCTTACTCATCAATATCGATTTAATATAAGTTTAGCATCAGTATTAATAGTATTATTTACCAGAATGATAATATTAATAGTATCAGTGTTAATGAAATAAAAAAATACAAATTTCAATCCTTCCATATGCATGGAAAATATATAAATTTTATGTGCGTGTACGCGTTTTTATATAAAAGATTTATAGCAATGCCATTTTTTTTTTCTTTCGACTGTTGCCATCGCCTGATGATGGACGTACGAGTCTTGTTTTAGGGGACGATAAGATTTATCCTATTTTATTATGACATAGACTTTTAAAGATGATTTAGTTACATGATTTATTATTTCAATGTTACAGACTTTAATGAGTTTTTTTTATACACTACAAACTTTAATGAGTTTGTTGGCAAAAAAAAGGTTAGTTAGAAATAAAACGATTCCAAGATTTTGATTTCCTTGCAAGAAAGTGTATAAAATGAAATGAAATGAAAATAGGTGGTTAATATTTAATAAAAAAAAAACTCCCTCCGGTCGTAAATATAAGATAAAGTTGACATTTTTAGAGAAATCAAGGAAGCTAATTAAATTACTGTAGATTATTTCTATTTTTTTTTTTCTCCAAACTAATTAGTTTGACTAATAAACTAATATATAATCTAAGGATGCACAACATACGATATGATTAAGTAACTTATTTAGTTTACCTAATTTCTCCAAAAAAGTCAACTTTATCTTATAATTGAGACCAGAGGTAGTATAATTTAAAAAATTCAAGTTGGATATATATATATGTGTGTGTGTGTGGTGTGTATGTATAAGTTTTGAGCTTCGTTTTCACGCATCTTCGTTCTTAAGCTTCGTTTTTGCGTATCTTCATTCATAAAGCTAGATCCAAGGTCTTCGTTTTTTCTTTTGGAATAGAAAACTTTTGGTCTAAAGAGATCAAGGGAAACAAACGGACAAAGGAACAAGCAATCATCTGGGAGAAAATATTTCTACAGGTATTATATGCAATAATCTCTTATTCATGTTTTTAGTTAATTCATATGTGCTTCTTTTGATTTAAAGTGTAAAGCATAATCCTTGAGATAATAACAGCCTGCGATGATTTGCATATGAAAAGGCATGATTCCACATAACTCTAAGTGAGTCATGTAATTAACACACACATAGAAGTTAAATCCAGCTGAAATAAATAAAACTGAAAGCAGATCTACGACACCTATGTTCTTTTCACAAGATTTAGAAATCCCAAATTAATTAGTTTGTTCCGATCTTATGATGATTTAAAGTTGAAAGCATAATTCTTAGCTTGAGATGCGGATTAAAAGCATATGATGATTAACATCTGTACTAACCATCATGAATCTTAGCATAAGATGATTAGCATAAACCCTGGCATGATGTAGATTAGAAAAATTTTAACATCTCAACATTTTGCTTATGTTTTTGTCCGCTTTGAAAGCTCATCCCTTCCGGCTTTAAAACACATCGAGAGGGGAGATTTCTAAATCCTTATAAAGAGTCTTTCGTTACTCTCCCCAATTGATGTGAAACTTCACAATCCACTCCTTGGAATCCAACATCCTCACTGACACATCAATCGAGCCTGGCTCTCATATCAATTGTAAAATCTCAGCGACTCACTCTCGATATATATTTTCCATTTTGGGCATCACCCATCACAGTTTTAAAACACATCTATTGTATATACCCAGAGTCTTATTTCGTTCCCCTCCCCGCTTCACATTTTCACGTAGTCTTTTTCACTAGATTCAGATGTCTCTAATTAGAACTTTAATAAAAGGACAAAACTTAAGTCAAGTTAATTACGTCATTTATTAAAAGCGTATGCCTGAATTTATATTTTTGATATTCTGAATGCATTTAATAAATATATTATAAGATGTTTTTATTATGTCATATTAGTATTTTAAAAAGATGATTTAGTTACTTGATTCTTTCATTTTAATGTTATAGACTTTAATATGAGTTAGTTAGAAAAGAAACGATTCCAAGATTTTGATTATTTCTTACCGGGAAAGTATATAAAGGAAAGAAATGAAAATATGTTGTTAATAATCTTTGTTTTCATTCGGGTGTAAAGATGGTACCCATATGTGTATAAATACATTACAATCCATTTCAGCATCATATCTACGTCTCCAAACTACTCTAGATTTCAGACTGATCTCTTTCAAGACTTAGAGGCAGCTCCCGCTTACCATCTCATCGGTCGTCGATCCTCATCTTAGAGGCAATGGCAACCGGAAGCGTTCAGATGTGCCATAACTTCCCCGGAAACTGTTTCATCTCTCAGCCTCCCACAGTTCATTATTTCGATCCATTTTCCTCTCATCATCTTTTATCAAAACCCATCAATGTTGTTGGCCAAGATCTCTTCTGGTATCATCAGACTTATCAGGTATATATAAAAACTTTGAAAACTTATCATGGATTATTCTGTGGAGAAACATAGGTCTTGTTTGATTTTCTTGCCCATAACACACACTAAAATTTTGTTATGTTTAATCTGATAGGAATCTTTGAGTTTCTTTGATCATCTTTGTCCACACCCCATACCATATGCAAATTACGAAACCCCTCCGTCCTTATTGCCTGAAGGAGTCGAACTTGAACTACACACCTTACCGGTGAGAACATTAATATTTTATTTTAGTATTGTTATTTTAATTTAATTATTCAAATTATAATTGTTAAATACTCCTACTTTTTTTTCAGGTTGATCCAAGAGCAGTGGCAGATGGGGATACTATAACCGTTTATGTTAATGCCTTAGAGGACCCCACACAAATTCCTTTGATCCCTCCTTATGTGTTTGAAGCACATCTTAGAAGAAATGAAGCTAAAGCCATGAGAAATTATGCAGAGGCTGATGCTCTTCAACAAATAATTAACAACTACGGATTCCGGTATAGGGATTTCTTGCAATCTTGTGGATTTCCCCCTGTTTTTCGTTCTTTTTTTTCTTTTTCCAAAAGGCTTGTTTGTGTTCTTTACCTGAATCCAGTTATAACAAAGTTCTCTTGTGTTATATTGCACAGTGTGATCAGGTTTGATAACGAGGAAGTTCTGGTGCGCAAATATAGAATTCGTTTGAGGTAATAATGAAATGTAAATTAGAGTAAATTACATTCATGATCTCTTTATTTTCTCTTAATTACAAAAGCATGGACTTTACAGTTCGATCGAATCTTGGTTATCGTCATCCGGTTTTAAATTGTTGATTTTTGTCTAGAGTCAAACATTGATCTGTGTTCTAAATGAAATCAGGGGCATTGATGCACCAGAAAGTGAAATGCCGTACGGTAAAGAAGCCACGGAAGAATTGACCAAGATTGTTGAAGGAAAATGCTTAAGGATCCTTGTTTATGAAATAGACTCTTACGGACGTCTTGTGGGAGATATCTACTGCGATAATAATACCTTTGTTCAGGTATATATTTTCTTACTCACATTTATATTGTACCTTTATTTATGTCTGACTAAAACACAAAATTCATATCTAAGTTTTCATGGTTCATTTCTTTATTTATTAATAAGGAATTAATGCTGAAGAAGGGATGTGCGTGGTATTACCCTCATTATGATAAGAGAGAGGAATTAAAAAATGTAAATAACATTTCATGCCAGCAATTAAAACATTTTAACTTTCTATTTGTTTGTTTTGAGTTTAATTTAAAAACTCTGTTTTAAGCTGATAATTAATAACTCCGCGTCGTTGCAGTGGGAAAACGAAGCTAAAGTGAGTCAAGTTGGATTATGGGCTTCTTCCGACCCTGAAGAGCCATGGGAATGGAGAAAGAATCAATGGAATATTGCAATTAACACCGTTCCACGTCACAATCGTAGAAAGAATATCCCACCCAGATTACAGAGACTTGCAAACAAGAAAAACAGAATTCACAAGTCCTGAACTATGTGGTTTTGAGTTCAATGATCCACAAATATGTAATATGACTAGAGAAATTATAGACCTGTGTGGAAAAATTTCAGTTGAATCCTTTTCTCTTCTATTGCTTATTGGTTACTAAAGTCTTTCCGTAAATACTTTATATCTTTACAATCATGTGGGGAGGGGAGAATGACACTTTAGAACCCGCTGGGAGAATTAATGTTCTGATAACGACTTGTTAAGAATTTTTTAGTAATATTTACATTTGAAAATTCTTAAAATAAATATTGACAATTTAGGTCATAACAGGATAAAACATTAATGTTATTCTTTTATAAGAATTTATAAAAGAAACATTTCCAGTATTTTGCTTTTCTACCGAGAGAGATCATACAAAAATGAAATGAAAATATATTTTTAATATTCAGTCAGTCTTTTTTCTATTCGGTTCCAGAATACATACATAATTACGTATATGTGTAAGTTCTGAGCTCCTTTTTACGCATCTTCGTTCTTGAGCTTCGTCTCTATGTATCTTCATTCATAAAGCAAGACCCATCAGATCAATTCAAATTTGTGGATGATCTTGATGAGTTGGGAGGTTAAAGAAACGTTGATGGAAAGAAACAGACAAATGTAATTACACTGGAGATAGCTCTAAAGTTTGTTTGATGAACTGGGAGGTGATGAGGAGAGAAAGTCCATCTAAAAAATAAACTCTTATAATTAGGGTAGAGATAGTTTTAGAGAGGCTTTTTTTTTTTTTGGATATTGTATGAACAAATTCAAGACTAATAAATAAGAAGATAAATCTGGAACCCTATCGCATCAAGTGATTTTGATTGCAATAACCTCTTGATTATAGAAACGGCGTGCATGTATTGCATATGTTTCCTTTTGAGACTATATTGATTTTAAAAACATGTAGTCAGAGAAATAAATTAAAAAATTCTGTATCATCACTGGACATAATTCACAAAAGTATGAAATTTTAGAGATTAATAGAGAATTTGTTTAAAGCATCCCGGAGGTGTATAGTTCAAAGATTAATAGCAAGGTTATCAAACCCGGACCACCCACTGAACCGTCTGGGGTACTAGGTCAAGAGCCAGTGGGTTAGAATGGAGTCAAACTAGAGTTGACCTGGGGCCAAACCGGTGAGAAAGTGAAAATTTCAGGATTATTAATATGAAATTCCAAAGAAAAAAATAATTTTTTTTTAAAAAAAAGGTGAAACTAGGTTGATGCGCCGACCGGACTGGACCGGTGTACATACTGGTTTGCTGGTTTTTGGGTTTAATTACTTGGATTTATGGAGTGTAATAGGATATACGTACCTGTTGATATTTAAATATCATGGCAAAAAAGAGAAAGAAAGTAGATATTTAGATAGCTGAATTAATGAGAATGAGGCCAAAATGAATTATCAACAATTTTTTTATAAACTAAAAAAGCATTAGTAATTCAGTACTAATATTATTTACTAAAATAAAAAATTAATATAATGAGTATCCATGTCATCATCATGATTCGTGAATAAAGAATATACTCCTCTGGTCCTTAATACATAAGACATATTTTCGAAGTTGATCTTGTTCCTAAATATAAGACATATAATTTACATACTTTTCAATCCTTTCTTAATTTACCTATATTGAAGCTTTCTCAACAATAATCAAGGAGAAGAAGGAATTAGGGCACTAAAGAAGATGACTGGGGTGTTTTATAAAGTACATGTGATATTAACTAACTTTCTTATTAATCTAATGAAATTAGATAAATATATCTTATATTAAGGACCGGAGGAGTATATTTCAATATTTCCGCGTGCATAAAGCTTCTTATGGGTGTGTCGTGTGTGTTTACATTTTTAGCTATGCGAATCTCTAATTAAATCAATCAACTAATTAATACTGAATAAAATGTAAATATGATAATATTCGGTAAAAATTGAGGGATAAATCCCTGTTTGACAAATTAATTGGAAAATGGGACATGAAGCATTTAGGCTTTTGAGAGTCAATAAGTGTGAGAGGTAAAAGAACAAATCACCCTAGAGGAAGCTCATTTTCAAATTATAGATGCTCATTTGCAAAACGTGGATACTTATTTGCCAAGTTTGGTAGCTTTCTACCACTTGAGATCTCCACTCTCACAGCCAGCAACCTTCTTTCCCAATGACCGTCAATTTTTTAACCCACCTTCTTACGCACTCCCTCCACCCCATCTCATCATATATCTGCCAATCTTCAAACTTCTTGCACCCCATTGCTAGGATCTTATCGTCATTTTCTTCATTGTCAATTTTGTCGCTGCGAACAAACTACCTTGTTCTTCTTGATCTATCGAAGTCATTGGCCTTAGTTAATTTGAAGAAGATGAAGAGAGTAAGACGCATAACCGTTCATCAAAGAGACCTGCTGCCATTCATTGAAGATCCATCTTTGTTGTTATCATCCCTGCTTGTCACCATCTGTGATGGAGAAAAATCTTGTTAATGAAGAAGGGGAAACCCATTGCCATTCAACGAAGACCAGTCGCTATTATGTGATTTTTGGATCTTGAATTTTAGAAAGCTGTATATTTCGTTTTATTTGTGCCTTTGTGGATTCAATAGTGTAGAGGGGATTTGATTGCTTTGCCTTTGTGTGGAAGGGGATCAATCTATTTTGCCTCTGATTTGTTGGTTCACATTTACTGGTTCGATTTCACGATGTTGTGGACTGGAGATTGGAGAAGAAGGTATTTTTTAAAATTTTTTAATGAGGCTATTTTTTTGCCATTTTTAAGAAGGGTAATTTGGTCCTTCCCCCCTCACATTTAGTGACATTCAAGAACTTGAATGTTTCAGGTCCCATTCCCAATTAACTTGTCAAATAGGGATTTATCCCCAATTTTTCCTAAGATTTATTCTATTTTATCATGGCATATTCAATTTTTAAAGATGATTGATTAGTTAATATTTTTTATGTCATTGTTATAGACGCTGATAAAATTTAGTTAGAAAGGAGACAATTTCAGGATTTTGATTTCCCTCCTAAAAAAGAAGATAAAGAGATGAAATGAAAAAAAATATTATTAATGTTCAAAAAAATGTATTAAAAAATTATAATTTAATGAATTCAGGTTGGATATAGGCAGTTCCTTGTAAAAAAAAAAAAAGTTGAATAGTTTTTTGGTAAAAAAAAAGTTCAATATAGGTAGTTAGATTTAGCAAGGATATAAATCATACTTTGAAATCTTATGTATTCCGTTACACAATACATATATATACACACACATGTCGGTGGCGCCGGTTTTGACTTCCTTTTTACGCATCTTCTCCATTTATGAATTAAGCAAGACTCATCGTTTGTAGATTTATCCTGGAAATCGAAGGCATGTGATACTTTTTTGGTGCAAGGGAACAATTAGGAGATACTACTCCTATAGGTATTATATATAATAATCACTTATTATTGTGTTCGTTCTTTTGATGATTTAAAGTTGAAAGCATAATCCTTTAGATGTAAATCTTAGCATAGGATGACCATAAACCTTGGCATAATTCAGATTAGAAAAATTGATAAATTGTAGCTCCTCACTTTCGATAGTATCAGTTTTGAGGCCGTCACCCACTAAATCGCGTGAGAGGAGAGTATCCAGACCCTTATAAGACATCTTTTGTTTCCTCTCTAGCTGATGTGAAGCTTCACAATTTACACATGTTGTTCCCTTTCGAGTTGATGTGAGAATTTACGATTCACCCCTTTAGGCCTACCATTCTCGCTGACACATCGAGAGGATTTTGGGGCCATCACCTCTCGCAGTCTTAAAATTTTGATATTCAATAAAACGATATGGCTCGCTCAATAACTTCATTAAAATTCATTAATTTAATAATAATTTAAATAATTCAAGTTGGATAGGTAGTTAGATTTATATATGTGTGTTAAATGATCACCTATATGGAATCTTTGTATCTATTCCGTTACAGATAGTATTTATTTGTGTATATATATTTCAGCTTCATACTTACCTATCTTACTTGATTGAGACTATCTCCAAACCTTGGCATAATTCAGATTAGAAAAATTGTAATATTGTAGCTCCTCGCTTTCGATAGTATCAGTTTTGAGGCCGTCACCCCCTAAATCGTGTGAGAGGGGAGTATTCATACCCTTATAAGGCATCTTTTGTTTGCTCTCTAGCTGATGTGAGACTTCACAATTTACAAATGTTGTTCCCTTTCGAGTTGATGTGAGAATTCACAATTCACCCCTTTAGGCCTAGCATTCTCGCTGACAGATAGAAAGGGTTTTCGGATCGTCACCTCTCACAGTCTTAAAATTTTGATATTCAATAAAACGATATGGCTCACTCAATAACTTCATTAAAATTCATTAATTTAATAATAATTTAAATAATTCAAGTTGGATAGGTAGTTAGATTTATATATGTGTGTTAAATGATCACCTATATGAAATCTTTGTATCTATTCCATTATAGAGAGTACTTATTTGTGTGTATATATTTCAGCTTCATACCTACCTATCTTACTTGATTGACAGTATCTCCAAACCATCTTTTTTATTTGAGAGCAGACTAATTCCTTTCAAGACTTAGAGCGCAGAGAGTTTTCACCCTCCCAAGAAAGTGCTTTTATTGAGACTGGAACTTGTGTAGAGGCCGATTATCATCTCAACCAATGGCCTTGTTTACGTATCTTCATTCAAGAAACAATACCCATTAGTTATCTCTCATCATCTTGGAGGCGATGGCAACCGGAACTGTTCTGAGATGTCATAACCCCCTCAGCAGTAGTTTCATGTCTAAGCCACAGCCTCCCACAATTCGTGATTTCCATTTATTTTCCTCTCAACATCTTTCATCAGAACCCGTCTATATTATCGGCCAAGATGTCTTCCGATTTTATCAGACTTTTCAGGTATATATATTGACGTAGAACTTTCAGCACTTTTTAAAAATTTACCATCGATTCCTATGACTGATGTTGGTTTTCTTTGTTAAGATTCCTGAAAAACTAAGAAAGCGTGTTTCGACATCGAATGCGACCCAGATTATGTGGTAATTATCTTGTCCATCGTCTTAGTGCCGTTGGTTTTCTCAAGTTTGTGTGTTATACATATACATATATATGATGAGACCGCTTATTCTAATTCTTTTTTGAATCAAGGTTTAGAAAACTCATAGATGCATTGAACAATTCAGAACAAATTCCTCAAACTTCCGAAGAAGTATCTCGGCTGATCATCAATGCCCTCAAAGGGCATCCAAAGGCCGAAGTTGAGGAATTACTGAGTTTCTACGGTCTTCCTCTGCCACACACTATAGCTTGCACAAATAATGATAAAACCTCTAAATCCTGGGCTAAAGGAGTCAAACTTGAACTGCATACCTTACCTGTAAGAATACTCATACACTTGTTGTTTTGCTATTGTTAGTTGTTAGAATGCGTACAGGCACTTGTAAATTAGCCCATATATGAATATGACAAAATGATATGACTAACATCTCCCAAGTTTTGTCCAAATGGTTATATTGTTATATTATGAATAATCATACATATTTTGGTTTTGTCTCTAGGTTGATGCAAAAGCAGTGGCAGATGGTGATACCCTAACTGTTTATGTTAGGGCATCAGATCCCGAAGAAGTATATTTGATCCCACGCCATGTGCTGGAAGCAAATGGTAAAAGAAAACAAGCTCGAGCCTTGAGGAATTATGCAGTGGCCAATGCTCTTCACCAACAAATCATCGATTCTGGATATCGGTTGGGATTTCAATCTCTTAATTCTGAAAAATGTATGTTTCTCTTTTCCACTTGAATGACTTCTAATTAATAAAATTATATTCTATTTTACTGTCCGCCAGTGTGATCAAATTTCAAAACGAGGAAGTTCTTGCGCATAAGTATAGAATTCGTTTAAGGTAATAATAAAATTAAGAAACATTAAAGTAAAATTACAGCAAACATCTCTTATATTTTGAAATATGGCACTGACATATCTCTCTTGAATAGAATGGTATTTTTAACCTATTAGGTTATTCATTTATTAATGTTGTGCTGGAGTCTGGGTTGACACGTGTCCTAAATGAAATCAGGGGTATTGATGCACCAGAGAGTGAAATGCCATATGGCAAAGAAGCAAGAGAACAATTGACTAAGATGGTTGAAGGAAAATCTCTAAGGATCCTTCTTTATGAAACAGACTGTTATGGACGTTTTGTGGGAGATATCTACTGCGATAACATTTTTGTTCAGGAATTGATGTTGAAGAAGGGGTGTGCATGGTATTACCCTCATTATGATAGCAGGGAGGAATTAAGAATAGTAAGTAATGTTGATGCTAACATAATGCTACATAACCTCCCTATTAGAATTAAAAATGTTAATATTTTCAGTTACATCTGAACGCACGATGTAACATGTCAGCACTTCTTCTTGAAAATGTCCGCTTTAGGGTCCTATTACTGCCTACATTGAAGGGGGAGGGGAACAAATGACCCTTTGTAAGGGTATCATAAGTACCTTATCTCTTGACGCGTTTTAAAAACTGTGAGAGGTTACGAGGCCCTAAACAGACAATTTGAAAGTGAGATGCTGAGATGTTATATACTACAAATAAGATTAAGATACTAGAAGCACTAGAGAAATAATAGTGTGCTGGATGCGTCACAAATAAAATTAGGAAGGAGGATGCAACTGAAAAATACTATTAGAGTGCTGAATTGTAGTTTTCCCTTAAAAAACCTTTATATTTGTTGGCTTTGAATTTAACTCTGTTTTTAACCTTATAACTTTGCATTTGTAGTGGGAAAACGAAGCCAAAGTAAAGCAAGCTGGATTATGGGCGTTTTCCAACCCTGAGGAGCCATGGGAATGGAGAAAGAAGCAACGACATGCAATTAAAACCATTTCACATCACAATCATAAAAAAGTTGCGCAACCTAAATTACAAATAATTCACAACTCCTGTACTGTGTTATTTTGAATTCAAAGGTTTACAAATATGTAATATGACTCGAGAAATTATATGTATATACACTGGAAAATTCAGTTGAATCCTTTTCTTTTTTTCGGATGAAAATTTAGCAACACGTTACAATGTACTCAAATATTAACGTTAAAATTTGATCAGATGGCTTCTTCTGCAATGTTTTGACTTTAGAACCTCTTTCATTGTAAAGGCGCCATCCCCATTAAGCTTCAAATATTCTTTATATGGCGTCCAAATTTATTTGTCGCATCAAGTCCCTACTCAAAATTTTCTTGTTTCACGCCAGCCATAACTTGATCTCAATGTAACATCCTAGCCCTCGCTCTCGATATTTTTCATTTTGGGGCCCGTTACCCTTCATGTTCTTAAATTGTATCCGGCGTCCTAAAGTATATTTTTAGTAATACTCAATATTTTTAAGTAGTTTTTTGTGATTTTATTAACCTAAAGTATTTTTTTTTAATAGTACTTAGTATCATAAAGTAATTTTTTGTGCATTTAACACTCTAAAAGTGCATAATTGAAGTACTCAATATGAAGAAATTGTAAACCACCTCGTCCAAAAGGAGAACATCGTTCCAGCTCAAAAAAGAGTAGAACATCGTTCTAAAAACGAAATTGCCCTGTTGATGTTTAAATATTCTGGCCAAAAAGGAAAATGAAATCTTGATAATTATAAATTAAACTATTATCTTACTCATCAATATCGATTTAATATAAGTTTAGCATCAGTATTAATAGTATTATTTACCAGAATGATAATATTAGTAGTATCAGTGTTAATGAAATAAAAAAATACAAATTTCAATCCTTCCATATGCATGGAAAATATATAAATTTTATGTGCGTGTACGCGTTTTTATATAAAAGATTTATAGCAATGCCATTTTTTTTTCTTTCGACTGTTGCCATCGCCTGATGATGGACGTACGAGTCTTGTTTTAGGGGACGATAAGATTTATCCTATTTTATTATGACATAGGCTTTTAAAGATGATTTAGTTACATGATTTATTATTTCAATGTTACAGACTTTAATGAGTTTTTTTTATACACTACAAACTTTAATGAGTTTGTTGGCAAAAACAAGGTTAGTTAGAAATAAAACGATTCCAAGATTTTGATTTCCTTGCAAGAAAGTGTATAAAATGAAATGAAATGAAAATAGGTGGTTAATATTTAATAAAAAAAAACTCCCTCCGGTCGTAAATATAAGATAAAGTTGACATTTTTAGAGAAATCAAGGAAGCTAATTAAATTACTGTAGATTATTTCTATTTTTATTTTTTTTCTCCAAACTAATTAGTTTGACTAATAAACTAATATATAATCTAAGGATATACAACATACGATATGATTAAGTAACTTATTTAGTTTCCCTAATTTCTCCAAAAAAGTCAATTTTATCTTATAATTGGGACCAGAGGTAGTATAATTTAAATAATTCAAGATGGATATAAGCAGTTAGATTTAGATTTAAATAATAATTCAAGTTGCATCGTATTAAATCTTTTTTCTGTTAGGTTAATTCCAGAATACGTATGTGTTTGTCGGTTAAAGTGAAGTTCGTTGAATGTCAAGAAATTGTAAACCGCATTGTCCAAAAGTAGAGAAAACAGTGCCTTCCAGTTCTAGAAATGAAGGTTCTTTTTGCAAATTGGCTTGTTGATACTTAAATATTCTGGGAAAAAAAGAAAAAGAGAAAGAAATCTTGATATTTAAAAATTTTAATGCTATCAGTATCCATTTCACTGTGATTCGTGAATAAAGAATATATATTTCAATCTTTCCGCATGTATCAAACAATGATTGATTAGTTAGTTATTTTTTTTTTATTTCAATGTTATAGACTTCAATATAAGTTAGTTTTTTTGTTGTTGCCAGAAATATAAGTTAGTTAGAAAAGAAACAATTCCAAAATTTTTCTTTCCTACCAAGAAAGTACATAAATATGGAAATGAAAATATTTTATTAATATTTAGTTAAGTCTTTTTTCCCCTATTCCGTTTGAGAATACGTACACCGACCTCTATATATATATGTGTGTGTGTGTGGTGTGTATGTATAAGTTTTGAGCTTCGTTTTCACACATCTTCGTTCTTAAGCTTCGTTTTTGCGTATCTTCATTCATAAAGCTAGATCCAAGGTCTTCATTTTTTCTTTTGGAATAGAAAACTTTTGGTCTAAAGAGATCAAGGGAAACAAACGGACAAAGAAACAAGCAATCATCTGGGAGAAAATATTTCTACAGGTATTATATGCAATAATCTCTTATTCATGTTTTTAGTTAATTCATATGTGCTTCTTTTGATTTAAAGTGTAAAGCATAATCCTTGAGATAATAACAGCCTGCGATGATTTGCATATGAAAAGGCATGATTCCACATAACTCTAAGTGAGTCATGTAATTAACACACACATAGAAGTTAAATCCAGCTGAAATAAATAAAACTGAAAGCAGATCTACGACACCTATGTTCTTTTCACAAGATTTAGAAATCCCAAATTAATTAGTTTGTTCCGATCTTATGATGATTTAAAGTTGAAAGCATAATTCTTAGCTTGAGATGCGGATTAAAAGCATATGATGATTAACATCTGTACTAACCATCGTGAATCTTAGCATAAGATGATTAGCATAAACCCTGGCATGATGTAGATTAGAAAAATTTTAACATCTCAACATTTTGCTTATGTTTTTGTCCGCTTTGAAAGCTCATCCCTTCCGGCTTTAAAACACATCGAGAGGGGAGATTTCTAAATCCTTATAAAGAGTCTTTCGTTACTCTCCCCAATTGATGTGAAACTTCACAATCCACTCCTTGGAATCCAACATCCTCACTGACACATCAATCGAGCCTGGCTCTCATATCAATTGTAAAATCTCAGCGACTCACTCTCGATATATATTTTCCATTTTGGGCATCACCCATCACAGTTTTAAAACACATCTATTGTATATACCCAGAGTCTAGACATTATAAGGTATCTTTCGTTCCCCTCCCCGCTTCACATTTTCACGTAGTCTTTTTCACTAGATTCAGATGTCTCTAATTAGAACTTTAATAAAAGGACAAAACTTAAGTCAAGTTAATTACGTCATTTATTAAAAGCGTATGCCTGAATTTATATTTTTGATATTCTGAATGCATTTAATAAATATACTATAAGATGTTTTTATTATGTCATATTAGTAATTTAAAAAGATGATTTAGTTACTTGATTCTTTCATTTTAATGTTATAGACTTTAATATGAGTTAGTTAGAAAAGAAACGATTCCAAGATTTTGATTATTTCTTACCGGGAAAGTATATAAAGGAAAGAAATGAAAATATGTTGTTAATAATCTTTGTTTTCATTCGGGTGTAAAGATGGTACCCATATGTGTATAAATACATTACAATCCATTTCAGCATCATATCTACGTCTCCAAACTACTCTAGATTTCAGACTGATCTCTTTCAAGACTTAGAGGCAGCTCCCGCTTACCATCTCATCGGTCGTCGATCCTCATCTTAGAGGCAATGGCAACCGGAAGCGTTCAGATGTGCCATAACTTCCCCGGAAACTGTTTCATCTCTCAGCCTCCCACAGTTCATTATTTCGATCCATTTTCCTCTCATCATCTTTTATCAAAACCCATCAATGTTGTTGGCCAAGATCTCTTCTGGTATCATCAGACTTATCAGGTATATATAAAAACTTTGAAAACTTATCATGGATTATTCTGTGGAGAAACATAGGTCTTGTTTGATTTTCTTGCCCATAACACACTAAAATTTTGTTATGTTTAATCTGATAGGAATCTTTGAGTTTCTTTGATCATCTTTGTCCACACCCAATACCATATGCAAATTACGAAACCCCTCCGTCCTTATTGCCTGAAGGAGTCGAACTTGAACTACACACCTTACCGGTGAGAACATTAATATTTTATTTTAGTATTGTTATTTTAATTTAATTATTCAAATTATAATTGTTAAATACTCCTACTTTTTTTTCAGGTTGATCCAAGAGCAGTGGCAGATGGGGATACTATAACCGTTTATGTTAATGCCTTAGAGGACCCCACACAAATTCCTTTGATCCCTCCTTATGTGTTTGAAGCACATCTTAGAAGAAATGAAGCTAAAGCCATGAGAAATTATGCAGAGGCTGATGCTCTTCAACAAATAATTAACAACTACGGATTCCGGTATAGGGATTTCTTGCAATCTTGTGGATTTCCCCCTGTTTTTCGTTCTTTTTTTTCTTTTTCCAAAAGGCTTGTTTGTGTTCTTTACCTGAATCCAGTTATAACAAAGTTCTCTTGTGTTATATTGCACAGTGTGATCAGGTTTGATAACGAGGAAGTTCTGGTGCGCAAATATAGAATTCGTTTGAGGTAATAATGAAATGTAAATTAGAGTAAATTACATTCATGATCTCTTTATTACAAAAGCATGGACTTTACAGTTCGATCGAATCTTGGTTATCGTCATCCGGTTTTAAATTGTTGATTTTTGTCTAGAGTCAAACATTGATCTGTGTTCTAAATGAAATCAGGGGCATTGATGCACCAGAAAGTGAAATGTCGTACGGTAAAGAAGCCACGGAAGAATTGACCAAGATTGTTGAAGGAAAATGCTTAAGGATCCTTGTTTATGAAATAGACTCTTACGGACGTCTTGTGGGAGATATCTACTGCGATAATAATACCTTTGTTCAGGTATATATTTTCTTACTCACATTTATATTGTACCTTTATTTATGTCTGACTAAAACACAAAATTCATATCTAAGTTTTCATGGTTCATTTCTTTATTTATTAATAAGGAATTAATGCTGAAGAAGGGATGTGCGTGGTATTACCCTCATTATGATAAGAGAGAGGAATTAAAAAATGTAAATAACGTTTCATGCCAGCAATTAAAACATTTTAACTTTCTCTTGGTTTGTTTTGAGTTTAATTTAAAAACTCTGTTTTAAGCTGATAATTAATAACTCCGCGTCGTTGCAGTGGGAAAACGAAGCTAAAGTGAGTCAAGTTGGATTATGGGCTTCTTCCGACCCTGAAGAGCCATGGGAATGGAGAAAGAATCAACGGAATATTGCAATTAACACCGTTCCACGTCACAATTGTAGAAAGAATATCCCACCCAGATTACAGAGACTAGCAAACAAGAAAAACAGAATTCACAAGTCCTGAACTATGTGGTTTTGAGTTCAATGATCCACAAATATGTAATATGACTAGAGAAATTATAGACCTGTGTGGAAAAATTTCAGTTGAATCCTTTTCTCTTCTATTGCTTATTGGTTACTAAAATCTTTCCGTAAATACTTTATATCTTTACAATCATGTGGGGAGGGGAGAATGACACTTTAGAACCCGCTGGGAAAATTAATGTTCCGATAACGACTTGTTAAGAATTTTTTAGTAATATTTACATTTGAAAATTCTTAAAATAAATATTGACAATTTAGGTCATAACAGGATAAAACATTAATGTTATTCTTTTATAAGAATTTATAAAAGAAACATTTCCAGTATTTTGCTTTTCTACCGAGAGAGATCATACAAAAATGAAATGAAAATATATTTTTAATATTCAGTCAGTCTTTTTTCTATTCGGTTCCAGAATACATACATAATTACGTATATGTGTAAGTTCTGAGCTCCTTTTTACGCATCTTCGTTCTTGAGCTTCGTCTCTATGTATCTTCATTCATAAAGCAAGACCCATCAGATCAATTCAAATTTGTGGATGATCTTGATGAGTTGGGAGGTTAAAGAAACGTTGATGGAAAGAAACAGACAAATGTAATTACACTGGAGATAGCTCTAAAGTTTGTTTGATGAACTGGGAGGTGATGAGGAGAGAAAGTCCATCTAAAAAATAAACTCTTATAATTAGGGTAGAGATAGTTTTAGAGAGGCTTCTTTTTTTTTTTGGATATTGTATGAACAAATTCAAGACTAATAAATAAGAAGATAAATCTTGAACCCTATCGCATCAAGGGATTTTGATTGCAATAACCTCTTGATTATAGAAACTGCGTGCATGTATTGCATATGTTTCCTTTTGAGACTATATTGATTTTAAAAACATGTAGTCAGAGAAATAAATTAAAAAATTCTGTATCATCACTGGACATAATTCACAAAAGTATGAAAGTTTAGAGATTAATAGAGAATTTGTTTAAAGCATCCTGGAGGTGTATAGTACAAAGATTAATAGCAAGGTTATCAAACCCGGACCACCCACTGAACCGTCTGGGGTACTAGGTTAAGGGCCAGTGGGTTAGAATGGAGTCAAACTAGAGTTGACCTGGGGCCAAACCGGTGAGAAAGTGAAAATTTCAGGATTATTAATATGAAATTCCAAATAAAAAAATAAATTTTTTTTTAAAAAGGTGAAACCGGGTTGATGCGCCGACCGGACTGGACCGGTGTACATACTGGTTTGCTGGTTTTTGGGTTTAATTACTTGGATTTATGGAGTGTAATAGGATATACGTACCTGTTGATATTTAAATATCATGGCAAAAAAGAGAAAGAAAGTAGATATTTAGATAGCTGAATTAATGAGAATGAGGCCAAAATGAATTATCAACAATTTTTTTATAAACTAAAAAAGCATTAGTAATTCAGTACTAATATTATTTACTAAAATAAAAAATTAATATAATGAGTATCCATGTCATCATCATGATTCGTGAATAAAGAATATACTCCTCTGGTCCTTAATACATAAGACATATTTTCGAAGTTGATCTTTTTCCTAAATATAAGACATATAATTTACATACTTTTCAATCCTTTCTTAATTTACCTATATTGAAGCTTTCTCAACAATAATCAAGGAGAAGAAGGAATTAGGGCACTAAAGAAGATGACTGGGGTGTTTTATAAAGTACATGTGATATTAACTAACTTTCTTATTAATCTAATGAAATTAGATAAATATATCTTATATTAAGGACCGGAGGAGTATATTTCAATATTTCCGCGTGCATAAAGCTTCTTATGGGTGTGTCGTGTGTGTTTACATTTTTAGCTATGCGAATCTCTAATTAAATCAATCAACTAATTAATACTGAATAAAATGTAAATATGATAATATTCGGTAAAAATTGAGGGATAAATCCCTGTTTGACAAATTAATTGGAAAATGGGACATGAAGCATTTAGGCTTTTGAGAGTCAATAAGTGTGAGAGGTAAAAGAACAAATCACCCTAGAGGAAGCTCATTTTCAAATTATAGATGCTCATTTGCAAAACGTGGATACTTATTTGCCAAGTTTGGTAGCTTTCTACCACTTGAGATCTCCACTCTCACAGCCAGCAACCTTCTTTCCCAATGACCGTCAATTTTTTAACCCACCTTCTTACGCACTCCCTCCACCCCATCTCATCATATATCTGCCAATCTTCAAACTTCTTGCACCCCATTGCTAGGATCTTATCGTCATTTTCTTCATTGTCAATTTTGTCGCTGCGAACAAACTACCTTGTTCTTCTTGATCTATCGAAGTCATTGGCCTTAGTTAATTTGAAGAAGATGAAGAGAGTAAGACGCATAACCGTTCATCAAAGAGACCTGCTGCCATTCATTGAAGATCCATCTTTGTTGTTATCATCCCTGCTTGTCACCATCTGTGATGGAGAAAAATCTTGTTAATGAAGAAGGGGAAACCCATTGCCATTCAACGAAGACCAGTCGCTATTATGTGATTTTTGGATCTTGAATTTTAGAAAGCTGTATATTTCGTTTTATTTGTGCCTTTGTGGATTCAATAGTGTAGAGGGGATTTGATTGCTTTGCCTTTGTGTGGAAGGGGATCAATCTATTTTGCCTCTGATTTGTTGGTTCACATTTACTGGTTCGATTTCACGATGTTGTGGACTGGAGATTGGAGAAGAAGGTATTTTTTAAAATTTTTTAATGAGGCTATTTTTTTGCCATTTTTAAGAAGGGTAATTTGGTCCTTCCCCCCTCACATTTAGTGACATTCAAGAACTTGAATGTTTCAGGTCCCATTCCCAATTAACTTGTCAAATAGGGATTTATCCCCAATTTTTCCTAAGATTTATTCTATTTTATCATGGCATATTCAATTTTTAAAGATGATTGATTAGTTAATATTTTTTATGTCATTGTTATAGACGCTGATAAAATTTAGTTAGAAAGGAGACAATTTCAGGATTTTGATTTCCCTCCTAAAAAAGAAGATAAAGAGATGAAATGAAAAAAAATATTATTAATGTTCAAAAAAATGTATTAAAAAATTATAATTTAATGAATTCAGGTTGGATATAGGCAGTTCCTTGTAAAAAAAAAAAAAGTTGAATAGTTTTTTGGTAAAAAAAAAGTTCAATATAGGTAGTTAGATTTAGCAAGGATATAAATCATACTTTGAAATCTTATGTATTCCGTTACACAATACATATATATACACACACATGTCGGTGGCGCCGGTTTTGACTTCCTTTTTACGCATCTTCTCCATTTATGAATTAAGCAAGACTCATCGTTTGTAGATTTATCCTGGAAATCGAAGGCATGTGATACTTTTTTGGTGCAAGGGAACAATTAGGAGATACTACTCCTATAGGTATTATATATAATAATCACTTATTATTGTGTTCGTTCTTTTGATGATTTAAAGTTGAAAGCATAATCCTTTAGATGTAAATCTTAGCATAGGATGACCATAAACCTTGGCATAATTCAGATTAGAAAAATTGATATATTGTAGCTCCTCACTTTCGATAGTATCAGTTTTGAGGCCGTCACCCACTAAATCGCGTGAGAGGAGAGTATCCAGACCCTTATAAGACATCTTTTGTTTCCTCTCTAGCTGATGTGAAGCTTCACAATTTACACATGTTGTTCCCTTTCGAGTTGATGTGAGAATTTACGATTCACCCCTTTAGGCCTAGCATTCTCGCTGACACATCGAGAGGATTTTGGGGCCATCACCTCTCGCAGTCTTAAAATTTTGATATTCAATAAAACGATATGGCTCGCTCAATAACTTCATTAAAATTCATTAATTTAATAATAATTTAAATAATTCAAGTTGGATAGGTAGTTAGATTTATATATGTGTGTTAAATGATCACCTATATGGAATCTTTGTATCTATTCCGTTACAGATAGTATTTATTTGTGTATATATATTTCAGCTTCATACCTACCTATCTTACTTGATTGAGACTATCTCCAAACCTTGGCATAATTCAGATTAGAAAAATTGTAATATTGTAGCTCCTCGCTTTCGATAGTATCAGTTTTGAGGCCGTCACCCCCTAAATCGTGTGAGAGGGGAGTATTCATACCCTTATAAGGCATCTTTTGTTTGCTCTCTAGCTGATGTGAGACTTCACAATTTACAAATGTTGTTCCCTTTCGAGTTGATGTGAGAATTCACAATTCACCCCTTTAGGCCTAGCATTCTCGCTGACAGATAGAAAGGGTTTTCGGATCGTCACCTCTCACAGTCTTAAAATTTTGATATTCAATAAAACGATATGGCTCACTCAATAACTTCATTAAAATTCATTAATTTAATAATAATTTAAATAATTCAAGTTGGATAGGTAGTTAGATTTATATATGTGTGTTAAATGATCACCTATATGAAATCTTTGTATCTGTTCCATTATAGAGAGTACTTATTTGTGTGTATATATTTCAGCTTCATACCTACCTATCTTACTTGATTGACAGTATCTCCAAACCATCTTTTTTATTTGAGAGCAGACTAATTCCTTTCAAGACTTAGAGCGCAGAGAGTTTTAACCCTCCCATGAAAGTGCTTTTATTGAGACTGGAACTTGTGTAGAGGCCGATTATCATCTCAACCAACGGCCTTGTTTACGTATCTTCATTCAAGAAACAATACCCATTAGTTATCTCTCATCATCTTGGAGGCGATGGCAACCGGAACTGTTCTGAGATGTCATAACCCCCTCAGCAGTAGTTTCATGTCTAAGCCACAGCCTCCCACAATTCGTGATTTCCATTCATTTTCCTCTCAACATCTTTCATCAGAACCCGTCTATATTATCGGCCAAGATGTCTTCCGATTTTATCAGACTTTTCAGGTATATATATTGACGTAGAACTTTCAGCACTTTTTAAAAATTTACCATCGATTCCTATGACTGATGTTGGTTTTCTTTGTTAAGATTCCTGAAAAACTAAGAAAGCGTGTTTCGACATCGAATGCGACCCAGATTATGTGGTAATTATCTTGTCCATCGTCTTAGTGCCATTGGTTTTCTCAAGTTTGTGTGTTATACATATACATATATATGATGAGACCGCTTATTCTAATTCTTTTTTGAATCAAGGTTTAGAAAACTCATAGATGCATTGAACAATTCAGAACAAATTCCTCAAACTTCCGAAGAAGTATCTCGGCTGATCATCAATGCCCTCAAAGGGCATCCAAAGGCCGAAGTTGAGGAATTACTGAGTTTCTACGGTCTTCCTCTGCCACACACTATAGCTTGCACAAATAATGATAAAACCTCTAAATCCTGGGCTAAAGGAGTCAAACTTGAACTGCATACCTTACCTGTAAGAATACTCATACACTTGTTGTTTTGCTATTGTTAGTTGTTAGAATGCGTACAGGCACTTGTAAATTAGCCCATATATGAATATGACAAAATGATATGACTAACATCTCCCAAGTTTTGTCCAAATGGTTATATTGTTATATTATGAATAATCATACATATTTTGGTTTTGTCTCTAGGTTGATGCAAAAGCAGTGGCAGATGGTGATACCCTAACTGTTTATGTTAGGGCATCAGATCCCGAAGAAGTATATTTGATCCCACGCCATGTGCTGGAAGCAAATGGTAAAAGAAAACAAGCTCGAGCCTTGAGGAATTATGCAGTGGCCAATGCTCTTCGCCAACAAATCATCGATTCTGATATCGGTTGGGATTTCAATCTCTTAATTCTGAAAAATGTATGTTTCTCTTTTCCACTTGAATGACTTCTAATTAATAAAATTATATTCTATTTTACTGTCCGCCAGTGTGATCAAATTTCAAAACGAGGAAGTTCTTGCGCATAAGTATAGAATTCGTTTAAGGTAATAATAAAATTAAGAAACATTAAAGTAAAATTACAGCAAACATCTCTTATATTTTGAAATCTGGCACTGACATATCTCTCTTGAATAGAATGGTATTTTTAACCTTTTAGGTTATTCATTTATTAATGTTGTGCTGGAGTCTGGGTTGACACGTGTCCTAAATGAAATCAGGGGTATTGATGCACCAGAGAGTGAAATGCCATATGGCAAAGAAGCAAGAGAACAATTGACTAAGATGGTTGAAGGAAAATCTCTAAGGATCCTTCTTTACGAAACAGACTGTTATGGACGTTTTGTGGGAGATATCTACTGCGATAACATTTTTGTTCAGGAATTGATGTTGAAGAAGGGGTGTGCATGGTATTACCCTCATTATGATAGCAGGGAGGAATTAAGAAAAGTAAGTAATGTTGATGCTAACATAATGCTACATAACCTCCCTATTAGAATTAAAAATGTTAATATTTTCAGTTACATCTGAACGCACGATGTAACATGTCAGCACTTCGTCTTGAAAATGTCCGCTTTAGGGTCCTATTACTGCCTACATTGAAGGGGGAGGGGAACAAATGACCCTTTGTAAGGGTATCATAAGTACCTTATCTCTTGACGCGTTGTAAAAACTGTGAGAGGTTACGAGGCCCTAAACAGACAATTTGAAAGTGAGATGCTGAGATGTTATATACTACAAATAAGATTAAGATACTAGAAGCACTAGAGAAATAATAGTGTGCTGGATGCGTCACAAATAAAATTAGGAAGGAGGATGCAACTGAAAAATACTATTAGAGTGCTGAATTGTAGTTTTCCCTTAAAAAACCTTTATATTTGTTGGCTTTGAATTTAACTCTGTTTTTAACCTTATAACTTTGAATTTGTAGTGGGAAAACGAAGCCAAAGTAAAGCAAGCTGGATTATGGGCGTTTTCCAACCCTGAGGAGCCATGGGAATGGAGAAAGAAGCAACGACGTGCAATTAAAACCATTTCACATCACAATCATAAAAAAGTTGCGCAACCTAAATTACAAATAATTCACAACTCCTGTACTGTGTTATTTTGAATTCAAAGGTTTACAAATATGTAATATGACTCGAGAAATTATATGTATATACACTGAAAAAATTCAGTTGAATCCTTTTCTTTTTTTCGGATGAAAATTTAGCAACACGTTACAATGTACTCAAATATTAACGTTAAAATTTGATCAGACGGCTTCTTCTGCAATGTTTTGACTTTAGAACCTCTTTCATTGTAAAGGCGCCATCCCCATTAAGCTTCAAATATTCTTTATATGGCGTCCAAATTTATTTGTCGCATCAAGTCCCTACTCAAAATTTTCTTGTTTCACGCCAGCCATAACTTGATCTCAATGTAACATCCTAGCCCTCGCTCTCGATATTTTTCATTTTGGGGCCCGTTACCCTTCATGTTCTTAAATTGTATCCGGCGTCCTAAAGTATATTTTTAGTAATACTCAATATTTTTAAGTAGTTTTTTGTGATTTTATTAACCTAAAGTATTTTTTTTTAATAGTACTTAGTATCATAAAGTAATTTTTTGTGCATTTAACACTCTAAAAGTGCATAATTGAAGTACTCAATATGAAGAAATTGTAAACCACCTCGTCCAAAAGGAGAACATCGTTCCATCTCAAAAAAGAGTAGAACATCGTTCTAAAAACGAAATTGCCCTGTTGATGTTTAAATATTCTGGCCAAAAAGGAAAATGAAATCTTGATAATTATAAATTAAACTATTATCTTACTCATCAATATCGATTTAATATAAGTTTAGCATCAGTATTAATAGTATTATTTACCAGAATGATAATATTAGTAGTATCAGTGTTAATGAAATAAAAAAATACAAATTTCAATCCTTCCATATGCATGGAAAATATATAAATTTTATGTGCGTGTACGCGTTTTTATATAAAAGATTTATAGCAATGCCATTTTTTTTTCTTTCGACTGTTGCCATCGCCTGATGATGGACGTACGAGTCTTGTTTTAGGGGACGATAAGATTTATCCTATTTTATTATGACATAGGCTTTTAAAGATGATTTAGTTACATGATTTATTATTTCAATGTTACAGACTTTAATGAGTTTTTTTTATACACTACAAACTTTAATGAGTTTGTTGGCAAAAACAAGGTTAGTTAGAAATAAAACGATTCCAAGATTTTGATTTCCTTGCAAGAAAGTGTATAAAATGAAATGAAATGAAAATAGGTGGTTAATATTTAATAAAAAAAAACTCCCTCCGGTCGTAAATATAAGATAAAGTTGACATTTTTAGAGAAATCAAGGAAGCTAATTAAATTACTGTAGATTATTTCTATTTTTATTTTTTTTCTCCAAACTAATTAGTTTGACTAATAAACTAATATATAATCTAAGGATATACAACATACGATATGATTAAGTAACTTATTTAGTTTCCCTAATTTCTCCAAAAAAGTCAATTTTATCTTATAATTGGGACCAGAGGTAGTATAATTTAAATAATTCAAGATGGATATAAGCAGTTAGATTTAGATTTAAATAATAATTCAAGTTGCATCGTATTAAATCTTTTTTCTGTTAGGTTAATTCCAGAATACGTATGTGTTTGTCGGTTAAAGTGAAGTTCGTTGAATGTCAAGAAATTGTAAACCGCATTGTCCAAAAGTAGAGAAAACAGTGCCTTCCAGTTCTAGAAATGAAGGTTCTTTTTGCAAATTGGCTTGTTGATACTTAAATATTCTGGGAAAAAAAGAAAAAGAGAAAGAAATCTTGATATTTAAAAATTTTAATGCTATCAGTATCCATTTCACTGTGATTCGTGAATAAAGAATATATATTTCAATCTTTCCGCATGTATCAAACAATGATTGATTAGTTAGTTATTTTTTTTTTATTTCAATGTTATAGACTTCAATATAAGTTAGTTTTTTTGTTGTTGCCAGAAATATAAGTTAGTTAGAAAAGAAACAATTCCAAAATTTTTCTTTCCTACCAAGAAAGTACATAAATATGGAAATGAAAATATTTTATTAATATTTAGTTAAGTCTTTTTTCCCCTATTCCGTTTGAGAATACGTACACCGACCTCTATATATATATATGTGTGTGTGTGGTGTGTATGTATAAGTTTTGAGCTTCGTTTTCACACATCTTCGTTCTTAAGCTTCGTTTTTGCGTATCTTCATTCATAAAGCTAGATCCAAGGTCTTCATTTTTTCTTTTGGAATAGAAAACTTTTGGTCTAAAGAGATCAAGGGAAACAAACGGACAAAGAAACAAGCAATCATCTGGGAGAAAATATTTCTACAGGTATTATATGCAATAATCTCTTATTCATGTTTTTAGTTAATTCATATGTGCTTCTTTTGATTTAAAGTGTAAAGCATAATCCTTGAGATAATAACAGCCTGCGATGATTTGCATATGAAAAGGCATGATTCCACATAACTCTAAGTGAGTCATGTAATTAACACACACATAGAAGTTAAATCCAGCTGAAATAAATAAAACTGAAAGCAGATCTACGACACCTATGTTCTTTTCACAAGATTTAGAAATCCCAAATTAATTAGTTTGTTCCGATCTTATGATGATTTAAAGTTGAAAGCATAATTCTTAGCTTGAGATGCGGATTAAAAGCATATGATGATTAACATCTGTACTAACCATCGTGAATCTTAGCATAAGATGATTAGCATAAACCCTGGCATGATGTAGATTAGAAAAATTTTAACATCTCAACATTTTGCTTATGTTTTTGTCCGCTTTGAAAGCTCATCCCTTCCGGCTTTAAAACACATCGAGAGGGGAGATTTCTAAATCCTTATAAAGAGTCTTTCGTTACTCTCCCCAATTGATGTGAAACTTCACAATCCACTCCTTGGAATCCAACATCCTCACTGACACATCAATCGAGCCTGGCTCTCATATCAATTGTAAAATCTCAGCGACTCACTCTCGATATATATTTTCCATTTTGGGCATCACCCATCAGTTTTAAAACACATCTATTGTAATGTGAGCTACAAAATTGTCAGCAAAGTTATTGCTAACCGTTTTAAAGGTGTCATGAATCATCTGGTTGCTGAAAACCAATGTAGCTTTATAACTGGAAGACAGGGTGTGGATAATATCATTATTGCCCAGAAAGCAATCCATACCATGCGTTTTAAGAAAGGTGTTAAGGGGTTCATTGCTGTGAAAGTAGATATGGAAAAGGCTTTCGATAGACTGGACTGGCGCTTCCTTGAATTCACTCTTCACAGCCTGGGCTTGGGAGCTGATTTTGTGAAGCTAATTATGTCTTGTGTTTCATCCCCTTCAATGAGGATTATCTGGAATGGAATTGCTTCCGAACGCTTCCGCCCCTCTAGAGGGGTAAGACAGGGTGACCCTCTTAGCCCATTCCTGTTTGTCCTTTGTATGGAGCTGCTCGGTCAACTTATCCATCAAGAAGTTGAAATGGAGAACTGGCACCCTTTAAAATTGAGCTCTTCTGGTCCCAAAATTTCCCATCTTTTCTTCGCCGACGATCTTATTCTTTTCGGGGAAGCTTCTAATGATCAGATGGTTGAAATCCGTGATGTCATGGCTCTTTTCTGTCGTGTCTCTGGTCACAGGATTAATCTGAGCAAGTCTAAAATGTTCGTTTCTAGAAACGTCCATTTTAACAGGGCATATGAAATGAGTCAGATTGTTGGAGTTGGATTGACGGCGGACCTTGGAAAATATCTAGGAGTGCCTCTATTGCACAAAAGGATGGTTAAGAGAACTTTTGCTCCGCTACTACAAAGGGTGAAATTGAAGTTGGCAAACTGGAAAGGTAAATTCCTCAGTATGGCTGGTCGCACGACTCTTATCAAGTCGGTCCTTTCGGCTATCCCGCAATACCAGATGCAATCTACTCTTGTCCCGAAAGGGGTGCTATCAGCAATTGAAAAGCTCAGCCGTGACTTCTTTTGGAATCAGCATGAGGATTCCAAAAAGTTGCATCTGCTTTCTTGGGACGTTCTTAAACAAAGGAAGAGCGAGGGTGGCTTGGGAATAAAAGACTTACATTGCCAAAATAAAGCTTTCCTTATGAAGTTGTGCTGGTGCTTAATAAAAAATCCAGATGCCTTTTGGGTTAGATGTCTACGTTCAAAATACTCATGTGGATCTCCTACTGACCTCCTGATCCAGAGGCGGCGCAAGCAATCCGCTGTTTGGAGTGGAATTGTGGCTGTCTGGGAAGACTTCAAGAATGGACTTGGCAAATGTCTGAAAAGCGGCCGGAATACGTTAGCTTGGAAAGATTGCTGGTCCCCTGTTGATCAGCCTCTCGAATTCCTTATTGACAAAAACCTTCACTTAGTCGATAAGAGCGCCTCTGTGCGCTCTTTCACGACTCCTTCGGGTCATTGGGATAGAGCTAAATGGGCTTCTTTCCTTCCTATCTGGGTGGTGGATAAAATAATGTTGGTATCCCCACCGATAGGAAACGAAGATGATAGGGTTTGCTGGAGGAATGCTACTGATGGGAATTTCAGCGTACGATCAGCGTATGATGCTATCTATCATCAGCACAGCCTTAGGGTCCAACATCACTGGCGGTCTCTATGGCACTGGGGAATCCCTGAAAGAGTCAAAATCTTCTTGTGGCAAGTTTTCCATAACAGGCTTCCGACTAACGAGCTAAGAGCAAGACATAATCCGAGCGTTTCAAACACCTGTCCGTTTCAGTGTGATAGTGAGGAGAGTGCCCTTCACATGCTGAGAGATTGTGAGCATGCTTAGAGAGTTTGGTCAGCTTTAACTAACCCTCTATATTATAGTATATTTTTCTCTGGTAATTTGCAGGACTGGCTCAATTTGAATCTACACCAATCACCAGGGAACAACAAGATGGCGAGATGGCAATGGCATAAAGTTTTCAGCTACACATGCTGGCTCCTTTGGAAGAACCGTTGCAGCCAAGCCTTTGATGGGGTATCAGACAATCCAAAAGGCATAATCCACATATGTCTATACCATCTCTCGGAAGGGGTGGAGAATGGCAGGTATCACCATCAGATATTCCAAATTCCAGAACGGGGCCTTCTTCATTGGCATCCCCCGGATCAGGGATTTCATCGTCTTGATGTAGATGGCTCGGTAATCAGGGACGGTCAGGCTGCTTGCGGAGGTGTTATCAGGGATCACCAAGGTACCTGGATTCGCGGATTCCAACAGAAGTTAGGTCATACCTTCCCAACTTCTGCCGAAATCCACGCAATCCATCGAGGTCTTCTACTGTGTAGAAAGATGGGGCTTAAGAAAATCAAGTTATTCACAGACTCAATACAGGCAATCCACCTGTTATCCGCTCATTGTGATCCTGATCATCCTTTGTATGAGGTTATTCTGGATACCAGATCTCTCGTTTACAGCGACTGGGAGCTGGAAATTTCACACACTCATAGGGAGAGCATTCGTTGTGCAGACTACCTGGCAGGAACGGCGCATGGGGTTCCCGAAGAATACGTGGAATTAGGACTTCCACCGATGGAATGTATACGTCTTTTTGCTTTGGATCGTGGATTATTACTGCATGATCACTTAATAGGATCTAGCCTATAAAGTTGTCATCTACAAGCTTTGTTTGCCCTTGTAACAAAAAAAAAAAAACAACACATCTAATGTATATACCCAGAGTCTAGACATTATAAGGTATCTTTCGTTCCCCTCCCCGCTTCACATTTTCACGTAGTCTTTTTCACTAGATTCAGATGTCTCTAATTAGAACTTTAATAAAAGGACAAAACTTAAGTCAAGTTAATTACGTCATTTATTAAAAGCGTATGCCTGAATTTATATTTTTGATATTCTGAATGCATTTAATAAATATATTATAAGATGTTTTTATTATGTCATATTAGTATTTTAAAAAGATGATTTAGTTACTTGATTCTTTCATTTTAATGTTATAGACTTTAATATGAGTTAGTTAGAAAAGAAACGATTCCAAGATTTTGATTATTTCTTACCGGGAAAGTATATAAAGGAAAGAAATGAAAATATGTTGTTAATAATCTTTGTTTTCATTCGGGTGTAAAGATGGTACCCATATGTGTATAAATACATTACAATCCATTTCAGCATCATATCTACGTCTCCAAACTACTCTAGATTTCAGACTGATCTCTTTCAAGACTTAGAGGCAGCTCCCGCTTACCATCTCATCGGTCGTCGATCCTCATCTTAGAGGCAATGGCAACCGGAAGCGTTCTGATGTGCCATAACTTCCCCGGAAACTGTTTCATCTCTCAGCCTCCCACAGTTCATTATTTCGATCCATTTTCCTCTCATCATCTTTTATCAAAACCCATCAATGTTGTTGGCCAAGATCTCTTCTGGTATCATCAGACTTATCAGGTATATATAAAAACATTGAAAATTATCATGGATTATTCTGTGGAGAAACATAGGTCTTGTTTGATTTTCTTGCCCATAACACACACTAAAATTTTGTTATGTTTAATCTAATAGGAATCTTTGAGTTTCTTTGATCATCTTTGTCCACACCCCATACCATATGCAAATTACGAAACCCCTCCGTCCTTATTGCCTGAAGGAGTCGAACTTGAACTACACACCTTACCGGTGAGAACATTAATATTTTATTTTAGTATTGTTATTTTAATTTAATTATTCAAATTATAATTGTTAAATACTCCTACTTTTTTTTCAGGTTGATCCAAGAGCAGTGGCAGATGGGGATACTATAACCGTTTATGTTAATGCCTTAGAGGACCCCACACAAATTCCTTTGATCCCTCCTTATGTGTTTGAAGCACATCTTAGAAGAAATGAAGCTAAAGCCATGAGAAATTATGCAGAGGCTGATGCTCTTCAACAAATAATTAACAACTACGGATTCCGGTATAGGGATTTCTTGCAATCTTGTGGATTTCCCCCTGTTTTTCGTTCTTTTTTTTCTTTTTCCAAAAGGCTTGTTTGTGTTCTTTACCTGAATCCAGTTATAACAAAGTTCTCTTGTGTTATATTGCACAGTGTGATCAGGTTTGATAACGAGGAAGTTCTGGTGCGCAAATATAGAATTCGTTTGAGGTAATAATGAAATGTAAATTAGAGTAAATTACATTCATGATCTCTTTATTTTCTCTTAATTACAAAAGCATGGACTTTACAGTTCGATCGAATCTTGGTTATCGTCATCCCGTTTTAAATTGTTGATTTTTGTCTAGAGTCAAACATTGATCTGTGTTCTAAATGAAATCAGGGGCATTGATGCACCAGAAAGTGAAATGCCGTACGGTAAAGAAGCCACGGAAGAATTGACCAAGATTGTTGAAGGAAAATGCTTAAGGATCCTTGTTTATGAAATAGACTCTTACGGACGTCTTGTGGGAGATATCTACTGCGATAATAATACCTTTGTTCAGGTATATATTTTCTTACTCACATTTATATTGTACCTTTATTTATGTCTGACTAAAACACAAAATTCATATCTAAGTTTTCATGGTTCATTTCTTTATTTATTAATAAGGAATTAATGCTGAAGAAGGGATGTGCGTAGTATTACCCTCATTATGATAAGAGAGAGGAATTAAAAAATGTAAATAACGTTTCATGCCAGCAATTAAAACATTTTAACTTTCTATTGGTTTGTTTTGAGTTTAATTTAAAAACTCTGTTTTAAGCTGATAATTAATAACTCCGCGTCTTTGCAGTGGGAAAACGAAGCTAAAGTGAGTCAAGTTGGATTATGGGCTTCTTCCGACCCTGAAGAGCCATGGGAATGGAGAAAGAATCAACGGAATATTGCAATTAACACCGTTCCACGTCACAATTGTAGAAAGAATATCCCACCCAGATAACAGAGACTAGCAAACAAGAAAAACAGAATTCACAAGTCCTGAACTATGTGGTTTTGAGTTCAATGATCCACAAATATGTAATATGACTAGAGAAATTATAGACCTGTGTGGAAAAATTTCAGTTGAATCCTTTTCTCTTCTATTGCTTATTGGTTACTAAAATCTTTCCGTAAATACTTTATATCTTTACAATCATGTGGGGAGGGGAGAATGACACTTTAGAACCCGCTGGGAAAATTAATGTTCCGATAACGACTTGTTAAGATTTTTTTAGTAATATTTACATTTGAAAATTCTTAAAATAAATATTGACAATTTAGGTCATAACAGGATAAAACATTAATGTTATTCTTTTATAAGAATTTATAAAAGAAACATTTCCAGTATTTTGCTTTTCTACCGAGAGAGATCATACAAAAATGAAATGAAAATATATTTTTAATATTCAGTCAGTCTTTTTTCTATTCGGTTCCAGAATACATACATAATTACGTATATGTGTAAGTTCTGAGCTCCTTTTTACGCATCTTCGTTCTTGAGCTTCGTCTCTATGTATCTTCATTCATAAAGCAAGACCCATCAGATCAATTCAAATTTGTGGATGATCTTGATGAGTTGGGAGGTTAAAGAAACGTTGATGGAAAGAAACAGACAAATGTAATTACACTGGTGATAGCTCTAAAGTTTGTTTGATGAACTGGGAGGTGATGAGGAGAGAAAGTCCATCTAAAAAATAAACTCTTATAATTAGGGTAGAGATAGTTTTAGAGAGGCTTTTTTTTTTTTTTGGATATTGTATGAACAAATTCAAGACTAATAAATAAGAAGATAAATCTTGAACCCTATCGCATCAAGGGATTTTGATTGCAATAACCTCTTGATTATAGAAACTGCGTGCATGTATTGCATATGTTTCCTTTTGAGACTATATTGATTTTAAAAACATGTAGTCAGAGAAATAAATTAAAAAATTCTGTATCATCACTGGACATAATTCACAAAAGTATGAAAGTTTAGAGATTAATAGAGAATTTGTTTAAAGCATCCTGGAGGTGTATAGTACAAAGATTAATAGCAAGGTTATCAAACCCGGACCACCCACTGAACCGTCTGGGGTACTAGGTCAAGGGCCAGTGGGTTAGAATGGAGTCAAACTAGAGTTGATCTGGGGCCAAAACGGTGAGAAAGTGAAAATTTCAGGATTATTAATATGAAATTCCAAAGAAAAAAATAATTTTTTTTTTTAAAAAGGTGAAACCGGGTTGATGCGCTGACCGGACTGGACCGGTGTACATACTGGTTTGCTGGTTTTTGGGTTTAATTACTTGGATTTATGGAGTGTAATAGGATATACGTACCTGTTGATATTTAAATATCATGGCAAAAAAGAGAAAGAAAGTAGATATTTAGATAGCTGAATTAATGAGAATGAGGCCAAAATGAATTATCAACAATTTTTTTTAAACTAAAAAAGCATTAGTAATTCAGTACTAATATTATTTACTAAAATAAAAAATTAATATAATGAGTATCCATGTCATCATCATGATTCGTGAATAAAGAATATACTCCTCTGGTCCTTAATACATAAGACATATTTTCGAAGTTGATCTTGTTCCTAAATATAAGACATATAATTTACATATTTTTCAATCCTTTCTTAATTTACCTATATTGAAGCTTTCTCAACAATAATCAAGGAGAAGAAGGAATTAGGGCATTAAAGAAGATGACTGGGGAGTTTTATAAAGTACATGTGATATTAACTAACTTTCTTATTAATCTAATGAAATTAGATAAATATATCTTATATTAAGGACCGGAGGAGTATATTTCAATATTTCCGCGTGCATAAAGCTTCTTATGGGTGTGTCGTGTGTGTTTACATTTTTAGCTATGCGAATCTCTAATTAAATCAATCAACTAATTAATACTGAATAAAATGTAAATATGATAATATTCGGTAAAAATTGAGGGATAAATCCCTGTTTGACAAATTAATTGGAAAATGGGACATGAAGCATTTAAGCTTTTGAGAGTCAATAAGTGTGAGAGGTAAAAGAACAAATCACCCTAGAGGAAGCTCATTTTCAAATTATAGATGCTCATTTGCAAAACGTGGATACTTATTTGCCAAGTTTGGTAGCTTTCTACCACTTGAGATCTCCACTCTCACAGCCAGCAACCTTCTTTCCCAATGATGACCGTCAATTTTTTAACCCACCTTCTTACGCACTCCCTCCACCCCATCTCATCATATATCTGCCAATCTTCAAACTTCTTGCACCCCATTGCTAGGATCTTATCGTCATTTTCTTCATTGTCAATTTTGTCGCTGCGAACAAACTACCTTGTTCTTCTTGATCTATCGAAGTCATTGGCCTTAGTTAATTTGAAGAAGATGAAGAGAGTAAGACGCATAACCGTTCATCAAAAAGACCTGCTGCCATTCATTGAAGACCCATCTTTGTTGTTATCATCCCTGCTTGTCACCATCTGTGATGGAGAAAAATCTTGTTAATGAAGAAGGGGAAACCCATTGCCATTCAACGAAGACCAGTCGCTATTATGTGATTTTTGGATCTTGAATTTTAGAAAGCTGTATATTTCGTTTTATTTGTGCCTTTGTGGATTCAATAGTGTAGAGGGGATTTGATTGCTTTGCCTTTGTGTGGAAGGGGATCAATCTATTTTGCCTCTGATTTGTTGGTTCACATTTACTGGTTCGATTTCACGATGTTGTGGACTGGAGATTGGAGAAGAAGGTATTTTTTAAAAATTTTTAATGAGGCTATTTTTTTGACACTTTTAAGAAGGGTAATTTGGTCCTTCCCCCCTCACATTTAGTGACATTCAAGAACTTGAATGTTTCAGGTCCCATTCCCAATTAACTTGTCAAATAGGGATTTATCCCCAATTTTTCCTAAGATTTATTCTATTTTATCATGGCATATTCAATTTTTAAAGATGATTGATTAGTTAATATTTTTTATTTCATTGTTATAGACGCTGATAAAATTTAGTTAGAAAGGAGACAATTTCAGGATTTTGATTTCCCTCCTAAAAAAGAAGATAAAGAGATGAAATGAAAAAAAATATTATTAATGTTCAAAAAAATGTATTAAAAAATTATAATTTAATGAATTCAGGTTGGATATAGGCAGTTCCTGGTAAAAAAAAAAAAAGTTGAATAGTTTTTTGGTAAAAAAAAAGTTCAATATAGGTAGTTAGATTTAGCAAGGATATAAATCATACTTTGAAATCTTATGTATTCTGTTACACAATACATATATATACACACACATGTCGGTGGCGCCGGTTTTGACTTCCTTTTTACGCATCTTCTCCATTTATGAATTAAGCAAGACTCATCGTTTGCAGATTTATCCTGGAAATTGAAGGCATGTGATACTTTTTTGGTGCAAGGGAACAATTAGGAGATACTACTCCTATAGGTATTATATATAATAATCACTTATTATTGTGTTCGTTCTTTTGATGATTTAAAGTTGAAAGCATAATCCTTTAGATGTAAATCTTAGCATAGGATGACCATAAACCTTGCATAATTCAGATTAGAAAAATTGATATATTGTAGCTCCTCACTTTCGATAGTATCAGTTTTGAGGCCGTCACCCACTAAATCGCGTGAGAGGAGAGTATCCAGACCCTTATAAGACATCTTTTGTTTCCTCTCTAGCTGATGTGAAGCTTCACAATTTACACATGTTGTTCCCTTTCGAGTTGATGTGAGAATTTATGATTCACCCCTTTAGGCCTAGCATTCTCGTTGACACATCGAGAGGATTTTGGGGCCATCACCTCTCGCAGTCTTAAAATTTTGATATTCAATAAAACGATATGGCTCGCTCAATAACTTCATTAAAATTCATTAATTTAATAATAATTTAAATAATTCAAGTTGGATAGGTAGTTAGATTTATATATGTGTGTTAAATGATCACCTATATGGAATCTTTGTATCTATTCCGTTACAGATAGTATTTATTTGTGTATATATATTTCAGCTTCATACCTACCTATCTTACTTGATTGAGACTATCTCCAAACCTTGGCATAATTCAGTTTAGAAAAATTGTAATATTGTAGCTCCTCGCTTTCGATAGTATCAGTTTTGAGGCCGTCACCCCCTAAATCGTGTGAGAGGGGAGTATTCATACCCTTATAAGGCATCTTTTGTTTGCTCTCTAGCTGATGTGAGACTTCACAATTTACAAATGTTGTTCCCTTTCGAGTTGATGTGAGAATTCACAATTCACCCCTTTAGGCCTAGCATTCTCGCTGACAGATAGAAAGGGTTTTCGGATCGTCACCTCTCACAGTCTTAAAATTTTGATATTCAATAAAACGATATGGCTCACTCAATAACTTCATTAAAATTCATTAATTTAATAATAATTTAAATAATTCAAGTTGGATAGGTAGTTAGATTTATATATGTGTGTTAAATGATCACCTATATGAAATCTTTGTATCTGTTCCATTATAGAGAGTACTTATTTGTGTGTATATATTTCAGCTTCATACCTACCTATCTTACTTGATTGACAGTATCTCCAAACCATCTTTTTTATTTGAGAGCAGACTAATTCCTTTCAAGACTTTAGAGCGCAGAGAGTTTTCACCCTCCCAAGAAAGTGCTTTTATTGAGACTGGAACTTGTGTAGAGGCCGATTATCATCTCAACCAACGGCCTTGTTTACGTATCTTCATTCAAGAAACAATACCCATTAGTTATCTCTCATCATCTTGGAGGCGATGGCAACCGGAACTGTTCTGAGATGTCATAACCACCTCAGCAGTAGTTTCATGTCTAAGCCACAGCCTCCCACAATTCGTGATTTCCATTCATTTTCCTCTCAACATCTTTCTTCCGATTTTATCAAACTTTTCAGGTATATATATTGACGTAGAACTTTCAGCACTTTTTAAAAATTTAGCATCGATTCCTATGACTGATGTTGGTTTTCTTTGTTAAGATTCCTGAAAAACTAAGAAAGCGTGTTTCGACATCGAATGCGACCCAGATTATGTGGTAATTATCTTGTCCATCGTCTTAGTGCCGTTGGTTTTCTCAAGTTTGTGTGTTATACATATACATATATATGATGAGACCGCTTATTCTAATTCTTTTTTGAATCAAGGTTTAGAAAACTCATAGATGCATTGAACAATTCAGAACAAATTCCTCAAACTTCCGAAGAAGTATCTCGGCTGATCATCAATGCCCTCAAAGGGCATCCAAAGGCCGAAGTTGAGGAATTACTGAGTTTCTACGGTCTTCCTCTGCCACACACTATAGCTTGCACAAATAATGATAAAACCTCTAAATCCTGGGCTAAAGGAGTCAAACTTGAACTGCATACCTTACCTGTAAGAATACTCATACACTTGTTGTTTTGCTATTGTTAGTTGTTAGAATGCGTACAGGCACTTGTAAATTAGCCCATATATGAATATGACAAAATGTTATGACTAACATCTCCCAAGTTTTGTCCAAATGGTTATATTGTTATATTATGAATAATCATACATATTTTGGTTTTGTCTCTAGGTTGATGCAAAAGCAGTGGCAGATGGTGATACCCTAACTGTTTATGTTAGGGCATCAGATCCCGAAGAAGTATATTTGATCCCACGCCATGTGCTGGAAGCAAATGGTAAAAGCAAACAAGCTCGAGCCTTGAGGAATTATGCAGTGGCCAATGCTCTTCACCAACAAATCATCGATTCTGGATATCGGTTGGGATTTCAATCTCTTAATTCTGAAAAATGTATGTTTCTCTTTTCCACTTGAATGACTTCTAATTAATAAAATTATATTCTATTTTACTGTCCGCCAGTGTGATCAAATTTCAAAACGAGGAAGTTCTTGCGCATAAGTATAGAATTCGTTTAAGGCAATAATAAAATTAAGAAACATTAAAGTAAAATTACAGCAAACATCTCTTATATTTTGAAATCTGGCACTGACATATCTCTCTTGAATAGAATGGTATTTTTAACCTTTTAGGTTATTCATTTATTAATGTTGTGTTGGAGTCTGGGTTGACACGTGTCCTAAATGAAATCAGGGGTATTGATGCACCAGAGAGTGAAATGCCATATGGCAAAGAAGCAAGAGAACAATTGACTAAGATGGTTGAAGGAAAATCTCTAAGGATCCTTCTTTACGAAACAGACTGTTATGGACGTTTTGTGGGAGATATCTACTGCGATAACATTTTTGTTCAGGAATTGATGTTGAAGAAGGGATGTGCATGGTATTACCCTCATTATGATAGCAGGGAGGAATTAAGAAAAGTAAGTAATGTTGATGCTAACATAATGCTACATAACCTCCCTATTAGAATTAAAAATGTTAATATTTTCAGTTACATCTGAACGCACGATGTAACATGTCAGCACTTCTTCTTGAAAATGTCCGCTTTAGGGTCCTATTACTGCCTACATTGAAGGGGGAGGGGAACAAATGACCCTTTGTAAGGGTATCATAAGTACCTTATCTCTTGACGCGTTTTAAAAACTGTGAGAGGTTACGAGGCCCTAAACAGACAATTTGAAAGTGAGATGCTGAGATGTTATATACTACAAATAAGATTAAGATACTAGAAGCACTAGAGAAATAATAGTGTGCTGGATGCGTCACAAATAAAATTAGGAAGGAGGATGCAACTGAAAAATACTATTAGAGTGCTGAATTGTAGTTTTCCCTTAAAAAACCTTTATATTTGTTGGCTTTGAATTTAACTCTGTTTTTAACCTTATAACTTTGCATTTGTAGTGGGAAAACGAAGCCAAAGTAAAGCAAGCTGGATTATGGGCGTTTTCCAACCCTGAGGAGCCATGGGAATGGAGAAAGAAGCAACGACGTGCAATTAAAACCATTTCACATCACAATCATAAAAAAGTTGCGCAACCTAAATTACAAATAATTCACAACTCCTGTACTGTGTTATTTTGAATTCAAAGGTTTACAAATATGTAATATGACTCGAGAAATTATATGTATATACACTGAAAAAATTCAGTTGAATCCTTTTCTTTTTTTCGGATGAAAATTTAGCAACACGTTACAATGTACTCAAATATTAACGTTAAAATTTGATCAGACGGCTTCTTCTGCAATGTTTTGACTTTAGAACCTCTTTCATTGTAAAGGCGCCATCCCCATTAAGCTTCAAATATTCTTTCTATGGCGTCCAAATTTATTTGTCGCATCAAGTCCCTACTCAAAATTTTCTTGTTTCACGCCAGCCATAACTTGATCTCAATGTAACATCCTAGCCCTCGCTCTCGATATTTTTCATTTTGGGGCCCGTTACCCTTCACGTTCTTAAATTGTATCCGGCGTCCTAAAGTATATTTTTAGTAATACTCAATATTTTTAAGTAGTTTTTTGTGATTTTATTAACCTAAAGTATTTTTTTTAATAGTACTTAGTATCATAAAGTAATTTTTTGTGCATTTAACACTCTAAAAGTGCATAATTGAAGTACTCAATATGAAGAAATTGTAAACCACCTCGTCCAAAAGGAGAACATCGTTCCAGCTCAAAAAAGAGTAGTACATCGTTCTAAAAATGAAATTGCCCTGTTGATGTTTAAATATTCTGGCCAAAAAGGAAAATGAAATCTTGATAATTATAAATTAAACTATTATCTTACTCATCAATATCGATTTAATATAAGTTTAGCATCAGTATTAATAGTATTATTTACCAGAATGATAATATTAATAGTATCAGTGTTAATGAAATAAAAAAATACAAATTTCAATCCTTCCATATGCATGGAAAATATATAAATTTTATGTGCGTGTACGCGTTTTTATATAAAATATTTATAGCAATGCCATTTTTTTTTCTTTCGACTGTTGCCATCGCCTGATGATGGACGTACGAGTCTTGTTTTAGGGGACGATAAGATTTATCCTATTTTATTATGACATAGACTTTTAAAGATGATTTAGTTACATGATTTATTATTTCAATGTTACAGACTTTAATGAGTTTTTTTTATACACTACAAACTTTAATGAGTTTGTTGGCAAAAAAAAGGTTAGTTAGAAATAAAACGATTCCAAGATTTTGATTTCCTTGCAAGAAAGTGTATAAAATGAAATGAAATGAAAATAGGTGGTTAATATTTAATAAAAAAAAAACTCCCTCCGGTCGTAAATATAAGATAAAGTTGACATTTTTAGAGAAATCAAGGAAGCTAATTAAATTACTGTAGATTAATTCTATTTTTATTTTTTTCTCCAAACTAATTAGTTTGACTAATAAACTAATATATAATCTAAGGATGCACAACATACGATATGATTAAGTAACTTATTTAGTTTCCCTAATTTCTCCAAAAAAGTCAACTTTATCTTATAATTGGGACCAGAGGTAGTATAATTTAAATAATTCAAGTTGGATATAAGCAGTTAGATTTAGATTTAAATAATAATTCAAGTTGCATCGTATTAAATCTTTTTTCTGTTAGTTTAATTCCAGAATACGTATGTGTTTGTCGGTTAAAGTGAAGTTCGTTGAATGTCAGGAAATTGTAAACCGCATTGTCCAAAAGTAGAGAAAACAGAGCCTTCCAGTTCTAGAAATGAAGGTTCTTTTTGCAAATTGGCTTGTTGATACTTAAATATTCTGGGAAAAAAAGAAAAAGAGAAAGAAATCTTGATATTTAAAAATTTTAATGCTATCAGTATCCATTTCACTGTGATTTGTGAATAAAGAATATATATTTCAATATTTCCGCATGTATCAAACAATGATTGATTAGTTAGTTATTTTTTTTTTTATTTGAATGTTATAGACTTCAATATAAGTTAGTTTTTTTGTTGTTGCCAGAAATATAAGTTAGTTAGAAAAGAAACAATTCCAAAATTTTTCTTTCCTACCAAGAAAGTACATAAATATGGAAATGAAAATATTTTATTAATATTTAGTTAAGTCTTTTTTCCCCTATTCCGTTTGAGAATACGTACACCGACCTCTATATATATATGTGTGTGTGTGGTGTGTATGTATAAGTTTTGAGCTTCGTTTTCACACATCTTCGTTCTTAAGCTTCGTTTTTGCGTATCTTCATTCATAAAGCTAGATCCAAGGTCTTCATTTTTTCTTTTGGAATAGAAAACTTTTGGTCTAAAGAGATCAAGGGAAACAAACGGACAAAGGAACAAGCAATCATCTGGGAGAAAATATTTCTACAGGTATTATATGCAATAATCTCTTATTCATGTTTTTAGTTAATTCATATGTCCTTCTTTTGATTTATAGTGTAAAGCATAATCCTTGAGATAATAACAGCCTGCGATGATTTGCATATGAAAAGGCATGATTCCACATAACTCTAAGTGAGTCATGTAATTAACACACACACAGAAGTTAAATCCAGCTGAAATAAATAAAACTGAAAGCAGACCTACGACACCTATGTTCTTTTCACAAGATTTAGAAATCCCAAATTAATTAGTTTGTTCCGATCTTATGATGATTTAAAGTTGAAAGCATAATTCTTAGCTTGAGATGCGGATTAAAAGCATATGATGATTAACATCTGTACTAACCATCGTGAATCTTAGCATAAGATGATTAGCATAAACCCTGGCATGATGTAGATTAGAAAAATTTTAACATCTCAACATTTTGCTTATGTTTTTGTCCGCTTTGAAAGTTCATCCCTTCCGGCTTTAAAACACATCGAGAGGGGAGATTTCTAAATCCTTATAAAGAGTCTTTCGTTACTCTCCCCAATTGATGTGAAACTTCACAATCCACTCATTGGAATCCAACATCCTCACTGACACATCAATCGAGCATGGCTCTCATATCAATTGTAAAATCTCAGCGACTCACTCTCAATATATATTTTCCATTTTGGGCATCACCCATCACAGTTTTAAAACACATCTATTGTATATACCCAGAGTCTTATTTCGTTCCCCTCCCCGCTTCACATTTTCACGTAGTCTTTTTCACTAGATTCAAATGTCTCTAATTAGAACTTTAATAAAAGGACAAAACTTAAGTCAAGTTAATTACGTCATTTATTAAAAGCGTATGCCTGAATTTATATTTTTGATATTCTGAATGCATTTAATAAATATATTATAAGATGTTTTTATTATGTCATATTAGTATTTTAAAAAGATGATTTAGTTACTTGATTCTTTCATTTTAATGTTATAGACTTTAATATGAGTTAGTTAGAAAAGAAACGATTCCAAGATTTTGATTATTTCTTACCGGGAAAGTATATAAAGGAAAGAAATGAAAATATGTTGTTAATAATCTTTGTTTTCATTCGGGTGTAAAGATGGTACCCATATGTGTATAAATACATTACAATCCATTTCAGCATCATATCTACGTCTCCAAACTACTCTAGATTTCAGACTGATCTCTTTCAAGACTTAGAGGCAGCTCCCGCTTACCATCTCATCGGTCGTCGATCCTCATCTTAGAGGCAATGGCAACCGGAAGCGTTCTGATGTGCCATAACTTCCCCGGAAACTGTTTCATCTCTCAGCCTCCCACAGTTCATTATTTCGATCCATTTTCCTCTCATCATCTTTTATCAAAACCCATCAATGTTGTTGGCCAAGATCTCTTCTGGTATCATCAGACTTATCAGGTATATATAAAAACATTGAAAACTTATCATGGATTATTCTGTGGAGAAACATAGGTCTTGTTTGATTTTCTTGCCCATAACACACACTAAAATTTTGTTATGTTTAATCTGATAGGAATCTTTGAGTTTCTTTGATCATCTTTGTCCACACCCCATACCATATGCAAATTACGAAACCCCTCCGTCCTTATTGCCTGAAGGAGTCGAACTTGAACTACACACCTTACCGGTGAGAACATTAATATTTTATGGCTAAAGTATATATTTAGTCCTTTATGTTTACTCCAAGGTTCAATTTAGTCCTTTAAGTTTATAAAGTATACTTTTAGTCCCTCAACTCTAACACCGTTAGTTTCATCTAACGGAAAATGTTGACTGTGCAATTAAATAAATTATGCTTAAATTTAAATAATATAAAAGTTAAATTATTGTATGTTCCAACTGACTAATTAAAAAATATTAATAATTTAATAACTAGAATAATCATTATATCTTCTTCCCACTAATATACACCCCTCACTCTCCTCCATTAATCAATTAATGTCTTCTCTGCTCCAATATTCCTTCCATTTTCTTACTCTTCTCCTGATGGTCCACACTCCTTCCACCTCTAATCCATTATTCTTCTCGCTGGCAATTTATGAAGAAAATATGCGATAATCCGTTATTTTCCAGTAAAATTCTTGAAACCACACAGAAATGCAAGAGTGAGAAAATGCAGGAGCTCCTCGCTCGTATCCATTAGAGCAACCTCACTAGAGAAACAATAGAAATTAGAAAATTTGCTTTCATGACTACAGTGAATTGTTGTCGAACTCTATTTGTTCTATGGATTTGGTTTGCTCTGATACAGTGAACAAGTTCAAAGAGGTATACTCGGACGTCATAGTGGATGTTGGAAGACCAAACTTGGCAGATTATTTTCATTTTTTTAATGATGGTGGACCCACTGGACATCCAAAGATGTGTGAATTTTCATTTCGAGAAGGTGTTGAAGGTAACTCATGACTTGGTCAATTAGAGGATACAGAAGAGATAAGATAAATTGGAGTGGAGAACTCATTCATGGAGAAGAGTGATCAATGTATATTGGTAAGAAGAAGATGAGGTGATTGTTCTGATTATTAAATTATTAATATTTTTTAATTAGTTAGTTGGAACGCACAATAATTTTTTTTATATTATTTAATTTTAAATATACTTTATTTAATTGCACAGTCAGCATTTTTCATTAGATGAAACTAACGGTGTTAAAGTAGAAGGACTAAAAGTATACTTTATAAACATAAGGGATCAAATTGAATCTTAGAGTAAATATAAAGGACTAAATGTATACTTTAGCCATATTTTATTTTAGTATTGTTATTTTAATTTAATTATTCAAATTATAATTGTTAAATACTCCTACTTTTTTTTCAGGTTGATCCAAGAGCAGTGGCAGATGGGGATACTATAACCGTTTATGTTAATGCCTTAGAGGACCCCACACAAATTCCTTTGATCCCTCCTTATGTGTTTGAAGCACATCTTAGAAGAAATGAAGCTAAAGCCATGAGAAATTATGCAGAGGCTGATGCTCTTCAACAAATAATTAACAACTACGGATTCCGGTATAGGGATTTCTTGCAATCTTGTGGATTTCCCCCTGTTTTTCGTTCTTTTTTTTCTTTTTCCAAAAGGCTTGTTTGTGTTCTTTACCTGAATCCAGTTATAACAAAGTTCTCTTGTGTTATATTGCAGTGTGATCAGGTTTGATAACGAGGAAGTTCTGGTGCGCAAATATAGAATTCGTTTGAGGTAATAATGAAATGTAAATTAGAGTAAATTACATTCATGATCTCTTTATTTTCTCTTAATTACAAAAGCATGGACTTTACAGTTCGATCGAATCTTGGTTATCGTCATCCGGTTTTAAATTGTTGATTTTTGTCTAGAGTCAAACATTGATCTGTGTTCTAAATGAAATCAGGGGCATTGATGCACCAGAAAGTGAAATGCCGTACGGTAAAGAAGCCACGGAAGAATTGACCAAGATTGTTGAAGGAAAATGCTTAAGGATCCTTGTTTATGAAATAGACTCTTACGGACGTCTTGTGGGAGATATCTACTGCGATAATAATACCTTTGTTCAGGTATATATTTTCTTACTCACATTTATATTGTACCTTTATTTATGTCTGACTAAAACACAAAATTCATATCTAAGTTTTCATGGTTCATTTCTTTATTTATTAATAAGGAATTAATGCTGAAGAAGGGATGTGCGTGGTATTACCCTCATTATGATAAGAGAGAGGAATTAAAAAATGTAAATAACGTTTCATGCCAGCAATTAAAACATTTTAACTTTCTATTGGTTTGTTTTGAGTTTAATTTAAAAACTCTGTTTTAAGCTGATAATTAATAACTCCGCGTCGTTGCAGTGGGAAAACGAAGCTAAAGTGAGTCAAGTTGGATTATGGGCTTCTTCCGACCCTGAAGAGCCATGGGAATGGAGAAAGAATCAACGGAATATTGCAATTAACACCGTTCCACGTCACAATTGTAGAAAGAATATCCCACCCAGATTACAGAGACTAGCAAACAAGAAAAACAGAATTCACAAGTCCTGAACTATGTGGTTTTGAGTTCAATGATCCACAAATATGTAATATGACTAGAGAAATTATAGACCTGTGTGGAAAAATTTCAGTTGAATCCTTTTCTCTTCTATTGCTTATTGGTTACTAAAGTCTTTCCGTAAATACTTTATATCTTTACAATCATGTGGGGAGGGGAGAATGACACTTTAGAACCCGCTGGGAGAATTAATGTTCCGATAACGACTTGTTAAGATTTTTTTAGTAATATTTACATTTGAAAATCTTAAAATAAATATTGACAATTTAGGTCATAACAGGATAAAACATTAATGTTATTCTTTTATAAGAATTTATAAAAGAAACATTTCCAGTATTTTGCTTTTCTACCGAGAGAGATCATACAAAAATGAAATGAAAATATATTTTTAATATTCAGTCAGTCTTTTTTCTATTCGGTTCCAGAATACATACATAATTACGTATATGTGTAAGTTATGACCTCCTTTTTACGCATCTTCGTTCTGGAGCTTCGTCTCTATGTATCTTCATTCATAAAGCAAGACCCATCAGATCAATTCAAATTTGTGGATGATCTTGATGAGTTGGGAGGTTAAAGAAACATTGATGGAAAGAAACAGACAAATGTAATTACACTGGAGATAGCTCTAAAGTTTGTTTGATGAACTGGGAGGTGATGAGGAGAGAAAGTCCATCTAAAAAATAAACTCTTATAATTAGGGTAGAGATAGTTTTAGAGAGGCTTTTTTTTTTTTTTGGATATTGTATGAACAAATTCAAGACTAATAAATAAGAAGATAAATCTGGAACCCTATCGCATCAAGTGATTTTGATTGCAATAACCTCTTGATTATAGAAACGGCGTGCATGTATTGCATATGTTTCCTTTTGAGACTATATTGATTTTAAAAACATGTAGTCAGAGAAATAAATTAAAAAATTCTGTATCATCACTGGACATAATTCACAAAAGTTTGAAATTTTAGAGATTAATAGAGAATTTGTTTAAAGCATCCCGGAGGTGTATAGTTCAAAGATTAATAGCAAGGTTATCAAACCCGGACCACCCACTGAACCGTCTGGGGTACTAGGTCAAGGGCTAGTGGGTTAGAATGGAGTCAAACTAGAGTTGACCTGGGGCCAAACCGGTGAGAAAGTGAAAATTTCAGGATTATTAATATGAAATTCCAAAGAAAAAAATAATTTTTTTTTTAAAAAAAGGTGAAACCGGGTTGATGCGCCGACCGGACTGGACCGGTGTACATACTGGTTTGCTGGTTTTTGGGTTTAATTACTTGGATTTATGGAGTGTAATAGGATATACGTACCTGTTGATATTTAAATATCATGGCAAAAAAGAGAAAGAAAGTAGATATTTAGATAGCTGAATTAATGAGAATGAGGCCAAAATGAATTATCAACAATTTTTTTATAAACTAAAAAAGCATTAGTAATTCAGTACTAATATTATTTACTAAAATAAAAAATTAATATAATGAGTATCCATGTCATCATCATGATTCGTGAATAAAGAATATACTCCTTTGGTCCTTAATACATAAGACATATTTTCGAAGTTGATCTTGTTCCTAAATATAAGACATATAATTTACATACTTTTCAATCCTTTCTTAATTTACCTATATTGAAGCTTTCTCAACAATAATCAAGGAGAAGAAGGAATTAGGGCACTAAAGAAGATGACTGGGGTGTTTTATAAAGTACATGTGATATTAACTAACTTTCTTATTAATCTAATGAAATTAGATAAATATATCTTATATTAAGGACCGGAGGAGTATATTTCAATATTTCCGCGTGCATAAAGCTTCTTATGGGTGTGTCGTGTGTGTTTACATTTTTAGCTATGCGAATCTCTAATTAAATCAATCAACTAATTAATACTGAATAAAATGTAAATATGATAATATTCGGTAAAAATTGAGGGATAAATCCCTGTTTGACAAATTAATTGGAAAATGGGACATGAAGTAGGTAGTACGGTTGGTGTAATGGCTTGGTTGGTGCTGTTTCTTTTCCTTTATTCCTCTGGCTTTCATCATGCTGTTTATTCCTTATGTTTTTTTCATCATTCTGTTTCCTCCCATAAGCAGTATAAATGGGAGTGTGAAGTGTGTTGTAGCATTCAGAGTTTGATTAAGAAAACAGAGTGTATGGTTTCTGAACCACTTTCTCCCATTGCGACGGGAAGAAATGAGCTTGTAAACCATCTGGGCATTGTGTTTTGAAAGCCCCATAGCAAATGCTACATTTTTTATCTCAAGATCATCCACCTCTCTATACAGCAACTCTTTCTCAATCAATGTTATTTGAGGAAACTCTTCTTGCCAATCTTGAGACTGATCAACACTCGCTTCCTTTGTGTAGAATGCTTTATAGAAATTAGTGGCCATCTCACTAATTAATGCTATCTTGGTCACTCATCCGCTGCCCATTATCATCTTGGAGTGCTAAAATCTTCTGTTTCTTTCTTTTGGCGACGGTAGAAGCATGGAAGTACTTAGATTTCTGGTACCAGAGTAATTTTTCTTGGAGAGCTAACTTATTATATATGCTCCGCCTAAAGCTTCTTCTCTTAACGATACAGACCATTTGCTTGCTGGCTCCCTTTGCACCTTTCTCTTCCCTCCAACCGACGAAGCATTATCGCTTTTCTCCACGGTATGTTTCCAATTTTTTCATCATTCCGCTGATTTACTGAATTCTGAAATTGAGCAACTCCCTGAATCCAATCATTATTCTCCCATGCTTTTTGAACAATTGCCTCAAAACCTGCCTCCAAACACCATGCAGCTTTACAATGAAAGTGCCTCTGACTCTATTTTGCACCTGAGTGTTGCTACAAGAAACTACAAGTACTTTATGATCTGACTTATAGTTTAAATCATGAGTAACACTAGAATGGGGATAAGCAACTTCCCAGGCCAAATTGCAGAAAACACAATCAAGCTTTTCTCTAACTCCTTGTGATTCACATGTGAATTTCGATACACGTCATATATTTCAAACAAGCCAGCATGAGAAATACATTCACTAAAATCAGACATGGAAATAGAATTTGGAGCTGCACCGCCTGATTTATTATTGGGGGAGAGATATGCATTAAAGTCTCCTAACAATATCCAGGCTTCCTCTGGTAGCTCCGATATTGCTCTTATAGCTTTGCCACAACCTTGTCCTCTTCCTATAATTTGTCTCCCCCTAAATAAAAGTCACAGAAACCCAGTTATTTGACCCACCTCTGGACACAAAGGAGTGAAATTCTAAATGAAAAATGTCCGCAACAAAAATAAAAATTTATAAAATTTTAAATACACAGCTTCAAAAATTTATAATTCACATATATTCTTTAATAATTTGATAAGTAATATTTAATAGTTAAATAAGATATATTGTTTTAAATTTATAAATATTTTATACTTATTTAATTTATTTTATATATTTGTCCCTCTGATCATTTTGTTTAAAAATATGAATCTATAATAGATGTTTTTTTTATTCTGTTATGAAATGCATGTGTATGTATAAATAAGCATTTATATTAATAATTATATCCAAAAAAAATTTAAGAGTCAATTATAAATATCAAGTCTTATGGCCTCCTAAATTTAATCAAAAATGTAATTATGATCATAGTTATTGTAGCACTATCTCTGATATCAAAATGCGAGCTCTGATATCATAATGGTATCAGAGTCAGGTTTCAATCCAAAGACATATAGATCATAGTTATATTTTTAGTATCAGAGTTAGGTTTTAATCAACTTGAACATCAATATCAATCAATATATACTACCAATAATGCTAGCTTCATCCTGATTGGTTCAAGTGTAATGTCCGAGTCATCACTTTCTCTATTTTATCATGACACAGAAATTTAAAGATGATTTAGTTACATGATTTATTATCTCAATGTTACAGACTTTAATGAGTTTGTTGGCAAAAAAAAAAAAAGGGTGTTGGTTAGAAATGAAATGATTCCAAGATTTTGATTTCCTAGCAAGAAAGTATATAAAATGAAATGAAATGAAAATAGGTGGTTAAATATTTAATAAAAAATTATAGTTTAAATAATTCAAGTTGAATATAGGTAGTTACACTTAGATTTAAATAATAATTCAAGTTGAATCATAGATTCATAGTAAATCTTCTTTTTTCTATTAGGCAGTTCCTGGTTTAAAAAAAAAAAGTGGAATAGTTTTTTGGTAAAAAAAAGGTTCAATATAGGTAGTTAGATTTCGCAAGGATATAAATCATACTATGAAATCTTATGTATTCCGTTACACAATACATATACACACACATGTCGGTGGCATCCGTTTTGACTTCCTTTTTACGCATCTTCTCCATTTATGAATTAAGCAAGACTCATCATTTGCAGATTTATTTGTCGCATCAAGTCCCTACTCAAAATTTTCTTGTTTCACGCCAGCCATAACTTGATCTCAATGTAACATCCTAGCCCTCGCTCTCGATATTTTTCATTTTGGGGCCCGTTACCCTTCACGTTCTTAAATTGTATCCGGCGTCCTAAAGTATATTTTTAGTAATACTCAATATTTTTAAGTAGTTTTTTGTGATTTTATTAACCTAAAGTATTTTTTTTAATAGTACTTAGTATCATAAAGTAATTTTTTTGTGCATCTAACACTCTAAAAGTGCATAATTGAAGTACTCAATATGAAGAAATTGTAAACCACCTTGTCCAAAGGGAGAACATCGTTCCAGCTCAAAAAAGAGTAGAACATCGTTCTAAAAACGAAATTGCCCTGTTGATGTTTAAATATTCTGGCCAAAAAGGAAAATGAAATCTTGATAATTATAAATTAAACTATTATCTTACTCATCAATATCGCTTTAATATAAGTTTAGCATCAGTATTGATAGTATTTACCAGAATGATAACATTAATCGTATCAGTGTCAATGAAATAAAAAATGCAAATTTCAATCCTTCCATATGCATGAAAAATATATAAATTTTATGTGCGTGTACGCGTTTTTATATAAAAGATTTATAGCAATGCCATTTGTTTTTTCTTTCGACTGTTGCCATCGCCTGATGATGGACGTACGAGCCTTGTTTTAGGGGACGATAAGATTTATCCTATTTTATTATGACATAGACTTTTAAAGATGATTTAGTTACATGATTTATTATTTCAATGTTACAGACTTTAATGAGGTTTTTTTATACACTACAAACTATAATGAGTTTGTTGGCAAAAAAAAGGTTAGTTAGAAATAAAACAATTCCAAGATTTTGATTTCCTTGCAAGAAAGTGTATAAAATGAAATGAAATGAAAATAGGTGGTTAATATTTAATAAAAAAATTACTCCCTCCAGTCCTAAATATAAGACAAAGTTGACATTTTTAGAGAAATTAAGGAAGCTAATTAAATTACTCTAGACTATTTATATTTTTATTTTTTTCTCCAAACTAATTAGTTTGACTAATAAACTAATATATAATCTAAGGATACACAACAAATGATATGATTAAGTAACTTATTTAGTTTCCCTAATTTCTCCAAAAAAAGTCAACTTTATCTTATAATTAGGACTAGAGGTAGTATAATTTAAATAATTCAAGTTGGATACAAGCAGTTAGATTTAGATTTAAATAATAATTCAAGTTGCATCATAGTAAATCTTTTTTCTGTTAGGTTAATTCCAGAATACGTATGTGTTTGTCGGTTAAAGTGAAGTTCGTTGAATGTCAAGAAATTGTAAACCGCATTGTCTAATGGTAGAGAAAACAGTGCCTTCCAGTTCTAGAAATGAAGGTTCTTTTTGCAAATTGGCTTGTTGATACTTAAATATTCTGGGAAAAAAAGAAAAAGAGAAAGAAATCTTTATATTTAAAAATATTAATACTATCAGTATCCATTTCACCGTGATTCGTGAATAAAGAATATATATTTCAATCTTTCCGCATGTATCAAACAATGATTGATTAGTTATTTAATTTTTTTTTTATTTCAATGTTATAGACTTCAATATAAGATAGTTTTTTTTTTTTGTTGCCAGAAATATAAGTTAGTTAGAATTAGAAAAGAAACAATTCCAAAATTTTTCTTTCCTACCAAGAAAGTACATAAAAAAGAAATGAAAATATATTATTAATATTTAGTTAAGTCTTTTTTCCCCTATTCCGTTTGAGAATACGTACACCCACCACTATATATATATGTGTGTGTGTGTGGTGTGTGTGTCTAAGTTTCGAGCTTCGTTTTCACACATCTTCGTTCTTAAGCTTCGTTTTTGCGTATCTTCATTCATAAAGCTAGATCCAAGGTCTTCATTTTTTTTTTGGAATAGAAAACTTTTGGTCTAAAGAGATCAAGGGAAACAAACGGACAAAGGAACAAGCAATCATCTGGGAGATAATATTCCTACAGGTATTATATGCAATAATCTCTTGTTCATGTTTTTAGTTAATTCATATGTCCTTCTTTTGATTTAAAGTGTAAAGCATAATCCTTGAGATAATAACAGCCTGCGATGATTTGCATACGAAAAGGCATGATTCCACATAACTCTAAGTGAGTCATGTAATTAACACACACATAGAAGTTAAATCCAGCTGAAATAAATAAAACTGAAAGCAGATCTACGACACCTATGTTCTTTTCACAAGATTTAGAAATCCCAAATTAATTAGTTTGTTCCGATCTTGTGATGATTTAAAGTTGAAAGCATAATTCTTAGCTTGAGATGCGGATTAATAGCATATGATGATTAACATCTGTACTAACCATCGTGAATCTTAGCATAAGATGCTTAGCATAAACCCTGGCATGATGTAGATTAGAAAAATTTTAACATCTCAAAATTTTGCTTATGTTTTTGTCCGCTTTGAAAGCTCATCCCTTCCGCTTTTAAAACACATCGAGAGGGGAGATTTCTAAATCCTTATAAAGCGTCTTTCGTTACTCTCCCCAATTGATTGATGTGACACTTCACAATCCACTCCTTTGAATCCAACATCCTCACTGACACATCAATCGAGCCTGGCTCTCATATCAATTGTAAAATCTCAGCGACTCACTCTCGATATATATTTTCCATTTTGGGGCATCACCCATCACAGTTTTAATGCACATCTATTTTATATACCCAGAGTCTAGACTTTATAAGATATCTTTCGTTCCCCTCCCCGCTTCACATTTTCACATAGTCTTTTCACTAGATTCAGAAGTCTCTAATTAGAACTTTAATAAAAGGACAAAACTTAAGTCAAGTTAATTACGTCATTTATTAAAAGTGTATGCCTGAATTTATTTTTTTGATATTCTGAATGCATTTAATAAATATATTATAAGATGTTTTTATTATGTCATATTAGAATTTAAAAAAGATGATTTAGTTACTTGATTCTTTCATTTTAATGTTATAGACTTTAATACGAGTTAGTTAGAAAAGAAATGATTCCAAGATTTTGATTATTTCTTACCGGGAAAGCATATAAAGGAAAGAAATGAAAATATGTTGTTAATAATCTTTGTTTTCATTCGGGTGTAAAGATGGTACCCATATGTGTATAAATACATTACAATCCATTTCAGCATCATATCTACGTCTCCAAACTACTTTAGATTTCAGACTGATCTCTTTCAAGACTTAGAGGCAGCTCCCGCTTACCATCTCATCGGTCGTCGATCCTCATCTTAGAGGCAATGGCAACCGGAAGCGTTCTGATGTGCCATAACTTCCCCGGAAACTGTTTCATCTCTCAGCCTCCCACAGTTCATTATTTCGACCCATTTTCCTCTCATCCCCTTTTGTCAAAACCCATCAATGTTGTTGGCCAAGATCTCTTCTGGTATCATCAGACTTATCAGGTATATATAAAACTTTGAAAACTTATCATGGATTATTCTGTGGAGAAACATAGGTCTTGTTTGATTTTCTTGCCCATAACACACACTAAAATTTTGTTATGTTTAATCTGATAGGAATCTTTGAGTTTCTTTGATCATCTTCGTCCACACCCCATACCATATGCAAATTACGAAACCCCTCCGTCCTTATTGCCTGAAGGAGTCGAACTTGAACTGAACACCTTACCGGTGAGAACATTAATATTTTATTTTAGTATTTGTTATTTTAATTTAATTATTCAAATTATAATTGCTAAATACTCCTACTTATTTTCAGGTTGATCCAAGAGCAGTGGCAGATGGGGATACTATAACCGTTTATGTTAACGCCTAAGAGGACCCCACACAAATTCCTTTGATCCCTCCTTATGTGTTTGAAGCACATCTTAGAAGAAATGAAGCTAAAGCCATGAGAAATTATGCAGAGGCTGATGCTCTTCAACAAATAATTAACAACTACGGATTCCGGTATAGGGATTTCTTGCAATCTTGTGGTTTCCCCCCGTTTTTGGTTCTTTGTTTTCTTTTTCCAAAAGGCTTGTTTGTGTTCTTTACCTGAACCCAGTTATAACAAAGTTCTGTTATGTTATATTGCACAGTGTGATCAAGTTTGATAACGAGGAAGTTCTGGTGCGCAAATATAGAATTCGTTTGAGGTAATAATGAAATGTAAATTAGAGTAAATTACATTCATGATCTCTTTATTTTCTCTTAATTACAAAAGCATGGACTTTACGGTTTGATCAAATTTTGGGTATCGGTTTTAAATTGTTGATTTTTGTCTAGAGTCAAACATTGATCTGTATTCTAAATGAAATCAGGGGCATTGATGCACCAGAAAGTGAAATGCCGTATGGAAAAGAAGCCACGGAAGAATTGACCAAGATTGTTGAAGGAAAATGCTTAAGGATCCTTGTTTATGAAATAGACTCTTACGGACGTCTTGTGGGAGATATCTACTGCGATAATAATACCTTTGTTCAGGTATATATTTTCTTACTCACATTTATATTGTAGCTTTATTTATGTGTGACTAAAACACAAAATTCATATCTAAGTTTTCATGGTTCATTTCTTTATTTGTTAATAAGGAATTAATGCTGAAGAAGGGATGTGCGTGGTATTACCCTCATTATGATAAGAGAGAGGAATTAAAAAATGTAAATAACGTTTCATGCCAGCAATTAAAACATTTTAACTTTCTATTTGTTTGTTTTGAGTTTAATTTAAAAACTCTGTTTTAAGCTGATAATTAATAACTCCGCGTGGTTGCAGTGGGAAAACGAAGCTAAAGTGAGTCAAGTTGGATTATGGGCTTCTTCCGACCCTGAAGAGCCATGGGAATGGAGAAAGAATCAACGGAATATTGCAATTAACACCGTTCCACGTCACAATCGTAAAAAGAATATCCCACCCAGATTACAGAGACTAGCAAACAAGAAAAACACAATTCACAAGTCCTGAACTATGTGGTTTTGAGTTCAATGATCCGCAAATATGTAATATGACTTGAGAAATTATACACCTGTGTGGAAAAATTTCAGTTGAATCCTTTTCTCTTCTATTGGTTATTGGTTACTAAAATCATTCCGTAAATACTTTATATCTTTACAATCATGTGGGGAGGGGAGAATGACACTTTAGAACCCACTGGGAAAATTAATGTTCCGATAACGACTTGTTAAGATTTTTTAGTAATATTTTCATTTGAAAATTTTTAAAATAAATATTGGCAATTTAAGTCATAATAGGATAAAACATTAATGTTATTCTTTTATAAGAATTTATAAAAGAAACATTTCCAGTATTTTTCTTTTCTACCAAGAGAGATCATACAAAAATGAAATGAAAATATATTTCAAATATTCAGTCAGTCTTTTTTCTATTCGGTTCCAGAATACATACATAATTACGTATATGTGTGAGTTCTGAGCTCCTTTTTACGCATCTTCGTTCTTGAGCTTCGTCTCTATGCATCTTCATTCATAAAGCAAGACCCATCAGATCAATTCAAATTTGGGGATGATCTTGATGAGTTGGGAGGTGAAAGAAACGTTGATGGAATGAAACAGACAAATGTAATTACATTGGAGATAGCTCTAAAGTTTGTTTGATGAACTGGGAGGTGATGAGGAGAGAAAGTTCATCTAAAAAATAAAATCTTATAATTAGGGTAGAGATAGTTTTAGAGAGGTTTTTTTTTTTTTATGGATATTGTATGAACAAATTCAAGACTAATAAATAAGAAGATAAATCTTGAACCCGATCGCATCAAGTGATTTTGATTGCAATAACCTCCTGATTATAGAAACTGCGTGCATGTATCGCATATGTTTCCTTTTGAGACTATTTTGATTTTAAAAACATGTAGTCAGATAAATAAATTAAAAAAATTCTGTATCATCACTGGACATAATTCACAAAAGTATGAAATGTGATATACAAGACAGGGAGGAGCAAACAATAGCTCGTTATCTCGGAGGGTTAAATACGAACATCACTATCCAGTACAACTCCAGCAATATTGGACTTTGGACGAAATCATTCGTTTAGCCATCCGTATCAAGAAGCAGCAGCCTAGAAGGCCTCCATATCAACCATCCCCCTCAACCAGAATTCCTTTTGATGGGCGTAAGCCACAAATACATCATCCTAGCTCTTCAACCACGCCTCCACCTAAGGCTACTAGGGAATTCAGCTCCAAAGCAACTAAATGTTCCAATTTTTTCATCATTCCGCTGATTTACTGAATTCTGAAATTGAGCAACTCCCTGAATCCAATCATTATTCTCCCATGCTTTTTGAACAATTGCCTCAAAACCTGCCTCCAAACACCATGCAGCTTTACAATGAAAGTGCCTCTGACTCTATTTTGCACCTGAGTGTTGCTACAAGAAACTACAAGTACTTTATGATCTGACTTATAGTTTAAATCATGAGTAACGCTAGAATGGGGATAAGCAACTTCCCAGGCCAAATTGCAGAAAACACAATCAAGCTTTTCTCAAAGTCCTTCTGATTCACATGTGAATTTCAATACACGTCATATATTTCAAACAAGCCAGCATGAGAAATACATTCACTAAAATCAGACATAGAAATAGAATTTGGAGCTGCACCGCCTGATTTATTATTGTGGGAGAGATATGCATTAAAGTCTCCTAACAATATCCAGGCTTCCTCTGGTAGCTCCGCTATTGCTCTTATAGCTTTGCCACAACCTTGTCCTCTTCCTATAATTTGTCTCCCCATAAATAAAAGTCATAGAAACCCAGTTATTTGACACACCTCTTTACACAAAGAAGTGAAATTCTAAATGAAAAATGTCCGCAACAAAAATAAAAATTTATAAAATTTTAAATACACAGCTTCAAAAATTTATAATTCACATATATTCTTTAATAATTTGATAAGTAATATTTAATAGTTAAATAAGATATATTGTTTTAAATTTATAAATATTTTATACTTAATCACTGGACATAATTCACAAAAGTATGAAATTTTAAAGTTTAATAGAGCATTTGTTTAAAGCATCCCGGAGGTGTATAGTTCAAAGATTAATAGCAAGGTTGTCAAACCCAGACCGGCCATTGAACCATCTGGGGTACTGGGTCTAGGGCCAGTGGGTTAGAATGGAGTCAAACCAGAGCTGACCTGGGGCCAAACCGGTGAGAAAGTGAAAATTTCAGGATTATTAATATGAAATTCCAAGGAAAAAATATAATTTTTTTTAAAAAAATAGGTGAAACCGGGTTGATGCCCCGACCGGACCGGTTTGCCTACTGGTTTGCTGGTTTCTGGTTTAATTACCTGGATTAAAAGAGTGTAATGGTATATACGTACCTGTTGATATTTAAATATCGCGGCAAAAAAGAGAAAGAAAGTAGATATTTAGATAGCTGAATTAATGAGAATGAGGCCAAAATGAATTATCAATAATTTTTTTATAAACTAAAAAAGCATCAGTAATTCAGTACTAACATTTTTTACAAAAATAAAAAATTAATATTGAGTATCCTTGTCATCATCATGATTCGTTAATAAAGAATATACTCCTCCGGTCCTTAATATATAAGACATATTTTGGGAGTTGATCTTAATCCTAAATATCAGACATAATTTACATATTTTTCAATCCTCTCTTAATTTAGCCATATTGAAGCTTTCTCAACAATAATCAAGTAGGAGAAGGAATTAGGGCACCAAAGAATATGACTGGGGTCTTTTAGAAAATACATGTGATATTAACTAATTCAACTAACTTCCTTATTAATCTAATGAAATTAGATAAGTATATCTTATATTAAGGACCGGAGGAGTATATTTCAAAGCGTGCAAAAAACTTCTTATGGGTGGGTTGTGTGCGTATACATTTTTACCTATACGAATCTCTAATTAAATACATCAAATAATTAATATTGGATAAAAAGTAAATATGATAAGATTCAGGAAAAATTGAGGGATAAATCCCTGTTTGACAAATTAATTGGAAAATGAGACATGAAGCATTTAAGCTTTTGAGAGTCAATAAGTGTGAGAGGTAAAAGAACGAATCACCCTTTGTGGAAGCTCATGTTCAAATTGCAGATGCTCATTTGCAAATCCTGGATACTCATTTGCCAAGTTTGGTAGTTTTCTACCACTTGAGGTCTCCACTCTCACAGCCAACAACCTTTTTTCCCAATGACCGTCAACTTTTTAACCCACCTTCTCACGCGCTCCCTCCACCCCATCTCATCATATATCTGCCAACCTTCAAACTTCATGCACCCCATCGCTACGATCTTATCATCATTTTCTTCATTGTTGATTTTGTCACTGCGAACAAACTACCTTTTTCTTCTTGATCTATCAAAGTCATTGGCCTTAGTTAATTTGAAGAAGATGAAGAGAGTAAGATGCGTCACCGTTCTTCGAAGAGACTTGTTTTCATTCATTGAAGACCCATCTTTGTTGTTATCGTCCCTGCTCATCACCGTCTGTAAAGGAGAAAAATCTTGATAGTGAAGACGGGAAAACCCACTGCCATTCAACGAAGACCGGTCGCCGTTATGTGATTTTTGGATCTTGATTTTTAGAAAGTTGTATATTTCGTTTTATTTGCGCCTTTGTGGATTCAATAGTGTAGAGGGGATTTGATTGCTTTGCCTTTGTGTGGAAGGAGATCAATCTATTTTGCCTATGATTTGTTGGCTTACTTCTATTGGTCCGATTTCACGATGTTGGGGATTGGAGATTGGAGAAGAAGGTATTTTTTAAAATTTTTTAATGAGGCTATTTTTTTTGCCATTTTTAAGAAGGGTAATTTGGTCTTTCCCCCTCACATTTAGTGACACTCAAGGACTTGAATATTTCACGTCCCATTCCCCAATTAACTTGTCAAATAGGGATTTATCCCCAATTTTTCGTGAGATTTATTTTATGTTATCATGGCATATTCAATTTTTAAAGATGATTGATTAGTTACTGAATTTTAACTATTTCATTGTTATAGACGTTGATAAAATTTAGCTAGAAAGGAAACAATTTCAGGATTTTGATTTTCCTCCTAAAAAATAAGATAATGAAATGAAAAGAAAAAATATTATATTAATATTGAAAAAATTTTATTAAAACATTATAATTTAATTAATTCAAGTTGAATACAGGTAGTTCCTCGTTTAAAAAAAATAATATTTTTTTGGTAAAAAAAAGTTCAATATAGGTAGTTAGATTTATAAAGGATATAAATCATACTATTAAATCTTGTGTATTGCGTTACAGAAGCCATATACTCACACACGTCGGTGGCGCCTCTTTTGACTTCCTTTTTACGCATCTTCTCCATTTATGAATTAAGCAAGACTCATCGTCCGCAGATTTATCCTGAAATTGAAAGCTTGTGATACATTTTGGCGCAAGGGAACAATTACGAGATACTACCCCTACAGGTATTATATATAATCATCTCGTATCCATATTATTCATCTGTTCGTTCTTTTGATGATTTAAAGTTGAAAGCGTAATACTTGAGACGTGAACCTTAGGATAGGATGGCCATAAACCTTGGCATAATTCAGATTAGAAAAATTGTAATAGCATAGCTCCTCAATTTCGATAGTATCAGTTTTGAGGCCGTCACCCAATCGCGTGAGAGGGGAGTAATTTCCTCTTCAGTTGATACGAGACTTCACAATTTACACATGTTGTTCCCTTTCCCGTTGATGTGAGAATTCACAATTCACCCGTTTAGGCCTAGCATTCTCACTGACACATCAAGAGGGTTTTGGGGTCGTCACCTCTCGCAGTCTTAAAATTTTAATATTCAATAAAATGAGATGGCTCACTGAATAACTTGATTAAAATTCATTAATTTAATAATAATTAAAATAATTCAAGTTGGATAGGTTGTTAGACTTATATATGTGTGTTAAATGATCACATATATGAAATCTTTGTATCTATTCCGTTACAGAGAGTACTTTTTTTTTTTGCCAATCGTTACAGAGAGTACTTATTTGTGTATATATATTTCAGCTTCATACCTACCTATCTTGATTGACAGTATCTCCAAACCACTTTTTTTTTTTTAATTTGAGAGCAGACTAATTCCTTTCAAGACTTAGAGTGCAAAGAGTTTTCACCCTCCCAAGAAAGTGCGTTTATTGAGACCGGAACTTGTGTAGAGGCCGATTATTATCTCAACCAACAGCCTTGTTTATGTATATTCATTCAAGAAACAATAGCCATTAGTTATCTCTCATCATCTTGGAGGCGATGGCAACCGGAAGTGTTCTGAGATGTCATAACCCCCTCAGCAGTAGTTTCATGTCTAAGCCTCAGCCTCCCACAATTCGTGTTTTCCATTCATTTTCCTCTCAACATCTTTCATCAGAACCCATCTATATTATTGGCCAAGATGTGTTCCGATTTTATCAGACTTTTCAGGTATATAAATTGACGTAGAACTTTCAGCACTTTTTAAAGATTTACCATCGATTCCTATGACTGATGTTGGTTTTCTTTGTTAAGATTCCGGAAAAACTAAGAAAGCGTGTTTCAACATCTAATGCGACCCAGATTATGTGGTAATTATCTTGTCCATCGTCTTAGTGACGTTGGTTTTCTCAAGTTTGTGTGTCATATATATACATATATATGATGAGACCGCTTATTCTAATTCTTTTTTAATTTTTTTTTTGAATCAAGGTTTAGAAAACTCATAGATGCATTGAACAATTCAGAACAAATTCCTCAAACTTCCGAAGAAGTATCTCGGCTGATCATCAAGGCCCTCAGAGAGCATCCAAAGGCCGAAGTTGAGGAATTACTGAGTTTCTACGGTCTTCCTCTGCCACACACTCTAGCTTGCACAAATAATGATAAAACCTCTAAATCATGGGCTAAAGGAGTCAAACTTGAACTGCATACCTTACCTGTAAGAATACTCATACACTCGTTGTTTTGCTATTGTTAGTTGTTAGAATGCGTACAGGCACTTGTAAATTAGCCCGTATATGAATTTGACAAAATGATATAACTAACATCTCACAAGTTTTGTCCAAATGGTTATATTGTTATATTAAGAATAATCATACATATTTTGTTTTTGTCTCTAGGTTCATGGAAAAGCAGTGGCAGATGGTGATAACCTAACTGTTTATGTTAGGGCATCAGATCCTGAAGAAGTATATTTGATCCCACGCCATGTACTGGAAGCAAATGGTAAAAGAAAACAAGCTCGGGCCTTGAGGAATTATGCAGTGGCCAATGCTCTTCACCAACAAATCATCGATTCTGGATATCGGTTGGGATTTCAATCTCTTAATTCTGAAAAATGTATGTTTCTCCTTTCCACTTGAATGACTTCTAATTAATAAAATTATATTCTATTTTATTGTCCGCCAGTGTGATCAAATTTCAAAACGAGGAAGTTCTTGCGCATAAGTATAGAATTCGTTTAAGGTAATAATAAAATTAAGAAACACTAAAGTAAAATTTCAGCAAACATCTCTTCTATTTTGAAATCTTGCACTGACATATCTCTCTTGAATAGAATGGTATTTTTAACCTTTTAGGTTATTCATTTATTAATGTTGTGCAGGAGTCTGGGTTGACACGTGTCCTAAATGAAATCAGGGGTATTGATGCACCAGAGAGTGAAATGCCATATGGCAAAGAAGCAAGAGAAGAATTGACTAAGATGGTTGAAGGAAAATCTCTAAGGATCCTTCTTTACGAAACAGACTGTTATGGACGTTTTGTGGAAGATATCTACAGCGATAACATTTTTGTTCAGGAATTGATGTTGAAGAAGGGATGTGCATGGTATTACCCTCATTATGATAGCAGAGAGGAATTAAGAAAAGTAAGTAATGTTGATGCTAACATATTGCTACATAACCTCCCTATTAGAATTAAAAATGTTCATATTTTTAGTTACATCTAAACGCCCTATGTAACATGTCAGCACTCCTACTTGAAAATGTCCGCTTTAGGGTCCTATTACTGCCTACATTGAAGGGGGAGGGGAACAAATGACCCTTTGTAAGGGTATCATAAGTACCTTATCTCTTGACTCGTTTTAGAAACTGTGAGAGGTAACGAGGCCCTAAACAGACAATTTGAAAGTGAGACGCTGAGATGTTATATACTACAAATAAGATTAAGATACTAGAAGAACTAGAGAAATAATATAGTGTGCTGGATGCGTCACAAATAAAATTAGGAAGGAGGATGCAACTGAAAATACTATTAGAGTGCTGAATTTTAGTTTTCCCTTAAAAAACCTTTATATTTGTTGGCTTTGAATTTAACTCTGTTTTTAACCTTATAACTTTGCATTTGTAGTGGAAAAACAAAGCCAAAGTAAAGCAAGCTGGATTATGGGCGTTTTCCAACTCTGAGGAGCCCTGGGAATGGAGAAAGAATCAACGACATGCAATTAACACCATTTCACATCACAATCATAAACAAATTGTGCAACCTAAATTACAAATAATTCACATCTCCTGTACTGTGTTGTTTTGAATTCAAAGGTTTACAAATATGTAATATGACTAGAGAAATTATATGTGTATACACTGAAAAAATTCAGTTGAATCCTTTTCTTTTTTCCGGATGAAAACTTAGCAACACGTTACAATGTACTCAAATATTAACGTTAAAATTTAATCAGACAGCTTCTTCTGCAATGTTTTGACTTTAGAACCTGTTTCATTGTAAAGGCGCCATCCCCATTAATCTTCAAATATTCTTTATATGGCGTCCAAATTTATTTGTCCCATCAAGTCCCTACTCAAAATTTTCTTGTTTCACGCCAACCATAACTTGATCTCAATGTAACATCCTAGCCCTCGCTCTCGATATTTTTCATTTTGGGGCCCGTTACCCTTCACGTTCTTAAATTGTATCCGGCGTCCTAAAGTATATTTTTAGTAATACTCAATATTTTTAAGTAGTTTTTTGTGATTATGTTAACCTAAAGTATTTTTTTTAATAGTACTTAGTATCATAAAGTAATTTTTTGTGCATTTAACACTCTAAAAGTTCATAATTGAAGTACTCAATATGAAGAAATTGTAAACCACCTCGTCCAAAGGGAGAACATCGTTCCAGCTCAAAAAAGAGTAGAACATCGTTCTAAAAACGAAATTGCCCTGTTGATGTTTAAATATTCTGGCCAAAAAGGAAAATGAAATCTTGATAATTATAAATTAAACTATTATCTTACTCATCAATATCGATTTAATATAAGTTTAGCATCAGTATTGATAGTATTTACCAGAATGATAATATTAATAGCATCAGTGTCAATGAAATAAAAAATGCAAATTTCAATCCTTCCATATGCATGAAAAATATATAAATTTTATGTGCGTGTACGCGTTTTTATATAAAAGATTTATAGCAATGCCATTTGTTTTTTCTTTCGACTGTTGCCATCGCCTGATGATGGACGTATGAGCCTTATTTTAGGGGAAGATAAGATTTATCCTATTTTATTATGACATAGACTTTTAAAGATGATTTAGTTACATGATTTATTATTTCAATGTTACAGACTTTAATGAGTTTTTTTTTATACACTACAAACTTTAATGAGTTTGTTGGCAAAAAAAAGGTTAGTTAGAAATAAAAGGATTCCAAGATTTTGATTTCCTTGCAAGAAAGTGTATAAAATGAAATGAAATGAAAATAGGTGGTTAATATTTAATAAAAAAATTACTCCCTCCAGTCCTAAATATAAGACAAAGTTGACATTTTTAGAGAAATTAAGGAAGCTAATTAAATTACTCTAGACTATTTATATTTTTATTTTTTTCTCCAAACTAATTAGTTTGACTAATAAACTAATATATTATCTAAGGATACACAACAAATGATATGATTAAGTAACTTATTTAGTTTCCCTAATTTCTCCAAAAAAAGTCAACTTTATCTTATAATTAGGACTAGAGGTAGTATAATTTAAATAATTCAAGTTGGATACAAGCAGTTAGATTTAGATTTAAATAATAATTCAAGTTGCATCATAGTAAATTTTTTTTCTGTTAGGTTAATTCCAGAATACGTATGTGTTTGTCGGTTAAAGTGAAGTTCGTTGAATGTCAAGAAATTGTAAACCGCATTGTCTAATGGTAGAGAAAACAGTGCCTTCCAGTTCTAGAAATGAAGGTTCTTTTTGCAAATTGGCTTGTTGATACTTAAATATTCTGGGAAAAAAAGAAAAAGAGAAAGAAATCTTTATATTTAAAAATATTAATACTATCAGTATCCATTTCACCGTGATTCGTGAATAAAGAATATATATTTCAATCTTTCCATGTATCAAACAATGATTGATTAGTTAGTTAATTTTTTTTTTATTTCAATGTTATAGACTTCAATATAAGTTAGTTTTTTTTTTTTGTTGCCAGAAATATAAGTTAGTTAGAAAAGAAACAATTCCAAAATTTTTCTTTCCTACCAAGAAAGTACATAAAAAAGAAATGAAAATATATTATTAATATTTAGTTAAGTCTTTTTTCCCCTATTCCGTTTGAGAATACGTACGCCCACCACTATATATATATATGTGTGTGTGTGGTTTGTGTGTATAAGTTTCGAGCTTCGTTTTCACACAACTTCGTTCTTAAGCTTCGTTTTTGCGTATCTTCATTCATAAAGCTAGCTCCAAGGTCTTCATTTTTTTTTTGGAATAGAAAACTTTTGGTCTAAAGAGATCAAGGGAAACAAACGGACAAAGGAACAAGCAATCGTCAGGGAGATAATATTCCTACAGGTATTATATGCAATAATCTCTTGTTCATGTTTTTAGTTAATTCATATGTCCTTCTTTTGATTTAAAGTGTAAAGCATAATCCTTGAGATAATAACAGCCTGCGATGATTTGCATACGAAAAGGCATGATTCCACATAACTCTAAGTGAGTCATGTAATTAACACACACATAGAAGTTAAATCCAGCTGAAATAAATAAAACTGAAAGCAGATCTACGACACCTATGTTCTTTTCACAAGATTTAGAAATCCCAAATTAATTAGTTTGTTCCGATCTTATGATGATTTAAAGTTGAAAGCATAATTCTTAGCTTGAGATGCAGATTAATAGCATATGATGATTAACATCTGTACTAACCATCGTGAATCTTAGCATAAGATGCTTAGCATAAACCCTGGCATGATGTAGATTAGAAAAATTTTAACATCTCAACATTTCGCTTATGTTTTTGTCCGCTTTGAAAGCTCATCCCTTCCGCTTTTAAAACACATCGAGAGGGGAGATTTCTAAATCCTTATAAAGCGTCTTTCGTTACTCTCCCCAATTGATTGATGTGACACTTCACAATCCACTCCTTTGAATCCAACATCCTCACTGACACATCAATCAAGCCTGGCTCTCATATCAATTGTAAAATCTCAGCGACTCACTCTCGATATATATTTTCCATTTTGGGGCATCACCCATCACAGTTTTAATGCACATCTATTTTATATACCCAGAGTCTAGACTTTATAAGATATCTTTCGTTCCCCTCCCCACTTCACATTTTCACATAGTCTTTCACTAGATTCAGAAGTCTCTAATTAGAACTTTAATAAAAGGACAAAACTTAAGTCAAGTTAATTACGTCATTTATTAAATGTGTATGCCTGAATTTATTTTTTTGATAATCTGAATGCATTTAATAAATATATTATAAGATGTTTTTATTATGTCATATTAGAATTTAAAAAAGATGATTTAGTTACTTGATTCTTTCATTTTAATGTTATAGACTTCAATACGAGTTAGTTAGAAAAGAAATGATTCCAAGATTTTGATTATTTCTTACCGGGAAAGTATATAAAGGAAAGAAATGAAAATATGTTGTTAATAATCTTTGTTTTCATTCGGGTGTAAAGATGGTACCCATATGTGTATAAATACATTACAATCCATTTCAGCATCATATCTACGTCTCCAAACTACTTTAGATTTCAGACTGATCTCTTTCAAGACTTAGAGGCAGCTCCCGCTTACCATCTCATCGGTCTTCGATCCTCATCTTAGAGGCAATGGCAACCGGAAGCGTTCTGATGTGCCATAACTTCCCCGGAAACTGTTTCATCTCTCAGCCTCCCACAGTTCATTATTTCGACCCATTTTCCTCTCATCCCCTTTTGTCAAAACCCATCAATGTTGTTGGCCAAGATCTCTTGTGGTATCATCAGACTTATCAGGTATATATAAAACTTTGAAAACTTATCATGGATTATTCTGTGGAGAAACATAGGTCTTGTTTGATTTTCTTGCCCATAACACACACTAAAATTTTGTTATGTTTAATCTGATAGGAATCTTTGAGTTTCTTTGATCATCTTCGTCCACACCCCATACCATATGCAAATTACGAAACCCCTCCGTCCTTATTGCCTGAAGGAGTCGAACTTGAACTGAACACCTTACCGGTGAGAACATTAATATTTTATTTTAGTATTTGTTATTTTAATTTAATTATTCAAATTATAATTGCTAAATACTCCTACTTTTTTTCAGGTTGATCCAAGAGCAGTGGCAGATGGGGATACTATAACCGTTTATGTTAACGCCTTAGAGGACCCCACACAAATTCCTTTGATCCCTCCTTATGTGTTTGAAGCACATCTTAGAAGAAATGAAGCTAAAGCCATGAGAAATTATGCAGAGGCTGATGCTCTTCAACAAATAATTAACAACTACGGATTCCGGTATAGGGATTTCTTGCAATCTTGTGGTTTCCCCCCATTTTTCGTTCTTTGTTTTCTTTTTCCAAAAGGCTTGTTTGTGTTCTTTACCTGAACCCAGTTATAACAAAGTTCTGTTATGTTATATTGCACAGTGTGATCAAGTTTGATAACGAGGAAGTTCTGGTGCGCAAATATAGAATTCGTTTGAGGTAATAATGAAATGTAAATTAGAGTAAATTACATTCATGATCTCTTTATTTTCTCTTAATTACAAAAGCATGGACTTTACGGTTTGATCGAATTTTGGTTATCGGTTTTAAATTGTTGATTTTTGTCTAGAGTCAAACATTGATCTGTATTCTAAATGAAATCAGGGGCATTGATGCACCAGAAAGTGAAATGCCGTATGGAAAAGAAGCCACGGAAGAATTGACCAAGATTGTTGAAGGAAAATGCTTAAGGATCCTTGTTTATGAAATAGACTCTTACGGACGTCTTGTGGGAGATATCTACGGCGATAATAATACCTTTGTTCAGGTATATATTTTCTTACTCACATTTATATTGTAGCTTTATTTATGTCTGACTAAAACACAAAATTCATATCTAAGTTTTCATGGTTCATTTCTTTATTTATTAATAAGGAATTAATGCTGAAGAAGGGATGTGCGTGGTATTACCCTCATTATGATAAGAGAGAGGAATTAAAAAATGTAAATAACGTTTCATGCCAGCAATTAAAACATTTTAACTTTCTATTTGTTTGTTTTGAGTTTAATTTAAAAACTCTGTTTTAAGCTGATAATTAATAACTCCGCGTCGTTGCAGTGGGAAAACGAAGCTAAAGTGAGTCAAGTTGGATTATGGGCTTCTTCCGACCCTGAAGAGCCATGGGAATGGAGAAAGAATCAACGGAATATTGCAATTAACACCGTTCCACGTCACAATCGTAAAAAGAATATCCCACCCAGATTACAGAGACTAGCAAACAAGAAAAACAGAATTCACAAGTCCTGAACTATGTGGTTTTGAGTTCAATGATCCGCAAATATGTAATATGACTTGAGAAATTATACACCTGTGTGGAAAAATTTCAGTTGAATCCTTTTCTCTTCTATCGGTTATTGGTTACTAAAATCATTCCGTAAATACTTTATATCTTTACAATCATGTGGGGAGGGGAGAATGACACTTTAGAACCCGCTGGGAAAATTAATGTTCCGATAACGACTTGTTAAGATTTTTTAGTAATATTTTCATTTGAAAATTCTTAAAATAAATATTGGCAATTTAAGTCATAATAGGATAAAACATTAATGTTATTCTTTTATAAGAATTTATAAAAGAAACATTTCCAGTATTTTTCTTTTCTACCAAGAGAGATCATACAAAAATGAAATGAAAATATATTTTAAATATTCAGTCAGTCTTTTTTCTATTCGGTTCCAGAATACATACATAATTACGTATATGTGTGAGTTCTGAGCTCCTTTTTACGCATCTTCGTTCTTGAGCTTTGTCTCTATGCATCTTCATTCATAAAGCAAGACCCATCAGATCAATTCAAATTTGTGGATGATCTTGATGAGTTGGGAGGTGAAAGAAACGTTGATGGAATGAAACAGACAAATGTAATTACATTGGAGATAGCTCTAAAGTTTGTTTGATGAACTGGGAGGTGATGAGGAGAGAAAGTTCATCTAAAAAATAAACTCTTATAATTAGGGTAGAGATAGTTTTAGAGAGGTTTTTTTTATGGATATTGTATGAACAAATTCAAGACTAATAAATAAGAAGATAAATCTTGAACCCGATCGCATCAAGTGATTTTGATTGCAATAACCTCATGATTATAGAAACTGCGTGCATGTATTGCATATGTTTCCTTTTGAGACTATTTTGATTTTAAAAACATGTAGTCAGATAAATAAATTAAAAAAATTCTGTATCATCACTGGACATAATTCACAAAAGTATGAAATTTTAGAGTTTAATAGAGCATTTGTTTAAAGCATCCCGGAGGTGTATAGTTCAAAGATTAATAGCAAGGTTGTCAAACCCAGACCGGCCATTGAACCATCTGGGGTACTGGGTCTAGGGCCAGTGGGTTGGAATGTAGTCAAACCAGAGCTGACCTGGGGCCAAACCGGTGAGAAAGTGACAATTTCAGGATTATTAATATGAAATTCCAAAGAAAAAATATAATTTTTTTAAAAAAAATAGGTGAAACCGGGTTGATGCCCCGACCGGACCGGTTTGCCTACTGGTTTGCTGGTTTGCTGGTTTAATTACTTGGATTAAAAGAGTGTAATGGTATATACGTACCTGTTGATATTTAAATATCGCGGCAAAAAAGAGAAAGAAAGTAGATATTTAGATAGCTGAATTAATGAGAATGAGGCCAAAATGAATTATCAATAATTTTTTTATAAACTAAAAAAGCATCAGTAATTCAGTACTAACATTTTTTACAAAAATAAAAAATTAATATTGAGTATCCTTGTCATCATCATGATTCGTTAATAAAGAATATACTCCTCCGGTCCTTAATATATAAGATATATTTTGGGAGTTGATCTTAATCCTAAATATCAGACATAATTTACATATTTTTCAATCCTTTCTTAATTTAGCCATATTGAAGCTTTCTCAACAATAATCAAGTAGGAGAAGGAATTAGGGCACTAAAGAAGATGACTGGGGTCTTTTAGAAAATACATGTGATATTAACTAATTCAACTAACTTCCTTATTAATCTAATGAAACTAGATAAGTATATCTTATATTAAGGACCGGAGGAGTATATTTCAAAGCGTGCAAAAAACTTCTTATGGGTGGGTCGTGTTCGTATACATTTTTACCTATACGAATCTCTAATTAAATACATCAAATAATTAATATTGGATAAAAAGTAAATATGATAAGATTCAGGAAAAATTGAGGGATAAATCTGTGAGATCAAGCGTTTCACCCAAGAGGGGGGGTGAATTGGGTGATACTGAATATTTCTTTCGAAAATATAAAACTTTGACAAAAGAATTAAAACAGTAATGAGTAAGGAGAAATATCACCGAAGTGTACACCGGGAGTTATACTGGTTCGGTCACAATCACTTTGACCTACGTCCAGTCCTCAGAGCTTCTCTGAGAGTTTCACTATAACTTCCAAGATTCAGTGGGTTCTTGGCACCTCAGTACAAGCAAGTTCCTTACACCTGGACACTCGCTCCCCCTTACAGGTTGTAATCTAATCCCAACTCAAGGTTCCACAACCTTAAGTTATCTCAATAACAAATATTCAGTTTGAATGAAATATCTCTCTTACAGAGTAAATGATAATCACTGAAGCATAGAAATACAATTTCAACGTGAAAACAGAGCAATGAACTTAATGATACGTTCGTATGTGTGCTTGGTTGTTCTTCTTTGTTTGAAGGTTCCCATATATATAGGGATGTTGGTGATGACCGTTGGAACACTTCCTTTCGTCCGTTGGTGAGTGCGCAGCCACTATTGACTTTTCAAGTTTTTGAAAAATATCCGTTGGCGGTTGTTGGCATTTGAACGTTTCTTTTGACTTTCATCTCTTGATATGATTTCTACATTGTTTCTCTGTAAATATACTAAGAATGCTAATACAATGAAAGGTTAATCATATAGGAAACAATATAATGAAAGTTTGAATGATTTCTAAATTTCTGGGTATGCTTACTCGAGTAGCTCCTCGAGTAACCCTTGAAGTTTACTCGAGTAGCTCCTCGAGTAACATCGTGAAATCATTGTTTATTTGAAATTCAATGAAGAGAAACAAGATTACTCAGGTAGTGCATGGAATAAACTAAATTTCAAACCTTTTAGAATAGTTATTTACTCGGGTAGCTACTCCAGTAATGCTTCTGCAACTTCATAGATTACTGGGGTAACACCTCGAGTAATCCTTTGAAAAACTTTTGATTACTCGATGCTCTACTCTAGTAATGTTGGCAGGATTTCAAGGCCGAGAGCAAATACCTTGTTACTCGAGTAGGGACTCGAGTAAGGTATTCATTTTTGCATAGGTTACTCGGGTAGCTCCTCGAGTAACAGAGACTTTTGAACATGATTTACTCTGGTAATGACTTGAAGTTTACCTTGAAAACATTTGCATATACTGGGGTACATACTCGAGGAATCCACTTAAACCATAAGGACTTGAGGAAAAGAGAATTCAAGTTAATCGGGTACTAACCTCAAGTTTTCACTCACCTTAGTGCATTACTCGAGTAGCTCCTCGAGTAACATTGGCAGTGGTACAAAGTGCCGAGAGCTTCACATTTTCAAATACATAGTTACTCAAGTAGCACCTCGAGTATCATGGGGAAAACTTGAAGTCAACTGGAAGTTTTCACAGGGTTACTCGAGTAGCGCCTCGAGTAACATTAGCAGTGGTACAAACTGCCGAGAAGTCCATATTTTCTGAAACAAAGGTACTCGAGTAGCTCCTCGAGTATCATTGGCAAAACTTAAAGGCAACTGGAAGTTTTCACATGGTTACTCGAGTAGCTCCTCGAGTAACATTAGCAGGCCGAGAGCAACCTTCAAATTTTACCTGGTTACTCGAGTAGCGCCTCGAGTAATGGTGGCAGGTTACTGGAAGTTCTCCTTGGTTACTTCAAGTTTTGGCTCATTACTCGAGTAGCGCCTCGAGTAATGCTTTAGAAGATTGGCTTCTGATCAAGTTCCTCAGCATTTTCTCTTGCCCAATCTTCACTACTTCCATGCTTACCTCAAGTAAAGCTTATTCCTATCATTACTTTGTTCAAGCTTGATTATTAACCATTTCCTTTACAAACCATTCCTTTGTTATCATCAAAACATGAGATCTAACATTCTCCCCCTTTTTAATGATGACAAAACTTGGTGATTTTGAACATGGTTTTTCAAATTGGATTCTTAATTAATTATTTCTTATTTAAGGTTGAATATACCTTGCATACATAACAACTTCATTAGTCCAAACATGTATCATAATTCAAAACTTTAAATAATATCAAATGAAGTCATAATTTAAACATACTTGCATTAAACTTTAAGAATTTCAAATTACAAGATAAGTTTAAGAAAACTAATAACAAAATGCACCCTAGAGCCCATATACAACCAAATCCCCTAAATTAACCTAGGACACATCCACAAAATCACTCTCAAGCTCTTCTCCCCCTTTTTGGCTTCATCATTCAAGTGGAGGGCTAGGAGGCTTGGCCATGGAAATTGGTGTTGCTGGAAGGACCATAGAATCATTTGATTCTAAAGAATCAAATGAGCTAGAGGGTACTGGATCAGGCAGATGAAGTGGAGGGATATGGATGTCATCACCGGGAAGAGAAGGTTGGAAGACAACCATAGTAGAGGTTTCTCCTTCCGGGGTGGTCTGAATCTCAGGTGAAATCTCAACCTCAGGTGTATGCTTTTCAGGAGATGAAGAGGGAGATATCTCCTCAGTGTGAGTAGGAGAGGGAATAGGTTTAGAGGTGGTTCCAGGTTGTGGCTTTTGAGGTGAATCATCGATGATAATATGAGTAGTTTCGTGGGTATCAGGATCATCCACTGTGAATAAGATATCTTTCCCTTGGGGCTCAAGTGGATCAGAAACCAGAGGGGTAGATGGTTCAGCCTCGGGAATGGGAATATTGTCTGAAGGAGGGTCTACTGAAGGTGGTGGTGGTGGTGCAGATGAGGAAGGACCGGCAGAAGGTCCAGGACCCAAGGAATCCAATCGTGCCAGTATCAGTCTCAAAGTCTCTCCCTGGGCACGTTGCTCTGCTAGCAGTTCCTCATGCCTTCTATCCATTCTTTCAACCAACTCTCCCATTTTTGTGTTCATGTGGGTAATAAGCTCAGCATTTGTGTTAGCTATGTCCACATGAAAGCCTCTGAGCATATTCTCCATAAAGTGCTGGAGAGTGGCATTCAGGAAGGATGGTAAAGATGTGGTAGCAGCTGGAGCCGATGACTGAGTGTCATCCATCCTACTGGTCTCTGCCTCAGTAGCCTTTCGCTTCTTCTTGGACCCAGACTCCAGTGGCCCTTTAAGAGGGATGTCGATGTTCAGTTTACCAATCTGGTTCCTCCCCACTGGGGTCATCCTTTCAATTGGCTCCTTACTATCCAAGTACCATATTTTGTTCTCTTTCAGGATAAGAGACACAATTTGGGGATATGGCATTGGAGTGGTACCCTTTCCATCCACTTTGTACCTTTTCATTTCAGAAAATATATACTCTCCCAGATCCTTTTGCTCTTTCAAGAGAAGTGAAGCAAACCATCTATAGTCCCTATCAGAGAAATGGGTGTAGTTGTTGGCTTTATTTACTAGGGACCTAGAGTAAATGTACCAAAGAACCCTATGGTGATCACACATATCACTTGGTTTAAAATTTAGAGGGCCAACTAACTCACCGGGCTTTAGGATAGTGAAAATTTGATTTGGCTCAAGCTCAGAATATATATCATCAGGGGGGTTCTCTATTCCTAACCATAAGTTAATTTTGGAAGGTGAAATCAAAATCTTTTGACCTCTCATAGTTGTGGTCATCTCTTCCTCTACCGAAGTTCGGTTAGGTTCATCTATTATCTCTAGGTTGCAATAGAAATGAGTGATTAACTTTGTGCAAAAAGGTAATCTAATTGACAACCAAGGCATAAAAGGATCTAGATAAGGACTAAGATCGTGCTTCAATACCTCTTGAAGTAGCCTGAGATCTACATAGTGTGTCTTACACACTTTTCTTCTGGAGAATTGTGTCAGGTACTTGGGAGATTCCACCAGTTTGCCCACATTGAATCCCTTTGGAGGGGTAGTGATCTCTACTTCTGGAATCTTGGATTTCTTGGATGATTGACCCTTCTCCATTTAGTCAATGATCCCAGCCATTGCCTTAGCCACATTTTTGTCATATTTTGGCTTCTTGATAGGCTTTGGAGTGAATGAGGGTGTAGAGGAATCAGAATGAGAAGGTAAGGGAGTTTTGGCACCTTTGCTTCTTCCAGTAGATGTGCTCTTTTTAGACTGAGCCCTAGTCACAATAGGCTCTTTGATCACCACACCTTTGGCTTTAGGTTGTGTTTGAGGTTTAAGAGGAGTTTTGGCTTTTGGTCTCGGGATTAACTTTCTTCTCTTTGTTGGAGGAGGAGAAAGAAGATCAGGGTTTTGTTGTGAATCAGAGGAATCTGTGAAGTTGAGATTCTTGGTTCTAACCATCTTGAAACACAGAAAATCAAAAATCACAGTAAAACAGGGCAACTGACGCGAGTTTAGGGCAGAATGATTTTGAACAAAATAGGAAGTTTTTGGGCTTGAAATCAGTTGGGTTTTGACGGAAATGAGGCAAGGAATCGATTGTGAAAAGTTTTTGTGAGGGTGTATAGTGATTTACTCGAGGAGATTTTGTGGAAATGACCGAGTTTGCGCAAAATAAAGACCTAACACCCGACATTACTCGAGGCCTTACTCGAGTAAACTTCAAGTTTACTCGAGGCCTTCCTCGAGTGTTCATACAGAAAAATTCAAAAATAATTCATTTAAATTGCGTACCTGGCATGAATAATATAGTAATTATCCATGGATGTTCCCTCGATCATTCATAGTCCATTTGATTCAGATTTGAGTCATTATTCAACACTTTGAGAATCTGAACTCCGACATTACTCGAGGCCTTCCTCGAGTAAGCTTCAAGTTTACTCGAGGCCTGCCTCGGGTAAACAGCTTCTCAACTTCTGACTCTTCATTTCTTTGAAAACTGAACCGTTATATTTGAAAATCAAGTAACTTGATCCGTTACTTCCAGTTTTGGGGACCATTACTCGAGTACATACTCGAGTAACATGCTTCTTTACCTCAAGTTGCTCCTCGGGTATTGCTTCTGTCTTAGCCAAAACTTCAAGTTGGTACTCCAGTAAATGTGTCCTCTGATTATCTCTGTTTTTGTTTACCAAAACAAAGTTTCTTTCTTCCTGCAAAACACATTTCTACATACTCCGATGCTTAAGTTAGTAATCATCAAAACATTATCAAATGACTTCATCTAATATTATGAAATGCTGGAAATACTTATAACTCATTGGGATTTACCATTCCCAATTCTCTGCTAATGAAAAGAAATTGATCTTTTGCAAGGGGTTTTGTGAAGATATCAGCTAGTTGAAGATGAGTAGGAATGAATATCACTTTCACATCTTTCTTTTGGACATGATCTCTGATGAAGTGATGTCTGACATCGATATGCTTGGTTCTAGAGTGTTGAACTGGATTCTTTGCCAAGCTTATCGTACTTGTATTGTCACAATAGATTGGTATTTCCTTGAGGTATATACCAAGATCTTGTAGTTGTTGTTTTAACCATATCACTTGTGCACAACAACTTGAGACTGCAACATATTCGGCTTCTGTTGACGAAAGAGACACTGTATTTTGTTTCTTGCTGAACCACGAGACAAGAGATCCTCCAAGAAATTGTCCTTGTCCACTGGTGCTCTTTCTGTCTGTCTTGTATCCTCCATGATCAGAATCTGAATAAGCAATTAAATATTCACTTCTTCCTTTGGGATACCACAGACCCAATTCTGGTGTGTCAGCAAGGTATCTGAAGATTCGTTTGACCGTTTCAGCATGTGATTCCTTTGGCGCTGATTGATATCTTGCACATATGCCAACACTAAATTGGATGTCTGGTCTGCTTGCCGTGAGATAGAGTAATGATCCAATCATTCCTCTATATTTTGTGATATTGTAGTCTTTCCCTTTAACATCAGCATCAAGCAATGTTGTTGAGCTCATAGGTGTGTCTGAGCCATTTGCTTCATCCATTCCATACTTCTTCAATAGCTCTTTTAAATACTTTGTTTGAGATATGAAAATTCCATTCTTTCTTTGTTTGATTTGCAAACCAAGAAAGAAATTCAATTCTCCCATCATCGACATCTCAAACTCTCCCTGCATTATCTCAGAAAATTCTTTACACAGAGATTCATTAGTAGCACCGAAAACAATATCATCAACATATATTTGAACAATTAAAATATCATCACGTTTTCGATTTATAAATAATGTTGTATCAACTTTGGCCACCAATCTTGCCTTATTTCTGACAATAATTGCAGATTCATCAAGTTTGTTTTTGAATACCCATTTAGTACCAATGATTGTATGATCTTTGGGTCGGGGCACCAAATCCCAGACTTGATTCCTTTCAAATTGATTTAGTTCTTCTTGCATTGCTATGACCCAATCATTGTCTGACAGGGCTTCATCAATGTTAGAAGGTTCAATCTCAGAAATGAATGCAGAAAAACTTACTTCATTGAAAACTCTATTTCTGGTTTTGATCCCTTCATTCACATCTCCTATGACTTGATCTAAGGAATGACTTCTATTGTATTTCCAGGCTTTAGGTTGACCTAGGGATTGCTCTTCATCCTTAGTTTTATCAACCTCTAGAATAAGAGACTTAGAGATAGATTGACCATTTTCTTGATTTAAAACAGCTTCCTGTTCTTCATCAATCGTTTTGTCAGAGGATTCAAATTCATCAAATACAACATGAATTGATTCTTCAACAACACAAGTTCTTTTATTGAAAATTCTATATGCTTTACTTCGGTTAGAATAACCTAGGAAAATTCCTTCATCAGTTTTAGAATCAAATTTTCCTAAGTTATCTTTACCATTATTATGAATGAAACACTTACAACTGAAGATGTGTAGATGAGCAATGTTTGGCTTCCTTCCTTTGAATAGATCGTATGGTGTCTTCCCAAGTTTTGTTCTGATATAGGCTCTATTTGAAATATAACATGCTGTACTCATAGCATCAGCCCAGAAAACTTGAGACATGTTATTTTCATTCAACATTGTTCTAGCCATTTCAGTAAGCACTCTATTCTTACGTTCCACAACTCCATTTTGTTGGGGTGTCCTTGGAGCAGAGAAATTGTGATCAATACCATTAGTATCACAATATTCTTCAAAGGCTTGATTT